>OY720162.1:23027634-24227634 GCA_963082805.1 Hemicrepidius hirtus
TGTAAGTATGTAGGTATGTATGTATGTAGGTATGTAGGTATGTATGTATGTAGGTATGTAGGTATGTATGTATGTAGGTATGTAGGTATGTATGTATGTGGGTATGTAGGTATGTATGTATGTAGGTATGTAGGTATGTATGTATGTAGGTATGTAGGTATGTATGTATGTAGGTATGTAGGTATGTATGTATGTAGGTATGTACGTATGTATGTATGTAGGTATGTAGGTATGTATGTATATAGGTATGTAGGTATGTATGTATGTAGGTATGTAGGTATGTATGTATGTAGGTATGTAGGTATGTATGTATGTAGGTATGTAGGTATGTATGTATGTGGGTATGTAGGTATGTATGTATGTAGGTATGTAGGTATGTATGTATGTAGGTATGCATGTATGTAGGTATGTAGGTATGTATGTATGTAGGTATGTAGGTATGTATGTATGTAGGTATGTAGGTATGTGGGTATGTAGTTATGTAGGTATGTATGTATGTAGGTATGTAGGTATGTATGTATGTAGGTATGTAGGTATGTAGGTATGTAGGTATGTAGGTATGTAGGTATGTAGGTATGTAGGTATGTAGGTATGTAGGTATGTAGGTATGTAGGTATGTAGGTATGTAGGTATGTATGTATGTAGGTATGTAGGTATGTATGTATGTAGGTATGTAGGTATGTATGTATGTAGGTATGTAGGTATGTAGGTATGTATGTATGTATGTATGTAGGTATGTATGTATGTAGGTATGTAGGTATGTATGTATGTAGGTATGTAGGTATGTATGTATGTAGGTATGTAGGTATTTATGTATGTAGGTATGTAGGTATGTATGTATGTAGGTATGTAGGTATGTATGTATGTAGGTATGTAGGTATGTATGTATGTAGGTATGTAGGTATGTATGTATGTAGGTATGTAGGTATGTATGTATGTAGGTATGTAGGTATGTAGGTATGTATGTATGTAGGTATGTAGGTATGTATGTATGTAGGTATGTAGGTATGTATGTATGTAGGTATGTAGGTATGTAGGTATGTATGTATGTAGGTATGTAGGTATGTATGTATGTAGGTATGTAGGTATGTATGTATGTATGTAGGTATGTAGGTATGTATGTATGTATGTATGTAGGTATGTAGGTATGTATGTATGTAGGTATGTAGGTATGTATGTATGTAGGTATGTAGGTATGTATGTATGTAGGTATGTGGGTATTTATGTATGTAGGTATGTAGGTATGTAGGTATGTATGTATGTAGGTATGTAGGTATGTATGTATGTAGGTATGTAGGTATGTATGTATGTAGGTATGTAGGTATGTATGTATGTAGGTATGTAGGTATGTATGTATGTAGGTATGTAGGTATGTATGTATGTAGGTATGTAGGTATGTATGTATGTAGGTATTTAGGTATGTAGGTATGTATGTATGTAGGTATGTAGGTATGTATGTATGTAGGTATGTAGGTATGTAGGTATGTATGTATGTAGGTATGTAGGTATGTAGGTATGTATGTATGTAGGTATGTAGGTATGTATGTATGTAGGTATGTAGGTATGTATGTAGGTATGTAGGTATGTATGTATGTAGGTATGTAGGTATGTATGTATGTAGGTATGTAGGTATGTAGGTATGTATGTATGTAGGTATGTAGGTATGTATGTATGTAGGTATGTAGGTATGTATGTATGTAGGTATCTAGGTATGTATGTATGTAGGTATGTAGGTATGTAGGTATGTAGGTATGTAGGTATGTAGGTATGTAGGTATGTAGGTATGTAGGTATGTAGGTATGTAGGTATGTAGGTATGTAGGTATGTAGGTTTGTAGGTATGTAGGTATGTAGGTATGTAGGTATGTAGGTATGTAGGTATGTAGGTATGTAGGTATGTAGGTATGTAGGTATGTAGGTATGTAGGTATGTATGTATGTAGGTATGTAGGTATGTATGTATGTAGGTATGTAGGTATGTATGTATGTAGGTATGTAGGTATGTATGTATTTAGGTATGTAGGTATGTATGTATGTAGGTATGTAGGTATGTATGTATGTAGGTATGTAGGTATGTAGGTATGTAGGTATGTATGTATGTAGGTATGTAGGTATGTATGTATGTAGGTATGTAGGTATGTATGTATGTAGGTATGTAGGTATGTATGTATGTAGGTATGTAGGTATGTATGTATGTAGGTATGTGGGTATGTATGTATGTAGGTATGTAGGTATGTATGTATGTAGGTATGTAGGTATGTATGTATGTAGGTATGTAGGTATGTATGTATGTAGGTATGTAGGTATGTATGTATGTAGGTATGTAGGTATGTATGTATGTAGGTATGTAGGTATGTACCTATGTAGGGTATGTACGTATGTAGGTATGTAGGTATGTATGTATGTAGGTATGTAGGTATGTATGTATGTAGGTATGTAGGTATGTAGGTATGTAGGTATGTAGGTATGCAGGTATGTAGGTATGTAGGTATGTAGGTATGTAGGTATGTAGGTATGTAGGTATGTAGGTATGTAGGTATGTAGGTATGTAGTAATGTAGGTATGTAGGTATGTAGGTATGTAGGTATGTAGGTATGTAGGTATGTGGGCATGTAGGTATGTAGGTATGTAGGTATGTAGGTATGTAGGTATGTAGGTATGTAGGTATGTAGGTATGTAGGTATGTAGGTATGTAGGTATGTATGTATGTAGGTATGTAGGTATGTATGTATGTAGGTATGTAGGTATGTATGTATGTAGGTATGTAGGTATGTATGTATGTAGGTATGTAGGTATGTATGTATGTAGGTATGTAGGTATGTATGTATGTAGGTATGTAGGTATGTATGTATGTAGGTATGTAGGTATGTATGTATGTAGGTATGTAGGTATGTATGTATGTAGGTATGTAGGTATGTATGTATGTGGGTATGTAGGTATGTATGTATGTAGGTATGTAGGTATGTATGTATGTAGGTATGTAGGTATGTATGTATGTAGGTATGTAGGTATGTAGGTATGTAGGTATGTATGTATGTAGGTATGTAGGTATGTAGGTATGTAGGTATGTAGGTATGTAGGTATGTAGGTATGTAGGTATGTAGGTATGTAGGTATGTAGGTATGTAGGTATGTAGGTATGTAGGTATGTATGTATGTATGTATGTAGGTATGTATGTATGTAGGTATGTAGGTATGTATGTATGTAGGTATGTAGGTATGTATGTATGTAGGTATGTAGGTATTTATGTATGTAGGTATGTAGGTATGTATGTATGTAGGTATGTAGGTATGTATGTATGTAGGTATGTAGGTATGTATGTATGTAGGTATGTAGGTATGTATGTATGTAGGTATGTAGGTATGTATGTATGTAGGTATGTAGGTATGTAGGTATGTATGTATGTAGGTATGTAGGTATGTATGTATGTAGGTATGTAGGTATGTATGTATGTAGGTATGTAGGTATGTAGGTATGTATGTATGTAGGTATGTAGGTATGTATGTATGTAGGTATGTAGGTATGTATGTATGTATGTAGGTATGTAGGTATGTAGGTATGTATGTATGTAGGTATGTGGGTATTTATGTATGTAGGTATGTAGGTATGTAGGAATGTATGTATGTAGGTATGTAGGTATGTATGTATGTAGGTATGTAGGTATGTATGTATGTAGGTATGTAGGTATGTATGTATGTAGGTATGTAGGTATGTATGTATGTAGGTATGTAGGTATGTATGTATGTAGGTATGTAGGTATGTATGTATGTAGGTATGTAGGTATGTATGTATGTAGGTATGTAGGTATGTATGTATGTAGGTATGTAGGTATGTAGGTATGTAGGTATGTATGTATGTAGGTATGTAGGTATGTAGGTATGTATGTATGTAGGTATGTAGGTATGTATGTATGTAGGTATGTAGGTATGTATGTAGGTATGTAGGTATGTATGTATGTAGGTATGTAGGTATGTATGTATGTAGGTATGTAGGTATGTAGGTATGTATGTATGTAGGTATGTAGGTATGTATGTATGTAGGTATGTAGGTATGTATGTATGTAGGTATCTAGGTATGTATGTATGTAGGTATGTAGGTATGTATGTATGTAGGTATGTAGGTATTTATGTATGTAGGTATGTAGGTATGTATGTATGTAGGTATGTAGGTATGTATGTATGTAGGTATGTAGGTATGTAGGTATGTAGGTATGTAGGTATGTAGGTATGTCGGTATGTAGGTATGTAGGTATGTAGGAATGTAGGTATGTAGGTATGTATGTATGTAGGTATGTAGGTATGTATGTATGTAGGTATGTAGGTATGTATGTATGTAGGTATGTAGGTATGTATGTATGTAGGTATGTAGGTATGTAGGTATGTATGTATGTAGGTATGTAGGTATGTATGTATGTAGGTATGTAGGTATGTATGTATGTAGGTATGTAGGTATGTAGGTATGTATGTATGTAGGTATGTAGGTATGTATGTATGTAGGTATGTAGGTATGTATGTATGTATGTAGGTATGTAGGTATGTATGTATGTATGTATGTAGGTATGTAGGTATGTATGTATGTAGGTATGTAGGTATGTATGTATGTAGGTATGTAGGTATGTATGTATGTAGGTATGTGGGTATTTATGTATGTAGGTATGTAGGTATGTAGGTATGTATGTATGTAGGTATGTAGGTATGTATGTATGTAGGTATGTAGGTATGTATGTATGTAGGTATGTAGGTATGTATGTATGTAGGTATGTAGGTATGTATGTATGTAGGTATGTAGGTATTTATGTATGTAGGTATGTAGGTATGTATGTATGTAGGTATGTAGGTATGTATGTATGTAGGTATGTAGGTATGTATGTATGTAGGTATGTAGGTATGTATGTATGTAGGTATGTAGGTATGTAGGTATGTATGTATGTAGGTATGTAGGTATGTATGTATGTAGGTATGTAGGTATGTAGGTATGTAGGTATGTATGTATGTAGGTATGTAGGTATGTAGGTATGTATGTATGTAGGTATGTAGGTATGTATGTATGTAGGTATGTAGGTATGTATGTAGGTATGTAGGTATGTATGTATGTAGGTATGTAGGTATGTATGTATGTAGGTATGTAGGTATGTAGGTATGTATGTATGTAGGTATGTAGGTATGTATGTATGTAGGTATGTAGGTATGTATGTATGTAGGTATCTAGGTATGTATGTATGTAGGTATGTAGGTATGTATGTATGTAGGTATGTAGGTATGTATGTATGTAGGTATGTAGGTATGTATGTATGTAGGTATCTAGGTATGTATGTATGTAGGTATGTAGGTATGTATGTATGTAGGTATGTAGGTATTTATGTATGTAGGTATGTAGGTATGTATGTATGTAGGTATGTAGGTATGTATGTAAGTAGGTATGTAGGTATGTATGTATTTAGGTATGTAGGTATGTATGTATGTAGGTATGTATGTATGTAGGTATGTAGGTATGTATGTATGTAGGTATCTAGGTATGTATGTATGTAGGTATGTAGGTATGTATGTATGTAGGTATGTAGGTATGTATGTATGTAGGTATGTAGGTATGTATGTATGTAGGTATGTAGGTATGTATGTATGTAGGTATGTAGGTATGTATGTATTTAGGTATGTAGGTATGTATGTATGTAGGTATGTAGGTATGTATGTATGTAGGTATGTAGGTATGTAGGTATGTAGGTATGTAGGTATGTAGGTATGTAGGTATGTAGGTATGTAGGTATGTAGGTATGTAGGTATGTATGTATGTAGGTATGTAGGTATGTAGGTATGTAGGTATGTAGGTATGTAGGTATGTAGGTATGTAGGTATGTAGGTATGTAGGTATGTAGGTATGTAGGTATGTAGGTATGTAGGTATGTAGGTATGTAGGTATGTAGGTATGTATGTATGTAGGTATGTAGGTATGTATGTATGTAGGTATGTAGGTATGTATGTATGTAGGTATGTAGGTATGTAGGTATGTAGGTATGTAGGTATGTAGGTATGTAGGTATGTAGGTATGTAGGTATGTAGGTATGTAGGTATGTAGGTATGTAGGTATGTAGGTATGTAGGTATGTAGGTATGTAGGTATGTAGGTATGTAGGTATGTAGGTATGTAGGTATGTAGGTATGTTGGTATGTAGGTATGTAGGTATGTAGGTATGTAGGTATGTAGGTATGTATGTATGTAGGTATGTAGGTATGTATGTATGTAGGTATGTAGGTATGTATGTATGTAGGTATGTAGGTATGTATGTATGTAGGTATGTAGGTATGTAGGTATGTAGGTATGTAGGTATGTAGGTATGTAGGTTTGTAGGTATGTAGGTATGTAGGTATGTAGGTATGTAGGTATGTAGGTATGTAGGTATGTAGGTATGTAGGTATGTAGGTATGTAGGTATGTAGGTATGTGGGTATGTAGGTATGTAGGTATGTAGGTATGTAGGTATGTAGGTATGTAGGTATGTAGGTATGTAGGTATGTATGTATGTAGGTATGTAGGTATGTATGTATGTAGGTATGTAGGTATGTATGTATGTAGGTATGTAGGTATGTATGTATTTAGGTATGTAGGTATGTATGTATGTAGGTATGTAGGTATGTATGTATGTAGGTATGTAGGTATGTAGGTATGTATGTATGTAGGTATGTAGGTATGTATGTATGTAGGTATGTAGGTATGTATGTATGTAGGTATGTAGGTATGTATGTATGTATGTATGTAGGTATGTAGGTATGTATGTATGTAGGTATGTAGGTAAGTATGTATGTAGGTATGTAGGTATGTATGTATGTAGGTATGTAGGTATGTAGGTATGTAGGTATGTAGGTATGTAGGTATGTAGGTATGTAGGTATATAGGTATGTAGGTATGTAGGTATGTAGGTATGTAGGTATGTAGGTATGTAGGTATGTAGGTATGTAGGTATGTAGGTTTGTAGGTATGTAGGTATGTAGGTATGTAGGTATGTAGGTATGTAGGTATGTAGGTATGTAGGTATGTAGGTATGTAGGTATGTAGGTATGTAGGTATGTATGTATGTAGGTATGTAGGTATGTATGTATGTAGGTATGTAGGTATGTATGTATGTAGGTATGTAGGTATGTATGTATTTAGGTATGTAGGTATGTATGTATGTAGGTATGTAGGTATGTATGTATGTAGGTATGTAGGTATGTAGGTATGTAGGTATGTATGTATGTAGGTATGTAGGTATGTATGTATGTAGGTATGTAGGTATGTATGTATGTAGGTATGTAGGTATGTATGTATGTAGGTATGTAGGTATGTATGTATGTAGGTATGTAGGTATGTATGTATGTAGGTATGTAGGTATGTATGTATGTAGGTATGTAGGTATGTATGTATGTAGGTATGTAGGTATGTATGTATGTAGGTATGTAGGTATGTATGTATGTAGGTATGTAGGAATGTATGTATGCAGGTATGTAGGTATGTACGTATGTAGGGTATGTACGTATGTAGGTATGTAGGTATGTATGTATGTAGGTATGTAGGTATGTATGTATGTAGGTATGTAGGTATATAGGTATGTAGGTATGTAGGTATGCAGGTATGTAGGTATGTAGATATGTAGGTATGTAGGTATGTAGGTATGTAGGTATGTAGTTATGTAGGTATGTAGGTATGTAGGTATGTAGGTATGTAGGTATGTAGGTATGTAGGTATGTAGGTATGTGGGTATGTAGGTATGTAGGTATGTAGGTATGTAGGTACGTAGGTATGTAGGTATGTAGGTATGTAGGTATGTAGGTATGTAGGTATGTAGGTATGTAGGTATGTAGGTATGTAGGTATGTAGGTATGTATGTACGTAGGTATGTAGGTATGTATGTATGTAGGTATGTAGGTATGTATGTATGTAGGTATGTAGGTATGTATGTATGTAGGTATGTAGGTATGTATGTATGTAGGTATGTAGGTATGTATGTATGTAGGTATGTAGGTATGTATGTATGTAGGTATGTAGGTATGTATGTATGTAGGTATGTAGGTATGTATGTATGTAGGTATGTAGGTATGTATGTATGTAGGTATGTAGGTATGTACGTATGTAGGGTATGTACGTATGTAGGTATGTAGGTATGTATGTATGTAGGTATGTAGGTATGTATGTATGTAGGTATGTAGGTATGTAGGTATGTAGGTATGTAGGTATGCAGGTATGTAGGTATGTAGGTATGTAGGTATGTAGGTATGTAGGTATGTAGGTATGTAGGTATGTAGGTATGTAGGTATGTAGGTATGTAGGTATGTAGGTATGTAGGTATGTAGGTATGTAGGTATGTGGGTATGTAGGTATGTAGGTATGTAGGTATGTAGGTATGTAGGTATGTAGGTATGTAGGTATGTAGGTATGTATGTATGTAGGTATGTAGGTATGTATGTATGTAGGTATGTAGGTCTGTATGTATGTAGGTATCTAGGTATGTATGTATGTAGGTATGTAGGTATGTATGTATGTAGGTATGTAGGTATTTATGTATGTAGGTATGTAGGTATGTATGTATGTAGGTATGTAGGTATGTATGTATGTAGGTATGTAGGTATGTAGGTATGTAGGTATGTAGGTATGTAGGTATGTAGGTATGTAGGTATGTCGGTATGTAGGTATGTAGGTATGTAGGAATGTAGGTATGTAGGTATGTAGGTATGTATGTATGTAGGTATGTAGGTATGTAGGTATGTAGGTATGTAGGTATGTATGTATGTAGGTATGTAGGTATGTATGTATGTAGGTATGTAGGTATGTATGTATGTAGGTATGTAGGTATGTATATATGTAGGTATGTAGGTATGTATGTATGTAGGTATGTAGGTATGTAGGTATGTAGGTATGTAGGTATGCAGGTATGTAGGTATGTAGGTATGTAGGTATGTAGGTATGTAAGTATGTAGGTATGTAGGTATGTAGGTATGTAGGTATGTAGGTATGTAGGTATGTGGGTATGTAGGTATGTAGGTATGTAGGTATGTAGGTATGTAGGTATGTAGGTATGTAGGTATGTAGGTATGTAGGTATGTTGGTATGTAGGTATGTAGGTATGTAGGTATGTAGGTATGTAGGTATTAAGTAAATGAAGTATAAACTTCATGAAAAAACGGCTGTTGATTTTTAATAATATAAACTTGTGGAAATAAAGCAGCCAAATATAAAGATGCATAAAATGTTGGATATTATTTAAAAGGAAAGGTTAATTAAAATACAAAGAAAAATATAATATGAAAATTTGAAGAATCGTTATATTATTATTGTGTACAGTAAAATATTATAAAAACTTGACGTTTCGCTAATTTTAATTAGCTTCTTCAGAATAATGGTAGAAAATATATAATAGGTTTTTACTATGGTTTAAAAGTGATTGGTTTTAAATATAACATTATAATGTTAAATGTAAAATTGAAATAAATTGATTGATGATAAATTGTATTATTAATTAATATTAAAAAAAAAAAAATGTTTTTATTAAAGTCTGAAAAGAAAACATAATAGTTTTAGTTAATAGGTTCAGTGAAAGTTTTGTCAAATTTTAAAGAAAAATTAACTTCAAAAGATAAGAAAAAATTATTAAAAACTTACCGATAACTGATATTGGAGAAAAACATTATTGAAATATTATTTAAAACGGATTAAAAGCAATGAATGGAACATTGTGTTACATTTTTTACATTTAAAAATGTTAAAATAGTTATACAAAATAAAGGTGTTAACCCATTAAGATTCGCACGAGGAATGAAGCGGAAATATATAATATGTCAAGTTAAAATATTTAAGATGGCTGAAGGCCATGAAAATATACAATTTGAAATGAAATAAGTAAAAGGATTATTTATTTAAATATTATTGAAGTAAGAAATCATATGTGGAGTTTAAATTTTCTGTATCTGTTCTGTAATTAATTGATTTGGGTGATTTTTTTATTGAAATACTTTCCAGAAGAAGTCTTTTTTTGAGGTTTTTTTCTGTGTGTAAAATAGAAGTTGAGGGAAAGTTAAAATTATGGAAATTGTCTATGGCATGGTCGGATAAGGCGGTGTTAGGTTTTTGAGGGGTTAACATTTTTTTTTTAATTGATTGTTTATGTTGGTATATTCTGGTTTTAAGGTATTGTTTTGTTTGTCCTATGTATATGGCGTCGCAATTATTACATGGAATTGAATATACTATATTTGAAGAAAGTTCTGGGTTAATTTTATCTTTTAGGTTTGTGAAAAAATATTGTTTAAAGGTGTTATTGTTGGTGAATGAAGTTTTAATATTGTAAGGTTTTAAAGTTTTTTCAATTTTTTCTGAAAGGAAAGGAATGTAAGGGATTGTTGAATAGGTTAGTGGGGGATTGGTGTTTGTTTGAATGTTATTGTTTTGTTGTATTATTGGAGGGGGGGAATTTAAAAGGGTGGGTGAAGTTAATGGGAGATTAGTGTTTATTTGAAAGTTATTGTTTTGTTGTATTATTGGAGGGGAGGAGTTTAAAAGGGTGGGTGAAATTAATGGGAGATTAGTGTTTATTTGAAAATTATTGTTTTGTTGTATTATTGGAGGGGGGGAGTTTAAAAGGGTGGGTGAAGTTAATGGGAGATTAGTGTTTATTTGAATGTTATTGTTTTGTTGTGTTGTAGGAGGGGGATAGTTTAAATGGGTTGAGAAAGTAGGAGGGTTGCGGATTTTTAAAATTTTTAAACGTTTGTTAATGTATTTTGTGATAAAAAATTGGGGGAAGTCATTGTCTTTAAGTATTTGATTAATAAATTTTAAGTTTGAATTATGAAATTTTTTATGAGAGAGGGTTATGGCTCTGTCTACTAGCGATGTAATGATACTGATTTTATATTTTACTGATGTGAAAGAAAAATAGTTAATATATCTGGAAGTTTTAATATTTTTTCTGTACCAATTTGTTTGAATAATGCCTGAGGAGTCTCTAGTTAGTGTAAGATCTAAGAAATTTATGGATTTATTTATTTCTGTTTCTAAAGTATATTTTAAGCGTGGGTGGTAATTATTAAAAGAATCAAAGATATTATTTATGTAAGTAGGGTTTGTACAAATTAGAATATCATCTACATATCTTTTGTAAATTTTTACAGATGGATTGTTGTTGAGAAGTTGAATTTCCATATCTTTAAGGACTAATTCTGCAATAGTTGATGAAATAGGTGAACCCATAGGGACACCAAAAATTTGACTGTAGATTTGGTTATTAAAAGAAAAATAAGTTGAGTTAAGAACAAATTTGACTGCATCTATAAAATCTTCTTTAGGAATGTTTGTATGTAACTGTATATTATTCCAGTTGTTGTTAATTGCTTGAAGAGCTAAATGTTTCTAGTCTTAAAAATCTTTTTCAAATCAGTACAAAACTTGTAAAGGTCAGTGAACGTATAGTATTTCTTACCACTTGCAAATCAAACAATTTAATCCCTACATTCTTATTTAAAAATTTCAACTACATCATATTTCAAAATCAAGAAAATAAATTCAAATTTGAAAACACTCATTTAAAATTTGTAATGCAAACTATCTCACTATTAATTAATGATTCCTATTCAAATGTAAATTACCTAAAACAAAAAATCAAAAATTTCAAAAATTTCTTGGAAAAAAAAATACCTTTTAACATCCTCTCAATTTACATCTTTGCCATAACTAAAAAAATTAATAAACTCAAGGAAAAAACCAACAAAAAACTTACAAAAAAAATAGAACAACTCAAAAAAAAAACTTTTAATTTGCCTAACATTGATTCATCTTTTCATAAAAATTATAAAGAAAATTGGATAATTAATTTAAGTAATACCCAAATTCCAGAAGACATCTTAGACATCCTCAAACTTGGCCCAAATTTTAATAATTATAATCCCAACAAAAACATCCCAATAGAACAGTTCATAATTAACATTGAAAATAGCATCAACCATCTAGACAACAACATTCAAAATAAAATAAGACCAAAAATTTGCAATATTTTAACTAACCATACTAAAAAAAATAGTAAACATAAACTACCACTTTCACTACAAAAATTTAATTCAAATTTACAAACCAAAATTAATAAAACTAAAGCTTTTTTAAAAAACCACAAAGAACTCCTCATTACTAATGCAGATAAAACACAAAAAACAGTTATCATGACAACCTCAGACTATATTTCAAAAATGCACAACTTACTTAATGATAATAATACCTACAAAACAGAAACAAAAGATCCTACTAATAAATTTCAAACTTCAAACAATAAAATTTTAAAAAATTGGCTCAACAATAATTACATTGATGAAATCACTTACAAGAAACTTATCACTCACAATAGCACAACTCCAAGAATTTATGGTTTGCCTAAACTTCATAAAATTAATAACCCTTTACGCCCTATAGTTGCCTCTTACACTGGTCCCACTTACAAACTTTCAAAATATCTTTCAAATATTTTAGTTAATGTTACCAAACAAAATGATTTCAGTATCAAAGACTCATGGACTTTAAAAAAATATCTAGATGATATCACAATCCAACAAACAGATTCACTTTACTCTTTTGATATAGTTTCACTTTATACTAATATACCAACCGATTTAGCTCTTCAAGCAATTAACAACAACTGGAATAATATACAGTTACATACAAACATTCCTAAAGAAGATTTTATAGATGCAGTCAAATTTGTTCTTAACTCAACTTATTTTTCTTTTAATAACCAAATCTACAGTCAAATTTTTGGTGTCCCTATGGGTTCACCTATTTCATCAACTATTGCAGAATTAGTCCTTAAAGATATGGAAATTCAACTTCTCAACAACAATCCATCTGTAAAAATTTACAAAAGATATGTAGATGATATTCTAATTTGTACAAACCCTACTTACATAAATAATATCTTTGATTCTTTTAATAATTACCACCCACGCTTAAAATATACTTTAGAAACAGAAATAAATAAATCCATAAATTTCTTAGATCTTACACTAACTAGAGACTCCTCAGGCATTATTCAAACAAATTGGTACAGAAAAAATATTAAAACTTCCAGATATATTAACTATTTTTCTTTCACATCAGTAAAATATAAAATCAGTATCATTACATCGCTAGTAGACAGAGCCATAACCCTCTCTCATAAAAAATTTCATAATTCAAACTTAAAATTTATTAATCAAATACTTAAAGACAATGACTTCCCCCAATTTTTTATCACAAAATACATTAACAAACGTTTAAAAATTTTAAAAATCCGCAACCCTCCTACTTTCTCAACCCATTTAAACTATCCCCCTCCTACAACACAACAAAACAATAACATTCAAATAAACACTAATCTCCCATTAACTTCACCCACCCTTTTAAACTCCCCCCCTCCAATAATACAACAAAACAATAACTTTCAAATAAACACTAATCTCCCATTAATTTCACCCACCCTTTTAAACTCCTCCCCTCCAATAATACAACAAAACAATAACTTTCAAATAAACACTAATCTCCCATTAACTTCACCCACCCTTTTAAATTCCCCCCCTCCAATAATACAACAAAACAATAACATTCAAACAAACACCAATCCCCCACTAACCTATTCAACAATCCCTTACATTCCTTTCCTTTCAGAAAAAATTGAAAAAACTTTAAAACCTTACAATATTAAAACTTCATTCACCAACAATAACACCTTTAAACAATATTTTTTCACAAACCTAAAAGATAAAATTAACCCAGAACTTTCTTCAAATATAGTATATTCAATTCCATGTAATAATTGCGACGCCATATACATAGGACAAACAAAACAATACCTTAAAACCAGAATATACCAACATAAACAATCAATTAAAAAAAAAATGTTAACCCCTCAAAAACCTAACACCGCCTTATCCGACCATGCCATAGACAATTTCCATAATTTTAACTTTCCCTCAACTTCTATTTTACACACAGAAAAAAACCTCAAAAAAAGACTTCTTCTGGAAAGTATTTCAATAAAAAAATCACCCAAATCAATTAATTACAGAACAGATACAGAAAATTTAAACTCCACATATGATTTCTTACTTCAATAATATTTAAATAAATAATCCTTTTACTTATTTCATTTCAAATTGTATATTTTCATGGCCTTCAGCCATCTTAAATATTTTAACTTGACATATTATATATTTCCGCTTCATTCCTCGTGCGAATCTTAATGGGTTAACACCTTTATTTTGTATAACTATTTTAACATTTTTAAATGTAAAAAATGTAACACAATGTTCCATTCATTGCTTTTAATCCGTTTTAAATAATATTTCAATAATGTTTTTCTCCAATATCAGTTATCGGTAAGTTTTTAATAATTTTTTCTTATCTTTTGAAGTTAATTTTTCTTTAAAATTTGACAAAACTTTCACTGAACCTATTAACTAAAACTATTATGTTTTCTTTTCAGACTTTAATAAAAACATTTTTTTTTTTTTAATATTAATTAATAATACAATTTATCATCAATCAATTTATTTCAATTTCACATTTAACATTATAATGTTATATTTAAAACCAATCACTTTTAAACCATAGTAAAAACCTATTATATATTTCCTACCATTATTCTGAAGAAGCTAATTAAAATTAGCGAAACGTCAAGTTTTTATAATATTTTACTGTACACAATAATAATATAACGATTCTTCAAATTTTCATATTATATTTTTCTTTGTATTTTAATTAACCTTTCCTTTTAAATAATATCCAACATTTTATGCATCTTTATATTTGGCTGCTTTATTTCCACAAGTTTATAGTATGTAGGTATGTATGTATGTAGGTATGTAGGTATGTATGTATGTAGGTATGTAGGTATGTAGGTATGTAGGTATGTAGGTATGTAGGTATGTAGGTATGTAGGTATGTAGGTATGTAGGTATGTAGGTATGTAGGTATGTAGGTATGTAGGTATGTAGGTATGTAGGTATGTAGGTATGTATGTATGTAGGTATGTAGGTATGTATGTATGTAGGTATGTAGGTATGTATGTATGTAGGTATGTAGGTATGTATGTATTTAGGTATGTAGGTATGTATGTATGTAGGTATGTAGGTATGTATGTATGTAGGTATGTAGGTATGTAGGTATGTATGTATGTAGGTATGTAGGTATGTATGTATGTAGGTATGTAGGTATGTATGTATGTAGGTATGTAGGTATGTATGTATGCATGTATGTAGGTATGTAGGTATGTATGTATGTAGGTATGTAGGTAAGTATGTATGTAGGTATGTAGGTATGTATGTATGTAGGTATGTAGGTATGTAGGTATGTAGGTATGTAGGTATGTAGGTATGTAGGTATGTAGGTATGTAGGTATGTAGGTATGTAGGTATGTAGGTATGTGGGTATGTAGGTATGTAGGTATGTAGGTATGTAGGTATGTAGGTATGTAGGTATGTAGGTATGTAGGTTTGTAGGTATGTAGGTATGTAGGTATGTAGGTATGTAGGTATGTAGGTATGTAGGTATGTAGGTATGTAGGTATGTAGGTATGTATGTATGTAGGTATGTAGGTATGTATGTATGTAGGTATGTAGGTATGTATGTATGTAGGTATGTAGGTATGTATGTATTTAGGTATGTAGGTATGTATGTATGTAGGTATGTAGGTATGTATGTATGTAGGTATGTAGGTATGTAGGTATGTAGGTATGTATGTATGTAGGTATGTAGGTATGTATGTATGTAGGTATGTAGGTATGTATGTATGTAGGTATGTAGGTATGTATGTATGTAGGTATGTAGGTATGTATGTATGTAGGTATGTAGGTATGTATGTATGTAGGTATGTAGGTATGTATGTATGTAGGTATGTAGGTATGTATGTATGTAGGTATGTAGGAATGTATGTATGTAGGTATGTAGGTATGTACGTATGTAGGGTATGTACGTATGTAGGTATGTAGGTATGTATGTATGAAGGTATGTAGGTATGTATGTATGTAGGTATCAGTGGCGGCTCGTCAGATGACGCAGGTGAAGCGCCGCTTCACCTAAACTACATACGTAACTTTAAATTTTTTCTCAAAATCTCAACAAAAAATGCTTTTCTTTATTTAATACTTTTAATATTTGTATTTATCTGCATTTATCATTGAACGGCGCACCGCGCCGGCGTCGTTGACTGTTACCTAGGTACCATTAATTTACATTCGTCGCTTAACTGAAGAAGGGTTGCCTATATCTCAATGCTGCTTCAATACTTATCGTATTAAATGTCGGTTGCCATGACAACATCGTAAACAACCGCTGTTTAGGATTCGGCAAATGAAGCAGGGCTTAGAGCTTGCTTCACGACCTTGCTTAGTTGCTTCTATGCCTTTGCCTTGCCTGATTACATAAGTAGCCCTCGTGGTCCCCACTGTTCAATACGCGTACGTTTATTTCTTCTCGGTGTTGCTACTTTGCTAGACTCTTAATATAATAGGTACCTAGGTAACATATAATTATTTTGTGTTCCCATAAATGTAATATATTTGCCCGGCCCTCTGGGGGTGGGGGGGTGATAACGAATCTGCTTCACCTATTCCTGAAGCCACGAGCCGCCACTGGTAGGTATGTAGGTATGTAGGTATGTAGGTATGTAGGTATGCAGGTATGTAGGTATGTAGGTATGTAGGTATGTAGGTATGTAGGTATGTAGGTATGTAGGTATGTAGGTTTGTAGGTATGTAGGTATGTAGGTATGTAGGTATGTAGGTATGTGGGTATGTAGGTATGTAGGTATGTAGGTATGTAGGTACGTAGGTATGTAGGTATGTAGGTATGTAGGTATGTAGGTATGTAGGTATGTAGGTATGTAGGTATGTAGGTATGTAGGTATGTAGGTATGTAGGTATGTATGTATGTAGGTATGTAGGTATGTATGTATGTAGGTATGTAGGTATGTATGTATGTAGGTATGTAGGTATGTAGGTATGTAGGTATGTAGGTATGTAGGTATGTAGGTATGTAGGTATGTAGGTATGTAGGTATGTAGGTATGTAGGTATGTAGGTATGTAGGTATGTAGGTATGTAGGTATGTAGGTATGTATGTATGTAGGTATGTAGGTATGTATGTATGTAGGTATGTAGGTATGTATGTATGTAGGTATGTAGGTATGTATGTATGTAGGTATGTAGGTATGTATGTATGTAGGTATGTAGGTATGTATGTATGTAGGTATGTAGGTATGTATGTATGTAGGTATGTAGGTATGTATGTATGTAGGTATGTAGGTATGTATGTATGTAGGTATGTAGGTATGTATGTATGTAGGTATGTAGGTATGTAGGTATGTAGGTATGTATGTATGTAGGTATGTAGGTATGTATGTATGTAGGTATGTAGGTATGTATGTATGTAGGTATGTATGTATGTAGGTATGTAGGTATGTATGTATGTAGATATGTAGGTATGTATGTATGTAGGTATGTACGTATGTATGTATGTAGGTATGTAGGTATGTATGTATGTAGGTATGTAGGTATGTATGTATGTAGGTATGTAGGTATGTATGTATGTAGGTATGTAGGTATGTATGTATATAGGTATGTAGGTATGTATGTATGTAGGTATGTAGGTATGTATGTATGTAGGTATGTAGGTATGTATGTATGTAGGTATGTAGGTATGTATGTATGTAGGTATGTAGGTATGTATGTATGTAGGTATGTAGGTATGTAGGTATGTAGGTATGTAGGTATGTAGGTATGTAGGTATGTAGGTATGTAGGTATGTAGGTATGTAGGTATGTACGTATGTAGGGTATGTACGTATGTAGGTATGTAGGTATGTATGTATGAAGGTATGTAGGTATGTATGTATGTAGGTATCAGTGGCGGCTCGTCAGATGACGCAGGTGAAGCGCCGCTTCACCTAAACTACATACGTAACTTTAAATTTTTTCTCAAAATCTCAACAAAAAATGCTTTTCTTTATTTAATACTTTTAATATTTGTATTTATCTGCATTTATCATTGAACGGCGCACCGCGCCGGCGTCGTTGACTGTTACCTAGGTACCATTAATTTACATTCGTCGCTTAACTGAAGAAGGGTTGCCTATATCTCAATGCTGCTTCAATACTTATCGTATTAAATGTCGGTTGCCATGACAACATCGTAAACAACCGCTGTTTAGGATTCGGCAAATGAAGCAGGGCTTAGAGCTTGCTTCACGACCTTGCTTAGTTGCTTCTATGCCTTTGCCTTGCCTGATTACATAAGTAGCCCTCGTGGTCCCCACTGTTCAATACGCGTACGTTTATTTCTTCTCGGTGTTGCTACTTTGCTAGACTCTTAATATAATAGGTACCTAGGTAACATATAATTATTTTGTGTTCCCATAAATGTAATATATTTGCCCGGCCCTCTGGGGGTGGGGGGGTGATAACGAATCTGCTTCACCTATTCCTGAAGCCACGAGCCGCCACTGGTAGGTATGTAGGTATGTAGGTATGTAGGTATGTAGGTATGCAGGTATGTAGGTATGTAGGTATGTAGGTATGTAGGTATGTAGGTATGTAGGTATGTAGGTATGTAGGTTTGTAGGTATGTAGGTATGTAGGTATGTAGGTATGTAGGTATGTGGGTATGTAGGTATGTAGGTATGTAGGTATGTAGGTACGTAGGTATGTAGGTATGTAGGTATGTAGGTATGTAGGTATGTAGGTATGTAGGTATGTAGGTATGTAGGTATGTAGGTATGTAGGTATGTAGGTATGTATGTATGTAGGTATGTAGGTATGTATGTATGTAGGTATGTAGGTATGTATGTATGTAGGTATGTAGGTATGTAGGTATGTAGGTATGTAGGTATGTAGGTATGTAGGTATGTAGGTATGTAGGTATGTAGGTATGTAGGTATGTAGGTATGTAGGTATGTAGGTATGTAGGTATGTAGGTATGTAGGTATGTATGTATGTAGGTATGTAGGTATGTATGTATGTAGGTATGTAGGTATGTATGTATGTAGGTATGTAGGTATGTATGTATGTAGGTATGTAGGTATGTATGTATGTAGGTATGTAGGTATGTATGTATGTAGGTATGTAGGTATGTATGTATGTAGGTATGTAGGTATGTATGTATGTAGGTATGTAGGTATGTATGTATGTAGGTATGTAGGTATGTATGTATGTAGGTATGTAGGTATGTAGGTATGTAGGTATGTATGTATGTAGGTATGTAGGTATGTATGTATGTAGGTATGTAGGTATGTATGTATGTAGGTATGTATGTATGTAGGTATGTAGGTATGTATGTATGTAGATATGTAGGTATGTATGTATGTAGGTATGTACGTATGTATGTATGTAGGTATGTAGGTATGTATGTATGTAGGTATGTAGGTATGTATGTATGTAGGTATGTAGGTATGTATGTATGTAGGTATGTAGGTATGTATGTATATAGGTATGTAGGTATGTATGTATGTAGGTATGTAGGTATGTATGTATGTAGGTATGTAGGTATGTATGTATGTAGGTATGTAGGTATGTATGTATGTAGGTATGTAGGTATGTATGTATGTAGGTATGTATGTATGTAGGTATGTAGGTATGTATGTATGTAGGTATGTAGGTATGTATATATGTAGGTATGTAGGTATGTATGTATGTAGGTATGTAGGTATGTAGGTATGTAGGTATGTAGGTAAGTAGGTATGTAGGTATGTAGGTATGTAGGTATGTAGGTATGTAGGTATGTAGGTATGTAGGTATGTAGGTATGTAGGTATGTAGGTATGTATGTATGTAGGTATGTATGTATGTAGGTATGTAGGTATGTATGTATGTAGGTATGTAGGTATGTATGTATGTAGGTATGTAGGTATGTATGTATGTAGGTATGTAGGTATGTATGTATGTAGGTATGTAGGTATGTATGTATGTAGGTATGTAGGTATGTATGTATGTAGGTATGTAGGTATGTACGTATGTAGGTATGTAGGTATGTATGTATGTAGGTATGTAGGTATGTATGTATGTAGGTATGTATGTATGTAGGTATGTAGGTATGTATGTATGTAGGTATGTAGGTATGTATGTATGTATGTATGTATGTAGGTATGTAGGTATGTATGTATGTAGGTATGTAGGTATGTATGTATGTAGGTATGTAGGTATGTATGTATGTAGGTATTTATGTATGTAGGTATGTATTTATGTATGTATGTAGGTATGTAGGTATGTATGTATGTAGGTATGTAGGTATGTATGTATGTAGGTATGTAGGTATGTAGGTATGTAGGTATGCAGGTATGTAGGTATGTAGGTATGTAGGTATGTAGGTATGTAGGTATGTAGGTATGTAGGTATGTAGGTATGTAGGTATGTAGGTATGTAGGTATGTAGGTATGTAGGTATGTATGTATGTAGGTATGTAGGTATGTATGTATGTAGGTATGTAGGTATGTATGTATGTAGGTATGTAGGTATGTAGGTATGTATGTATGTAGGTATGTAGGTATGTATGTATGTAGGTATGTAGGTATGTATGTATGTAGGTATGTAGGTATGTAGGTATGTAGGTATGCAGGTATGTAGGTATGTAGGTATGTAGGTATGTAGGTATGTAGGTATGTAGGTATGTAGGTATGTAGGTATGTAGGTATGTAGGTATGTAGGTATGTAGGTATGTATGTATGTAGGTATGTAGGTATGTAGGTATGTAGGTATGTAGGTATGTAGGTATGTAGGTATGTAGGTATGTATGTATGTAGGTATGTAGGTATGTATGTATGTAGGTATGTAGGTATGTATGTATGTAGGTATGTAGGTATGTATGTATGTAGGTATGTAGGTATGTATGTATATAGGTATGTAGGTATGTATGTATGTAGGTATGTAGGTATGTATGTATGTAGGTATGTAGGTATGTATGTATGTAGGTATGTAGGTATGTATGTATGTAGGTATGTAGGTATGTATGTATGTAGGTATGTAGGTATGTATGTATGTAGGTATGTAGGTATGTACGTATGTAGGGTATGTACGTATGTAGGTATGTAGGTATGTATGTATGTAGGTATGTAGGTATGTATGTATGTAGGTATGTAGGTATGTAGGTATGTAGGTATGTAGGTATGCAGGTATGTAGGTATGTAGGTATGTAGGTATGTAGATATGTAGGTATGTAGGTATGTAGGTATGTAGGTATGTAGGTATGTAGGTATGTAGGTATGTAGGTATGTAGGTATGTAGGTATGTAGGTATGTAGGTATGTAGGTATGTAGGTATGTAGGTAATTAGGTATGTGGGTATGTAGGTATGTAGGTATGTAGGTATGTAGGTATGTAGGTATGTAGGTATGCAGGCATGTAGGTATGTAGGTATGTAGGTATGTAGGTATGTAGGTATGTAGGTATGTAGGTATGTAGGTATGTAGGTATGTAGGTATGTAGGTATGTAGGTATGTAGGTATGTGGGTATGTAGGTATGTAGGTATGTAGGTATGTAGGTACGTAGGTATGTAGGTATGTAGGTATGTAGGTATGTAGGTATGTAGGTATGTAGGTATGTAGGTATGTAGGTATGTAGGTATGTAGGTATGTATGTATGTAGGTATGTAGGTATGTATGTATGTAGGTATGTAGGTATGTATGTATGTAGGTATGTAGGTATGTAGGTATGTAGGTATGTAGGTATGTAGGTATGTAGGTATGTAGGTATGTAGGTATGTAGGTATGTAGGTATGTAGGTATGTAGGTATGTAGGTATGTAGGTATGTAGGTATGTAGGTATGTAGGTATGTATGTATGTAGGTATGTAGGTATGTATGTATGTAGGTATGTAGGTATGTATGTATGTAGGTATGTAGGTATGTATGTATGTAGGTATGTAGGTATGTATGTATGTAGGTATGTAGGTATGTATGTATGTAGGTATGTAGGTATGTATGTATGTAGGTATGTAGGTATGTATGTATGTAGGTATGTAGGTATGTATGTATGTAGGTATGTAGGTATGTATGTATGTAGGTATGTAGGTATGTAGGTATGTAGGTATGTATGTATGTAGGTATGTAGGTATGTATGTATGTAGGTATGTAGGTATGTATGTATGTAGGTATGTATGTATGTAGGTATGTAGGTATGTATGTATGTAGATATGTAGGTATGTATGTATGTAGGTATGTAGGTATGTATGTATGTAGGTATGTAGGTATGTATGTATGTAGGTATGTAGGTATGTATGTATGTAGGTATGTAGGTATGTATGTATGTAGGTATGTAGGTATGTATGTATATAGGTATGTAGGTATGTATGTTGCGACGCTCTTTCGGTTCGGGCGTCAAATTTGGCGACGCTTCTGGTGAATGAGGGTTATGCCGGGTTTGGGGCGGGATTGTTTGTCTGCTTAAACACAACAATTCTGCGGGAGTCTCGGGCGCCAGATTTTATTAAGGAGTTTTCTCTCCAACGGCTTCGTTGTATACCTAGTGAAACGAAGACCTGGGTAGCTTCAGTGAAGAAAGTAAATGTCCAGGGGTCGATTCTTCTTCCACGTGGAAAACTGAAAGCTTTTAGAAGCAGAATATGCACACTCAAACAAATCATACACCAAACGTTATAGAAAGGGTTTATATTAAACAACAATATATTACAACTTTGTACAAACCAATTATTACCTAAAATACGGTTTTGCAAGCCAGCCACAAGCGGTGCGTGAATTAGCGTGCGAATAAAAGCGGGGCAAAGCAATGTTTTGGTACAAGCGGTTTATAGCAAGCGGAAAATAAAACAATCGACTTTATAATTACCAGAGCTATAATCTCTATTAAAATTGTAAGGTGCCACCTCTACTGAAACGGTACTCAAAACTAAACTAAACAAAAGATACTCTAAACAATTAAATGAAAACCAGGGTCGGAACAGGGAGGCCAGGCTTTATTTAATTCCACCCAGAAGTAGGTGACGAGTACACAGGGATATGCGCTACTGTACGGGTCAGCCACTCCAAGTAAAAATAAACCAAGCAAATAAACAGGTCAGGGAAAAGCAAACACGGAGGGTTTCACTTAGATCACCGGAGAAGATGTCTAGTCGCAGAACCGAATCTCGCAAACTAGCCAAATGCCCCAGGTCAAAAAGCTACACAGCGGGAATTACCTATATCTCCGGAGAAGACGTCTAGTCGCAGAACTGAATCTCGCAAACTAGCCACTACCCCAGGTCAATAAGCAACTCGGCGGAATTCACCTAAATCACCAGAGAAGATGTCTAGTCGCAGAACCGAATCTCGCAAACTAGCCAAATGCCCCAGGTCAATAAGCTACACGGCGGAATTACCTATTTCTCCGGAGAAGATGTCTAGTCGCAGAACTGAATCTCGCAAACTAGCCACTACCCCAGGTCAATAAGCAACTCGGCGGAAATGACAAGAGTTCCTAAAAATCCGGCTAAGTCCAAACTGGGACTTAGTACAAAACAAAACAGTAAACTAAACGGCTAAGTTCAATTTGGAACTTAGAAAAATAATTTATAAAATTTAAATCGGCTAAGTCTTTACCAAACACTTAGAAAAATCCTAACTTGAAAACTAAACTTGGCACCAAACACTTTAAAGAGTATTAGCTCACCTGGAGATGATCCTCGAAGCTGGAGTTGACTGTTGTTGAACTGTAGCAGAAGACATCAAGAACTTCCTACTCTGGACTCAAATTTCGCCTTTTATAATCGGCGAGTTCAAAATTTTGAAAACGGAGTTGAAAGATACGCGGCCCCGGCGAAAGTGGGAAAATCAAAAGAGAAAGTGGGGCCACGCCGCGGATCGGCCGCTCTAGCTACGGTCGAGCGCTATCAGATTGCACGGCCAAATAAAATTTACAAATAATAAGGAAAACAGGTAAATAAATACAAATAACAATTAAACCGAGTTAACTAAAATTAAATAACTGGTGTACTAACACCGAAAATGATTAACTAAATATATCAGCCCTAATAAAATACTTAAAAAAAGTTAAATTAAATAATTACAGGTAAACTAAATATTTTAATACTGCATTTATTATGGAAAATAACTTAAAAATTAGTAACTTCGTTACAATGTATGTAGGTATGTAGGTATGTATGTATGTAGGTATGTAGGTATGTATGTATGTAGGTATGTAGGTATGTATGTATGTAGGTATGTAGGTATGTATGTGGGTATGTAGGTATGTATGTATGTAGGTATGTAGGTATGTATGTATGTAGGTATGTATGTATGTAGGTATGTAGGTATGTATGTATGTAGGTATGTAGGTATGTATGTATGTAGGTATGTATGTATGTAGGTATGTAGGTATGTAGGTATGTAGGTATGTAGGTATGTATGTATGTAGGTATGTAGGTATGTAGGTATGTAGGTATGTAGGTATGTAGGTATGTAGGTATGTAGGTATGTAGGTATGTAGGTATGTAGGTATGTAGGTATGTAGGTATGTAGGTATGTAGGTATGTAGGTATGTAGGTATGTAGGTATGTAGGTATGTAGGTATGTATGTATGTAGGTATGTAGGTATGTATGTATGTAGGTATGTAGGTATGTAGGTATGTATGTATGTAGGTATGTATGTATGTATGGGCTTTGGTATACTAAACAAAAAGTTAAATGCAATTAGTGTTCCAAAATCAGTCATTACCTCTGTTATTGGCACCTAAAGGAAGTGAGCTATTCTTGAGATTTTCTTTCTCCTGTGTAAATCCTAACTTTTGAAATTGGAAATCCCCATATATTATCTGGCCAAGTGATGGGTTTTGGTATACTAAACAAAAAGTTAAATGCAACTAGTGTTCCAAAATCAGTTATTACCTCTGTTATTGGCACCTAAAGGAAGTGAGCTATTCTTGAGATTTTCTTATCCCTGTGTAAATCTGAACTTTTGAAATTGGAAATCCCCATATATTATATGGCCAAGTGATGGGCTTTGGTATACTAAACAAAAAGTTAAATGCAATTAGTGTTCCAAAATGATTCATTACCACTGTCATTGGCACCTACAGCAAGTGAGCTATTCTTGAGATTTTCTTATCCCTGTGTAAATCTGAACTTTTAAATTGGAAATCCCCATATATTATCTAGCCATGTGATGGGATTTGGTATACTAAACAAAAAGTTAAATGCAACTAGTGTTCCAAAATCAGTCATGACCTCTGTTATTGGCACCTAAAGGAAGTGAGCTATTCTTGAGATTTTCTTATCCCTGTGTAAATCTGAACTTTTGAAATTGGAAACCCCATATTGTATCTGGCCAAGTGATGGGCTTTGGTATACTAAACAAAAAGTTAAATGCAAGTAGTGTTCCAAAATCAGTCATGACCTCTGTTATTGGCACCTAAAGGAAGTGAGCTATTCTTGAGATTTTCTTATCCCTGTGTAAATCTGAACTTTTGAAATTGGAAACCCCATATTGTATCTGGCCAAGTGATGGGCTTTGGTATACTAAACAAAAAGTTAAATGCAACTAGTGTTCCAAAATCAGTCATTACCTCTGCTATTGGCACCTAAAGGAAGTGAGTTAGTCTAGAGATTTTCTTATCCTTGTGTAAATCTGAGCTTTTGAAATTGGAAATCCCCATATATTATCTGGCCAAGTGATGGGCTTTGGTATACTACACAAAAAGTTAAATGCAGCTAGTGTTCCAAAATCATTCATTACCACTGTTATTGGTACCTAAAGGAAGTGCGCTAATCTTGAGATTTTCTTATCCCTGTGTAAATCTGAACTTTTGAAATTGTAAATCCCCATATATTATCTGGCCAAGTGATGGGCTTTGGTATACTAAACAAAAAGTTAAATGCAATTAGTGTTCCAAAATCAGTGATTACCTCTGTTATTGGCACCTAAAGGAAGTGAGGTATTCTTGAGATTTTCTTATCTCTGTGTAAATCTGAACTTTTCAAATTGGAAATCCCCATATATTATTTGGCCAAGTGATGGGCTTTGGTACACTAAAAAAAAGTTAAATGCAACTAGTGTTCCAAAATCAGTCATTACCTCTGTTATTGGCACCTAAAGGAAGTGAGCTATTCTTGAGATTTTCTTTCTCCTGTGTAAATCCTAACTTTTGAAATTGTAAATCCCCATATATTATCTGGCCAAGTGATGGGCTTTGGTATACTAAACAAAAAGTTAAATGCAACTAGTGTTCCAAAATCTGTTATTGGCACCTAAAGGAAGTGAGCTATTCTTGAGATTTTCTTATCCCTGTGTAAATCTGAACTTTTGAAATTGGAAATCCCCATAAATTATCTGGCCAAGTGATGGGCTTTGGTATACTAAACAAAAAGTTAAATGCAACTAGTGTTCCAAAATCAGTCATTACCTCTGTTATTGGCACCTAAAGGAAGTGAGCTAGTCTAAAGATTTTCTTATCCCTGTGTAAATCTGAACTTTTGAAATTGGAAATCCCCATATATTATCTGGCCAAGTGAAGGGCTTTGGTATACTAAACAAAAAGTTAAATGCAACTAGTGTTCCAAAATCTGTTATTGGCACCTAAAGGAAGTGAGCTATTCTTGAGATTTTCTTATCCCTGTGTAAATCTGAACTTTTGAAATTGGAAATCCCCATGTGATGGACTTTGGTATACTAAACAAAAAGTTAAATGCAACTAGTGTTCCAAAATCAGTCATTACCCCTGTTATTCGCACCTAAAGGAAGTGAGCTAGTCTAGAGATTTTCTTATCCCTGTGTAAATCTGAACTTTTGAAATTGGAAATCCCCATATATTATCTGGCCAAGTGATGGGCTTTGGTATACTAAACAAAAAGTTAAATGCAACTAGTGTTCCAAAATCAGTCATTACCTCTGTTATTGGCACCTAAAGGAAGTGAGCTATTCTTGAGATTTTCTTTCTCTTGTGTAAATCCTAACTTTTGAAATTGGAAATCCCCATATATTATCTGGCCAAGTGATGGGCTTTGGTATACTAAACAAAAAGTTAAATGCAATTAGTGTTCCAAAATCAGTCATTACCTCTGTTATTGGCACCTAAAGGAAGTGAGCTATTCTTGAGATTTTCTTTCTCCTGTGTAAATCCTAACTTTTGAAATTGGAAATCCCCATATATTATCTGGCCAAGTGATGGGTTTTGGTATACTAAACAAAAAGTTAAATGCAACTAGTGTTCCAAAATCAGTTATTACCTCTGTTATTGGCACCTAAAGGAAGTGAGCTATTCTTGAGATTTTCTTATCCCTGTGTAAATCTGAACTTTTGAAATTGGAAATCCCCATATATTATATGGCCAAGTGATGGGCTTTGGTATACTAAACAAAAAGTTAAATGCAATTAGTGTTCCAAAATCATTCATTACCACTGTTATTGGCACCTAAAGCAAGTGAGCTATTCTTGAGATTTTCTTATCCCTGTGTAAATCTGAACTTTTAAATTGGAAATCCCCATATATTATCTAGCCATGTGATGGGATTTGGTATACTAAACAAAAAGTTAAATGCAACTAGTGTTCCAAAATCATTCATTACCACTGTTATTGGCACCTAAAGGAAGTGAGCTAATCTTGAGATTTTCTTATCCCTGTGTAAATCTGAACTTTTCAAATTGGAAATCCCCATATATTATTTGGCCAAGTGATGGGCTTTGGTATACTAAACAAAAAGTTAAATGCAACTAGTGTTCCAAAATCATTCATTACCACTGTTATTGGCACCTAAAGGAAGTGAGCTAATCTTGAGATTTTCTTATCCCTGTGTAAATCTGAACTTTTAAATTGGAAATCCCCATATATTATCTAGCCATGTGATGGGATTTGGTATACTAAACAAAAAGTTAAATGCAACTAGTGTTCCAAAATCATTCATTACCACTGTTTTTGGCACCTAAAGGAAGTGAGCTATTCTTGAGATTTTCTTATCCCTGTGTAAATCTGAACTTTTAAATTGGAAATCCCCATATATTATCTAGCCATGTGATGGGCTTTGGTATACTAAACAAAAAGTTAAATGCAACTAGTGTTCCAAAATCTGTCATTACCTCTGTTTTTGGCACCTAAAGGAAGTGAGCTATTCTTGAGATTTTCTTATCCCTGTGTAAATCTGAACTTTTCAAATTGGAAATCCCCATATATTATTTGGCCAAGTGATGGGCTTTGGTATACTAAACAAAAAGTTAAATGCAAGTAGTGTTCCAAAATCAGGCATTACCTCTGTTATTGGCACCTTAAGGAAGTGAGGTATTCTTGAGATTTTCTTATCCCTGTGTAAATCTGAGCTTTTGAAATTGGAAATCCCCATAAATTATCTGGCCAAGTGATGGGCTTTGGTATACTAAACAAAAAGTTAAATGCAACTAGTGTTCCAAAATCAGTCATTACCTCTGCTATTGGCACCTAAAGGAAGTGAGTTAGTCTAGAGATTTTCTTATCCCTGTGTAAATCTGAGCTTTTGAAATTGGAAATCCCCATATATTATCTGGCCAAGTGATGGGCTTTGGTATACTACACAAAAAGTTAAATGCAGCTAGTGTTCCAAAATCATTCATTACCACTGTTATTGGTACCTAAAGGAAGTGCGCTAATCTTGAGATTTTCTTATCCCTGTGTAAATCTGAACTTTTGAAATTGTAAATCCCCATATATTATCTGTCCAAGTGATGGGCTTTGGTATACTAAACAAAAAGTTAAATGCAATTAGTGTTCCAAAATCAGTGATTACCTCTGTTATTGGCACCTAAAGGAAGTGAGGTATTCTTGAGATTTTCTTATCTCTGTGTAAATCTGAACTTTTCAAATTGGAAATCCCCATATATTATTTGGCCAAGTGATGGGCTTTGGTACACTAAAAAAAAGTTAAATGCAACTAGTGTTCCAAAATCAGTCATTACCTCTGTTATTGGCACCTAAAGGAAGTGAGCTATTCTTGAGATTTTCTTTCTCCTGTGTAAATCCTAACTTTTGAAATTGTAAATCCCCATATATTATCTGGCCAAGTGATGGGCTTTGGTATACTAAACAAAAAGTTAAATGCAACTAGTGTTCCAAAATCTGTTATTGGCACCTAAAGGAAGTGAGCTATTCTTGAGATTTTCTTATCCCTGTGTAAATCTGAACTTTTGAAATTGGAAATCCCCATAAATTATCTGGCCAAGTGATGGGCTTTGGTATACTAAACAAAAAGTTAAATGCAACTAGTGTTCCAAAATCAGTCATTACCTCTGTTATTGGCACCTAAAGGAAGTGAGCTAGTCTAAAGATTTTCTTATCCCTGTGTAAATCTGAACTTTTGAAATTGAAAATCCCCATATATTATCTGGCCAAGTGAAGGGCTTTGGTATACTAAACAAAAAGTTAAATGCAACTAGTGTTCCAAAATCTGTTATTGGCACCTAAAGGAAGTGAGCTATTCTTGAGATTTTCTTATCCCTGTGTAAATCTGAACTTTTGAAATTGGAAATCCCCATGTGATGGACTTTGGTATACTAAACAAAAAGTTAATGCAACTAGTGTTCCAAAATCAGTCATTACCCCTGTTATTCGCACCTAAAGGAAGTGAGCTAGTCTAGAGATTTTCTTATCCCTGTGTAAATCTGAACTTTTGAAATTGGAAATCCCCATATATTATCTGGCCAAGTGATGGGCTTTGGTATACTAAACAAAAAGTTAAATGCAACTAGTGTTCCAAAATCAGTCATTACCTCTGTTATTGGCACCTAAAGGAAGTGAGCTATTCTTGAGATTTTCTTTCTCTTGTGTAAATCCTAACTTTTGAAATTGGAAATCCCCATATATTATCTGGCCAAGTGATGGGCTTTGGTATACTAAACAAAAAGTTAAATGCAATTAGTGTTCCAAAATCAGTCATTACCTCTGTTATTGGCACCTAAAGGAAGTGAGCTATTCTTGAGATTTTCTTTCTCCTGTGTAAATCCTAACTTTTGAAATTGGAAATCCCCATATATTATCTGGCCAAGTGATGGGTTTTGGTATACTAAACAAAAAGTTAAATGCAACTAGTGTTCCAAAATCAGTTATTACCTCTGTTATTGGCACCTAAAGGAAGTGAGCTATTCTTGAGATTTTCTTATCCCTGTGTAAATCTGAACTTTTGAAATTGGAAATCCCCATATATTATATGGCCAAGTGATGGGCTTTGGTATACTAAACAAAAAGTTAAATGCAATTAGTGTTCCAAAATCATTCATTACCACTGTTATTGGCACCTAAAGCAAGTGAGCTATTCTTGAGATTTTCTTATCCCTGTGTAAATCTGAACTTTTAAATTGGAAATCCCCATATATTATCTAGCCATGTGATGGGATTTGGTATACTAAACAAAAAGTTAAATGCAACTAGTGTTCCAAAATCATTCATTACCACTGTTATTGGCACCTAAAGGAAGTGAGCTAATCTTGAGATTTTCTTATCCCTGTGTAAATCTGAACTTTTCAAATTGGAAATCCCCATATATTATTTGGCCAAGTGATGGGCTTTGGTATACTAAACAAAACGTTAAATGCAACTAGTGTTCCAAAATCATTCATTACCACTGTTATTGGCACCTAAAGGAAGTGAGCTAATCTTGAGATTTTCTTATCCCTGTGTAAATCTGAACTTTTAAATTGGAAATCCCCATATATTATCTAGCCATGTGATGGGATTTGGTATACTAAACAAAAAGTTAAATGCAACTAGTGTTCCAAAATCATTCATTACCACTGTTTTTGGCACCTAAAGGAAGTGAGCTATTCTTGAGATTTTCTTATCCCTGTGTAAATCTGAACTTTTAGATTCCATATATTACTTGGCCAAGTGATGGGCTTTGGTATACTAAACAAAAAGTTAAATGCAACTAGTGTTCCAAAATCAGTCATTACCTCTGTTATTGGCACCTAAAGGAAGTGAGCTAGTCTAGAGATTTTCTTATCCCTGTGTAAATCTGAACTTTTGAAATTGGAAATCCCCATATATTATTTGGCCAAGTGATGGGCTTTGGTATACTAAACAAATAGTTAAATGCAAGTAGTGTTCCCAAATCATTCATTACCACTGTTATTGGTACCTAAAGGAAGTGAGCTAATCTTGAGATTTTCTTATCCCTGTGTAAATCTGAACTTTTCAATTTGGAAATCCCCATATATTACTTGGCCAAGTGATGGGCTTTGGTATACTAAACAAAAAGTTAAATGCAACTAGTGTTCCAAAATCAGTCATTACCTCTGTTATTGGCACCTAAAGGAAGTGAGCTAGTCTAGAGATTTTCTTATCCCTGTGTAAATCTGAACTTTTGAAATTGGAAATCCCCATATATTATTTGGCCAAGTGATGGGCTTTGGTATACTAAACAAATAGTTAAATGCAAGTAGTGTTCCCAAATCATTCATTACCACTGTTATTGGTACCTAAAGGAAGTGAGCTAATCTTGAGATTTTCTTATCCCTGTGTAAATCTGAACTTTTCAATTTGGAAATCCCCATATATTACTTGGCCAAGTGATGGGCTTTGGTATACTAAACAAAAAGTTAAATGCAACTAGTGTTCCAAAATCAGTCATTACCTCTGTTATTGGCACCTAAAGGAAGTGAGCTAGTCTAGAGATTTTCTTATCCCTGTGTAAATCTGAACTTTTGAAATTGGAAATCCCCATATATTATTTGGCCAAGTGATGGGCTTTGGTATACTAAACAAATAGTTAAATGCAAGTAGTGTTCCCAAATCATTCATTACCACTGTTATTGGTACCTAAAGGAAGTGAGCTAATCTTGAGATTTTCTTATCCCTGTGTAAATCTGAACTTTTCAAATTGGAAATCCCCATATATTATTTGGCCAAGTGATGGGTTTTGGTATACTAAACAAAAAGTTAAATGCAACTAGTGTTCCAAAATCATTCATTACCACTGTTATTGGCACCTAAAGGAAGTGAGCTATTCTTGAGATTTTCTTATCCCTGTGTAAATCTGAACTTTTAAATTGGAAATCCCCATATATTATCTAGCCATGTGATGGGATTTGGTATACTAAACAAAAAGTTAAATGCAACTAGTGTTCCCAAATCATTCATTACCACTGTTATTGGTACCTAAAGGAAGTGAGCTAATCTTGAGATTTTCTTATCCCTGTGTAAATCTGAACTTTTCAATTTGGAAATCCCCATATATTATTTGGCCAAGTGATGGACTTTGGTATACTAAACAAAAAGTTAAATGCAAGTAGTGTTGCAAAATCAGTCATTACCTCTGTTATTGGCACCTTAAGGAAGTGAGGTATTCCTGAGATTTTCTCATCCCTGTGTAAATCTGAACTTTTGAAATTGGAAATCCCCATATATTATCTGGCCATGTGATGGAGGTATTCCTGAGATTTTCTCATCCCTGTGTAAATCTGAACTTTTGAAATTGGAAATCCCCATATATTATCTGGCCAAGTGATGGGCTTTGGTATACTAAACAAAAAGTTAAATGGAATTAGTGTTCCAAAATCAGTCATTACCTCTGTTATTGGCACCTTAAGGAAGTGAGGTATTCCTGAGATTTTCTCATCCCTGTGTAAATCTGAACTTTTGAAATTGGAAATCCCCATATATTATCTGGCCATGTGATGGACTTTGGTATACTAAACAAAAAGTTAAATGCAAATAGTGTTCCAAAATCAGTCATTACCCCTGTTATTCGCACCTAAAGGAAGTGAGCTAGTCTAGAGATTTTCTTATCCCTGTGTAAATCTGAACTTTTGAAATTGGAAATCCCCATATATTATCTGGCCAAGTGATGGGTTTTGGTATACTAAACAAAAAGTTAAATGCAACTAGTGTTCCAAAATCAGTTATTACCTCTGTTATTGGCACCTAAAGGAAGTGAGCTATTCTTAAGATTTTCTCATCCCTGTGTAAATATAAACTTTTGAAATTGGAAATCCCCATATATTATCTGGCCAAGTGATGGGTTTTGGTATACTAAACAAAAAGTTAAATGCAACTAGTGTTCCAAAATCAGTTATTACCTCTGTTATTGGCACCTAAAGGAAGTGAGCTATTCTTGAGATTTTCTTATCCCTGTGTAAATCTGAACTTTTGAAATTGGAAATCCCCATATATTATATGGCCAAGTGATGGGCTTTGGTATACTAAACAAAAAGTTAAATGCAATTAGTGTTCCAAAATCAGTCATTACCTCTGTTATTGGCACCTAAAGGAAGTGAGCTATTCTTGAGATTTTCTTTCTCCTGTGTAAATCCTAACTTTTGAAGTTGGAAATCCCCATATATTATCTGGCCAAGTGATGGGTTTTGGTATACTAAACAAAAAGTTAAATGCAACTAGTGTTCCAAAATCAGTTATTACCTCTGTTATTGGCACCTAAAGGAAGTGAGCTATTCTTGAGATTTTCTTATCCCTGTGTAAATCTGAACTTTTCAAATTGGAAATCCCCAGATATTATTTGGCCAAGTGATGGGCTTTGGTATACTAAACAAAAAGTTAAATGCAACTAGTGTTCCAAAATCTGTCATTACCTCTGTTTTTGGCAACTAAAGGAAGTGAGCTATTCTTGAGATTTTCTTATCCCTGTGTAAATCTGAACTTTTGAAATTGGAAATCCCCATATATTAACTGGCCATGTGATGGGCTTTGGTATACTAAACAAAAAGTTAAATGCAACTAGTGTTCCAAAATCATTCATTACCACTGTTATTGGCACCTAAAGGAAGTGAGCTATTCTTGAGATTTTCTTATCCCTGTGTAAATCTGAACTTTTGAAAATGGAAATCCTCATATATTATCTGACCATGTGATGGGCTTTGCTATACTAAACAAAAAGTTAAATGCAACTAGTGTTCCAAAATCATTCATTACCACTGTTATTGGCACATAAAGGAAGTGAGCTATTCTTGAGATTTTCTTATCCCTGTGTAAATCTGAACTTTTGAAATTGGAAATCCCCAAATATTATCTGACCAAGTGATGGGCTTTGGTATACTAAACAAAAAGTTAAATGCAACTAGTGTTCCAAAATCATTCATTACCACTGTTATTGGCACATAAAGGAAGTGAGCTATTCTTGAGATTTTCTTATCCCTGTGTAAATCTGAACTTTTGAACTTTTGAAATTGGAAATCCCCATATATTATATGGCCAAGTGATGGGCTTTGGTATACTAAACAAAAAGTTAAATGCAATTAGTGTTCCAAAATCAGTCATTACCTCTGTTATTGGCACCTAAAGGAAGTGAGCTATTCTTGAGATTTTCTTTCTCCTGTGTAAATCCTAAGTTTTGAAGTTGGAAATCCCCATATATTATCTGGCCAAGTGATGGGTTTTGGTATACTAAACAAAAAGTTAAATGCAACTAGTGTTCCAAAATCAGTTATTACCTCTGTTATTGGCACCTAAAGGAAGTGAGCTATTCTTGAGATTTTCTTATCCCTGTGTAAATCTGAACTTTTCAAATTGGAAATCCCCAGATATTATTTGGCCAAGTGATGGGCTTTGGTATACTAAACAAAAAGTTAAATGCAACTAGTGTTCCAAAATCTGTCATTACCTCTGTTTTTGGCACCTAAAGGAAGTGAGCTATTCTTGAGATTTTCTTATCCCTGTGTAAATCTGAACTTTTGAAATTGGAAATCCCCATATATTAACTGGCCATGTGATGGGCTTTGGTATACTAAACAAAAAGTTAAATGCAACTAGTGTTCCAAAATCATTCATTACCACTGTTATTGGCACCTAAAGGAAGTGAGCTATTCTTGAGATTTTCTTATCCCTGTGTAAATCTGAACTTTTGAAAATGGAAATCCTCATATATTATCTGACCATGTGATGGGCTTTGCTATACTAAACAAAAAGTTAAATGCAACTAGTGTTCCAAAATCATTCATTACCACTGTTATTGGCACATAAAGGAAGTGAGCTATTCTTGAGATTTTCTTATCCCTGTGTAAATCTGAACTTTTGAAATTGGAAATCCCCAAATATTATCTGATCAAGTGATGGGCTTTGGTATACTAAACAAAAAGTTAAATGCAACTAGTGTTCCAAAATCATTCATTACCACTGTTATTGGCACATAAAGGAAGTGAGCTATTCTTGAGATTTTCTTATCCCTGTGTAAATCTGAACTTTTGAAATTGGAAACCCCATATTGTATCTGGCCAAGTGATAGGCTTTGGTATACTGAACAAAAAGTTAAATGCAACTAGTGTTCCAAAATCATTGATTACCACTGTTATTGGCACCTAAAGGAACTGACCTATTCTTGAGATTTTCTTATCCCTGTGTAAATCTGAACTTTTGAAATTGGAAACCCCATATTGTATCTGGCCAAGTGATGGGCTTTGGTATACTAAACATAAAGTTAAATGCAATTAGTGTTCCAAAATCAGTCATTACCTCTGTTATTGGCACCTAAAGGAAGTGAGCTATTCTTGAGATTTTCTTTCTCCTGTGTAAATCCTAACTTTTGAAGTTGGAAATCCCCATATATTATCTGGCCAAGTGATGGGTTTTGGTATACTAAACAAAAAGTTAAATGCAACTAGTGTTCCAAAATCAGTTATTACCTCTGTTATTGGCACCTAAAGGAAGTGAGCTATTCTTGAGATTTTCTTATCCCTGTGTAAATCTGAACTTTTCAAATTGGAAATCCCCAGATATTATTTGGCCAAGTGATGGGCTTTGGTATACTAAACAAAAAGTTAAATGCAACTAGTGTTCCAAAATCTGTCATTACCTCTGTTTTTGGCACCTAAAGGAAGTGAGCTATTCTTGAGATTTTCTTATCCCTGTGTAAATCTGAACTTTTGAAATTGGAAATCCCCATATATTAACTGGCCATGTGATGGGCTTTGGTATACTAAACAAAAAGTTAAATGCAACTAGTGTTCCAAAATCATTCATTACCACTGTTATTGGCACCTAAAGGAAGTGAGCTATTCTTGAGATTTTCTTATCCCTGTGTAAATCTGAACTTTTGAAAATGGAAATCCTCATATATTATCTGACCATGTGATGGGCTTTGCTATACTAAACAAAAAGTTAAATGCAACTAGTGTTCCAAAATCATTCATTACCACTGTTATTGGCACATAAAGGAAGTGAGCTATTCTTGAGATTTTCTTATCCCTGTGTAAATCTGAACTTTTGAAATTGGAAATCCCCAAATATTATCTGACCAAGTGATGGGCTTTGGTATACTAAACAAAAAGTTAAATGCAACTAGTGTTCCAAAATCATTCATTACCACTGTTATTGGCACATAAAGGAAGTGAGCTATTCTTGAGATTTTCTTATCCCTGTGTAAATCTGAACTTTTGAACTTTTGAAATTGGAAATCCCCATATATTATATGGCCAAGTGATGGGCTTTGGTATACTAAACAAAAAGTTAAATGCAATTAGTGTTCCAAAATCAGTCATTACCTCTGTTATTGGCACCTAAAGGAAGTGAGCTATTCTTGAGATTTTCTTTCTCCTGTGTAAATCCTAAGTTTTGAAGTTGGAAATCCCCATATATTATCTGGCCAAGTGATGGGTTTTGGTATACTAAACAAAAAGTTAAATGCAACTAGTGTTCCAAAATCAGTTATTACCTCTGTTATTGGCACCTAAAGGAAGTGAGCTATTCTTGAGATTTTCTTATCCCTGTGTAAATCTGAACTTTTCAAATTGGAAATCCCCAGATATTATTTGGCCAAGTGATGGGCTTTGGTATACTAAACAAAAAGTTAAATGCAACTAGTGTTCCAAAATCTGTCATTACCTCTGTTTTTGGCACCTAAAGGAAGTGAGCTATTCTTGAGATTTTCTTATCCCTGTGTAAATCTGAACTTTTGAAATTGGAAATCCCCATATATTAACTGGCCATGTGATGGGCTTTGGTATACTAAACAAAAAGTTAAATGCAACTAGTGTTCCAAAATCATTCATTACCACTGTTATTGGCACCTAAAGGAAGTGAGCTATTCTTGAGATTTTCTTATCCCTGTGTAAATCTGAACTTTTGAAAATGGAAATCCTCATATATTATCTGACCATGTGATGGGCTTTGCTATACTAAACAAAAAGTTAAATGCAACTAGTGTTCCAAAATCATTCATTACCACTGTTATTGGCACATAAAGGAAGTGAGCTATTCTTGAGATTTTCTTATCCCTGTGTAAATCTGAACTTTTGAAATTGGAAATCCCCAAATATTATCTGATCAAGTGATGGGCTTTGGTATACTAAACAAAAAGTTAAATGCAACTAGTGTTCCAAAATCATTCATTACCACTGTTATTGGCACATAAAGGAAGTGAGCTATTCTTGAGATTTTCTTATCCCTGTGTAAATCTGAACTTTTGAAATTGGAAACCCCATATTGTATCTGGCCAAGTGATAGGCTTTGGTATACTGAACAAAAAGTTAAATGCAACTAGTGTTCCAAAATCATTGATTACCACTGTTATTGGCACCTAAAGGAACTGACCTATTCTTGAGATTTTCTTATCCCTGTGTAAATCTGAACTTTTGAAATTGGAAACCCCATATTGTATCTGGCCAAGTGATGGGCTTTGGTATACTAAACATAAAGTTAAATGCAATTAGTGTTCCAAAATCAGTCATTACCTCTGTTATTGGCACCTTAAGGAAGTGAGCTATTCTTGAGATTTTCTTATCCCTGTGTAAATCTGAACTTTTCAAATTGGAAATCCCCATATATTATTTGGCCAAGTGATGGGCTTTGGTATACTAAACAAAAAGTTAAATGCAACTAGTGTTCCAAAATCTGTCATTACCTCTGTTTTTGGCACCTAAAGGAAGTGAGCTATTCTTGAGATTTTCAAATCCCTGTGTAAATCTGAACTTTTCAAATTGGAAATCCCCATATATTATTTGGCCAAGTGATGGGCTTTGGTATACTAAACAAAAAGTTAAATGCAACTAGTGTTCCAAAATCTGTCATTACCTCTGTTTTTGGCACCTAAAGGAAGTGAGCTGTTCTTGAGATTTTCTTATCCCTGTGTAAATCTGAACTTTTGAAATTGGAAATCCCCATATATTACCTGGCTTTGGTATACTAAACAAAAAGTTAAATGCAACTAGTGTTCCAAAATCATTCATTACCACTGTTATTGGCACCTAAAGGAAGCGAGCTATTCTTGAGATTTTCTTATCCCTGTGTAGATCTGAACTTTTGAAATTGGAAATCCTCATATATTATCTGACCATGTGATGGGCTTTGGTATACTAAACAAAAAGTTAAATGCAACTAGTGTTCCAAAATCAGTCATTACCTCTGTTATTGGCACCTAAAGGAAGTGAGCTATTCTTGAGATTTTCTTATCCCTGTGTAAATCTGAACTTTTCAATTTGGAAATCCCCATATATTATTTGGCCAAGTGATGGGCTTTGGTATACTAAACAAAAAGTTAAATGCAACTAGTGTTCCAAAATCTGTTATTGGCATCTAAAGGAAGCGAGCTATTCTTGAGATTTTCTTATCCCTGTGTAGATCTGAACTTTTGAAATTGGAAATCCCCATATATTATTTGGCCAAGTGATGGGCTTTGGTATACTAAACAAAAAGTTAAATGCAATTAGTGTTCCAAAATCAGTCATTACCTCTGTTATTGGCACCTTAAGGAAGTGAGGTATTCCTGACATTTTCTCATCCCTGTGTAAATCTGAACTTTTGAAATTGGAAATCCCCATATATTATCTGGCCATGTGATGGACTTTGGTATACTAAACAAAAAGTTAAATGCAATTAGTGTTCCAAAATCAGTCATTACCTCTGTTATTGGCACCTTAAGGAAGTGAGGTATTCTTGAGATTTTCTTATCCCTGTGTAAATCTGAATTTTTGAAATTGGAAATCCCCATATATTATCTGGCCAAGTGATGGGCTTTGGTATACTAAACAAAAAGTTAAATGCAATTAGTGTTCCAAAATCAGTCATTACCTCTGTTATTGGCACCTAAAGGAAGTGAGCTATTCTTGAGATTTTCTTTCTCCTGTGTAAATCCTAACTTTTGGAATTGGAAATCCCCATATATTATCTGGCCATGTGATGGGTTTTGGTATACTAAACAAAAAGTTAAATGCAACTAGTGTTCCAAAATCAGTTATTACCTCTGTTATTGGCACCTTAAGGAAGTGAGCTATTCTTGAGTTTTTCTTATCCCTGTGTAAATCAGAACTTTTGAAATTGGAAATCCCCATATATTATCTGACCAAGTGATGGGTTTTGGTATACTAAACAAAAAGTTAAATGCAACTAGTGTTCCAAAATCAGTTATTACCTCTGTTATTGGCACCTAAAGGAAGTGAGCTATTCTTGAGATTTTCTTATCCCTGTGTAAATCTGAACTTTTCAAATTGGAAATCCCCAGATATTATTTGGCCAAGTGATGGGCTTTGGTATACTAAACAAAAAGTTAAATGCAACTAGTGTTCCAAAATCTGTCATTACCTCTGTTTTTGGCACCTAAAGGAAGTGAGCTATTCTTGAGATTTTCTTATCCCTGTGTAAATCTGAACTTTTGAAATTGGAAATCCCCATATATTAACTGGCCATGTGATGGGCTTTGGTATACTAAACAAAAAGTTAAATGCAACTAGTGTTCCAAAATCATTCATTACCACTGTTATTGGCACCTAAAGGAAGTGAGCTATTCTTGAGATTTTCTTATCCCTGTGTAAATCTGAACTTTTGAAAATGGAAATCCTCATATATTATCTGACCATGTGATGGGCTTTGCTATACTAAACAAAAAGTTAAATGCAACTAGTGTTCCAAAATCATTCATTACCACTGTTATTGGCACATAAAGGAAGTGAGCTATTCTTGAGATTTTCTTATCCCTGTGTAAATCTGAACTTTTGAAATTGGAAATCCCCAAATATTATCTGATCAAGTGATGGGCTTTGGTATACTAAACAAAAAGTTAAATGCAACTAGTGTTCCAAAATCATTCATTACCACTGTTATTGGCACATAAAGGAAGTGAGCTATTCTTGAGATTTTCTTATCCCTGTGTAAATCTGAACTTTTGAAATTGGAAACCCCATATTGTATCTGGCCAAGTGATAGGCTTTGGTATACTGAACAAAAAGTTAAATGCAACTAGTGTTCCAAAATCATTGATTACCACTGTTATTGGCACCTAAAGGAACTGACCTATTCTTGAGATTTTCTTATCCCTGTGTAAATCTGAACTTTTGAAATTGGAAACCCCATATTGTATCTGGCCAAGTGATGGGCTTTGGTATACTAAACATAAAGTTAAATGCAATTAGTGTTCCAAAATCAGTCATTACCTCTGTTATTGGCACCTTAAGGAAGTGAGCTATTCTTGAGATTTTCTTATCCCTGTGTAAATCTGAACTTTTCAAATTGGAAATCCCCATATATTATTTGGCCAAGTGATGGGCTTTGGTATACTAAACAAAAAGTTAAATACAACTAGTGTTCCAAAATCTGTCATTACCTCTGTTTTTGGCACCTAAAGGAAGTGAGCTATTCTTGAGATTTTCAAATCCCTGTGTAAATCTGAACTTTTCAAATTGGAAATCCCCATATATTATTTGGCCAAGTGATGGGCTTTGGTATACTAAACAAAAAGTTAAATGCAACTAGTGTTCCAAAATCTGTCATTACCTCTGTTTTTGGCACCTAAAGGAAGTGAGCTGTTCTTGAGATTTTCTTATCCCTGTGTAAATCTGAACTTTTGAAATTGGAAATCCCCATATATTACCTGGCTTTGGTATACTAAACAAAAAGTTAAATGCAACTAGTGTTCCAAAATCATTCATTACCACTGTTATTGGCACCTAAAGGAAGCGAGCTATTCTTGAGATTTTCTTATCCCTGTGTAGATCTGAACTTTTGAAATTGGAAATCCTCATATATTATCTGACCATGTGATGGGCTTTGGTATACTAAACAAAAAGTTAAATGCAACTAGTGTTCCAAAATCAGTCATTACCTCTGTTATTGGCACCTAAAGGAAGTGAGCTATTCTTGAGATTTTCTTATCCCTGTGTAAATCTGAACTTTTCAATTTGGAAATCCCCATATATTATTTGGCCAAGTGATGGGCTTTGGTATACTAAACAAAAAGTTAAATGCAACTAGTGTTCCAAAATCTGTTATTGGCATCTAAAGGAAGCGAGCTATTCTTGAGATTTTCTTATTCCTGTGTAGATCTGAACTTTTGAAATTGGAAATCCCCATATATTATTTGGCCAAGTGATGGGCTTTGGTATACTAAACAAAAAGTTAAATGCAATTAGTGTTCCAAAATCAGTCATTACCTCTGTTATTGGCACCTTAAGGAAGTGAGGTATTCCTGACATTTTCTCATCCCTGTGTAAATCTGAACTTTTGAAATTGGAAATCCCCATATATTATCTGGCCATGTGATGGACTTTGGTATACTAAACAAAAAGTTAAATGCAATTAGTGTTCCAAAATCAGTCATTACCTCTGTTATTGGCACCTTAAGGAAGTGAGGTATTCTTGAGATTTTCTTATCCCTGTGTAAATCTGAATTTTTGAAATTGGAAATCCCCATATATTATCTGGCCAAGTGATGGGCTTTGGTATACTAAACAAAAAGTTAAATGCAATTAGTGTTCCAAAATCAGTCATTACCTCTGTTATTGGCACCTAAAGGAAGTGAGCTATTCTTGAGATTTTCTTTCTCCTGTGTAAATCCTAACTTTTGGAATTGGAAATCCCCATATATTATCTGGCCATGTGATGGGTTTTGGTATACTAAACAAAAAGTTAAATGCAACTAGTGTTCCAAAATCAGTTATTACCTCTGTTATTGGCACCTTAAGGAAGTGAGCTATTCTTGAGTTTTTCTTATCCCTGTGTAAATCAGAACTTTTGAAATTGGAAATCCCCATATATTATCTGACCAAGTGATGGGCTTTGGTATACTAAACAAAAAGTTAAATGCAACTAGTGTTCCAAAATCATTCATTACCACTGTTATTGGCACCTAAAAGAAGTGAGCTATTCTTGAGATTTTCTTATCCCTCTGTAAATCTGAACTTTTCAAATTGGAAATCCCCATATATTATTTGGCCAAGTGATGGGCTTTGGTATACTAAACAAAAAGTTAAATGCAACTAGTGTTCCCAAATCATTCATTACCACTGTTATTGGTACCTAAAGGAAGTGAGCTATTCTTGAGACTTTCTTATCCCTGTGTAAATCTGAACTTTTCAAATTGGAAATCCCCATATATTATTTGGCCAAGTGATGGGCTTTGGTATACTAAACAAAAAGTTAAATGCAAGTAGTGTTCCAAAATCAGTCATTACCTCTGTTATTGGCACCTAAAGGAAGTGAGCTATTCTTGAGATTTTCTTTCTCCTGTGTAAATCCTAACTTTTGAAATTGGAAATCCCCATATATTATCTGGCCAAGTGATTGGCTTTGGTATACTAAACAAAAAGTTAAATGCAACTAGTGTTCCAAAATCAGTCATTACCCCTGTTATTGGCACCTAAAGGAAGTGAGCTATTCTTGAGATTTTCTTTCTCCTGTGTAAATCCTAACTTTTGAAATTGGAAATCCCCATATATTATCTGGCCAAGTGATTGGCTTTGGTATACTAAACAAAAAGTTAAATGCAACTAGTGTTCCAAAATCAGTCATTACCTCTGTTATTGGTACCTAAAGGAAGTGAGCTATTCTTGAGACTTTCTTATCCCTGTGTAAATCTGAACTTTTCAAATTGGAAATACCCATATATTATTTGGCCAAGTGATGGGCTTTGGTATACTAAACAAAAAGTTAAATGCAAGTAGTGTTCCAAAATCAGTCATTACCTCTGTTATTGGCACCTAAAGGAAGTGAGCTATTCTTGAGATTTTCTTTCTCCTGTGTAAATCCTAACTTTTGAAATTGGAAATCCCCATATATTATCTGGCCAAGTGATGGGCTTTGGTATACTAAACAAAAAGTTAAATGCAACCAGTGTTCCAAAATCATTCATTACCACTGTTATTGGCACATAAAGGTAGTGAGCTATTCTTGAGATTTTCTTATCCCTGTGTAAATCTTAACTTTTGAAATTGGAAATCCCCATATATTACCTGGCTTTGGTATACTAAACAAAAAGTTAAATGCAAGTAGTGTTCCAAAATCAGTCATTACCTCTGTTATTGGTACCTAAAGCAAGTGAGCTATTCTTGAGATTTTCTTATCCCTGTGTAAATCTGAACTTTTCAAATTGGAAATCCCCATATATTATTTGGCCAAGTGATGGGCTTTGGTATACTAAACAAAAAGTTAAATGCAAGTAGTGTTCCAAAATCAGTCATTACCCCTGTTATTGGCACCTAAAGGAAGTGAGCTAGTCTAGAGATTTTCTTATCCCTGCGTAAATCTGAACTTTTGAAATTGGAAATCCCCATATATTATCTGGCCAAGTGATGGGCTTTGGTATACTAAACAAAAAGTTAAATGCAATTAGTGTTCCAAAATCAGTCATTACCTCTGTTATTGGCACCTAAAGGAAGTGAGCTATTCTTGAGATTTTCTTTCTCCTGTGTAAATCCTAACTTTTGAAATTGGAAATCCCCATATATTATCTGGCCAAGTGATGGGTTTTGGTATACTAAACAAAAAGTTAAATGCAACTAGTGTTCCAAAATCAGTTATTACCTCTGTTATTGGTACCTAAAGGAAGTGAGCTATTCTTGAGATTTTCTTATCCCTGTGTAAATCTGAACTTTTCAAATTGGAAATCCCCATTTATTATTTGGCCAAGTGAGGGGCTTTGGTATACTAAACAAAAAGTTAAATGCAACTAGTGTTCCAAAATCAGTCATTACCTCTGCTATTGGCACCTAAAGGAAGTGAGCTATTCTAGAGATTTTCTTATCCCTGTGTAAATCTGAACTTTTCAAATTGGAAATCCCCATATATTATTTGGCCAAGTGATGGGCTTTGGTATACTAAACAAAAAGTTAAATGCAACTAGTGTTCCAAAATCTGTCATTACCTCTGTTTTTGGCACCTAAAGGAAGTGAGCTATTCTTGAGATTTTCTTATCCCTGTGTAAATCTGAACTTTTAAATTGGAAATCCCCATATATTATCTAGCCATGTGATGGGATTTGGTATACTAAACAAAAAGTTAAATGCAACTAGTGTTCCCAAATCATTCATTACCACTGTTATTGGTACCTAAAGGAAGTGAGCTAATCTTGAGATTTTCTTATCCCTGTGTAAATCTGAACTTTTCAAATTGGAAAACCCCATATATTATTTGGCCAAGTGATGGGCTTTGGTATACTAAACAAAAAGTTAAATGCAACTAGTGTTCCAAAATCAGTCATTACCTCTGCTATTGGCACCTAAAGGAAGTGAGCTATTCTTGAGATTTTCTTATCCCTGTGTAGATCTGAACTTCTGAAATTGGAAATCCTCATATATTATCTGACCATGTGATGGGCTTTGGTATACAAAACAAAAAGTTAAATGCAAGTAGTGTTCCAAAATCAGTCATTACCTCTGCTATTGGCACCTAAAGGAAGTGAGCAAGTCTAGAGATTTTCTTATCCCTGTGTAAATCTGAACTTTTGAAATTGGAAATCCCCATATATTATCTGGCCAAGTGATGGGCTTTGGTATACTAAACAAAAAGTTGAATGCAACTAGTGTTCCAAAATCATTCATTACCACTGTTATTGGCAGCTAAAGGAAGTGAGCTATTCTTGAGATTTTCTTATCCCTGTATAAATTGTAACTTTTGAAATTGGAATTCCCCATATATTATCTGGCCAAGTGATGGGCTTTGGTATACTAAACAAAAAGTTAAATGCAACTAGTGTTCCAAAATCATTCATTACCACTGTTATTGGCAGCTAAAGGAAGTGAGCTATTCTTGAGATTTTCTTATCCCTGTATAAATTGTAACTTTTGAAATTGGAATTCCCCATATATTATCTGGCCAAGTAATGGGCTTTGGTACACTAAACAAAAAGTTAAATGCAGCTAGTGTTCCAAAATCATTCATTACCACTGTTATTGGTACCTTAAGGAAGTGAGCTAGTCTAGAGATTTTCTTATCCCTGTGTAAATCTGAACTTTTGAAATTGGAAATCCCCATATATTATCTGGCCAAGTGATGGGCTTTGATATACTACACAAAAAGTTAAATGCAACTAGTGTTCCAAAATCTGTTATTGGCACCTAAAGGAAGTGAGCTATTCTTGAGATTTTCTTATCCCTGTGTAAATCTGAACTTTTGAAATTGGAAATCCCCATGTGATGGACTTTGGTATACTAAACAAAAAGTTAAATGCAACTAGTGTTCCAAAATCAGTCATTACCCCTGTTATTCGCACCTAAAGGAAGTGAGCTAGTCTAGAGATTTTCTTATCCCTGTGTAAATCTGAACTTTTGAAATTGGAAATCCCCATATATTATCTGGCCAAGTGATGGGCTTTGGTATACTAAACAAAAAGTTAAATGCAATTAGTGTTCCAAAATCAGTCATTACCTCTGTTATTGGCACCTAAAGGAAGTGAGCTATTCTTGAGATTTTCTTTCTCTTGTGTAAATCCTAACTTTTGAAATTGGAAATCCCCATATATTATCTGGCCAAGTGATGGGCTTTGGTATACTAAACAAAAAGTTAAATGCAATTAGTGTTCCAAAATCAGTCATTACCCCTGTTATTCGCACCTAAAGGAAGTGAGCTAGTCTAGAGATTTTCTTATCCCTGTGTAAATCAGAACTTTTGAAATTGGAAATACCCATATATTATTTGGCCAAGTGATGGGTTTTGGTATACTAAACAAAAAGTTAAATGCAACTAGTGTTCCAAAATCAGTTATTACCTCTGTTATTGACACCTAAAGGAAGTGAGCTATTCTTGAGATTTTCTTATCCCTGTGTAAATCTGAACTTTTGAAATTGGAAATACCCATATATTATCTGGCCAAGTGATGGGCTTTGGTATACTAAACAAAAAGTTAAATGCAATTAGTGTTCCAAAATCAGTCATTACCCCTGTTATTCGCACCTAAAGGAAGTGAGCTAGTCTAGAGATTTTCTTATCCCTGTGTAAATCTGAACTTTTGAAATTGGAAATCCCCATATATTATCTGGCCAAGTGATGGGCTTTGGTATACTAAACAAATAGTTAAATGCAATTAGTGTTCCAAAATCAGTCATTACCTCTGTTATTGGCACCTAAAGGAAGTGAGCTTTCTTGAGATTTTCTTTCTCTTGTGTAAATCCTAACTTTTGAAATTGGAAATCCCCATATATTATCTGGCCAAGTGATGGGCTTTGGTATACTAAACAAAAAGTTAAATGCAACTAGTGTTCCAAAATCAGTTATTACCTCTGTTATTGGCACCTAAAGGAAGTGAGCTATTCTTGAGATTTTCTTTCTCCTGTGTAAATCCTAACTTTTGAAATTGGAAATCCCCATATATTATCTGGCCAAGTGATGGGTTTTGGTATACTAAACAAAAAGTTTAATGCAACTAGTGTTCCAAAATCAGTTATTACCTCTGTTATTGGCACCTAAAGGAAGTGAGCTATTCTTGAGATTTTCTTATCCCTGTGTAAATCTGAACTTTTGAAATTGGAAATCCCCATATATTATCTGGCCAAGTGATGGGCTTTGGTATACTAAACAAAAAGTTAAATGCAATTAGTGTTCCAAAATCAGTCACTACCTCTGTTATTGGCACCTAAAGGAAGTGAGCTAGTCTAGAGATTTTCTTATCCCTGTGTAAATCTGAACTTTTGAAATTGGAAATCCCGATATATTATCTGGCCAAGTGATGGGCTTTGGTATACTAAACAAAAAGTCAAATGCAATTAGTGTTCCAAAATCAGTCATTACCTCTGTTATTGGCACCTAAAGGAAGTGAGCTATTCTTGAGATTTTCTTTCTCCTGTGTAAATTCTAACTTTTGAAATTGGAAATCCCCATATATTATCTGGCCAAGTGATGGGTTTTGGTATACTAAACAAAAAGTTAAATGCAACTAGTGTTCCAAAATCAGTTATTACCTCTGTTATTGGCACCTAAAGGAAGTGAGCTATTCTTGAGATTTTCTTATCCCTGTGTAAATCTGAACTTTTGAAATTGGAAATCCCGATATATTATCTGGCCAAGTGATGGGCTTTGGTATACTAAACAAAAAGTTAAATGCAAGTAGTGTTCCAAAATCAGTCATTACCTCTGTTATTGGCACCTAAAGGAAGTGAGCTATTCTTGAGATTTTCTTATCCCTGTGTAAATCTGAACTTTTCAAATTGGAAATCCCCATATATTATTTGGCCAAGTGATGGGCTTTGGTATACTAAACAAAAAGTTAAATGCAACTAGTGTTCCAAAATCTGTCATTACCTCTGTTTTTGGCACCTAAAGGAAGTGAGCTATTCTTGAGATTTTCTTATCCCTGTGTAAATCTGAACTTTTAAATTGGAAATCCCCATATATTATCTAGCCATGTGATGGGATTTGGTATACTAAACAAAAAGTTAAATGCAACTAGTGTTCCCAAATCATTCATTACCACTGTTATTGGTACCTAAAGGAAGTGAGCTAATCTTGAGATTTTCTTATCCCTGTGTAAATCTGAACTTTTCAAATTGGAAATCCCCATATATTATTTGGCCAAGTGATGGGCTTTGGTATACTAAACAAAAAGTTAAATGCAACTAGTGTTCCAAAATCAGTCATTACCTCTGCTATTGGCACCTAAAGGAAGTGAGCTATTCTTGAGATTTTCTTATCCCTGTGTAGATCTGAACTTCTGAAATTGGAAATCCTCATATATTATCTGACCATGTGATGGGCTTTGGTATACAAAACAAAAAGTTAAATGCAAGTAGTGTTCCAAAATCAGTCATTACCTCTGCTATTGGCACCTAAAGGAAGTGAGCAAGTCTAGAGATTTTCTTATCCCTGTGTAAATCTGAACTTTTGAAATTGGAAATCCCCATATATTATCTGGCCAAGTGATGGGCTTTGGTATACTAAACAAAAAGTTAAATGCAACTAGTGTTCCAAAATCATTCATTACCACTGTTATTGGCAGCTAAAGGAAGTGAGCTATTCTTGAGATTTTCTTATCCCTGTGTAAATTCTAACTTATGAAATTGGAAATCCCCATATATTATCTGGCTAAGTGATGGGCTTTGGTATACTAAACAAAAAGTTAAATGCAACTAGTGTTCCAAAATCATTCATTACCACTGTTATTGGCAGCTAAAGGAAGTGAGCTATTCTTGAGATTTTCTTATCCCTGTATAAATTGTAACTTTTGAAATTGGAATTCCCCATATATTATCTGGCCAAGTGATGGGCTTTGGTATACTAAACAAAAAGTTAAATGCAACTAGTGTTCCCAAATCATTCATTACCACTGTTATTGGTACCTAAAGGAAGTGAGCTAATCTTGAGATTTTCTTATCCCTGTGTAAATCTGAACTTTTGAAATTAGAAATCCCCATATATTATTTGGCCAAGTGATGGGCTTTGGTATACTAAACAAAAAGTTAAATGCAACTAGTGTTCCAAAATCAGTCATTACCTCTGCTATTGGCACCTAAAGGAAGTGAGCTATTCTTGAGATTTTCTTATCCCTGTGTAAATCTGAGCTTTTGAAATTGGAAATCCCCATATATTATCTGGCCAAGTGATGGGCTTTGGTATACTACACAAAAAGTTAAATGCAGCTAGTGTTCCAAAATCATTCATTACCACTGTTATTGGTACCTTAAGGAAGTGAGCTAGTCTAGAGATTTTCTTATCCCTGTGTAAATCTGAACTTTTGAAATTGGAAATCCCCATATATTATCTGGCCAATTGAAGGGCTTTGGTATACTAAACAAAAAGTTAAATGCAACTAGTGTTCCAAAATCTGTTATTGGCACCTAAAGGAAGTGAGCTATTCTTGAGATTTTCTTATCCCTGTGTAAATCTGAACTTTTCAAATTTTAAATCCCCATATATTATTTGGCCAAGTGATGGGCTTTGGTATACTAAACAAAAAGTTAAATGCAACTAGTGTTCCAAAATCTGTCATTACCTCTGTTTTTGGAACCTAAAGGAAGTAAGCTATTCTTGAGATTTTCTTATCCCTGTGTAAATCTGAACTTTTAAATTGGAAATCCCCATATATTATCTAGCCATGTGATGGGATTTGGTATACTAAACAAAAAGTTAAATGCAACTAGTGTTCCCAAATCATTCATTACCACTGTTATTGGTACCTAAAGGAAGTGAGCTAATCTTGAGATTTTCTTATCCCTGTGTAAATCTGAACTTTTCAAATTGGAAATCCCCATATATTATTTGGCCAAGTGATGGGCTTTGGTATACTAAACAAAAAGTTAAATGCAACTAGTGTTCCAAAATCAGTCATTACCTCTGCTATTGGCACCTAAAGGAAGTGAGCTATTCTTGAGATTTTCTTATCCCTGTGTAGATCTGAACTTCTGAAATTGGAAATCCTCATATATTATCTGACCATGTGATGGGCTTTGGTATACAAAACAAAAAGTTAAATGCAAGTAGTGTTCCAAAATCAGTCATTACCTCTGCTATTGGCACCTAAAGGAAGTGAGCAAGTCTAGAGATTTTCTTATCCCTGTGTAAATCTGAACTTTTGAAATTGGAAATCCCCATATATTATCTAGCCAAGTGATGGGCTTTGGTATACTAAACAAAAAGTTAAATGCAACTAGTGTTCCAAAATCATTCATTACCACTGTTATTGGCAGCTAAAGGAAGTGAGCTATTCTTGAGATTTTCTTATCCCTGTGTAAATTCTAACTTATGAAATTGGAAATCCCCATATATTATTTGGCCAAGTGATGGGCTTTGGTATACTAAACAAAAAGTTAAATGCAACTAGTGTTCCCAAATCATTCATTACCACTGTTATTGGTACCTAAAGGAAGTGAGCTAATCTTGAGATTTTCTTATCCCTGTGTAAATCTGAACTTTTGAAATTAGAAATCCCCATATATTATTTGGCCAAGTGATGGGCTTTGGTATACTAAACAAAAAGTTAAATGCAACTAGTGTTCCAAAATCAGTCATTACCTCTGCTATTGGCACCTAAAGGAAGTGAGCTATTCTTGAGATTTTCTTATCCCTGTGTAAATCTGAGCTTTTGAAATTGGAAATCCCCATATATTATCTGGCCAAGTGATGGGCTTTGGTATACTACACAAAAAGTTAAATGCAGCTAGTGTTCCAAAATCATTCATTACCACTGTTATTGGTACCTTAAGGAAGTGAGCTAGTCTAGAGATTTTCTTATCCCTGTGTAAATCTGAACTTTTGAAATTGGAAATCCCCATGTGATGGACTTTGGTATACTAAACAAAAAGTTAAATGCAACTAGTGTTCCAAAATCAGTCATTACCCCTGTTATTCGCACCTAAAGAAAGTGAGCTAGTCTAGTGATTTTCTTATCCCTGTGTAAATCTGAACTATTGAAATTGGAAATCCCCATATATTATCTGGCCAAGTGATGGGCTTTGGTATACTAAACAAAAAGTTAAATGCAATTAGTGTTCCAAAATCAGTCATTACCTCTGTTATTGGCACCTAAAGGAAGTGAGCTATTCTTGAGATTTTCTTTCTCTTGTGTAAATCCTAACTTTTGAAATTGGAAATCCCCATATATTATCTGGCCAAGTGATGGGCTTTGGTATACTAAACAAAAAGTTAAATGCAACTAGTGTTCCAAAATCAGTTATTACCTCTGTTATTGACACCTAAAGGAAGTGAGCTATTCTTGAGATTTTCTTATCCCTGTGTAAATCTGAACTTTTGAAATTGGAAATATCCATATATTATCTGGCCAAGTGATGGGTTTTGGTTAACTAAACAAAAAGTTAAATGCAACTAGTGTTCCAAAATCAGTTATTACCTCTGTTATTGACACCTAAAGGAAGTGAGCTATTCTTGAGATTTTCTTATCCCTGTGTAAATCTGAACTTTTGAAATTGGAAATCCCCATATATTATCTGGCCAAGTGATGGGCTTTGGTATACTAAACAAATAGTTAAATGCAATTAGTGTTCCAAAATCAGTCATTACCTCTGTTATTGGCACCTAAAGGAAGTGAGCTATTCTTGAGATTTTCTTTCTCTTGTGTAAATCCTAACTTTTGAAATTGGAAATCCCCATATATTATCTGGCCAAGTGATGGGCTTTGGTATACTAAACAAAAAGTTAAATGCAACTAGTGTTCCAAAATCATTCATTACCACTGTTATTGGCAGCTAAAGGAAGTGAGCTATTCTTGAGATTTTCTTATCCCTGTGTAAATTCTAACTTATGAAATTGGAAATCCCCATATATTATCTGGCTAAGTGATGGGCTTTGGTATACTAAACAAAAAGTTAAATGCAACTAGTGTTCCAAAATCATTCATTACCACTGTTATTGGCAGCTAAAGGAAGTGAGCTATTCTTGAGATTTTCTTATCCCTGTATAAATTGTAACTTTTGAAATTGGAATTCCCCATATATTATCTGGCCAAGTGATGGGCTTTGGTATACTAAACAAAAAGTTAAATGCAACTAGTGTTCCCAAATCATTCATTACCACTGTTATTGGTACCTAAAGGAAGTGAGCTAATCTTGAGATTTTCTTATCCCTGTGTAAATCTGAACTTTTGAAATTAGAAATCCCCATATATTATTTGGCCAAGTGATGGGCTTTGGTATACTAAACAAAAAGTTAAATGCAACTAGTGTTCCAAAATCAGTCATTACCTCTGCTATTGGCACCTAAAGGAAGTGAGCTATTCTTGAGATTTTCTTATCCCTGTGTAAATCTGAGCTTTTGAAATTGGAAATCCCCATATATTATCTGGCCAAGTGATGGGCTTTGGTATACTACACAAAAAGTTAAATGCAGCTAGTGTTCCAAAATCATTCATTACCACTGTTATTGGTACCTTAAGGAAGTGAGCTAGTCTAGAGATTTTCTTATCCCTGTGTAAATCTGAACTTTTGAAATTGGAAATCCCCATATATTATCTGGCCAATTGAAGGGCTTTGGTATACTAAACAAAAAGTTAAATGCAACTAGTGTTCCAAAATCTGTTATTGGCACCTAAAGGAAGTGAGCTATTCTTGAGATTTTCTTATCCCTGTGTAAATCTGAACTTTTGAAATTGGAAATCCCCATGTGATGGACTTTGGTATACTAAACAAAAAGTTAAATGCAACTAGTGTTCCAAAATCAGTCATTACCCCTGTTATTCGCACCTAAAGGAAGTGAGCTAGTCTAGAGATTTTCTTATCCCTGTGTAAATCTGAACTTTTGAAATTGGAAATCCCGATATATTATCTGGCCAAGTGATGGGCTTTGGTATACTAAACAAAAAGCTAAATGCAATTAGTGTTCCAAAATCAGTCATTACCTCTGTTATTGGCACCTAAAGGAAGTGAGCTATTCTTGAGATTTTCTTTCTCCTGTGTAAATTCTAACTTTTGAAATTGGAAATCCCCATATATTATCTGGCCAAGTGATGGGTTTTGGTATACTAAACAAAAAGTTAAATGCAACTAGTGTTCCAAAATCAGTTATTACCTCTGTTATTGGCACCTAAAGGAAGTGAGCTATTCTTGAGATTTTCTTATCCCTGTGTAAATCTGAACTTTTGAAATTGGAAATCCCGATATATTATCTGGCCAAGTGATGGGCTTTGGTATACTAAACAAAAAGTTAAATGCAAGTAGTGTTCCAAAATCAGTCATTACCTCTGTTATTGGCACCTAAAGGAAGTGAGCTATTCTTGAGATTTTCTTATCCCTGTGTAAATCTGAACTTTTCAAATTGGAAATCCCCATATATTATTTGGCCAAGTGATGGGCTTTGGTATACTAAACAAAAAGTTAAATGCAACTAGTGTTCCAAAATCTGTCATTACCTCTGTTTTTGGCACCTAAAGGAAGTGAGCTATTCTTGAGATTTTCTTATCCCTGTGTAAATCTGAACTTTTGAAATTGGAAATACCCATATATTATCTGGCCAAGTGATGGGCTTTGGTATACTAAACAAAAAGTTAAATGCAATTAGTGTTCCAAAATCAGTCATTACCCCTGTTATTCGCACCTAAAGGAAGTGAGCTATTCTTGAGATTTTCTTATCCCTGTGTAAATCTGAACTTTTCAAATTGGAAATCCCCATATATTATTTGGCCAAGTGATGGGCTTTGGTATACTAAACAAAAAGTTAAATGCAACTAGTGTTCCAAAATCTGTCATTACCTCTGTTTTTGGCACCTAAAGGAAGTGAGCTATTCTTGAGATTTTCTTATCCCTGTGTAAATCTGAACTTTTAAATTGGAAATCCCCATATATTATCTAGCCATGTGATGGGATTTGGTATACTAAACAAAAAGTTAAATGCAACTAGTGTTCCCAAATCATTCATTACCACTGTTATTGGTACCTAAAGGAAGTGAGCTAATCTTGAGATTTTCTTATCCCTGTGTAAATCTGAACTTTTCAAATTGGAAATCCCCATATATTATTTGGCCAAGTGATGGGCTTTGGTATACTAAACAAAAAGTTAAATGCAACTAGTGTTCCAAAATCAGTCATTACCTCTGCTATTGGCACCTAAAGGAAGTGAGCTATTCTTGAGATTTTCTTATCCCTGTGTAGATCTGAACTTCTGAAATTGGAAATCCTCATATATTATCTGACCATGTGATGGGCTTTGGTATACAAAACAAAAAGTTAAATGCAAGTAGTGTTCCAAAATCAGTCATTACCTCTGCTATTGGCACCTAAAGGAAGTGAGCAAGTCTAGAGATTTTCTTATCCCTGTGTAAATCTGAACTTTTGAAATTGGAAATCCCCATATATTATCTAGCCAAGTGATGGGCTTTGGTATACTAAACAAAAAGTTAAATGCAACTAGTGTTCCAAAATCATTCATTACCACTGTTATTGGCAGCTAAAGGAAGTGAGCTATTCTTGAGATTTTCTTATCCCTGTGTAAATTCTAACTTATGAAATTGGAAATCCCCATATATTATCTGGCCAAGTGATGGGCTTTGGTATACTAAACAAAAAGTTAAATGCAACTAGTGTTCCCAAATCATTCATTACCACTGTTATTGGTACCTAAAGGAAGTGAGCTAATCTTGAGATTTTCTTATCCCTGTGTAAATCTGAACTTTTGAAATTAGAAATCCCCATATATTATTTGGCCAAGTGATGGGCTTTGGTATACTAAACAAAAAGTTAAATGCAACTAGTGTTCCAAAATCAGTCATTACCTCTGCTATTGGCACCTAAAGGAAGTGAGCTATTCTTGAGATTTTCTTATCCCTGTGTAAATCTGAGCTTTTGAAATTGGAAATCCCCATATATTATCTGGCCAATTGAAGGGCTTTGGTATACTAAACAAAAAGTTAAATGCAACTAGTGTTCCAAAATCTGTTTGGCACCTAAAGGAAGTGAGCTATTCTTGAGATTTTCTTATCCCTGTGTAAATCTGAACTTTTGAAATTGGAAATCCCCATGTGATGGACTTTGGTATACTAAACAAAAAGTTAAATGCAACTAGTGTTCCAAAATCAGTCATTACCCCTGTTATTCGCACCTAAAGAAAGTGAGCTAGTCTAGTGATTTTCTTATCCCTGTGTAAATCTGAACTATTGAAATTGGAAATCCCCATATATTATCTGGCCAAGTGATGGGCTTTGGTATACTAAACAAAAAGTTAAATGCAATTAGTGTTCCAAAATCAGTCATTACCTCTGTTATTGGCACCTAAAGGAAGTGAGCTATTCTTGAGATTTTCTTTCTCTTGAGTAAATCCTAACTTTTGAAATTGGAAATCCCCATATATTATCTGGCCAAGTGATGGGCTTTGGTATACTAAACAAAAAGTTAAATGCAACTAGTGTTCCAAAATCAGTTATTACCTCTGTTATTGACACCTAAAGGAAGTGAGCTATTCTTGAGATTTTCTTATCCCTGTGTAAATCTGAACTTTTGAAATTGGAAATACCCATATATTATCTGGCCAAGTGATGGGTTTTGGTTAACTAAACAAAAAGTTAAATGCAACTAGTGTTCCAAAATCAGTTATTACCTCTGTTATTGACACCTAAAGGAAGTGAGCTATTCTTGAGATTTTCTTATCCCTGTGTAAATCTGAACTTTTGAAATTGGAAATCCCCATATATTATCTGGCCAAGTGATGGGCTTTGGTATACTAAACAAATAGTTAAATGCAATTAGTGTTCCAAAATCAGTCATTACCTCTGTTATTGGCACCTAAAGGAAGTGAGCTATTCTTGAGATTTTCTTTCTCTTGTGTAAATCCTAACTTTTGAAATTGGAAATCCCCATATATTATCTGGCCAAGTGATGGGCTTTGGTATACTAAACAAAAAGTTAAATGCAATTAGTGTTCCAAAATCAGTCATTACCTCTGTTATTGGCACCTAAAGGAAGTGAGCTATTCTTGAGATTTTCTTTCTCCTGTGTAAATCCTAACTTTTGAAATTGGAAATCCCCATATATTATCTGGCCAAGTGATGGGCTTTGGTATACTAAACAAAAAGTTAAATGCAATTAGTGTTCCAAAATCAGTCACTACCTCTGTTATTGGCACCTAAAGGAAGTGAGCTAGTCTAGAGATTTTCTTATCCCTGTGTAAATCTGAACTTTTGAAATTGGAAATCCCGATATATTATCTGGCCAAGTGATGGGCTTTGGTATACTAAACAAAAAGTTAAATGCAATTAGTGTTCCAAAATCAGTCATTACCTACCTCTGTTATTGGCACCTAAAGGAAGTGAGCTATTCTTGAGATTTTCTTTCTCCTGTGTAAATCCTAACTTTTGAAATTGGAAATCCCCATATATTATCTGGCCAAGTGATGGGTTTTGGTATACTAAACAAAAAGTTAAATGCAACTAGTGTTCCAAAATCAGTTATTACCTCTGTTATTGGCACCTTAAGGAAGTGAGGTATTCTTGAGATTTTCTTATCCCTGTGTAAATCTGAGCTTTTGAAATTGGAAATCCCCGTATATTATCTGGCCAAGTGATGGGCTTTGGTATACTAAACAAAAAGTTAAATGCAACTAGTGTTCCAAAATCATTCATTACCACTGTTATTGGCACATAAAGGAAGTGAGCTATTCTTGAGATTTTCTTATCCCTGTGTAAATCTGAACTTTTGAAATTGGAAATCCCCATATATTATCTAGCCATGTGATGGGATTTGGTATACTAAACAAAAAGTTAAATGCAACTAGTGTTCCCAAATCATTCATTACCACTGTTATTGGTACCTAAAGGAAGTGAGCTAATCTTGAGATTTTCTTATCCCTGTGTAAATCTGAACTTTTCAAATTGGAAATCCACATATATTATTTGGCCAAGTGATGGGCTTTGGTATACTAAACAAAAAGTTAAATGCAACTAGTGTTCCAAAATTAGTCATTACCTCTGCTATTGGCACCTAAAGGAAGTGAGCAAGTCTAGAGATTTTCTTATCCCTGTGTAAATCTGAACTTTTGAAATTGGAAATCCCCATATATTATCTAGCCAAGTGATGGGCTTTGGTATACTAAACAAAAAGTTAAATGCAACTAGTGTTCCAAAATCATTCATTACCACTGTTATTGGCAGCTAAAGGAAGTGAGCTATTCTTGAGATTTTCTTATCCCTGTGTAAATTCTAACTTATGAAATTGGAAATCCCCATATATTATCTGGCTAAGTGATGGGCTTTGGTATACTAAACAAAAAGTTAAATGCAACTAGTGTTCCAAAATCATTCATTACCACTGTTATTGGCAGCTAAAGGAAGTGAGCTATTCTTGAGATTTTCTTATCCCTGTATAAATTGTAACTTTTGAAATTGGAATTCCCCATATATTATCTGGCCAAGTGATGGGCTTTGGTATACTAAACAAAAAGTTAAATGCAACTAGTGTTCCCAAATCATTGATTACCACTGTTATTGGTACCTAAAGGAAGTGAGCTAATCTTGAGATTTTCTTATCCCTGTGTAAATCTGAACTTTTGAAATTAGAAATCCCCATATATTATTTGGCCAAGTGATGGGCTTTGGTATACTAAACAAAAAGTTAAATGCAACTAGTGTTCCAAAATCAGTCATTACCTCTGCTATTGGCACCTAAAGGAAGTGAGCTATTCTTGAGATTTTCTTATCCCTGTGTAAATCTGAGCTTTTGAAATTGGAAATCCCCATATATTATCTGGCCAAGTGATGGGCTTTGGTATACTACACAAAAAGTTAAATGCAGCTAGTGTTCCAAAATCATTCATTACCACTGTTATTGGTACCTTAAGGAAGTGAGCTAGTCTAGAGATTTTCTTATCCCTGTGTAAATCTGAACTTTTGAAATTGGAAATCCCCATATATTATCTGGCCAATTGAAGGGCTTTGGTATACTAAACAAAAAGTTAAATGCAACTAGTGTTCCAAAATCTGTTATTGGCACCTAAAGGAGGTGAGCTATTCTTGAGATTTTCTTATCCCTGTGTAAATCTGAACTTTTGAAATTGGAAATCCCCATGTGATGGACTTTGGTATACTAAACAAAAAGTTAAATGCAACTAGTGTTCCAAAATCAGTCATTACCCCTGTTATTCGCACCTAAAGAAAGTGAGCTAGTCTAGTGATTTTCTTATCCCTGTGTAAATCTGAACTATTGAAATTGGAAATCCCCATATATTATCTGGCCAAGTGATGGGCTTTGGTATACTAAACAAAAAGTTAAATGCAATTAGTGTTCCAAAATCAGTCATTACCTCTGTTATTGGCACCTAAAGGAAGTGAGCTATTCTTGAGATTTTCTTTCTCTTGTGTAAATCCTAACTTTTGAAATTGGAAATCCCCATATATTATCTGGCCAAGTGATGGGCTTTGGTATACTAAACAAAAAGTTAAATGCAACTAGTGTTCCAAAATCAGTTATTACCTCTGTTATTGACACCTAAAGGAAGTGAGCTATTCTTGAGATTTTCTTATCCCTGTGTAAATCTGAACTTTTGAAATTGGAAATACCCATATATTATCTGGCCAAGTGATGGGTTTTGGTTAACTAAACAAAAAGTTAAATGCAACTAGTGTTCCAAAATTAGTTATTACCTCTGTTATTGACACCTAAAGGAAGTGAGCTATTCTTGAGATTTTCTTATCCCTGTGTAAATCTGAACTTTTGAAATTGGAAATCCCCATATATTATCTGGCCAAGTGATGGGCTTTGGTATACTAAACAAATAGTTAAATGCAATTAGTGTTCCAAAATCAGTCATTACCTCTGTTATTGGCACCTAAAGGAAGTGAGCTATTCTTGAGATTTTCTTTCTCTTGTGTAAATACTAACTTTTGAAATTGGAAATCCCCATATATTATCTGGCCAAGTGATGGGCTTTGGTATACTAAACAAAAAGTTAAATGCAATTAGTGTTCCAAAATCAGTCACTACCTCTGTTATTGGCACCTAAAGGAAGTGAGCTAGTCTAGAGATTTTCTTATCCCTGTGTAAATCTGAACTTTGGAAATTGGAAATCCCGATATATTATCTGGCCAAGTGATGGGCTTTGGTATACTAAACAAAAAGTTAAATGCAATTAGTGTTCCAAAATCAGTCATTACCTCTGTTATTGGCACCTAAAGGAAGTGAGCTATTCTTGAGATTTTCTTTCTCCTGTGTAAATCCTAACTTTTGAAATTGGAAATCCCCATATATTATCTGGCCAAGTGATGGGTTTTGGTATACTAAACAAAAAGTTAAATGCAACTAGTGTTCCAAAATCATTCATTACCACTGTTATTGGCACATAAAGGAAGTGAGCTATTCTTGAGATTTTCTTATCCCTGTGTAAATCTGAGCTTTTGAAATTGGAAATCCCCGTATATTATCTGGCCAAGTGATGGGCTTTGGTATACTAAACAAAAAGTTAAATGCAACTAGTGTTCCAAAATCATTCATTACCACTGTTATTGGCACATAAAGGAAGTGAGCTATTCTTGAGATTTTCTTATCCCTGTGTAAATCTGAACTTTTGAAATTGGAAATCCCCATATATTATCTAGCCATGTGATGGGATTTGGTATACTAAACAAAAAGTTAAATGCAACTAGTGTTCCCAAATCATTCATTACCACTGTTATTGGTACCTAAAGGAAGTGAGCTAATCTTGAGATTTTCTTATCCCTGTGTAAATCTGAACTTTTCAAATTGGAAATCCACATATATTATTTGGCCAAGTGATGGGCTTTGGTATACTAAACAAAAAGTTAAATGCAACTAGTGTTCCAAAATTAGTCATTACCTCTGCTATTGGCACCTAAAGGAAGTGAGTTAGTCTAGAGATTTTCTTATCCCTGTGTAAATCTGAACTTTTGAAATCCCCATATATTATCTGGCCAAGTGATGGGCTTTGGTATACTAAACAAAAAGTTAATGCAACTAGTGGTCCAAAATCAGTCATTACCTCTGCTATTGGCACCTAAAGGAAGTGAGTTAGTCTAGAGATTTTCTTATCCCTGTTTAAATCTGAACTTTTGAAATCCCCATATATTATCTGGCCAAGTGATGGGCTTTGGTATACTAAACAAAAAGTTAAATGCAACTAGTGTTCCAAAATCATTCATTACCACTGTTATTGGCACATAAAGAAAGTGAGCTATTCTTGAGATTTTCTTATCCCTGTGTAAATCTGAACTTTTGAAATTGGAAATCCCCATATATTATCTGACCAAGTGATGAGCTTTGGTATACTAAACAAAAAGTTAAATGCAAGTAGTGTTCCCAAATCATTCATTACCACTGTTATTGGTACCTAAAGGAAGTGAGCTAATCTTGAGATTTTCTTATCCCTGTGTAAATCTGAACTTTAAAATTGTAAATCCCCATATATTATCTAGCCAAGTGATGGGATTTGGTATACTAAACAAAAAGTTAAATGCAACTAGTGTTCCCAAATCATTCATTACCACTGTTATTGGTACCTAAAGGAAGTGAGCTAATCTTGAGATTTTCTTATCCCTGTGTAAATCTGAACTTTTCAAATTGGAAATCCCCATATATTATTTGGCCAAGTGATGGGCTTTGGTATACTAAACAAAAAGTTAAATGCAACTAGTTTTCCAAAATCAGTCATTACCTCTGCTATTGGCACCTAAAGGAAGTGAGCTATTCTTGAGATTTTCTTATCCCTGTGTAGATCTGAACTTCTGAAATTGGAAATCCCCATATATTATCTAACCATGTGATGGGCTTTGGTATACAAAACAAAAAGTTAAATGCAAGTAGTGTTCCAAAATCAGTCATTACCTCTGCTATTGGCACCTAAAGGAAGTGAGCAAGTCTAGAGATTTTCTTATCCCTGTGTAAATCTGAACTTTTGAAATTGGAAATCCCCATATATTATCTGGCGAAGTGATAGGCTTTGGTATACTAAACAAAAAGTTAAATGCAACTAGTGTTCCAAAATCATTGATTACCACTGTTATTGGCACCTAAAGGAAGTGAGCTATTCTTGAGATTTTCTTATCCCTGTGTAAATCTGAACTTTTCAAATTGGAAATCCCCATATATTATTTGGCCAAGTGATGGGCTTTGGTATACTAAACAAAAAGTTAAATGCAACTAGTGTTCCAAAATCAGTCATTACCTCTGTTATTGGTACCTAAAGGAAGTAAGCTATTCTTGAGATTTTCTTATCCCTGTGTAATTCTGAACTTTTCAAATTGGAAATCCCCATATATTATTTGGCCAAGTGATGGGCTTTGGTATACTAAACAAAAAGTTAAATGCAATTAGTGTTCCAAAATCAGTCATTACCTCTGTTATTGGCACCTTAAGGAAGTGAGGTATTCCTGAGATTTTCTTATCCCTGTGTAAATCTGAACTTTTCAAATTGGAAATCCCCATATATTATTTGGCCAAGTGATGGGCTTTGGTATACTAAACAAAAAGTTAAATGCAACTAGTGTTCCAAAATCAGTCATTACCTCTGTTATTGGTACCTAAAGGAAGTGAGCTATTCTTGAGATTTTCTTATCCCTGTGTAAATCTGAACTTTTCAAATTGGAAATCCCCATATTTTATTTGGCCAAGTGATGGGCTTTGGTATACTAAACAAAAAGTTAAATGCAAGTAGTGTTCCAAAATCAGTCATTACCCCTGTTATTGGCACCTAAAGGAAGTGAGCTAGTCTAGAGATTTTCTTATCCCTGTGTAAATCTGAACTTTTGAAATTGGAAATCCCCATATATTATCTGGCCAAGTGAAGGGCTTTGGTATTCTAAACAAAAAGTTAAATGCAATTAGTGTTCCAAAATCAGTCATTACCTCTGTTATTGGCACCTAAAGGAAGTGAGCTATTCTTGAGATTTTCTTTCTCCAGTGTAAATCCTAACTTTTGAAATTGGAAATCCCCATATATTATCTGGCCAAGTGATGGGTTTTGGTATACTAAACAAAAAGTTAAATGCAACTAGTGTTCCAAAATCAGTTATTACCTCTGTTATTGGCACCTAAAGGAAGTGAGCTATTCTTGAGATTTTCTTATCCCTGTGTAAATCTGAACTTTTCAAATTGGAAATCCCCATATATTATTTGGCCAAGTGATGGGCTTTGGTATACTAAACAAAAAGTTAAATGCAACTAGTGTTCCAAAATCTGTCATTACCTCTGTTTTTGGCACCTAAAGGAAGTGAGCTATTCTTGAGATTTTCTTATCCCTGTGTAAATTTGAACTTTTAAATTGGAAATCCCCATATATTATCTAGCCATGTGATGGGATTTGGTATACTAAACAAAAAGTTAAATGCAACTAGTGTTCCCAAATCATTCATTACCACTGTTATTGGTACCTAAAGGAAGTGATCTAATCTTGAGATTTTCTTATCCCTGTGTAAATCTGAACTTTTCAAATTGGAAATCCCCATATATTATTTGGCCAAGTGATGGGCTTTGGTATACTAAACAAAAAGTTAAATGCAACTAGTGTTCCAAAATCAGTCATTACCTCTGCTATTGGCACCTAAAGGAAGTGAGCTATTCTTGAGATTTTCTTATTCCTGTGTAAATCTGAACTTTTGAAATTGGAAATCCCCATATATTATCTGGCCAAGTGATGGGCTTTGGTATACTAAACAAAAAGTTGAATGCAACTAGTGTTCCAAAATCATTCATTACCACTGTTATTGGCAGCTAAATGAAGTGAGCTATTCTTGAGATTTTCTTATCCCTGTGTAAATTCTAACTTATGAAATTGGAAATCCCCATATATTATCTGGCTAAGTGATGGGCTTTGGTATACTAAACAAAAAGTTAAATGCAACTAGTGTTCCAAAATCATTCATTACCACTGTTATTGGCAGCTAAGGGAAGTGAGCTATTCTTGAGATTTTCTTATCCCTGTATAAATTGTAACTTTTGAAATTGGAATTCCCCATATATTATCTGGCCAAGTGATGGGCTTTGGTATACTAAACAAAAAGTTAAATGCAACTAGTGTTTCAAAATCATTCATTACCACTGTTATTGGCACCTAAAGGAAGTGAGCTATTCTTGAGATTTTCTTATCCCTGTGTAAATCTGAACTTTTAAATTGGAAATCCCCATATATTATCTAGCCATGTGATGGGATTTGGTATACTAAACAAAAAGTTAAATGCAACTAGTGTTCCCAAATCATACATTACCACTGTTATTGGTACCTAAAGGAAGTGAGCTAATCTTGAGTTTTTCTTATCCCTGTGTAAATCTGAACTTTTCAAATTAGAAATCCCCATATATTATTTGGCCAAGTGATGGGCTTTGGTATACTAAACAAAAAGTTAAATGCAGCTAGTGTTCCAAAATCATTCATTACCACTGTTATTGGTACCTAAAGGAAGTGAGCTAGTCTAGAGATTTTCTTATCCCTGTGTAAATCTGAACTTTTGAAATTGGAAATCCCCATATATTATCTGGTCAAGTGATGGGCTTTGGTATACTAAACAAAAAGTTAAATGCAATTAGTGTTCCAAAATCAGTCATTACCTCTGTTATTGGCACCTTAAGGAAGTGAGGTATTCCTGAGATTTTCTTATCCCTGTGTAAATCTGAGCTTTTGAAATTGGAAATCCCCATATATTATCTGGCCAAGTGATGGGTTTTGGTATACTAAACAAAAAGTTAAATGCAACTAGTGTTCCAAAATCAGTTATTACCTCTGTTATTGGCACCTTAAGGAAGTGAGGTATTCTTGAGATTTTCTTATCCCTGTGTAAATCTGAGCTTTTGAAATTGGAAATCCCCATATATTATCTGGCCAAGTGATGGGTTTTGGTATACTAAACAAAAAGTTAAATGCAACTAGTGTTCCAAAATCATTGATTACCACTGTTATTGGCACCTAAAGGAAGTGAGCTATTCTTGAGATTTTCTTATCCCTGTGTAAATCTGAACTTTTCAAATTGGAAATCCCCATATATTATTTGGCCAAGTGATGGGCTTTGGTATACTAAACAAAAAGTTAAATGCAACTAGTGTTCCAAAATCAGTCATTACCTCTGTTATTGGTACCTAAAGGAAGTAAGCTATTCTTGAGATTTTCTTATCCCTGTGTAATTCTGAACTTTTCAAATTGGAAATCCCCATATATTATTTGGCCAAGTGATGGGCTTTGGTATACTAAACAAAAAGTTAAATGCAAGTAGTGTTCCAAAATCAGCCATTACCCCTGTTATTGGCACCTAAAGGAAGTGAGCTAGTCTAGAGATTTTCTTATCCCTGTGTAAATCTGAACTTTTGAAATTGGAAATCCCCATATATTATCTGGCCAAGTGATGGGCTTTGGTATACTAAACAAAAAGTTAAATGCAATTAGTGTTCCAAAATCAGTCATTACCTCTGTTATTGGCACCTTAAGGAAGTGAGGTATTCCTGAGATTTTCTTATCCCTGTGTAAATCTGAACTTTTCAAATTGGAAATCCCCATATATTATTTGGCCAAGTGATGGGCTTTGGTATACTAAACAAAAAGTTAAATGCAAGTAGTGTTCCAAAATCAGTCATTACCCCTGTTATTGGCACCTAAAGGAAGTGAGCTAGTCTAGAGATTTTCTTATCCCTGTGTAAATCTGAACTTTTGAAATTGGAAATCCCCATATATTATCTGGCCAAGTGAAGGGCTTTGGTATACTAAACAAAAAGTTAAATGCAATTAGTGTTCCAAAATCAGTCATTACCTCTGTTATTGGCACCTAAAGGAAGTGAGCTATTCTTGAGATTTTCTTTCTCCAGTGTAAATCCTAACTTTTGAAATTGGAAATCCCCATATATTATCTGGCCAAGTGATGGGTTTTGGTATACTAAACAAAAAGTTAAATGCAACTAGTGTTCCAAAATCAGTTATTACCTCTGTTATTGGCACCTAAAGGAAGTGAGCTATTCTTGAGATTTTCTTATCCCTGTGTAAATCTGAACTTTTCAAATTGGAAATCCCCATATATTATTTGGCCAAGTGATGGGCTTTGGTATACTAAACAAAAAGTTAAATGCAACTAGTGTTCCAAAATCTGTCATTACCTCTGTTTTTGGCACCTAAAGGAAGTGAGCTATTCTTGAGATTTTCTTATCCCTGTGTAAATTTGAACTTTTAAATTGGAAATCCCCATATATTATCTAGCCATGTGATGGGATTTGGTATACTAAACAAAAAGTTAAATGCAACTAGTGTTCCCAAATCATTCATTACCACTGTTATTGGTACCTAAAGGAAGTGATCTAATCTTGAGATTTTCTTATCCCTGTGTAAATCTGAACTTTTCAAATTGGAAATCCCCATATATTATTTGGCCAAGTGATGGGCTTTGGTATACTAAACAAAAAGTTAAATGCAACTAGTGTTCCAAAATCAGTCATTACCTCTGCTATTGGCACCTAAAGGAAGTGAGCTATTCTTGAGATTTTCTTATTCCTGTGTAAATCTGAACTTTTGAAATTGGAAATCCCCATATATTATCTGGCCAAGTGATGGGCTTTGGTATACTAAACAAAAAGTTGAATGCAACTAGTGTTCCAAAATCATTCATTACCACTGTTATTGGCAGCTAAATGAAGTGAGCTATTCTTGAGATTTTCTTATCCCTGTGTAAATTCTAACTTATGAAATTGGAAATCCCCATATATTATCTGGCTAAGTGATGGGCTTTGGTATACTAAACAAAAAGTTAAATGCAACTAGTGTTCCAAAATCATTCATTACCACTGTTATTGGCAGCTAAGGGAAGTGAGCTATTCTTGAGATTTTCTTATCCCTGTATAAATTGTAACTTTTGAAATTGGAATTCCCCATATATTATCTGGCCAAGTGATGGGCTTTGGTATACTAAACAAAAAGTTAAATGCAACTAGTGTTTCAAAATCATTCATTACCACTGTTATTGGCACCTAAAGGAAGTGAGCTATTCTTGAGATTTTCTTATCCCTGTGTAAATCTGAACTTTTAAATTGGAAATCCCCATATATTATCTAGCCATGTGATGGGATTTGGTATACTAAACAAAAAGTTAAATGCAACTAGTGTTCCCAAATCATACATTACCACTGTTATTGGTACCTAAAGGAAGTGAGCTAATCTTGAGGTTTTCTTATCCCTGTGTAAATCTGAACTTTTCAAATTAGAAATCCCCATATATTATTTGGCCAAGTGATGGGCTTTGGTATACTAAACAAAAAGTTAAATGCAGCTAGTGTTCCAAAATCATTCATTACCACTGTTATTGGTACCTAAAGGAAGTGAGCTAGTCTAGAGATTTTCTTATCCCTGTGTAAATCTGAACTTTTGAAATTGGAAATCCCCATATATTATCTGGCCAAGTGAAGGGCTTTGGTATACTAAACAAAAATTTAAATGCAACTAGTGTTCCAAAATCTGTTATTGGCACCTAAAGGAAGTGAGCTATTCTTGAGATTTTCTTATCCCTGTGTAAATCTGAACTTTTGAAATTGGAAATCCCCATATATTATCTGGTCAAGTGATGGGCTTTGGTATACTAAACAAAAAGTTAAATGCAATTAGTGTTCCAAAATCAGTCATTACCTCTGTTATTGGCACCTTAAGGAAGTGAGGTATTCCTGAGATTTTCTCATCCCTGTGTAAATCTGAGCTTTTGAAATTGGAAATCCCCATATATTATCTGGCCAAGTGATGGGTTTTGGTATACTAAACAAAAAGTTAAATGCAACTAGTGTTCCAAAATCAGTTATTACCTCTGTTATTGGCACCTTAAGGAAGTGAGGTATTCTTGAGATTTTCTTATCCCTGTGTAAATTTGAGCTTTTGAAATTGGAAATCCCCATATATTAACTGGCCAAGTGATGGGTTTTGGTATACTAAACAAAAAGTTAAATGCAACTACTGTTCCAAAATCAGTTATTACCTCTGTTATTGGCACCTAAAGGAAGTGAGCTATTCTTGAGATTTTCTTATCCCTGTGTAAATCTGAACTTTTGAAATTGGAAATCCCCATATATTATCTGGCCAAGTGATGGGCTTTGGTATACTAAACAAAAAGTTAAATGCAATTAGTGTTCCAAAATCAGTCATTACCTCTGTTATTGGCACCTAAAGGAAGTGAGCTATTCTTGCGATTTTCTTTCTCTTGTGTAAATCCTAACTTTTGAAATTGGAAATCCCCATATATTATCTGGCCAAGTGATGGGCTTTGGTATAGTACTAAACAAAAAGTTAAATGCAATTAGTGTTCCAAAATCAGTCATTACCTCTGTTATTGGCACCTAAAGGAAGTGAGCTATTCTTGAGATTTTCTTTCTCCTGTGTAAATCCTAACTTTTGAAATTGGAAATCCCCATATATTATCCGGCCAAGTGATGGGTTTTGGTATACTAAACAAAAAGTTAAATGCAATTAGTGTTCCAAAATCAGTCATTACCTCTGTTATTGGCACCTAAAGGAAGTGAGCTATTCTTGCGATTTTCTTTCTCTTGTGTAAATCCTAACTTTTGAAATTGGAAATCCCCATATATTATCTGGCCAAGTGATGGGCTTTGGTATACTAAACAAAAAGTTAAATGCAATTAGTGATCCAAAATCAGTCATTACCTCTGTTATTGGCACCTAAAGGAAGTGAGCTATTCTTGAGATTTTCTTTCTCCTGTGTAAATCCTAACTTTTGAAATTGGAAATCCCCATATATTATCCGGCCAAGTGATGGGTTTTGGTATACTAAACAAAAAGTTAAATGCAACTAGTGTTCCAAAATCAGTTATTACCTCTGTTATTGGCACCTTAAGGAAGTGAGGTATTCTTGAGATTTTCTTATCCCTGTGTAAATCTGAGCTTTTGAAATTGGAAATCCCCATATATTATCTGGCCAAGTGATGGGCTTTGGTATACTAAACAAAAAGTTAAATGCAATTAGTGTTCCAAAATCAGTCATTACCCCTGTTATTCGCACCTAAAGGAAGTGAGCTAGTCTAGAGATTTTCTTATCCCTGTGTAAATCTGAACTTTTGAAATTGGAAATCCCCATATATTATCTGGCCAAGTGATGGGCTTTGGTATACTAAACAAAAAGTTAAATGCAATTAGTGTTCCAAAATCAGTCATTACCCCTGTTATTCGCACCTAAAGGAAGTGAGCTAGTCTAGAGATTTTCTTATCCCTGTGTAAATCTGAACTTTTGAAATTGGAAATCCCCATATATTATCTGGCCAAGTGATGGGCTTTGGTATACTAAACAAAAAGTTAAATGCAATTAGTGTTCCAAAATCAGTCATTACCTCTGTTATTGGCACCTAAAGGAAGTGAGCTATTCTTGAGATTTTCTTTCTCTTGTGTAAATCCTAACTTTTGAAATTGGAAATCCCCATATATTATCTGGCCAAGTGATGGGCTTTGGTATACTAAACAAAAAGTTAAATGCAATTAGTGTTCCAAAATCAGTCATTACCTCTGTTATTGGCACCTAAAGGAAGTGAGCTATTCTTGAGATTTTCGTTCTCCTGTGTAAATCCTAACTTTTGAAATTGGAAATCCCCATATATTATCTGGCCAAGTGATGGGTTTTGGTATACTAAACAAAAAGTTAAATGCAACTAGTGTTCCAAAATCAGTTATTACCTCTGTTATTGGCACCTAAAGGAAGTGAGCAATTCTTGAGATTTTCTTATCCCTGTGTAAATCTGAACTTTTAAATTGGAAATCCCCATATATTATCTAGCCATGTGATGGGATTTGGTATACTAAACAAAAAGTTAAATGCAACTAGTGTTCCCAAATCATTCATTACCACTGTTATTGGTACCTAAATGAAGTGAGCTAATCTTGAGATTTTCTTATCCCTGTGTAAATCTGAACTTTTCAAATTGGAAATCCACATATATTATTTGGCCAAGTGATGGGCTTTGGTACACTAAACAAAAAGTTAAATAAAACTAGTGTTCCAAAATCAGTCATTACCTCTGCTATTGGCACCTAAAGGAAGTGAGTTAGTCTAGAGATTTTCTTATCCCTGTGTAAATCTGAACTTTTGAAATCCCCATATATTATCTGGCCAAGTGATGGGCTTTGGTATACTAAACAAAAAGTTAAATGCAAGTAGTGTTCCAAAATCAGTCATTACCTCTGTTATTGGCACCTAAAGCAAGTGAGCTATTCTTGAGATTTTCTTTCTCCTGTGTAAATCCTAACTTTTGAAATTGGAAATCCCCATATATTATCTGGCCAAGTGATGGGCTTTGGTATACTAAACAAAAAGTTAATGCAACTAGTGTTCCAAAATCAGTCATTACCTCTGCTATTGGCACCTAAAGGAAGTGAGTTAGTCTAGAGATTTTCTTATCCCTGTGTAAATCTGAACTTTTGAAAATGGAAATCCTCATATAGTATCTGACCATGTGATGGGCTTTGGTATACTAAACAAAAAGTTAAATGCAACTAGTGTTCCAAAATCATTCATTACCACTGTTATTGGCACATAAAGGAAGTGAGCTATTCTTGAGATTTTCTTATCCCTGTGTAAATCTGAAATTTTGAAATTGGAAATCCCCATATATTATCTGACCAAGTGATGGGCTTTGGTATACTAAACAAAAAGTTAAATGCAACTAGTGTTCCAAAATCATTCATTACCATTGTTATTGGCACATATAGTAAGTGAGCTATTCTTGAGATTTTCTTATCCCTGTGTAAATCTGAACTTTTTAAATTGGAAACCCCATATTGTATCTGGCCAAGTGATAGGCTTTGGTATACTAAACAAAAAGTTAAATGCAACTAGTGTTCCAAAATCATTGATTACCACTGTTATTGGCACCTAAAGGAAGTGAGCTATTCTTGAGATTTTCTTATCCCTGCGTAAATCTGAACTTTTGAAATTGGAAATCCCCATATATTATCTGGCCAAGTGATGGGTTTTGGTATACTAAATAAAAAGTTAAATGCAACTAGTGTTCCAAAATCAGTTATTACCTCTGTTATTGGCACCTAAAGGAAGTGAGCTATTCTTGAGATTTTCTTATCCCTGTGTAAATCTGAACTTTTGAAATTGGAAATCCCCATATATTATCTGGCCAAGTGATGGGTTTTGGTATACTAAACAAAAAGTTAAATGCAAGTAGTGTTCCAAAATCAGTTATTACCTCTGTTATTGGCACCTTAAGGAAGTGAGGTATTCTTGAGATTTTCTTATCCCTGTGTAAATCTGAGCTTTTAAAATTGGAAATCCCCGTATATTATCTGGCCAAGTGATGGGCTTTGGTATACTAAACAAAAAGTTAAATGCAACTAGTGTTCCAAAATCATTCATTACCACTGTTATTGGTACCTAAAGGAAGTGAGCTAATCTTGAGATTTTCTTATCCCTGTGTAAATCTGAACTTTTCAAATTGGAAATCCACATATATTATTTGGCCAAGTGATGGGCTTTGGTATACTAAACAAAAAGTTAAATGCAACTAGTGTTCCAAAATCAGTCATTACCTCTGCTATTGGCACCTAAAGGAAGTGAGTTAGTCTAGAGATTTTCTTATCCCTGTGTAAATCTGAACTTTTGAAATTGGAAATCCCCGTATATTATCTGGCCAAGTGATGGGCTTTGGTATACTAAACAAAAAGTTAAATGCAACTAGTGTTCCAAAATCATTCATTACCACTGTTATTGTCAGCTAAAGGAAGTGAGCTATTCTTGAGATTTTCTTATCCCTGTATAAATTGTAACTTTTGAAATTGGAATTCCCCATATATTTTCTGGCCAAGTGATGGGCTTTGGTATACTAAACAAAAAGTTAATGCAACTAGTGTTCCAAAATCAGTCATTACCTCTGCTATTGGCACCTAAAGGAAGTGAGTTAGTCTAGAGATTTTCTTATCCCTGTGTAAATCTGAACTTTTGAAAATGGAAATCCTCATATAGTATCTGACCATGTGATGGGCTTTGGTATACTAAACAAAAAGTTAAATGCAACTAGTGTTCCAAAATCATTCATTACCACTGTTATTGGCACATAAAGGAAGTGAGCTATTCTTGAGATTTTCTTATCCCTGTGTAAATCTGAAATTTTGAAATTGGAAATCCCCATATATTATCTGACCAAGTGATGGGCTTTGGTATACTAAACAAAAAGTTAAATGCAACTAGTGTTCCAAAATCATTCATTACCATTGTTATTGGCACATATAGTAAGTGAGCTATTCTTGAGATTTTCTTATCCCTGTGTAAATCTGAACTTTTTAAATTGGAAACCCCATATTGTATCTGGCCAAGTGATAGGCTTTGGTATACTAAACAAAAAGTTAAATGCAACTAGTGTTCCAAAATCATTGATTACCACTGTTATTGGCACCTAAAGGAAGTGAGCTATTCTTGAGATTTTCTTATCCCTGCGTAAATCTGAACTTTTGAAATTGGAAATCCCCATATATTATCTGGCCAAGTGATGGGTTTTGGTATACTAAATAAAAAGTTAAATGCAACTAGTGTTCCAAAATCAGTTATTACCTCTGTTATTGGCACCTAAAGGAAGTGAGCTATTCTTGAGATTTTCTTATCCCTGTGTAAATCTGAACTTTTGAAATTGGAAATCCCCATATATTATCTGGCCAAGTGATGGGTTTTGGTATACTAAACAAAAAGTTAAATGCAAGTAGTGTTCCAAAATCAGTTATTACCTCTGTTATTGGCACCTTAAGGAAGTGAGGTATTCTTGAGATTTTCTTATCCCTGTGTAAATCTGAGCTTTTAAAATTGGAAATCCCCGTATATTATCTGGCCAAGTGATGGGCTTTGGTATACTAAACAAAAAGTTAAATGCAACTAGTGTTCCAAAATCATTCATTACCACTGTTATTGGTACCTAAAGGAAGTGAGCTAATCTTGAGATTTTCTTATCCCTGTGTAAATCTGAACTTTTCAAATTGGAAATCCACATATATTATTTGGCCAAGTGATGGGCTTTGGTATACTAAACAAAAAGTTAAATGCAACTAGTGTTCCAAAATCAGTCATTACCTCTGCTATTGGCACCTAATGGAAGTGAGTTAGTCTAGAGATTTTCTTATCCCTGTGTAAATCTGAACTTTTGAAATCCCCATATATTATCTGGCCAAGTGATGGGCTTTGGTATACTAAACAAAAAGTTAAATGCAAGTAGTGTTCCAAAATCAGTCATTACCTCTGCTATTGGCACCTAAAGGAAGTGAGTTAGTCTAGAGATTTTCTTATCCCTGTGTAAATCTGAACTTTTGAAAATGGAAATCCTCATATATTATCTGACCATGTGATGGGCTTTGGTATACTAAACAAAAAGTTAAATGCAACTAGTGTTCCAAAATCATTCATTACCACTGTTATTGGCACCTAAAGAAAGTGAGCTATTCTTGAGATTTTCTTATCCCTGTGTAAATCTGAACTTTTGAAAATGGAAATCCTCATATAGTATCTGACCATGTGATGGGCTTTGGTATACTAAACAAAAAGTTAAATGCAACTAGTGTTCCAAAATCATTCATTACCACTGTTATTGGCACATAAAGGAAGTGAGCTTCTCTTGAGATATTCTTATCCCTGTGTAAATCTGAAATTTTGAAATTCTAAATCCCCATATATTATCTGACCAAGTGATGGGCTTTGGTATACTAAACAAAAAGTTAAATGCAACTAGTGTTCCAAAATCATTCATTACCATTGTTATTGGCACATAAAGGAAGTGAGCTATTCTTGAGATTTTCTTATCCCTGTGTAAATCTGAACTTTTTAAATTGGAAACCCCATATTGTATCTGGCCAAGTGATAGGCTTTGGTATACTAAACAAAAAGTTAAATGCAACTAGTGTTCCAAAATCATTGATTACCACTGTTATTGGCACCTAAAGGAAGTGAGCTATTCTTGAGATTTTCTTATCCCTGTGTAAATCTGAACTTTTGAAATTGGAAATCCCCATATATTATCTGGCCAAGTGATGGGTTTTGGTATACTAAACAAAAAGTTAAATGCAACTAGTGTTCCAAAATCAGTTATTACCTCTGTTATTGGCACCTTAAGGAAGTGAGGTATTCTTGAGATTTTCTTATCCCTGTGTAAATCTGAGCTTTTGAAATTGGAAATCCCCGTATATTATCTGGCCAAGTGATGGGCTTTGGTATACTAAACAAAAAGTTAAATGCAACTAGTGTTCCAAAATCATTCATTACCACTGTTATTGGTACCTAAAGGAAGTGAGCTAATCTTGAGATTTTCTTATCCCTGTGTAAATCTGAACTTTTCAAATTGGAAATCCACATATATTATTTGGCCAAGTGATGGGCTTTGGTATACTAAATAAAAAGTTAAATGCAACTAGTGTTCCAAAATCAGTTATTACCTCTGTTATTGGCACCTAAAGGAAGTGAGCTATTCTTGAGATTTTCTTATCCCTGTGTAAATCTGAACTTTTGAAATTGGAAATCCCCATATATTATCTGGCCAAGTGATGGGCTTTGGTATACTAAACAAAAAGTTAAATGCAATTAGTGTTCCAAAATCAGTCAGTACCCCTGTTATTCGCACCTAAAGGAAGTGAGCTAGTCTAGAGATTTTCTTATCCCTGTGTAAATCTGAACTTTTGAAATTGGAAATCCCCATATATTATCTGGCCAAGTGATGGGTTTTGGTATACTAAACAAAAAGTTAAATGCAACTAGTGTTCCCAAATCATTCATTACCACTGTTATTGGTACCTAAAGGAAGTGAGCTAATCTTGAGATTTTCTTATCCCTGTGTAAATCTGAACTTTTCAAATTGGAAATCCACATATATTATTTGGCCAAGTGATGGGCTTTGGTATACTAAACAAAAAGTTAAATGCAACTAGTGTTCCAAAATCAGTCATTACCTCTGCTATTGGCACCTAAAGGAAGTGAGTTAGTCTAGAGATTTTCTTATCCCTGTGTAAATCTGAACTTTTGAAATTGGAAATCCCCGTATATTATCTGGCCAAGTGATGGGCTTTGGTATACTAAACAAAAAGTTAAATGCAACTAGTGTTCCAAAATCAGTTATTACCTCTGTTATTGGCACCTTAAGGAAGTGAGGTATTCTTGAGATTTTCTTATCCCTGTGTAAATCTGAGCTTTTGAAATTGGAAATCCCCGTATATTATCTGGCCAAGTGATGGGCTTTGGTATACTAAACAAAAAGTTAAATGCAACTAGTGTTCCAAAATCATTCATTACCACTGTTATTGGTACCTAAAGGAAGTGAGCTAATCTTGAGATTTTCTTATCCCTGTGTAAATCTGAACTTTTCAAATTGGAAATCCACATATATTATTTGGCCAAGTGATGGGCTTTGGTATACTAAATAAAAAGTTAAATGCAACTAGTGTTCCAAAATCAGTTATTACCTCTGTTATTGGCACCTAAAGGAAGTGAGCTATTCTTGAGATTTTCTTATCCCTGTGTAAATCTGAACTTTTGAAATTGGAAATCCCCATATATTATCTGGCCAAGTGATGGGCTTTGGTATACTAAACAAAAAGTTAAATGCAATTAGTGTTCCAAAATCAGTCAGTACCCCTGTTATTCGCACCTAAAGGAAGTGAGCTAGTCTAGAGATTTTCTTATCCCTGTGTAAATCTGAACTTTTGAAATTGGAAATCCCCATATATTATCTGGCCAAGTGATGGGTTTTGGTATACTAAACAAAAAGTTAAATGCAACTAGTGTTCCCAAATCATTCATTACCACTGTTATTGGTACCTAAAGGAAGTGAGCTAATCTTGAGATTTTCTTATCCCTGTGTAAATCTGAACTTTTCAAATTGGAAATCCACATATATTATTTGGCCAAGTGATGGGCTTTGGTATACTAAACAAAAAGTTAAATGCAACTAGTGTTCCAAAATCAGTCATTACCTCTGCTATTGGCACCTAAAGGAAGTGAGTTAGTCTAGAGATTTTCTTATCCCTGTGTAAATCTGAACTTTTGAAATTGGAAATCCCCGTATATTATCTGGCCAAGTGATGGGCTTTGGTATACTAAACAAAAAGTTAAATGCAACTAGTGTTCCAAAATCATTCATTACCACTGTTATTGGCAGCTAAAGGAAGTGAGCTATTCTTGAGATTTTCTTATCCCTGTATAAATTGTAACTTTTGAAATTGGAATTCCCCATATATTTTCTGGCCAAGTGATGGGCTTTGGTATACTAAACAAAAAGTTAAATGCAACTAGTGTTCCCAAATCATTCATTACCACTGTTATTGGTACCTAAAGGAAGTGAGCTAATCTTGAGGTTTTCTTATCCCTGTGTAAATCTGAACTTTTCAAATTAGAAATCCCCATATATTATTTGGCCAAGTGATGGGCTCTGGTATACTAAACAAAAAGTTAAATGCAACTAGTGTTTCAAAATCTGTTATTGGCACCTAAAGGAAGTGAGCTATTCTTGAGATTTTCTTATCCCTGTGTAAATCTGAACTTTTGAAATTGGAAATCCCCATGTGATGGGCTTTGGTATACTAAACAAAAAGTTAAATGCAACTAGTGTTCCCAAATCATTTATTACCACTGTTATTGGTACCTAAAGGAAGTGAGCTAATCTTGAGATTTTCTTATCCCTGTGTAAATCTGAACTTTTCAAATTGGAAATCCCCATATATTATTTGGCCAAGTGATGGGCTTTGGTATACTAAACAAAAAGTTAAATGCAACTAGTGTTCCCAAATCATTTATTACCACTGTTATTGGTACCTAAAGGAAGTGAGCTATTCTTGAGATTTTCTTATCCCTGTGTAAATCTGAACTTTTCAAATTGGAAATCCCCATATATTATCTGGCCAAGTGATGGGCTTTGGTATACTAAACAAAAAGTTAAATGCAATTAGTGTTCCAAAATCAGTCATTACCTCTGTTATTGGCACCTAAAGGAAGTGAGCTATTCTTGCGATTTTCTTTCTCTTGTGTAAATCCTAACTTTTGAAATTGGAAATCCCCATATATTATCTGGCCAAGTGATGGGCTTTGGTATAGTACTAAACAAAAGTTAAATGCAATTAGTGTTCCAAAATCAGTCATTACCTCTGTTATTGGCACCTAAAGGAAGTGAGCTATTCTTGAGATTTTCTTTCTCCTGTGTAAATCCTAACTTTTGAAATTGGAAATCCCCATATATTATCCGGCCAAGTGATGGGTTTTGGTATACTAAACAAAAAGTTAAATGCAATTAGTGTTCCAAAATCAGTCATTACCTCTGTTATTGGCACCTAAAGGAAGTGAGCTATTCTTGCGATTTTCTTTCTCTTGTGTAAATCCTAACTTTTGAAATTGGAAATCCCCATATATTATCTGGCCAAGTGATGGGCTTTGGTATACTAAACAAAAAGTTAAATGCAATTAGTGATCCAAAATCAGTCATTACCTCTGTTATTGGCACCTAAAGGAAGTGAGCTATTCTTGAGATTTTCTTTCTCCTGTGTAAATCCTAACTTTTGAAATTGGAAATCCCCATATATTATCCGGCCAAGTGATGGGTTTTGGTATACTAAACAAAAAGTTAAATGCAACTAGTGTTCCAAAATCAGTTATTACCTCTGTTATTGGCACCTTAAGGAAGTGAGGTATTCTTGAGATTTTCTTATCCCTGTGTAAATCTGAGCTTTTGAAATTGGAAATCCCCATATATTATCTGGCCAAGTGATGGGCTTTGGTATACTAAACAAAAAGTTAAATGCAATTAGTGTTCCAAAATCAGTCATTACCCCTGTTATTCGCACCTAAAGGAAGTGAGCTAGTCTAGAGATTTTCTTATCCCTGTGTAAATCTGAACTTTTGAAATTGGAAATCCCCATATATTATCTGGCCAAGTGATGGGCTTTGGTATACTAAACAAAAAGTTAAATGCAATTAGTGTTCCAAAATCAGTCATTACCCCTGTTATTCGCACCTAAAGGAAGTGAGCTAGTCTAGAGATTTTCTTATCCCTGTGTAAATCTGAACTTTTGAAATTGGAAATCCCCATATATTATCTGGCCAAGTGATGGGCTTTGGTATACTAAACAAAAAGTTAAATGCAATTAGTGTTCCAAAATCAGTCATTACCTCTGTTATTGGCACCTAAAGGAAGTGAGCTATTCTTGAGATTTTCTTTCTCTTGTGTAAATCCTAACTTTTGAAATTGGAAATCCCCATATATTATCTGGCCAAGTGATGGGCTTTGGTATACTAAACAAAAAGTTAAATGCAATTAGTGTTCCAAAATCAGTCATTACCTCTGTTATTGGCACCTAAAGGAAGTGAGCTATTCTTGAGATTTTCGTTCTCCTGTGTAAATCCTAACTTTTGAAATTGGAAATCCCCATATATTATCTGGCCAAGTGATGGGTTTTGGTATACTAAACAAAAAGTTAAATGCAACTAGTGTTCCAAAATCAGTTATTACCTCTGTTATTGGCACCTAAAGGAAGTGAGCAATTCTTGAGATTTTCTTATCCCTGTGTAAATCTGAACTTTTAAATTGGAAATCCCCATATATTATCTAGCCATGTGATGGGATTTGGTATACTAAACAAAAAGTTAAATGCAACTAGTGTTCCCAAATCATTCATTACCACTGTTATTGGTACCTAAATGAAGTGAGCTAATCTTGAGATTTTCTTATCCCTGTGTAAATCTGAACTTTTCAAATTGGAAATCCACATATATTATTTGGCCAAGTGATGGGCTTTGGTACACTAAACAAAAAGTTAAATAAAACTAGTGTTCCAAAATCAGTCATTACCTCTGCTATTGGCACCTAAAGGAAGTGAGTTAGTCTAGAGATTTTCTTATCCCTGTGTAAATCTGAACTTTTGAAATCCCCATATATTATCTGGCCAAGTGATGGGCTTTGGTATACTAAACAAAAAGTTAAATGCAAGTAGTGTTCCAAAATCAGTCATTACCTCTGTTATTGGCACCTAAAGCAAGTGAGCTATTCTTGAGATTTTCTTTCTCCTGTGTAAATCCTAACTTTTGAAATTGGAAATCCCCATATATTATCTGGCCAAGTGATGGGCTTTGGTATACTAAACAAAAAGTTAATGCAACTAGTGTTCCAAAATCAGTCATTACCTCTGCTATTGGCACCTAAAGGAAGTGAGTTAGTCTAGAGATTTTCTTATCCCTGTGTAAATCTGAACTTTTGAAAATGGAAATCCTCATATAGTATCTGACCATGTGATGGGCTTTGGTATACTAAACAAAAAGTTAAATGCAACTAGTGTTCCAAAATCATTCATTACCACTGTTATTGGCACATAAAGGAAGTGAGCTATTCTTGAGATTTTCTTATCCCTGTGTAAATCTGAAATTTTGAAATTGGAAATCCCCATATATTATCTGACCAAGTGATGGGCTTTGGTATACTAAACAAAAAGTTAAATGCAACTAGTGTTCCAAAATCATTCATTACCATTGTTATTGGCACATATAGTAAGTGAGCTATTCTTGAGATTTTCTTATCCCTGTGTAAATCTGAACTTTTTAAATTGGAAACCCCATATTGTATCTGGCCAAGTGATAGGCTTTGGTATACTAAACAAAAAGTTAAATGCAACTAGTGTTCCAAAATCATTGATTACCACTGTTATTGGCACCTAAAGGAAGTGAGCTATTCTTGAGATTTTCTTATCCCTGCGTAAATCTGAACTTTTGAAATTGGAAATCCCCATATATTATCTGGCCAAGTGATGGGTTTTGGTATACTAAATAAAAAGTTAAATGCAACTAGTGTTCCAAAATCAGTTATTACCTCTGTTATTGGCACCTAAAGGAAGTGAGCTATTCTTGAGATTTTCTTATCCCTGTGTAAATCTGAACTTTTGAAATTGGAAATCCCCATATATTATCTGGCCAAGTGATGGGTTTTGGTATACTAAACAAAAAGTTAAATGCAAGTAGTGTTCCAAAATCAGTTATTACCTCTGTTATTGGCACCTTAAGGAAGTGAGGTATTCTTGAGATTTTCTTATCCCTGTGTAAATCTGAGCTTTTAAAATTGGAAATCCCCGTATATTATCTGGCCAAGTGATGGGCTTTGGTATACTAAACAAAAAGTTAAATGCAACTAGTGTTCCAAAATCATTCATTACCACTGTTATTGGTACCTAAAGGAAGTGAGCTAATCTTGAGATTTTCTTATCCCTGTGTAAATCTGAACTTTTCAAATTGGAAATCCACATATATTATTTGGCCAAGTGATGGGCTTTGGTATACTAAACAAAAAGTTAAATGCAACTAGTGTTCCAAAATCAGTCATTACCTCTGCTATTGGCACCTAAAGGAAGTGAGTTAGTCTAGAGATTTTCTTATCCCTGTGTAAATCTGAACTTTTGAAATTGGAAATCCCCGTATATTATCTGGCCAAGTGATGGGCTTTGGTATACTAAACAAAAAGTTAAATGCAACTAGTGTTCCAAAATCATTCATTACCACTGTTATTGTCAGCTAAAGGAAGTGAGCTATTCTTGAGATTTTCTTATCCCTGTATAAATTGTAACTTTTGAAATTGGAATTCCCCATATATTTTCTGGCCAAGTGATGGGCTTTGGTATACTAAACAAAAAGTTAATGCAACTAGTGTTCCAAAATCAGTCATTACCTCTGCTATTGGCACCTAAAGGAAGTGAGTTAGTCTAGAGATTTTCTTATCCCTGTGTAAATCTGAACTTTTGAAAATGGAAATCCTCATATAGTATCTGACCATGTGATGGGCTTTGGTATACTAAACAAAAAGTTAAATGCAACTAGTGTTCCAAAATCATTCATTACCACTGTTATTGGCACATAAAGGAAGTGAGCTATTCTTGAGATTTTCTTATCCCTGTGTAAATCTGAAATTTTGAAATTGGAAATCCCCATATATTATCTGACCAAGTGATGGGCTTTGGTATACTAAACAAAAAGTTAAATGCAACTAGTGTTCCAAAATCATTCATTACCATTGTTATTGGCACATATAGTAAGTGAGCTATTCTTGAGATTTTCTTATCCCTGTGTAAATCTGAACTTTTTAAATTGGAAACCCCATATTGTATCTGGCCAAGTGATAGGCTTTGGTATACTAAACAAAAAGTTAAATGCAACTAGTGTTCCAAAATCATTGATTACCACTGTTATTGGCACCTAAAGGAAGTGAGCTATTCTTGAGATTTTCTTATCCCTGCGTAAATCTGAACTTTTGAAATTGGAAATCCCCATATATTATCTGGCCAAGTGATGGGTTTTGGTATACTAAATAAAAAGTTAAATGCAACTAGTGTTCCAAAATCAGTTATTACCTCTGTTATTGGCACCTAAAGGAAGTGAGCTATTCTTGAGATTTTCTTATCCCTGTGTAAATCTGAACTTTTGAAATTGGAAATCCCCATATATTATCTGGCCAAGTGATGGGTTTTGGTATACTAAACAAAAAGTTAAATGCAAGTAGTGTTCCAAAATCAGTTATTACCTCTGTTATTGGCACCTTAAGGAAGTGAGGTATTCTTGAGATTTTCTTATCCCTGTGTAAATCTGAGCTTTTAAAATTGGAAATCCCCGTATATTATCTGGCCAAGTGATGGGCTTTGGTATACTAAACAAAAAGTTAAATGCAACTAGTGTTCCAAAATCATTCATTACCACTGTTATTGGTACCTAAAGGAAGTGAGCTAATCTTGAGATTTTCTTATCCCTGTGTAAATCTGAACTTTTCAAATTGGAAATCCACATATATTATTTGGCCAAGTGATGGGCTTTGGTATACTAAACAAAAAGTTAAATGCAACTAGTGTTCCAAAATCAGTCATTACCTCTGCTATTGGCACCTAATGGAAGTGAGTTAGTCTAGAGATTTTCTTATCCCTGTGTAAATCTGAACTTTTGAAATCCCCATATATTATCTGGCCAAGTGATGGGCTTTGGTATACTAAACAAAAAGTTAAATGCAAGTAGTGTTCCAAAATCAGTCATTACCTCTGCTATTGGCACCTAAAGGAAGTGAGTTAGTCTAGAGATTTTCTTATCCCTGTGTAAATCTGAACTTTTGAAAATGGAAATCCTCATATATTATCTGACCATGTGATGGGCTTTGGTATACTAAACAAAAAGTTAAATGCAACTAGTGTTCCAAAATCATTCATTACCACTGTTATTGGCACCTAAAGAAAGTGAGCTATTCTTGAGATTTTCTTATCCCTGTGTAAATCTGAACTTTTGAAAATGGAAATCCTCATATAGTATCTGACCATGTGATGGGCTTTGGTATACTAAACAAAAAGTTAAATGCAACTAGTGTTCCAAAATCATTCATTACCACTGTTATTGGCACATAAAGGAAGTGAGCTTCTCTTGAGATATTCTTATCCCTGTGTAAATCTGAAATTTTGAAATTCTAAATCCCCATATATTATCTGACCAAGTGATGGGCTTTGGTATACTAAACAAAAAGTTAAATGCAACTAGTGTTCCAAAATCATTCATTACCATTGTTATTGGCACATAAAGGAAGTGAGCTATTCTTGAGATTTTCTTATCCCTGTGTAAATCTGAACTTTTTAAATTGGAAACCCCATATTGTATCTGGCCAAGTGATAGGCTTTGGTATACTAAACAAAAAGTTAAATGCAACTAGTGTTCCAAAATCATTGATTACCACTGTTATTGGCACCTAAAGGAAGTGAGCTATTCTTGAGATTTTCTTATCCCTGTGTAAATCTGAACTTTTGAAATTGGAAATCCCCATATATTATCTGGCCAAGTGATGGGTTTTGGTATACTAAACAAAAAGTTAAATGCAACTAGTGTTCCAAAATCAGTTATTACCTCTGTTATTGGCACCTTAAGGAAGTGAGGTATTCTTGAGATTTTCTTATCCCTGTGTAAATCTGAGCTTTTGAAATTGGAAATCCCCGTATATTATCTGGCCAAGTGATGGGCTTTGGTATACTAAACAAAAAGTTAAATGCAACTAGTGTTCCAAAATCATTCATTACCACTGTTATTGGTACCTAAAGGAAGTGAGCTAATCTTGAGATTTTCTTATCCCTGTGTAAATCTGAACTTTTCAAATTGGAAATCCACATATATTATTTGGCCAAGTGATGGGCTTTGGTATACTAAATAAAAAGTTAAATGCAACTAGTGTTCCAAAATCAGTTATTACCTCTGTTATTGGCACCTAAAGGAAGTGAGCTATTCTTGAGATTTTCTTATCCCTGTGTAAATCTGAACTTTTGAAATTGGAAATCCCCATATATTATCTGGCCAAGTGATGGGCTTTGGTATACTAAACAAAAAGTTAAATGCAATTAGTGTTCCAAAATCAGTCAGTACCCCTGTTATTCGCACCTAAAGGAAGTGAGCTAGTCTAGAGATTTTCTTATCCCTGTGTAAATCTGAACTTTTGAAATTGGAAATCCCCATATATTATCTGGCCAAGTGATGGGTTTTGGTATACTAAACAAAAAGTTAAATGCAACTAGTGTTCCCAAATCATTCATTACCACTGTTATTGGTACCTAAAGGAAGTGAGCTAATCTTGAGATTTTCTTATCCCTGTGTAAATCTGAACTTTTCAAATTGGAAATCCACATATATTATTTGGCCAAGTGATGGGCTTTGGTATACTAAACAAAAAGTTAAATGCAACTAGTGTTCCAAAATCAGTCATTACCTCTGCTATTGGCACCTAAAGGAAGTGAGTTAGTCTAGAGATTTTCTTATCCCTGTGTAAATCTGAACTTTTGAAATTGGAAATCCCCGTATATTATCTGGCCAAGTGATGGGCTTTGGTATACTAAACAAAAAGTTAAATGCAACTAGTGTTCCAAAATCATTCATTACCACTGTTATTGGCAGCTAAAGGAAGTGAGCTATTCTTGAGATTTTCTTATCCCTGTATAAATTGTAACTTTTGAAATTGGAATTCCCCATATATTTTCTGGCCAAGTGATGGGCTTTGGTATACTAAACAAAAAGTTAAATGCAACTAGTGTTCCCAAATCATTCATTACCACTGTTATTGGTACCTAAAGGAAGTGAGCTAATCTTGAGGTTTTCTTATCCCTGTGTAAATCTGAACTTTTCAAATTAGAAATCCCCATATATTATTTGGCCAAGTGATGGGCTCTGGTATACTAAACAAAAAGTTAAATGCAACTAGTGTTTCAAAATCATTCATTACCACTGTTATTGGTACCTTAAGGAAGTGAGGTAGTCTAGAGATTTTCTTATCCCTGTGTAAATCTGAACTTTTGAAATTGGAAATCCCCATATATTACCTGGCCAAGTGATGGGCTTTGGTATACTAAACAAACAGTTAAATGCAACTAGTGTTCCAAAATCTGTTATTGGCACCTAAAGGAAGTGAGCTATTCTTGAGATTTTCTTATCCCTGTGTAAATCTGAACTTTTGAAATTGGAAATCCCCATGTGATGGACTTTGGTATACTAAACAAAAAGTTAAATGCAACTAGTGTTCCAAAATCTGTTATTGGCACCTAAAGGAAGTGAGCTAGTCTAGAGATTTTCTTATCCCTGTGTAAATCTGAACTTTTGAAATTGGAAATCCCCATATATTATCTGGTCAAGTGATGGGCTTAGGTATACTACACAAAAAGTTAAATGCAGCTAGTGTTCCAAAATCATTCATTACCACTGTTATTGGTACCTTAAGGAAGTGAGCTAGTCTAGAGATTTTCTTATCCCTGTGTAAATCTGAACTTTTGAAATTGGAAATCCCCATATATTATCTGGCCAAGTGATGGGCTTTGGTATACTAAACAAAAAGTTAAATGCAACTAGTGTTCCAAAATCTGTTATTGGCACCTAAAGGATGTGAGCTATTCTTGAGATTTTCTTATCCCTGTGTAAATCTGAACTTTTGAAAATGGAAATCCCCATGTGATGGACTTTGGTATACTAAACAAAAAGTTAAATGCAACTAGTGTTCCAAAATCTGTTATTGGCACCTAAAGGAAGTGAGCTAGTCTAGAGATTTTCTTATCCCTGTGTAAATCTGAACTTTTGAAATTGGAAATCCCCATATATTATCTGGTCAAGTGATGGGCTTTGGTATACTAAACAAAAAGCTAAATGCAATTAGTGTTCCAAAATCAGTCATTACCTCTGTTATTGGCACCTTAAGGAAGTGAGGTATTCTTGAGATTTTCTCATCCCTGTGTAAATCTGAACTTTTGAAATTGGAAATCCCCATATATTATCTGGCCATGTGATGGACTTTGGTATACTAAACAAAAAGTTAAATGCAACTAGTGTTCCAAAATCAGTCATTACCCCTGTTATTCGCACCTAAAGGAAGTGAGCTATTCTTGAGATTTTCTTATCCCTGTGTAAATCTGAACTTTTCAAATTGGAAATCCCCTTATATTATTTGGCCAAGTGATGGGCTTTGGTATACTAAACAAAAAGTTAAATGCAACTAGTGTTCCCAAATCATTTATTACCACTGTTATTGGTACCTAAAGGAAGTGAGCTAATCTTGAGATTTTCTTATCCCTGTGTAAATCTGAACTTTTCAAATTGGAAATCCCCATATATTATTTGGCCAAGTGATGGGCTTTGGTATACTAAACAAAAAGTTAAATGCAACTAGTGTTCCCAAATCATTTATTACCACTGTTATTGGTACCTAAAGGAAGTGAGCTATTCTTGAGATTTTCTTATCCCTGTGTAAATCTGAACTTTTCAAATTGGAAATCCCCATATATTATCTGGCCAAGTGATGGGCTTTGGTATACTAAACAAAAAGTTAAATGCAATTAGTGTTCCAAAATCAGTCATTACCTCTGTTATTGGCACCTAAAGGAAGTGAGCTATTCTTGAGATTTTCTTTCTCCTGTGTAAATCCTAACTTTTGAAATTGGAAATCCCCATATATTATCTGGCCAAGTGATGGGTTTTGGTATACTAAACAAAAAGTTAAATGCAACTAGTGTTCCAAAATCAGTTATTACCTCTGTTATTGGCACCTAAAGGAAGTGAGCTATTCTTGAGATTTTCTTATCCCTGTGTAAATCTGAACTTTTCAAATTGGAAATCCCCATATATTATTTGGCCAAGTGAGGGGCTTTGGTATACTAAACAAAAAGTTAAATGCAACTAGTGTTCCAAAATCAGTTATTACCTCTGTTATTGGCACCTAAAGGAAGTGAGCTATTCTTGAGATTTTCTTATCCCTGTGTAAATCTGAACTTTTCAAATTGGAAATCCCCATATATTATTTGGCCAAGTGAGGGGCTTTGGTATACTAAACAAAAAGTTAAATGCAACTAGTGTTCCAAAATCAGTTATTACCTCTGTTATTGGCACCTAAAGGAAGTGAGCTATTCTTGAGATTTTCTTATCCCTGTGTAAATCTGAACTTTTCAAATTGGAAATCCCCATATATTATTTGGCCAAGTGATGGGCTTTGGTATACTAAACAAAAAGTTAAATGCAACTAGTGTTCCAAAATCTGTCATTACCTCTGTTTTTGGCACCTAAAGGAAGTGAGCTATTCTTGAGATTTTCTTATCCCTGTGTAAATCTGAACTTTTAAATTGGAAATCCCCATATATTATCTAGCCATGTGATGGGATTTGGTATACTAAACAAAAAGTTAAATGCAACTAGTGTTCCCAAATCATTCATTACCACTGTTATTGGTACCTAAAGGAAGTGATCTAATCTTGAGATTTTCTTATCCCTGTGTAAATCTGAACTTTTCAAATTGGAAATCCCCATATATTATTTGGCCAAGTGATGGGCTTTGGTATACTAAACAAAAAGTTAAATGCAACTAGTGTTCCAAAATCAGTCATTACCTCTGCTATTGGCACCTAGAGGAAGTGAGCTATTCTTGAGATTTTCTTATCCCTGTGTAAATCTGAACTTTTCAAATTGGAAATCCCCATATATTATTTGGCCAAGTGATGGGCTTTGGTATACTAAACAAAAAGTTAAATGCAACTAGTGTTCCAAAATCTGTCATTACCTCTGTTTTTGGCACCTAAAGCAAGTGAGCTATTCTTGAGATTTTCTTATCCCTGTGTAAATCTGAACTTTTAAATTGGAAATCCCCATATATTATCTAGCCATGTGATGGGATTTGGTATACTAAACAAAAAGTTAAATGCAACTAGTGTTCCCAAATCATTCATTACCACTGTTATTGGTACCTAAAGGAAGTGATCTAATCTTGAGATTTTCTTATCCCTGTGTAAATCTGAACTTTTCAAATTGGAAATCCACATATATTTTTTGGCCAAGTGATGGGCTTTGGTATACTAAACAAAAAGTTAAATGCAACTAGTGTTCCAAAATCAGTCATTACCTCTGCTATTGGCACCTAATGGAAGTGAGTTAGTCTAGAGATTTTCTTATCCCTGTGTAAATCTGAACTTTTGAAATCCCCATATATTATCTGGCCAAGTGATGGGCTTTGGTATACTAAACAAAAAGTTAAATGCAAGTAGTGTTCCAAAATCAGTCATTACCTCTGCTATTGGCACCTAAAGGAAGTGAGTTAGTCTAGAGATTTTCTTATCCCTGTGTAAATCTGACCTTTTGAAAATGGAAATCCTCATATATTATCTGACCATGTGATGGGCTTTGGTATACTAAACAAAAAGTTAAATGCAACTAGTGTTCCAAAATCATTCATTACCACTGTTATTGGCACCTAAAGAAAGTGAGCTATTCTTGAGATTTTCTTATCCCTGTGTAAATCTGAACTTTTGAAAATGGAAATCCTCATATATTATCTGACCATGTGATGGGCTTTGGTATACTAAACAAAAAGTTAAATGCAACTAGTGTTCCAAAATCATTCATTACCACTGTTATTGGCACATAAAGGAAGTGAGCTTCTCTTGAGATATTCTTATCCCTGTGTAAATCTGAAATTTTGAAATTGGAAATCCCCATATATTATCTGACCAAGTGATGGGCTTTGGTTTACTAAACAAAAAGTTAAATGCAACTAGTGTTCCAAAATCATTCATTACCATTGTTATTGGCACATAAAGGAAGTGAGCTATTCTTGAGATTTTCTTATCCCTGTGTAAATCTGAACTTTTTAAATTGGAAACCCCATATTGTATCTGGCCAAGTGATAGGCTTTGGTATACTAAACAAAAAGTTAAATGCAACTAGTGTTCCAAAATCATTGATTACCACTGTTATTGGCACCTAAAGGAAGTGAGCTATTCTTGAGATTTTCTTATCCCTGTGTAAATCTGAACTTTTGAAATTGGAAATCCCCATATATTATCTGGCCAAGTGATGGGTTTTGGTATACTAAACAAAAAGTTAAATGCAACTAGTGTTCCAAAATCAGTTATTACCTCTGTTATTGGCACCTAAAGGAAGTGAGCTATTCTTGAGATTTTCTTATCCCTGTGTAAATCTGAACTTTTGAAATTGGAAATCCCCATATATTATCTGGCCAAGTGATGGGTTTTGGTATACTAAACAAAAAGTTAAATGCAACTAGTGTTCCAAAATCAGTTATTACCTCTGTTATTGGCACCTTAAGGAAGTGAGGTATTCTTGAGATTTTCTTATCCCTGTGTAAATCTGAGCTTTTGAAATTGGAAATCCCCGTATATTATCTGGCCAAGTGATGGGCTTTGGTATACTAAACAAAAAGTTAAATGCAACTAGTGTTCCAAAATCATTCATTACCACTGTTATTGGTACCTAAAGGAAGTGAGCTAATCTTGAGAGTTTCTTATCCCTGTGTAAATCTGAACTTTTGAAATTGGAAATCCCCGTATATTATCTGGCCAAGTGATGGGCTTTGGTATACTAAACAAAAAGTTAAATGCAACTAGTGTTCCAGAATCATTCATTACCACTGTTATTGGCACATAAAGGAAGTGAGCTATTCTTGAGATTTTCTTATCCCTGTGTAAATCTGAGCTTTTGAAATTGGAAATCCCCGTATATTATCTGACCAAGTGATGGTCTTTGGTATACTAAACAAAAAGTTAAATGCAACTAGTGTTCCAAAATCATTCATTACCACTGTTATTGGCACATAAAGGAAGTGAGCTATTCTTGAGATTTTCTTATCCCTGTGTAAATCTGAACTTTTGAAATTGGAAACCCCATATTGTATCTGGCCAAGTGATAGGCTTTGGTATACTAAACAAAAAGTTAAATGCAACTATTGTTCCAAAATCATTGATTACCACTGTTATTGGCACCTAAAGGAAGTGAGCTATTCTTGAGATTTTCTTATCCCTGTGTAAATCTGAACTTTTGAAATTGGAAATCCCCATATATTATCTGGCCATGTGATGGGCTTTGGTATACTAAACAAAAAGTTAAATGCAACTAGTGTTCCAAAATCATTCATTACCACTGTTATTGGCACCTAAAAGAAGTGAGCTATTCTTGAGATTTTCTTATCCCTGTGTAAATCTGAACTTTTCAAATTGGAAATCCCCATATATTATTTGGCCAAGTGATGGGCTTTGGTATACTAAACAAAAAGTTAAATGCAACTAGTGTTCCAAAATCATTGATTACCACTGTTATTGGCACCTAAAGGAAGTGAGCTATTCTTGAGATTTTCTTATCCCTGTGTAAATCTGAACTTCTGAAATTGGAAATCCCCATTTATTATCTGGCCATGTGATGGGCTTTGGTATACTAAACAAAAAGTTAAATGCAACTAGTGTTCCAAAATCATTCATTACCACTGTTATTGGCACCTAAAAGAAGTGAGCTATTCTTGAGATTTTCTTATCCCTGTGTAAATCTGAACTTTTCAAATTGGAAATCCCCATATATTATTTGGCCAAGTGATGGGCTTTGGTATACTAAACAAAAAGTTAAATGCAACTAGTGTTCCAAAATCAGTCATTACCTCTGTTATTGGTACCTAAAGGAAGTGAGCTATTCTTGAGATTTTCTTATCCCTGTGTAAATCTGAACTTTTGAAATTGGAAATCCCCATATATTATCTGGCCATGTGATGGGCTTTGGTATACTAAACAAAAAGTTAAATGCAACTAGTGTTCCAAAATCATTCATTACCACTGTTATTGGCACCTAAAAGAAGTGAGCTATTCTTGAGATTTTCTTATCCCTGTGTAAATCTGAACTTTTCAAATTGGAAATCCCCATATATTATCTGGCCATGTGATGGGCTTTGGTATACTAAACAAAAAGTTAAATGCAACTAGTGTTCCAAAATCATTCATTACCACTGTTATTGGCACCTAAAAGAAGTGAGCTATTCTTGAGATTTTCTTATCCCTGTGTAAATCTGAACTTTTCAAAATGGAAATCCCCATATATTATCTGGCCAAGTGATGGGCTTTGGTATACTAAACAAAAAGTTAAATGCAATTAGTGTTCCAAAATCAGTCATTACCTCTGTTATTGGCACCTAAAGGAAGTGAGCTATTCTTGAGATTTTCTTTCTCCTGTGTAAATCCTAACTTTTGAAATTGGAAATCCCCATATATTATCTGGCCAAGTGATGGGTTTTGGTATACTAAACAAAAAGTTAAATGCAACTAGTGTTCCAAAATCAGTTATTACCTCTGTTATTGGCACCTAAAGGAAGTGAGCTAGTCTAGAGATTTTCTTATCCCTGTGTAAATCTGAACTTTTGAAATTGGAAATCCCCATATATTATCTGGCCAAGTGATGGGCTTTGGTATACTAAACAAAAAGTTAAATGCAACTAGTGATCCAAAATCAGTCATTACCTCTATTATTGGCACCTAAAGGAAGTGAGCTATTCTTGAGATTTTCTTTCTCCTGTGTAAATCCTAACTTTTGAAATTGGAAATCCCCATATATTATCTGGCCAAGTGATGGGTTTTGGTATACTAAACAAAAAGTTAAATGCAACTAGTGTTCCAAAATCAGTTATTACCTCTGTTATTGGCACCTTAAGGAAGTGATGTATTCTTGAGATTTTCTTATCCCTGTGTAAATCTGAGCTTTTGAAATTGGAAATCCCCATATATTATTTGGCCAAGTTATGGGCTTTGGTATACTAAACAAAAAGTTAAATGCAACTAGTGTTCCAAAATCAGTCATTACCCCTGTTATTCGCACCTAAAGGAAGTGAGCTAGTCTAGAGATTTTCTTATCCCTGTGTAAATCTGAACTTTTGAAATTGGAAATCCCCATATATTATCTGGCCAAGTGATGGGCTTTGGTATACTAAACAAAAAGTTAAATGCAATTAGTGTTCCAAAATCAGTCATTACCTCTGTTATTGGCACCTAAAGGAAGTGAGCTATTCGTGAGATTTTCTTTCTCCTGTGTAAATCCTAACTTTTGAAATTGGAAATCCCCATATATTATCTGCCCAAGTGATGGGTTTTGGTACACTAAACAAAAAGTTAAATGCAACTAGTGTTCCAAAATCAGTTATTACCTCTGTTATTGGCACCTTAAGGAAGTGAGGTATTCTTGAGATTTTCTTATCCCTGTGTAAATCTGAGCTTTTGAAATTGGAAATCCCCATATATTATTTGGCCAAGTTATGGGCTTTGGTATACTAAACAAAAAGTTAAATGCAACTAGTGTTCCAAAATCAGTCATCACCTCTGCTATTGGCACCTAAAGGAAGTGAGTTAGTCTAGAGATTTTCTTATCCCTGTGTAAATCTGAACTTTTGAAATCCCCATATATTATCTGGCCAAGTGATGGGCTTTGGTATACTAAACAAAAAGTTAAATGCAACTAGTGTTCCAAAATCATTCATTACCACTGTTATTGGCACATAAAGGAAGTGAGCTATTCTTGAGATTTTCTTATCCCTGTGTAAATCTGAACTTTTGAAATTGGAAATCCCCATATATTATCTGACCAAGTGATGAGCTTTGGTATACTAAACAAAAAGTTAAATGCAACTAGTGTTCCAAAATCATTCATTACCACTGTTATTGGCACATAAAGGAAGTGAGCTATTCTTGAGATTTTCTTATCCCTGTGTAAATCTGAACTTTTGAAATTGGAAACCCCATATTGTATCTGGCCAAGTGATAGGCTTTGGTATACTAAACAAAAAGTTAAATGCAACTAGTGTTCCAAAATCATTGATTACCACTGTTATTGGCACCTAAAGGAAGTGAGCTATTCTTGAGATTTTCTTATCCCTGTGTAAATCTGAACTTTTGAAATTGGAAATCCCCATATATTATCTGGCCATGTGATGGGCTTTGGTATACTAAACAAAAAGTTAAATGCAACTAGTGTTCCAAAATCAGTCATTACCTCTGTTATTGGTACCTAAAGGAAGTGAGCTATTCTTGAGATTTTCTTATCCCTGTGTAAATCTGAACTTTTCAAATTGGAAATCCCCATATATTATTTGGCCAAGTGATGGGCTTTGGTATACTAAACGAAAAGTTAAATGCAAGTAGTGTTCCAAAATCAGTCATTACCTCTGTTATTGGCACCTAAAGGAAGTGAGCTATTCTTGAGATTTTCTTTCTCCTGTGTAAATCCTAACTTTTGAAATTGGAAATCCCCATATATTATCTGGCCAAGTGATGGGTTTTGGTATACTAAACAAAAAGTTAAATGCAACTAGTGTTCCAAAATGAGTCATTACCCCTGTTATTGGCACCTAAAGGAAGTGAGCTAGTCTAGAGATTTTCTTATCCCTGTGTAAATCTGAACTTTTGAAATTGGAAATCCCCATATATTATCTGGCCAAGTGATGGGCTTTGGTATACTAAACAAAAAGTTAAATGCAATTAGTGTTCCAAAATCAGTCATTACCTCTGTTATTGGCACCTAAAGGAAGTGAGCTATTCGTGAGATTTTCTTTCTCCTGTGTAAATCCTAACTTTTGAAATTGGAAATCCCCATATATTATCTGGCCAAGTGATGGGTTTTGGTACACTAAACAAAAAGTTAAATGCAACTAGTGTTCCAAAATCAGTTATTACCTCTGTTATTGGCACCTTAAGGAAGTGAGGTATTCTTGAGATTTTCTTATCCCTGTGTAAATCTGAGCTTTTGAAATTGGAAATCCCCATATATTATTTGGCCAAGTTATGGGCTTTGGTATACTAAACAAAAAGTTAAATGCAACTAGTGTTCCAAAATCAGTCATCACCTCTGCTATTGGCACCTAAAGGAAGTGAGTTAGTCTAGAGATTTTCTTATCCCTGTGTAAATCTGAACTTTTGAAATCCCCATATATTATCTGGCCAAGTGATGGGCTTTGGTATACTAAACAAAAAGTTAAATGCAACTAGTGTTCCAAAATTATTCATTACCACTGTTATTGGCACATAAAGGAAGTGAGCTATTCTTGAGATTTTCTTATCCCTGTGTAAATCTGAACTTTTGAAATTGGAAATCCCCATATATTATCTGACCAAGTGATGAGCTTTGGTATACTAAACAAAAAGTTAAATGCAACTAGTGTTCCAAAATCATTCATTACCACTGTTATTGGCACATAAAGGAAGTGAGCTATTCTTGAGATTTTCTTATCCCTGTGTAAATCTGAACTTTTGAAATTGGAAACCCCATATTGTATCTGGCCAAGTGATAGGCTTTGGTATACTAAACAAAAAGTTAAATGCAACTAGTGTTCCAAAATCATTGATTACCACTGTTATTGGCACCTAAAGGAAGTGAGCTATTCTTGAGATTTTCTTATCCCTGTGTAAATCTGAACTTTTGAAATTGGAAATCCCCATATATTATCTGGCCATGTGATGGGCTTTGGTATACTAAACAAAAAGTTAAATGCAACTAGTGTTCCAAAATCAGTCATTACCTCTGTTATTGGTACCTAAAGGAAGTGAGCTATTCTTGAGATTTTCTTATCCCTGTGTAAATCTGAACTTTTCAAATTGGAAATCCCCATATATTATTTGGCCAAGTGATGGGCTTTGGTATACTAAACGAAAAGTTAAATGCAAGTAGTGTTCCAAAATCAGTCATTACCTCTGTTATTGGCACCTAAAGGAAGTGAGCTATTCTTGAGATTTTCTTTCTCCTGTGTAAATCCTAACTTTTGAAATTGGAAATCCCCATATATTATCTGGCCAAGTGATGGGTTTTGGTATACTAAACAAAAAGTTAAATGCAACTAGTGTTCCAAAATGAGTCATTACCCCTGTTATTGGCACCTAAAGGAAGTGAGCTAGTCTAGAGATTTTCTTATCCCTGTGTAAATCTGAACTTTTGAAATTGGAAATCCCCATATATTATCTGGCCAAGTGATGGGCTTTGGTATACTAAACAAAAAGTTAAATGCAATTAGTGTTCCAAAATCAGTCATTACCTCTGTTATTGGCACCTTAAGGAAGTGAGGTATTCCTGAGATTTTCTAATCCCTGTGTAAATCTGAACTTTTGAAATTGGAAATCCCCATATATTATCTGGCCAAGTGAAGGGCTTTGGTATACTAAACAAAAAGTTAAATGCAATTAGTGTTCCAAAATCAGTCATTACCTCTGTTATTGGCACCTAAAGGAAGTGAGCTATTCTTGAGATTTTCTTTCTCCTGTGTAAATCCTAACTTTTGAAATTGGAAATCCCCATATATTATCTGGCCAAGTGATGGGTTTTGGTATACTAAACAAAAAGTTAAATGCAACTAGTGTTCCAAAATCAGTTATTACCTCTGTTATTGGCACCTAAAGGAAGTGAGCTATTCTTGAGATTTTCTTATCCCTGTGTAAATCTGAACTTTTAAATTGTAAATCCCCATATATTATTTGGCCAAGTGATGGGCTTTGGTATACTAAACAAAAAGTTAAATGCAACTAGTGTTCCAAAATCAGTCATTACCTCTGCTATTGGCACCTAAAGGAAGTGAGCTATTCTTGAGATTTTCTTATCCCTGTGTAGATCTGAACTTCTGAAATTGGAAATCCTCATATATTATCTGACCATGTGATGGGCTTTGGTATACAAAACAAAAAGTTAAATGCAAGTAGTGTTCCAAAATCAGTCATTACCCCTGCTATTGGCACCTAAAGGAAGTGAGCAAGTCTAGAGATTTTCTTATCCCTGTGTAAATCTGAACTTTTGAAATTGGAAATCCCCATATATTATCTGGCCAAATGATGGGCTTTGGTATACTAAACAAAAAGTTGAATGCAACTAGTGTTCCAAAATCATTCATTACCACTGTTATTGGCAGCTAAATGAAGTGAGCTATTCTTGAGATTTTCTTATCCCTGTGTAAATTCTAACTTATGAAATTGGAAATCCCCATATATTATCTGGCTAAGTGATGGGCTTTGGTATACTAAACAAAAAGTTAAATGCAACTAGTGTTCCAAAATCATTCATTACCACTGTTATTGGCAGCTAAAGGAAGTGAGCTATTCTTGAGATTTTCTTATCCCTGTATAAATTGTAACTTTTGAAATTGGAATTCCCCATATATTTTCTGGCCAAGTGATGGGCTTTGGTATACTAAACAAAAAGTTAAATGCAACTAGTGTTCCCAAATCATTCATTACCACTGTTATTGGTACCTAAAGGAAGTGAGCTAATCTTGAGGTTTTCTTATCCCTGTGTAAATCTGAACTTTTCAAATTAGAAATCCCCATATATTATTTGGCCAAGTGATGGGCTTTGGTATACTAAACAAAAAGTTAAATGCAATTAGTGTTCCAAAATCAGTCATTACCTCTGTTATTGGCACCTTAAGGAAGTGAGGTATTCCTGAGATTTTCTCATCCCTGTGTAAATCTGAACTTTTCAAATTGTAAATCCCCATATATTATTTGGCCAAGTGATGGGCTTTGGTATACTAAACAAAAAGTTAAATGCAACTAGTGTTCCCAAATCATTCATTACCACTGTTATTGGTACCTAAAGGAAGTGAGCTAATCTTGAGATTTTCTTATCCCTGTGTAAATCTGAACTTTTCAAATTGGAAAACCCCATATATTATTTGGCCAAGTGATGAGCTTTGGTATACTAAACAAAAAGTTAAATGCAACTAGTGTTCCAAAATCAGTCATTACCTCTGTTATTGGTACCTAAAGGAAGTGAGCTATTCTTGAGATTTTCTTATCCCTGTGTAAATCTGAACTTTTCAAATTGGAAATCCCCATATATTACTCGGCCAAGTGATGGGCTTTGGTATACTAAACAAAAAGTTAAATGCAAGTAGTGTTCCAAAATCAGTCATTACCCCTGTTATTGGCACCTAAAGGAAGTGAGCTAGTCTAGAGATTTTCTTATCCCTGTGTAAATCTGAACTTTTGAAATTGGAAATCCCCATATATTATCTGGCCAAGTGATGGGCTTTGGTATACTAAACAAAAAGTTAAATGCAATTAGTGTTCCAAAATCAGTCATTACCTCTGTTATTGGCACCTTAAGGAAGTGAGGTATTCCTGAGATTTTCTTATCCCTGTGTAAATCTGAACTTTTGAAATTGGAAATCCCCATATATTATCTGGCCAAGTGAAGGGCTTTGGTATACTAAACAAAAAGTTAAATGCAACTAGTGTTCCAAAATCATTCATTACCACTGTTATTGGTACCTAAAGGAAGTGAGCTAATCTTGAGATTTTCTTATCCCTGTGTAAATCTGAACTTTTCAAATTGGAAATCCACATATATTATTTGGCCAAGTGATGGGCTTTGGTATACTAAACAAAAAGTTAAATGCAACTAGTGTTCCAAAATCAGTCATTACCTCTGCTATTGGCACCTAAAGGAAGTGAGTTAGTCTAGAGATTTTCTTATCCCTGTGTAAATCTGAACTTTTGAAAATGGAAATCCTCATATAGTATCTGACCATGTGATGGGCTTTGGTATACTAAACAAAAAGTTAAATGCAACTAGTGTTCCAAAATCATTCATTACCACTGTTATTGGCACCTAAAGAAAGTGAGCTATTCTTGAGATTTTCTTATCCCTGTGTAAATCTGAACTTTTGAAAATGGAAATCCTCATATAGTATCTGACCATGTGATGGGCTTTGGTATACTAAACAAAAAGTTAAATGCAACTAGTGTTCCAAAATCATTCATTACCACTGTTATTGGCACATAAAGGAAGTGAGCTATTCTTGAAATTTTCTTATCCCTGTGTAAATCTGAAATTTTGAAATTGGAAATCCCCATATATTATCTGACCAAGTGATGGGCTTTGGTATACTAAACAAAAAGTTAAATGCAACTAGTGTTCCAAAATCATTCATTACCATTGTTATTGGCACATAAAGGAAGTGAGCTATTCTTGAGATTTTCTTATCCCTGTGTAAATCTGAACTTTTTAAATTGGAAACCCCATATTGTATCTGGCCAAGTGATAGGCTTTGGTATACTAAACAAAAAGTTAAATGCAACTAGTGTTACCACTGTTATTGGCACCTAAAGGAAGTGAGCTATTCTTGAGATTTTCTTATCCCTGTGTAAATCTGAACTTTTGAAATTGGAAATCCCCATATATTATCTGGCCAAGTGATGGGTTTTGGTATACTAAACAAAAAGTTAAATGCAACTAGTGTTCCAAAATCAGTTATTACCTCTGTTTTTGGCACCTTAAGGAAGTGAGGTATTCTTGAGATTTTCTTATCCCTGTGTAAATCTGAGCTTTTGAAATTGGAAATCCCCGTATATTATCTGGCCAAGTGATGGGCTTTGGTATACTAAACAAAAAGTTAAATGCAACTAGTGTTCCAAAATCATTCATTACCACTGTTATTGGCACATAAAGGAAGTGAGCTATTCTTGAGATTTTCTTATCCCTGTGTAAATCTGAACTTTTGAAATTGGAAATCCCCATATATTATCTGACCAAGGGATGGGCTTTGGTATACTAAACAAAAAGTTAAATGCAACTAGTGTTCCAAAATCATTCATTACCACTGTTATTGGCACATAAAGGAAGTGAGCTATTCTTGAGATTTTCTTATCCCTGTGTAAATCTGAACTTTTGAAATTGGAAATCCCCATATATTATCTGACCAAGTGATGGGCTTTGGTATACTAAACAAAAAGTTAAATGCAACTAGTGTTCCAAAATCATTCATTACCACTGTTATTGGCACATAAAGGAAGTGAGCTATTCTTGAGATTTTCTTATCCCTGTGTAAATCTGAACTTTTGAAATTGGAAATCCCCATATATTATCTGACCAAGCGATGGGCTTTGGTATACTAAACAAAAAGTTAAATGCAACTAGTGTTCCAAAATCATTCATTACCACTGTTATTGGCACATAAAGGAAGTGAGCTATTCTTGAGATTTTCTTATCCCTGTGTAAATCTGAACTTTTGAAATTGGAAACCCCATATTGTATCTGGCCAAGTGATAGGCTTTGGTATACTAAACAAAAAGTTAAATGCAACTAGTGTTCCAAAATCATTGATTACCACTGTTATTGGCACCTAAAGGAAGTGAGCGATTCTTGAGATTTTCTTATCCCTGTGTAAATCTGAACTTTTGAAATTGGAAATCCCCATATATTATCTGGCCATGTGATGGGCTTTGGTATACTAAACAAAAAGTTAAATGCAACTAGTGTTCCAAAATCATTCATTACCACTGTTATTGGCACCTAAAAGAAGTGAGCTATTCTTGAGATTTTCTTATCCCTGTGTAAATCAGAACTTTTCAAATTGGAAATCCCCATATATTATTTGGCCAAGTGATGGGCTTTGGTATACTAAACAAAAAGTTAAATGCAACTAGTGTTCCAAAATCAGTCATTACCTCTGCTATTGGCACATAAAGGAAGTGAGCTATTCTTGAGATTTTCTTATCCCTGTGTAAATCTGAACTTTTGAAATTGGAAATCCCCATATATTATCTGACCAAGGGATGGGCTTTGGTATACTAAACAAAAAGTTAAATGCAACTAGTGTTCCAAAATCATTCATTACCACTGTTATTGGCACATAAAGGAAGTGAGCTATTCTTGAAATTTTCTTATCCCTGTGTAAATCTGAACTTTTGAAATTGGAAACCCCATATTGTATCTGGCCAAGTGATAGGCTTTGGTATACTAAACAAAAAGTTAAATGCAACTAGTGTTCCAAAATCATTGATTACCACTGTTATTGGCACCTAAAGGAAGTGAGCGATTCTTGAGATTTTCTTATCCCTGTGTAAATCTGAACTTTTGAAATTGGAAATCCCCATATATTATCTGGCCATGTGATGGGCTTTGGTATACTAAACAAAAAGTTAAATGCAACTAGTGTTCCAAAATCATTCATTACCACTGTTATTGGCACCTAAAAGAAGTGAGCTATTCTTGAGATTTTCTTATCCCTGTGTAAATCTGAACTTTTGAAATTGGAAATCCCCATATATTATCTGGCCAAGTGATGGGCTTTGGTATACTAAACAAAAAGTTAAATGCAATTAGTGTTCCAAAATCAGTCAGTACCCCTGTTATTCGCACTTAAAGGAAGTGAGCTAGTCTAGAGATTTTCTTATCCCTGTGTAAATCTGAACTTTTGAAATTGGAAATCCCCATATATTATCTGGCCAAGTGATGGGCTTTGGTATACTAAACAAAAAGTTAAATGCAATTAGTGTTCCAAAATCAGTCAGTACCCCTGTTATTCGCACTTAAAGGAAGTGAGCTAGTCTAGAGATTTTCTTATCCCTGTGTAAATCTGAACTTTTGAAATTGGAAATCCCCATATATTATCTGGCCAAGTGAAGGGCTTTGGTATACTAAACAAAAAGTTAAATGCAACTAGTGTTCCAAAATCATTCATTACCACTGTTATTGGTACCTAAAGGAAGTGAGCTAATCTTGAGATTTTCTTATCCCTGTGTAAATCTGAACTTTTCAAATTGGAAATCCACATATATTATTTGGCCAAGTGATGGGCTTTGGTATACTAAACAAAAAGTTAAATGCAACTAGTGTTCCAAAATCAGTCATTACCTCTGCTATTGGCACCTAAAGGAAGTGAGTTAGTCTAGAGATTTTCTTATCCCTGTGTAAATCTGAACTTTTGAAAATGGAAATCCTCATATATTATCTGACCATGTGATGGGCTTTGGTATACTAAACAAAAAGTTAAATGCAACTAGTGTTCCAAAATCATTCATTACCACTGTTATTGGCACCTAAAGAAAGTGAGCTATTCTTGAGATTTTCTTATCCCTGTGTAACTCTGAACTTTTGAAAATGGAAATCCTCATATAGTATCTGACCATGTGATGGGCTTTGGTATACTAAACAAAAAGTTAAATGCAACTAGTGTTCCAAAATCATTCATTACCACTGTTATTGGCACATAAAGGAAGTGAGCTATTCTTGAGATTTTCTTATCCCTGTGTAAATCTGAAATTTTGAAATTGGAAATCCCCATATATTATCTGACCAAGTGATGGGCTTTGGTATACTAAACAAAAAGTTAAATGCAACTAGTGTTCCAAAATCATTCATTACCATTGTTATTGGCACATAAAGGAAGTGAGCTATTCTTGAGATTTTCTTATCCCTGTGTAAATCTGAACTTTTTAAATTGGAAACCCCATATTGTATCTGGCCAAGTGATAGGCTTTGGTATACTAAACAAAAAGTTAAATGCAACTAGTGTTCCAAAATCATTGATTACCACTGTTATTGGCACCTAAAGGAAGTGAGCTATTCTTGAGATTTTCTTATCCCTGTGTAAATCTGAACTTTTGAAATTGGAAATCCCCATATATTATCTGGCCAAGTGATGGGTTTTGGTATACTAAACAAAAAGTTAAATGCAACTAGTGTTCCAAAATCAGTTATTACCTCTGTTTTTGGCACCTTAAGGAAGTGAGGTATTCTTGAGATTTTCTTATCCCTGTGTAAATCTGAGCTTTTGAAATTGGAAATCCCCGTATATTATCTGGCCAAGTGATGGGCTTTGGTATACTAAACAAAAAGTTAAATGCAACTAGTGTTCCAAAATCATTCATTACCACTGTTATTGGTACCTAAAGGAAGTGAGCTAATCTTGAGATTTTCTTATTCCTGTTTAAATCTGAACTTTTCAAATTGGAAATCCACATATATTATTTGGCCAAGTGATGGGCTTTGGTATACTAAACAAAAAGTTAAATGCAACTAGTGTTCCAAAATCAGTCATTACCTCTGCTATTGGCACCTAAAGGAAGTGAGTTAGTCTAGAGATTTTCTTATCCCTGTGTAAATCTGAACTTTTGAAATTGGAAATCCCCATATATTATCTGACCAAGTGATTGGCTTTGGTATACTAAACAAAAAGTTAAATGCAACTAGTGTTCCAAAATCATTCATTACCACTGTTATTGGCACATAAAGGAAGTGAGCTATTCTTGAAATTTTCTTATCCCTGTGTAAATCTGAACGTTTGAAATTGGAAATCCCCATATATTATCCGACCAAGGGATGGGCTTTGGTATACTAAACAAAAAGTTAAATGCAACTAGTGTTCCAAAATCATTCATTACCACTGTTATTGGCACATAAAGGAAGTGAGCTATTCTTGAGATTTTCTTATCCCTGTGTAAATCTGAACTTTTGAAATTGGAAACCCCATATTGTATCTGGCCAAGTGATAGGCTTTGGTATACTAAACAAAAAGTTAAATGCAACTAGTGTTCCAAAATCATTGATTACCACTGTTATTGGCACCTAAAGGAAGTGAGCGATTCTTGAGATTTTCTTATCCCTGTGTAAATCTGAACTTTTGAAATTGGAAATCCCCATATATTATCTGGCCATGTGATGGGCTTTGGTATACTAAACAAAAAGTTAAATGCAACTAGTGTTCCAAAATCATTCATTACCACTGTTATTGGCACCTAAAAGAAGTGAGCTATTCTTGAGATTTTCTTATCCCTGTGTAAATCTGAACTTTTCAAATTGGAAATCCCCATATATTATTTGGCCAAGTGATGGGCTTTGGTATACTAAACAAAAAGTTAAATGCAACTAGTGTTCCAAAATCAGTCATTACCTCTGCTATTGGCACCTAAGGGAAGTGAGTTAGTCTAGAGATTTTCTTATCCCTGTGTAAATCTGAACTTTTGAAATTGGAAATCCCCATATATTATCTGACCAAGGGATGGGCTTTGGTATACTAAACAAAAAGTTAAATGCAACTAGTGTTCCAAAATCATTCATTACCACTGTTATTGGCACATAAAGGAAGTGAGCTATTCTTGAAATTTTCTTATCCCTGTGTAAATCTGAACTTTTGAAATTGGAAACCCCATATTGTATCTGGCCAAGTGATAGGCTTTGGTATACTAAACAAAAAGTTAAATGCAACTAGTGTTCCAAAATCATTGATTACCACTGTTATTGGCACCTAAAGGAAGTGAGCGATTCTTGAGATTTTCTTATCCCTGTGTAAATCTGAACTTTTGAAATTGGAAATCCCCATATATTATCTGGCCATGTGATGGGCTTTGGTATACTAAACAAAAAGTTAAATGCAACTAGTGTTCCAAAATCATTGATTACCACTGTTATTGGCACCTAAAGGAAGTGAGCGATTCTTGAGATTTTCTTATCCCTGTGTAAATCTGAACTTTTGAAATTGGAAATCCCCATATATTATCTGGCCAAGTGATGGGCTTTGGTATACTAAACAAAAAGTTAAATGCAATTAGTGTTCCAAAATCAGTCAGTACCCCTGTTATTCGCACTTAAAGGAAGTGAGCTAGTCTAGAGATTTTCTTATCCCTGTGTAAATCTGAACTTTTGAAATTGGAAATCCCCATATATTATCTGGCCAAGTGATGGGTTTTGGTATACTAAACAAAAAGTTAAATGCAACTAGTGTTCCAAAATCAGTTATTACCTCTGTTTTTGGCACCTTAAGGAAGTGAGGTATTCTTGAGATTTTCTTATCCCTGTGTAAATCTGAGCTTTTGAAATTGGAAATCCCCGTATATTATCTGGCCAAGTGATGGGCTTTGGTATACTAAACAAAAAGTTAAATGCAACTAGTGTTCCAAAATCATTCATTACCACTGTTATTGGTACCTAAAGGAAGTGAGCTAATCTTGAGATTTTCTTGTCCCTGTGTAAATCTGAACTTTTCAAATTGGAAATCCACATATATTATTTGGCCAAGTGATGGGCTTTGGTATACTAAACAAAAAGTTAAATGCAACTAGTGTTCCAAAATCATTGATTACCACTGTTATTGGCACCTAAAGGAAGTGAGCTATTCTTGAGATTTTCTTATCCCTGTGTAAATCTGAACTTTTGAAATTGGAAATCCCCATATATTATCTGGCCAAGTGATGGGTTTTGGTATACTAAACAAAAAGTTAAATGCAACTAGTGTTCCAAAATCAGTTATTACCTCTGTTTTTGGCACCTTAAGGAAGTGAGGTATTCTTGAGATTTTCTTATCCCTGTGTAAATCTGAGCTTTTGAAATTGGAAATCCCCGTATATTATCTGGCCAAGTGATGGGCTTTGGTATACTAAACAAATAGTTAAATGCAACTAGTGTTCCAAAATCATTCATTACCACTGTTATTGGTACCTAAAGGAAGTGAGCTAATCTTGAGATTTTCTTATCCCTGTGTAAATCTGAACTTTTCAAATTGGAAATCCACATATATTATTTGGCCAAGTGATGGGCTTTGGTATACTAAACAAAAAGTTAAATGCAACTAGTGTTCCAAAATCAGTCATTACCTCTGCTATTGGCACCTAAAGGAAGTGAGTTAGTCTAGAGATTTTCTTATCCCTGTGTAAATCTGAACTTTTGAAATTGGAAATCCCCATATATTATCTGACCAAGTGATGGGCTTTGGTATACTAAACAAAAAGTTAAATGCAACTAGTGTTCCAAAATCATTCATTACCACTGTTATTGGCACATAAAGGAAGTGAGCTATTCTTGAGATTTTCTTATCCCTGTGTAAATCTGAACTTTTGAAATTGGAAATCCCCATATATTATCTGACCAAGGGATGGGCTTTGGTATACTAAACAAAAAGTTAAATGCAACTAGTGTTCCAAAATCATTCATTACCACTGTTATTGGCACATAAAGTAAGTGAGCTATTCTTGAGATTTTCTTATCCCTGTGTAAATCTGAACTTTTGAAATTGGAAACCCCATATTGTATCTGGCCAAGTGATAGGCTTTGGTATACTAAACAAAAAGTTAAATGCAACTAGTGTTCCAAAATCATTGATTACCACTGTTATTGGCACCTAAAGGAAGTGAGCGATTCTTGAGATTTTCTTATCCCTGTGTAAATCTGAACTTTTGAAATTGGAAATCCCCATATATTATCTGGCCATGTGATGGGCTTTGGTATACTAAACAAAAAGTTAAATGCAACTAGTGTTCCAAAATCATTCATTACCACTGTTATTGGCACCTAAAAGAAGTGAGCTATTCTTGAGATTTTCTTATCCCTGTGTAAATCTGAACTTTTCAAATTGGAAATCCCCATATATTATTTGGCCAAGTGATGGGCTTTGGTTTACTAAACAAAAAGTTAAATGCAACTAGTGTTCCCAAATCATTCATTGCCGCTGTTATTGGTACCTAAAGGAAGTGAGCTAATCTTGAGATTTTCTTATCCCTGTGTAAATCTGAACTTTTCAAATTGGAAATCCCCATATATTATTTGGCCAAGTGATGGGCTTTGGTATACTAAACAAAAAGTTAAATGCAACTAGTGTTCCAAAATCAGTCATTACCTTTGTTATTGTTACCTAAAGGAAGTGAGCTATTCTTGAGATTTTCTTATCCCTGTGTAAATCTGAACTTTTGAAATTGGAAATCCCCATATATTATCTGGCCAAGTGATGGGCTTTGGTATACTAAACAAAAAGTTAAATGCAATTAGTGTTCCAAAATCAGTCATTACCTCTGTTATTGGCACCTAAAGGAAGTGAGCTATTCTTGAGATTTTCTTTCTCTTGTGTAAATCCTAACTTTTGAAATTGGAAATCCCCATAGGTATATTATCTGGCCAAGTGATGGGCTTTGGTAAACTAAACAAAAAGTTAAATGCAATTAGTGTTCCAAAATCAGTCATTACCTCTGTTATTGGCACCTAAAGGAAGTGAGCTATTCTTGAGATTTTCTTATCCCTGTGTAAATCCTAACTTTTGAAATTGGAAATCCCCATATATTATCTGGCCAAGTGATGGGTTTTGGTATACTAAACAAAAAGTTAAATGCAACTAGTGTTCCAAAATCAGTTATTACCTCTGTTATTGGCACCTAAAGGAAGTGAGCTATTCTTGAGATTTTCTTATCCCTGTGTAAATCTGAACTTTTGAAATTGGAAATCCCCATATATTATCTGGCCAAGTGATGGGCTTTGGTATACTAAACAAAAAGTTAAATGCAATTAGTGTTCCAAAATCAGTCATTACCCCTGTTATTCGCACCTAAAGGAAGTGAGCTAGTCTAGAGATTTTATTATCCCTGTGTAAATCTGAACTTTTGAAATTGGAAATCCCCATATATTATCTGGCCAAGTGATGGGCTTTGGTATACTAAACAAAAAGTTAAATGCAATTAGTGTTCCAAAATCAGTCATTACCTCTGTTATTGGCACCTAAAGGAAGTGAGCTAATCTTGAGATTTTCTTTCTCTTGTGTAAATCTGAACTTTTCAAATTGGAAATCCACATATATTATTTGGCCAAGTGATGGGCTTTGGTATACTAAACAAAAAGTTAAATGCAACTAGTGTTCCAAAATCAGTCATTACCTCTGCTATTGGCACCTAAAGGAAGTGAGTTAGTCTAGAGATTTTCTTATCCCTGTGTAAATCTGAACTTTTGAAATTGGAAATCCCCATATATTATCTGACCAAGTGATTGGCTTTGGTATACTAAACAAAAAGTTAAATGCAACTAGTGTTCCAAAATCATTCATTACCACTGTTATTGGCACATAAAGGAAGTGAGCTATTCTTGAAATTTTCTTATCCCTGTGTAAATCTGAACGTTTGAAATTGGAAATCCCCATATATTATCTGACCAAGGGATGGGCTTTGGTATACTAAACAAAAAGTTAAATGCAACTAGTGTTCCAAAATCATTCATTACCACTGTTATTGGCACATAAAGGAAGTGAGCTATTCTTGAGATTTTCTTATCCCTGTGTAAATCTGAACTTTTGAAATTGGAAACCCCATATTGTATCTGGCCAAGTGATAGGCTTTGGTATACTAAACAAAAAGTTAAATGCAACTAGTGTTCCAAAATCATTGATTACCACTGTTATTGGCACCTAAAGGAAGTGAGCGATTCTTGAGATTTTCTTATCCCTGTGTAAATCTGAACTTTTGAAATTGGAAATCCCCATATATTATCTGGCCATGTGATGGGCTTTGGTATACTAAACAAAAAGTTAAATGCAACTAGTGTTCCAAAATCATTCATTACCACTGTTATTGGCACCTAAAAGAAGTGAGCTATTCTTGAGATTTTCTTATCCCTGTGTAAATCTGAACTTTTCAAATTGGAAATCCCCATATATTATTTGGCCAAGTGATGGGCTTTGGTATACTAAACAAAAAGTTAAATGCAACTAGTGTTCCAAAATCAGTCATTACCTCTGCTATTGGCACCTAAGGGAAGTGAGTTAGTCTATCCCTGTGTAAATCTGAACTTTTGGAATTGGAAATCCCCATATATTATCTGACCAAGGGATGGGCTTTGGTATACTAAACAAAAAGTTAAATGCAACTAGTGTTCCAAAATCATTCATTACCACTGTTATTGGCACATAAAGTAAGTGAGCTATTCTTGAGATTTTCTTATCCCTGTGTAAATCTGAACTTTTGAAATTGGAAACCCCATATTGTATCTGGCCAAGTGATAGGCTTTGGTATACTAAACAAAAAGTTAAATGCAACTAGTGTTCCAAAATCATTGATTACCACTGTTATTGGCACCTAAAGGAAGTGAGCGATTCTTGAGATTTTCTTATCCCTGTGTAAATCTGAACTTTTGAAATTGGAAATCCCCATATATTATCTGGCCATGTGATGGGCTTTGGTATACTAAACAAAAAGTTAAATGCAACTAGTGTTCCAAAATCATTCATTACCACTGTTATTGGCACCTAAAAGAAGTGAGCTATTCTTGAGATTTTCTTATCCCTGTGTAAATCTGAACTTTTCAAATTGGAAATCCCCATATATTATTTGGCCAAGTGATGGGCTTTGGTTTACTAAACAAAAAGTTAAATGCAACTAGTGTTCCCAAATCATTCATTGCCGCTGTTATTGGTACCTAAAGGAAGTGAGCTAATCTTGAGATTTTCTTATCCCTGTGTAAATCTGAACTTTTCAAATTGGAAATCCCCATATATTATTTGGCCAAGTGATGGGCTTTGGTATACTAAACAAAAAGTTAAATGCAACTAGTGTTCCAAAATCAGTCATTACCTCTGTTATTGCTACCTAAAGGAAGTGAGCTATTCTTGAGATTTTCTTATCCCTGTGTAAATCTGAACTTTTGAAATTGGAAATCCCCATATATTATCTGGCCAAGTGATGGGCTTTGGTATACTAAACAAAAAGTTAAATGCAATTAGTGTTCCAAAATCAGTCATTACCTCTGTTATTGGCACCTAAAGGAAGTGAGCTATTCTTTAGATTTTCTTTCTCTTGTGTAAATCCTAACTTTTGAAATTGGAAATCCCCATAGGTATATTATCTGGCCAAGTGATGGGCTTTGGTAAACTAAACAAAAAGTTAAATGCAATTAGTGTTCCAAAATCAGTCATTACCTCTGTTATTGGCACCTAAAGGAAGTGAGCTATTCTTGAGATTTTCTTATCCCTGTGTAAATCCTAACTTTTGAAATTGGAAATCCCCATATATTATCTGGCCAAGTGATGGGTTTTGGTATACTAAACAAAAAGTTAAATGCAACTAGTGTTCCAAAATCAGTTATTACCTCTGTTATTGGCACCTAAAGGAAGTGAGCTATTCTTGAGATTTTCTTATCCCTGTGTAAATCTGAACTTTTGAAATTGGAAATCCCCATATATTATCTGGCCAAGTGATGGGCTTTGGTATACTAAACAAAAAGTTAAATGCAATTAGTGTTCCAAAATCAGTCATTACCCCTGTTATTCGCACCTAAAGGAAGTGAGCTAGTCTAGAGATTTTATTATCCCTGTGTAAATCTGAACTTTTGAAATTGGAAATCCCCATATATTATCTGGCCAAGTGATGGGCTTTGGTATACTAAACAAAAAGTTAAATGCAATTAGTGTTCCAAAATCAGTCATTACCTCTGTTATTGGCACCTAAAGGAAGTGAGTTATTCTTGAGATTTTCTTTCTCTTGTGTAAATCCTATCTTTTGAAATTGGAAATCCCCATATATTATCTTTCCAAGTGATGGGCTTTGGTCTACTAAACAAAAAGTTAAATGCAATTAGTGTTCCAAAATCAGTCATTACCCCTGTTATTCGCACCTAAAGGAAGTGAGCTAGTCTAGAGATTTTATTATCCCTGTGTAAATCTGAACTTTTGAAATTGGAAATCCCCATATATTATCTGGCCAAGTGATGGGCTTTGGTATACTAAACAAAAAGTTAAATGCAATTAGTGTTCCAAAACCAGTCATTACCTCTGTTATTGGCACCTAAAGGAAGTGAGCTATTCTTGAGATTTTCTTTCTCCTGTGTAAATCCTAACTTTTGAAATTGGAAATCCCCATATATTATCTGGCCAAGTGATGGGTTTTGGTATACTAAACAAAAAGTTAAATGCAACAAGTGTTCCAAAATCAGTTATTACCTCTGTTATTGGCACCTAAAGGAAGTGAGCTAGTCTAGAGATTTTCTTATCCCTGTGTAAATCTGAACTTTTGAAATTGGAAATCCCCATATATTATCTGGCCAAGTGATGGGCTTTGGTATACTAAACAAAAAGTTAAATGCAATTAGTGATCCAAAATCAGTCATTACCTCTGTTATTGGCACCTAAAGGAAGTGAGTTATTCTTGAGATTTTCTTTCTCTTGTGTAAATCCTATCTTTTGAAATTGGAAATCCCCATATATTATCTGGCCAAGTGATGGGCTTTGGTATACTAAACAAAAAGTTAAATGCAATTAGTGTTCCAAAATCAGTCATTACCTCTGTTATTGGCACCTAAAGGAAGTGAGCTATTCTTGAGATTTTCTTTCTCTTGTGTAAATCCTAACTTTTGAAATTGGAAATCCCCATAGGTATATTATCTGGCCAAGTGATGGGCTTTGGTAAACTAAACAAAAAGTTAAATGCAATTAGTGTTCCAAAATCAGTCATTACCTCTGTTATTGGCACCTAAAGGAAGTGAGCTATTCTTGAGATTTTCTTATCCCTGTGTAAATCCTAACTTTTGAAATTGGAAATCCCCATATATTATCTGGCCAAGTGATGGGTTTTGGTATACTAAACAAAAAGTTAAATGCAACTAGTGTTCCAAAATCAGTTATTACCTCTGTTATTGGCACCTAAAGGAAGTGAGCTATTCTTGAGATTTTCTTATCCCTGTGTAAATCTGAACTTTTGAAATTGGAAATCCCCATATATTATCTGGCCAAGTGATGAGCTTTGGTATACTAAACAAAAAGTTAAATGCAATTAGTGTTCCAAAATCAGTCATTACCCCTGTTATTCGCACCTAAAGGAAGTGAGCTAGTCTAGAGATTTTATTATCCCTGTGTAAATCTGAACTTTTGAAATTGGAAATCCCCATATATTATCTGGCCAAGTGATGGGCTTTGGTATACTAAACAAAAAGTTAAATGCAATTAGTGTTCCAAAATCAGTCATTACCTCTGTTATTGGCACCTAAAGGAAGTGAGTTATTCTTGAGATTTTCTTTCTCTTGTGTAAATCCTATCTTTTGAAATTGGAAATCCCCATATATTATCTTTCCAAGTGATGGGCTTTGGTCTACTAAACAAAAAGTTAAATGCAATTAGTGTTCCAAAATCAGTCATTACCCCTGTTATTCGCACCTAAAGGAAGTGAGCTAGTCTAGAGATTTTATTATCCCTGTGTAAATCTGAACTTTTGAAATTGGAAATCCACATATATTATCTGGCCAAGTGATGGGCTTTGGTATACTAAACAAAAAGTTAAATGCAATTAGTGTTCCAAAATCAGTCATTACCTCTGTTATTGGCACCTAAAGGAAGTGAGCTATTCTTGAGATTTTCTTTCTCCTGTGTAAATCCTAACTTTTGAAATTGGAAATCCCCATATATTATCTGGCCAAGTGATGGGTTTTGGTATACTAAACAAAAAGTTAAATGCAACAAGTGTTCCAAAATCAGTTATTACCTCTGTTATTGGCACCTAAAGGAAGTGAGCTAGTCTAGAGATTTTCCTATCCCTGTGTAAATCTGAACTTTTGAAATTGGAAATGCCCATATATTATCTGGCCAAGTGATGGGCTTTGGTATACTAAACAAAAAGTTAAATGCAATTAGTGATCCAAAATCAGTCATTACCTCTGTTATTGGCACCTAAAGGAAGTGAGCTATTCTTGAGATTTTCTTTCTCCTGTGTAAATCCTAACTTTTGAAATTGGAAATCCCCATATATTATCTGGCCAAGTGATGGGTTTTGGTATACTAAACAAAAAGTTAAATGCAACTAGTGTTCCAAAATCAGTTATTACCTCTGTTATTGGCACCTTAAGGAAGTGAGGTATTCTTGAGATTTTCTTATCCCTGTGTAAATCTGAGCTTTTGAAATTGGAAATCCCCATATATTATTTGGCCAAGTGATGGGCTTTGGTATACTAAACAAAAAGTTAAATGCAACTAGAGTTCCAAAATCATTCATTACCACTGTTATTGGCACCTAAAGAAAGTGAGCTATTCTTGAGATTTTCTTATCCCTGTGTAAATCTGAACTTTTGAAAATGGAAATCCTCATATATTATCTGACCATGTGATGGGCTTTGGTATACTAAACAAAAAGTTAAATGCAACTAGTGTTCCAAAATCATTCATTACCACTGTTATTGGCACATAAAGGAAGTGAGCTATTCTTGAGATTTTCTTATCCCTGTGTAAATCTGAACTTTTGAAATTGGAAATCCCCATATATTATCTGGCCATGTGATGGGCTTTGGTATACTAAACAAAAAGTTAAATGCAACTAGTGTTCCCAAATCATTCATTGCCACTGTTATTGGCACCTAAAAGAAGTGAGCTATTCTTGAGATTTTCTTATCCCTGTGTAAATCTGAACTTTTCAAATTGGAAATCCCCATATATTATTTCGCCAAGTGATGGGCTTTGGTATACTAAACAAAAAGTTAAATGCAACTAGTGTACCCAAATCATTCATTACCACTGTTATTGGTACCTAAAGGAAGTGAGCTAATCTTGAGATTTTCTTATCCCTGTGTAAATCTGAACTTTTCAAATTGGAAATCCCCATATATTATTTGGCCAAGTGATGGGCTTTGGTATACTAAACAAAAAGTTAAATGCAACTAGTGTTCCAAAATCAGTCATTACCTCTGTTATTGGTACCTAAAGGAAGTGAGCTATTCTTGAGATTTTCTTATCCCTGTGTAAATCTGAACTTTTGAAATTGGAAACCCCATATATTATCTGGCCATGTGATGGGCTTTGGTATACTAAACAAAAAGTTAAATGCAACTAGTGTTCCAAAATCATTCATTACCACTGTTATTGGCACCTAAAAGAAGTGAGCTATTCTTGAGATTTTCTTATCCCTGTGTAAATCTGAACTTTTCAAATTGGAAATCCCCACATATTATTTGGCCAAGTGATGGGCTTTGGTATACTAAACAAAAAGTTAAATGCAACTAGTGTTCCAAAATCATTCATTACCACTGTTATTGGCACTTAAAAGAAGTGAGCTATTCTTGAGATTTTCTTATCCCTGTGTAAATCTGAACTTTTCAAATTGGAAATCCCCATATATTATTTGGCCAAGTGATGGGCTTTGGTATACTAAACAAAAAGTTAAATGCAACTAGTGTTCCCAAATCATTCATTGCCGCTGTTATTGGTACCTAAAGGAAGTGAGCTAATCTTGAGATTTTCTTATCCCTGTGTAAATCTGAACTTTTCAAATTGGAAATCCCCATATATTATTTGGCCAAGTGATGGGCTTTGGTATACTAAACAAAAAGTTAAATGCAACTAGTGTTCCAAAATCAGTCATTACCTCTGTTATTGCTACCTAAAGGAAGTGAGCTATTCTTGAGATTTTCTTATCCCTGTGTAAATCTGAACTTTTGAAATTGGAAATCCCCATATATTATCTGGCCAAGTGATGGGCTTTGGTATACTAAACAAAAAGTTAAATGCAATTAGTGTTCCAAAATCAGTCATTACCTCTGTTATTGGCACCTAAAGGAAGTGAGCTATTCTTGAGATTTTCTTTCTCTTGTGTAAATCCTAACTTTTGAAATTGGAAATCCCCATAGGTATATTATCTGGCCAAGTGATGGGCTTTGGTAAACTAAACAAAAAGTTAAATGCAATTAGTGTTCCAAAATCAGTCATTACCTCTGTTATTGGCACCTAAAGGAAGTGAGCTATTCTTGAGATTTTCTTATCCCTGTGTAAATCCTAACTTTTGAAATTGGAAATCCCCATATATTATCTGGCCAAGTGATGGGTTTTGGTATACTAAACAAAAAGTTAAATGCAACTAGTGTTCCAAAATCAGTTATTACCTCTGTTATTGGCACCTAAAGGAAGTGAGCTATTCTTGAGATTTTCTTATCCCTGTGTAAATCTGAACTTTTGAAATTGGAAATCCCCATATATTATCTGGCCAAGTGATGGGTTTTGGTATACTAAACAAAAAGTTAAATGCAACTAGTGTTCCAAAATCAGTCATTACCCCTGTTATTGGCACCTAAAGGAGGTGAGCTAGTCTAGAGATTTTCTTATCCCTGTGTAAATCTGAACTTTTGAAATTGGAAATCCCCATATATTATCTGGCCAAGTGATGGGCTTTGGTATACTAAACAAAAAGTTAAATGCAACTAGTGTTCCAAAATCAGTCATTACCCCTGTTATTGGCACCTAAAGGAGGTGAGCTAGTCTAGAGATTTTCTTATCCCTGTGTAAATCTGAACTTTTGAAATTGGAAACCCCATATTGTATCTGGCCAAGTGATAGGCTTTGGTATACTAAACAAAAAGTTAAATGCAACTAGTGTTCCAAAATCATTCATTACCACTGTTATTGGCGCCTAAAAGAAGTGAGCTATTCTTGAGATTTTCTTATCCCTGTGTAAATCTGAACTTTTCAAATTGGAAATCCCCATATATTATTTGGCCAAGTGATGGGCTTTGGTATACTAAACAAAAAGTTAAATGCAACTAGTGTTCCCAAATCATTCATTACCACTGTTATTGGTACCTAAAGGAAGTGAGCTAATCTTGAGATTTTCTTTTCCCTGTGTAAATCTGAACTTTTCAAATTGGAAATCCCCATATATTATTTGGCCAAGTGATGGGCTTTGGTATACTAAACAAAAAGTTAAATGCAACTAGTGTTCCAAAATCAGTCATTACCTCTGTTATTGGTACCTAAAGGAAGTGAGCTATTCTTGAGATTTTCTTATCCCTGTGTAAATCTGAACTTTTGAAATTGGAAACCCCATATATTATCTAGCCATGTGATGGGCTTTGGTATACTAAACAAAAAGTTAAATGCAACTAGTGTTCCAAAATCATTCATTACCACTGTTATTGGCACCTAAAAGAAGTGAGCTATTCTTGAGATTTTCTTATCCCTGTGTAAATCTGAACTTTTCAAATTGGAAATCCCCATATATTATTTGGCCAAGTGATGGGCTTTGGTATACTAAACAAAAAGTTAAATGCAACTAGTGTTCCAAAATCAGTCATTACCTCTGTTATTGGTACCTAAAGGAAGTGAGCTATTCTTGAGATTTTCTTATCCCTGTGTAAATCTGAACTTTTGAAATTGGAAACCCCATATATTATCTGGCCATGTGATGGGCTTTGGTATACTAAACAAAAAGTTAAATGCAACTAGTGTTCCAAAATCATTCATTACCACTGTTATTGGCACCTAAAAGAAGTGAGCTATTCTTGAGATTTTCTTATCCCTGTGTAAATCTGAACTTTTCAAATTGGAAATCCCCACATATTATTTGGCCAAGTGATGGGCTTTGGTATACTAAACAAAAAGTTAAATGCAACTAGTGTTCCAAAATCATTCATTACCACTGTTATTGGCACCTAAAAGAAGTGAGCTATTCTTGAGATTTTCTTATCCCTGTGTAAATCTGAACTTTTCAAATTGGAAATCCCCATATATTATTTGGCCAAGTGATGGGCTTTGGTATACTAAACAAAAAGTTAAATGCAACTAGTGTTCCCAAATCATTCATTGCCGCTGTTATTGGTACCTAAAGGAAGTGAGCTAATCTTGAGATTTTCTTATCCCTGTGTAAATCTGAACTTTTCAAATTGGAAATCCCCATATATTATTTGGCCAAGTGATGGGCTTTGGTATACTAAACAAAAAGTTAAATGCAACTAGTGTTCCAAAATCAGTCATTACCTCTGTTATTGCTACCTAAAGGAAGTGAGCTATTCTTGAGATTTTCTTATCCCTGTGTAAATCTGAACTTTTGAAATTGGAAATCCCCATATATTATCTGGCCAAGTGATGGGCTTTGGTATACTAAACAAAAAGTTAAATGCAATTAGTGTTCCAAAATCAGTCATTACCTCTGTTATTGGCACCTAAAGGAAGTGAGCTATTCTTGAGATTTTCTTTCTCTTGTGTAAATCCTAACTTTTGAAATTGGAAATCCCCATAGGTATATTATCTGGCCAAGTGATGGGCTTTGGTAAACTAAACAAAAAGTTAAATGCAATTAGTGTTCCAAAATCAGTCATTACCTCTGTTATTGGCACCTAAAGGAAGTGAGCTATTCTTGAGATTTTCTTTCTCTTGTGTAAATCCTAACTTTTGAAATTGGAAATCCCCATAGGTATATTATCTGGCCAAGTGATGGGCTTTGGTAAACTAAACAAAAAGTTAAATGCAATTAGTGTTCCAAAATCAGTCATTACCTCTGTTATTGGCACCTAAAGGAAGTGAGCTATTCTTGAGATTTTCTTATCCCTGTGTAAATCCTAACTTTTGAAATTGGAAATCCCCATATATTATCTGGCCAAGTGATGGGTTTTGGTATACTAAACAAAAAGTTAAATGCAACTAGTGTTCCAAAATCAGTTATTACCTCTGTTATTGGCACCTAAAGGAAGTGAGCTATTCTTGAGATTTTCTTATCCCTGTGTAAATCTGAACTTTTGAAATTGGAAATCCCCATATATTATCTGGCCAAGTGATGGGTTTTGGTATACTAAACAAAAAGTTAAATGCAACTAGTGTTCCAAAATCAGTCATTACCCCTGTTATTGGCACCTAAAGGAGGTGAGCTAGTCTAGAGATTTTCTTATCCCTGTGTAAATCTGAACTTTTGAAATTGGAAATCCCCATATATTATCTGGCCAAGTGATGGGCTTTGGTATACTAAACAAAAAGTTAAATGCAACTAGTGTTCCAAAATCAGTCATTACCCCTGTTATTGGCACCTAAAGGAGGTGAGCTAGTCTAGAGATTTTCTTATCCCTGTGTAAATCTGAACTTTTGAAATTGGAAACCCCATATTGTATCTGGCCAAGTGATAGGCTTTGGTATACTAAACAAAAAGTTAAATGCAACTAGTGTTCCAAAATCATTCATTACCACTGTTATTGGCGCCTAAAAGAAGTGAGCTATTCTTGAGATTTTCTTATCCCTGTGTAAATCTGAACTTTTCAAATTGGAAATCCCCATATATTATTTGGCCAAGTGATGGGCTTTGGTATACTAAACAAAAAGTTAAATGCAACTAGTGTTCCCAAATCATTCATTACCACTGTTATTGGTACCTAAAGGAAGTGAGCTAATCTTGAGATTTTCTTTTCCCTGTGTAAATCTGAACTTTTCAAATTGGAAATCCCCATATATTATTTGGCCAAGTGATGGGCTTTGGTATACTAAACAAAAAGTTAAATGCAACTAGTGTTCCAAAATCAGTCATTACCTCTGTTATTGGTACCTAAAGGAAGTGAGCTATTCTTGAGATTTTCTTATCCCTGTGTAAATCTGAACTTTTGAAATTGGAAACCCCATATATTATCTAGCCATGTGATGGGCTTTGGTATACTAAACAAAAAGTTAAATGCAACTAGTGTTCCAAAATCATTCATTACCACTGTTATTGGCACCTAAAAGAAGTGAGCTATTCTTGAGATTTTCTTATCCCTGTGTAAATCTGAACTTTTCAAATTGGAAATCCCCATATATTATTTGGCCAAGTGATGGGCTTTGGTATACTAAACAAAAAGTTAAATGCAACTAGTGTTCCAAAATCAGTCATTACCTCTGTTATTGGTACCTAAAGGAAGTGAGCTATTCTTGAGATTTTCTTATCCCTGTGTAAATCTGAACTTTTCAAATTGGAAATCCCCATATATTATCTGGCCAAGTGATGGGCTTTGGTATACTAAACAAAAAGTTAAATGCAACTAGTGTTCCAAAATCAGTCATTACCCCTGTTATTGGCACCTAAAGGAAGTGAGCTAGTCTAGAGATTTTCTTATCCCTGTGTAAATCTGAACTTTTGAAATTGGAAATCCCCATATATTATCTGGCCAAGTGATGGGTTTTGGTATACTAAACAAAAAGTTAAATGCAACTAATGTTCCCAAATCATTCATTACCACTGTTATTGGTACCTAAAGGAAGTGAGCTAATCTTGAGATTTTCTTATCCCTGTGTAAATCTGAACTTTTGAAAATGGAAATCCTCATAAATTATCTGACCATGTGATGGGCTTTGGTATACTAAACAAAAAGTTAAATGCAACTAATGTTCCCAAATCATTCATTACCACTGTTATTGGTACCTAAAGGAAGTGAGCTAATCTTGAGATTTTCTTATCCCTGTGTAAATCTGAACTTTTCAAATTGGAAATCCCTATATATTATTTGGCCAAGTGATGGGCTTTGGTATACTACTAAACAAAAAGTTAAATGCAAGTAGTGTTCCAAAATCAGTCATTACCCCTGTTATTGGCACCTAAAGGAAGTGAGCTAGTCTAGAGATTTTCTTATCCCTGTGTAAATCTGAACTTTTGAAATTGGAAATCCCCATATATTATCAGGCCAAGTGATGGGCTTTGGTATACTAAACAAAAAGTTAAATGCAACCAGTGTTCCAAAATCATTCATTACCACTGTTATTGGCACCTAAAGAAAGTGAGCTATTCTTGAGATTTTCTTATCCCTGTGTAAATCTGAACTTTTGAAAATGGAAATCCTCATATATTATCTGACCATGTGATGGGCTTTGGTATACTAAATAAAAAGTTAAATGCAACTAGTGTTCCAAAATCATTCATTACCACTGTTATTGGCACATAAAGGAAGTGAGCTATTCTTGAGATTTTCTTATCCCTGTGTAAATCTGAACTTTTCAAATTGGAAATCCCCATATATTATTTGGCCAAGTGATGGACTTTGGTATACTAAACAAAAAGTTAGATGCAACTAGTGTTCCCAAATCATTCATTACCACTGTTATTGGCACCTAAAGGAAGTGAGCTAGTCTAGAGATTTTCTTATCCCTGTGTAAATCTGAACTTTTGAAATTGGAAATCCTCATATATTATTTGGCCAAGTGATGGGCTTTGGTATACTAAACAAAAAGTTAAATGCAACTAGTGTTCCAAAATCTGTAATTGGAACCTAAAGGAAGTGAGCTAGTCTAGAGATTTTCTTATCCCTGTGTAAATCTGAACTTTTGAAATTGGAAATCCCCATATATTATCTGCCCAAGTGAAGGGCTTTGGTATACTAAACAAAAAGTTAAATGCAACTAGTGTTCCAAAATCTGTTATTGGCACCTAAAGGAAGTGAGCTATTCTTGAGATTTTGTTATCCCTGTGTAAATCTGAACTTTTGAAATTGGAAATCCCCATATATTATCTGGCCAAGTGATGGGCTTTGGTATACTAAACAAAAAGTTAAATGCAACCAGTGTTCCAAAATCATTCATTACCACTGTTATTGTCACCTAAAGAAAGTGAGCTATTCTTGAGATTTTCTTATCCCTGTGTAAATCTGAACTTTTCAAATTGGAAATCCCCATATATTATTTGGCCAAGTGATGGGCTTTGGTATACTAAACAAAAAGTTAGATGCAACTAGTGTTCCCAAATCGTTCATTACCACTGTTATTGGCACCTAAAGGAAGTGAGCTATTCTTGAGATTTTCTTATCCCTGTGTAAATCTGAACTTTTCAAATTGGAAATCCCCATAGATTATCTGGCCAAGTGATGGGCTTTGGTATACTAAACAAAAAGTTAAATGCAACCAGTGTTCCAAAATCATTCATTACCACTGTTATTGTCACCTAAAGAAAGTGAGCTATTCTTGAGATTTTCTTATCCCTGTGTAAATCTGAACTTTTCAAATTGGAAATCCCCATATATTATTTGGCCAAGTGATGGGCTTTGGTATACTAAACAAAAAGTTAGATGCAACTAGTGTTCCCAAATCGTTCATTACCACTGTTATTGGCACCTAAAGGAAGTGAGCTATTCTTGAGATTTTCTTATCCCTGTGTAAATCTGAACTTTTCAAATTGGAAATCCCCATAGATTATCTGGCCAAGTGATGGGCTTTGGTATACTAAACAAAAAGTTAAATGCAACTAGTGTTCCAAAATCATTCATTACCACTGTTACTGGCACATAAAAGAAGTGAGCTATTCTTGAGATTTTCTTATCCCTGTGTAAATCTGAACTTTTCAAATTGGAAATCCCCATATATTATTTGGCCAAGTGATGGGCTTTGGTATACTAAACAAAAAGTTAGATGCAACTAGTGTTCCCAAATCATTCATTACCACTGTTATTGGTACCTAAAGGAAGTGAGCTAGTCTAGAGATTTTCTTATCCCTGTGTAAATCTGAACTTTTGAAATTGGAAATCCCCATATATTATCTGGCCAAGTGATGGGCTTTGGTATACTCAACAAAAAGTTAAATGCAATTAGTGTTCCAAAATCAGTCATTACCTCTGTTATTGGCACCTAAAGGAAGTGAGCTATTCTCGAGATTTTCTTTCTCCTGTGTAAATCCTAACTTTTGAAATTGGAAATCCCCATATATTATCTGGCCAAGTGATGGGCTTTGGTATACTAAACAAAAAGTTAAATGCAACTAGTGTTCCCAAATCATTCATTACCACTGTTATGGGTACCTAAAGGAAATGAGCTAATCTTGAGATTTTCTTATCCCTGTGTAAATCTGAACTTTTCAAATTCGAAATCCCCATATATTATTTGGCCAAGTGATGGGCTTTGGTATACTAAACAAAAAGTTAAATGCAAGTAGTGTTCCAAAATCAGTCACTACCTCCGTTATTGGCACCTAAAGGAAGTGAGCTATTCTTGAGATTTTCTTTCTCCTGTGTAAATCCTAACTTTTGAAATTGGAAATCCCCATATATTATCTGGCCAAGTGATGGGCTTTGGTATACTAAACAAAAAGTTAAATGCAATTAGTGTTCCAAAATCAGTCATTACCTCTGTTATTGGCACCTAAAGGAAGTGAGCTATTCTTGAGATTTTCTTTTTCCTGTGTAAATCCTAACTTTTGAAATTGGAAATCCCCATATATTATCTGGCCAAGTGATGAGCTTTGATATACCAAACAAAAAGTTAAATGCACCCAGTGTTCCAAAATCATTCATTACCACTGTTATTCGCACCTAAAGAAAGTGAGCTATTCTTGAGATTTTCTTATCCCTGTGTAAATCTGAAATTTTGAAAATGGAAATCCTCATATATTACATGACCATGGGATGGGCTTTGGTATACTAAACAAAAAGTTAAATGCAACTAGTGTTCCAACATCATTCATTACCACTGTTATTGGCACATAAAGAAGTGAGCTATTCTTGAGATTTTCTTATCCCTGTGTAAATTTGAACTTTTGAAATTGGAAATTCCCATATATTACCTGGCTTTGGTATACTAAACAAAAAGTTAGATGCAACTAGTGTTCCCAAATCATTCATTACCACTGTTATTGGCACCTAAAGAAAGTGAGCTATCCTTGAGATTTTCTTATCCCTGTGTAAATCTGAAATTTTGAAAATGGAAATCCTCATATATTACATGACCATGGGATGGGCTTTGGTATACTAAACAAAAAGTTAAATGCAACTAGTGTTCCAACATCATTCATTACCACTGTTATTGGCACATAAAGAAGTGAGCTATTCTTGAGATTTTCTTATCCCTGTGTAAATTTGAACTTTTGAAATTGGAAATTCCCATATATTACCTGGCTTTGGTATACTAAACAAAAAGTTAGATGCAACTAGTGTTCCCAAATCATTCATTACCACTGTTATTGGCACCTAAAGAAGTGAGCTATTCTTGAGATTTTCTTATCCCTGTGTAAATCTGAACTTTTGAAATTGGAAATCCCCATATATTATCTGGCCAAGTGATGGGTTTTGGTACACTAAACAAAAAGTTAAATGCAACTAGTGTTCCAAAATCAGTTATTACCTCTGTTATTGGCACCTAAAGAAGTGAGCTATTCTTGAGATTTTCTTATCCCTGTGTAAATCTGAACTTTTGAAATTGGAAATCCCCATATATTATCTGGCCAAGTGATGGGCTTTGGTATACTAAACAAAAAGTTAAATGCAATTAGTGTTCCAAAATCAGTCATTACCTCTGTTATTGGCACCTAAAGGAAGTGAGCTATTCTTGAGATTTTCTTTCTCTTGTGTAAATCCTAACTTTTGAAATTGGAAATCCCCATATATTATCTGGCCAAGTGATGGGCTTTGGTATACTAAACAAAAAGTTAAATGCAATTAGTGTTCCAAAATCAGTCATTACCTCTGTTATTGGCACCTAAAGGAAGTGAGCTATTCTTGCGATTTTCTTTCTCTTGTGTAAATCCTAACTTTTGAAATTGGAAATCCCCATATATTATCTGGCCAAGTGATGGGCTTTGGTATACTAAACAAAAAGTTAAATGCAAATAGTGTTCCAAAATCAGTCATTACCCCTGTTATTCGCACCTAAAGGAAGTGAGCTAGTCTAGAGATTTTCTTATCCCTGTGTAAATCTGAACTTTTGAAATTGGAAATCCCCATATATTATCTGGCCAAGTGATGGGTTTTGGTATACTAAACAAAAAGTTAAATGCAACTAGTGTTCCAAAATCAGTTATTACCTCTGTTATTGGCACCTAAAGGAAGTGAGCTATTCTTGAGATTTTCGTTCTCCTGTGTAAATCTGAACTTTTAAATTGGAAATCCCCATATATTATCTAGCCATGTGATGGGATTTGGTATACTAAACAAAAAGTTAAATGCAACTAGTGTTCCCAAATCATTCATTACCACTGTTATTGGTACCTAAAGGAAGTGAGCTAATCTTGAGATTTTCTTATCCCTGTGTAAATCTGAACTTTTCAAATTGGAAATCCACATATATTATTTGGCCAAGTGATGGGCTTTGGTATACTAAACAAAAAGTTAAATGCAACTAGTGTTCCAAAATCATTCATTACCACTGTTATTGGCACCTAAAGAAAGTGAGCTATTCTTGAGATTTTCTTATCCCTGTGTAAATCTGAACTTTTGAAAATGGAAATCCCCATATATTATCTGACCAAGTGATGGGCTTTGGTATACTAAACAAAAAGTTAAATGCAACTAGTGTTCCAAAATCATTCATTACCATTGTTATTGGCACATAAAGGAAGTGAGCTATTCTTGAGATTTTCTTATCCCTGTGTAAATCTGAACTTTTTAAATTGGAAACCCCATATTGTATCTGGCCAAGTGATAGGCTTTGGTATACTAAACAAAAAGTTAAATGCAACTAGTGTTCCAAAATCATTGATTACCGCTGTTATTGGCACCTAAAGGAAGTGAGCTATTCTTGAGATTTTCTTATCCCTGTGTAAATCTGAACTTTTGAAAATGGAAATCCTCATATATTATCTGACCATGTGATGGGCTTTGGTATACTAAACAAAAAGTTAAATGCAACTAGTGTTCCAAAATCATTCATTACCACTGTTATTGGCACCTAAAGAAAGTGAGCTATTCTTGAGATTTTCTTATCCCTGTGTAAATCTGAACTTTTGAAAATGGAAATCCCCATATATTATCTGACCAAGTGATGGGCTTTGGTATACTAAACAAAAAGTTAAATGCAACTAGTGTTCCAAAATCATTCATTACCATTGTTATTGGCACATAAAGGAAGTGAGCTATTCTTGAGATTTTCTTATCCCTGTGTAAATCTGAACTTTTTAAATTGGAAACCCCATATTGTATCTGGCCAAGTGATAGGCTTTGGTATACTAAACAAAAAGTTAAATGCAACTAGTGTTCCAAAATCATTGATTACCACTGTTATTGGCACCTAAAGGAAGTGAGCTATTCTTGAGATTTTCTTATCCCTGTGTAAATCTGAACTTTTGAAATTGGAAATCCCCATATATTATCTGGCCAAGTGATGGGTTTTGGTATACTAAACAAAAAGTTAAATGCAACTAGTGTTCCAAAATCAGTTATTACCTCTGTTATTGGCACCTAAAGGAAGTGAGCTATTCTTGAGATTTTCTTATCCCTGTGTAAATCTGAACTTTTGAAATTGGAAATCCCCATATATTATCTGGCCAAGTGATGGGCTTTGGTATACTAAACAAAAAGTTAAATGCAATTAGTGTTCCAAAATCAGTCAGTACCCCTGTTATTCGCACCTAAAGGAAGTGAGCTAGTCTAGAGATTTTCTTATCCCTGTGTAAATCTGAACTTTTGAAATTGGAAATCCCCATATATTATCTGGCCAAGTGATGGGTTTTGGTATACTAAACAAAAAGTTAAATGCAACTAGTGTTCCAAAATCAGTTATTACCTCTGTTATTGGCACCTTAAAGAAGTGAGGTATTCTTGAGATTTTCTTATCCCTGTGTAAATCTGAGCTTTTGAAATTGGAAATCCCCGTATATTATCTGGCCAAGTGATGGGCTTTGGTATACTAAAGAAAAAGTTAAATGCAACTAGTGTTCCAAAATCATTCATTACCACTGTTATTGGTACCTAAAGGAAGTGAGCTAATCTTGAGATTTTCTTATCCCTGTGTAAATCTGAACTTTTCAAATTGGAAATCCACATATATTATCTGACCAAGTGATGGGCTTTGGTATACTAAACAAAAAGTTAAATGCAACTAGTGTTCCAAAATCATTCATTACCACTGTTATTGGCACATAAAGGAAGTGAGCTATTCTTGAGATTTTCTTATCCCTGTGTAAATCTGAACTTTTGAAATTGGAATTCCCCATATATTATCTGACCAAGTGATGGGCTTTGGTATACTAAACAAAAAGTTAAATGCAACTAGTGTTCCAAAATCATTCATTACCACTGTTATCGGCACATAAAGGAAGTGAGCTATTCTTGAGATTTTCTTATCCCTGTGTAAATCTGAACTTTTGAAATTGGAAACCCCATATTGTATCTGGCCAAGTGATAGGCTTTGGTATACTAAACAAAAAGTTAAATGCAACTAGTGTTCCAAAATCATTGATTACCACTGTTATTGGCACCTAAAGGAAGTGAGCGATTCTTGAGATTTTCTTAACCCTGTGTAAATCTGAACTTTTGAAATTGGAAATCCCCATATATTATCTGGCCATGTGATGGGCTTTGGTATACTAAACAAAAAGTTAAATGCAACTAGTGTTCCAAAATCATTCATTACCACTGTTATTGGCACCTAAAAGAAGTGAGCTATTCTTGAGATTTTCTTATCCCTGTGTAAATCTGAACTTTTCAAATTGGAAATCCCCATATATTATTTGGCCAAGTGATGGGCTTTGGTATACTAAACAAAAAGTTAAATGCAACTAGTGTTCCCAAATCATTCATTGCCGCTGTTATTGGTACCTAAAGGAAGTGAGCTAATCTTGAGATTTTCTTATCCCTGTGTAAATCTGAACCTTTGAAATTGGAAATCCCCATATATTATCTGGCCAAGTGATGGGCTTTGGTATACTAAACAAAAAGTTAAATGCAATTAGTGTTCCAAAATCAGTCATTACCTCTGTTATTGGCACCTAAAGGAAGTGAGCTATTCTTGAGATTTTCTTTCTCTTGTGTAAATCCTAACTTTTGAAATTGGAAATCCCCATAGGTATATTATCTGGCCAAGTGATGGGCTTTGGTAAACTAAACAAAAAGTTAAATGCAATTAGTGTTCCAAAATCAGTCATTACCTCTGTTATTGGCACCTAAAGGAAGTGAGTTATTCTTGAGATTTTCTTTCTCTTGTGTAAATCCTATCTTTTGAAATTGGAAATCCCCATATATTATCTTTCCAAGTGATGGGCTTTGGTATACTAAACAAAAAGTTAAATGCAATTAGTGTTCCAAAATCAGTCATTACCCCTGTTATTCGCACCTAAAGGAAGTGAGCTATTCTTGAGATTTTCTTATCCCTGTGTAAATCTGAACTTTTGAAATTGGAAATCCCCATATATTATCTGGCCAAGTGATGGGCTTTGGTATACTAAACAAAAAGTTAAATGCAATTAGTGTTCCAAAATCAGTCATTACCTCTGTTATTGGCACCTAAAGGAAGTGAGTTATTCTTGAGATTTTCTTTCTCTTGTGTAAATCCTATCTTTTGAAATTGGAAATCCCCATATATTATCTTTCCAAGTGATGGGCTTTGGTATACTAAACAAAAAGTTAAATGCAATTAGTGTTCCAAAATCAGTCATTACCCCTGTTATTCGCACCTAAAGGAAGTGAGCTAGTCTAGAGATTTTATTATCCCTGTGTAAATCTGAACTTTTGAAATTGGAAATCCCCATATATTATCTGGCCAAGTGATGGGTTTTGGTATACTAAACAAAATGTTAAATGCAACTAGTGTTCCAAAATCAGTTATTACCTCTGTTATTGGCACCTTAAGGAAGTGAGGTATTCTTGAGATTTTCTTATCCCTGTGTAAATCTGAGCTTTTGAAATTGGAAATCCCCATATATTATTTGGCCAAGTGATGGGGTTTGGTATACTAAACAAAAAGTTAAATGCAACTAGTGTTCCAAAATCAGTCATCACCTCTGCTATTGGCACCTAAAGGAAGTGAGTTAGTCTAGAGATTTTCTTATCCCTGTGTAAATCTGAACTTTTGAAATTGGAAATCCCCATATATTATCTGGCCAAGTGATGGGCTTTGGTATACTAAACAAAAAGTTAAATGCAACTAGTGTTCCAAAATCATTCATTACCACTGTTATTGGCACCTAAAGAAAGTGAGCTATTCTTGAGATTTTCTTATCCCTGTGTAAATCTGAACTTTTGAAAATGGAAATCCTCATATATTATCTGACCATGTGATGGGCTTTGGTATACTAAACAAAAAGTTAAATGCAACCAGTGTTCCCAAATCATTCATTGCCACTGTTATTGGTACCTAAAGGAAGTGAGCTAATCTTGAGATTTTCTTATCCCTGTGTAAATCTGAACTTTTCAAATTGGAAATCCCCATATATTATTTGGCCAAGTGATGGGCTTTGGTATACTAAACAAAAAGTTAAATGCAACTAGTGTTCCAAAATCAGTCATTACCTCTGTTATTGGTACCTAAAGGAAGTGAGCTATTCTTGAGATTTTCTTATCCCTGTGTAAATCTGAACTTTTGAAATTGGAAATCCCCATATATTATCTGGCCAAGTGATGGGCTTTGGTATACTAAACAAAAAGTTAAATGCAATTAGTGTTCCAAAATCAGTCATTACCCCTGTTATTGGCACCTAAAGGAAGTGAGCTATTCTTGAGATTTTCTTTCTCTTGTGTAAATCCTATCTTTTGAAATTGGAAATCCCCATATATTATCTGGCCAAGTGATGGGCTTTGGTATACTAAACAAAAAGTTAAATGCAATTAGTGTTCCAAAATCAGTCATTACCTCTGTTATTGGCACCTAAAGGAAGTGAGCTATTCTTGAGATTTTCTTTCTCCTGTGTAAATCCTAACTTTTGAAATTGGAAATCCCCATATATTATCTGGCCAAGTGATGGGTTTTGGTATACTAAACAAAAAGTTAAATGCAACAAGTGTTCCAAAATCAGTTATTACCTCTGTTATTGGCACCTAAAGGAAGTGAGCTAGTCTAGAGATTTTCTTATCCCTGTGTAAATCTGAACTTTTGAAATTGGAAATCCCCATATATTATCTGGCCAAGTGATGGGCTTTGGTATACTAAACAAAAAGTTAAATGCAATTAGTGATCCAAAATCAGTCATTACCTCTGTTATTGGCACCTAAAGGAAGTGAGCTATTCTTGAGATTTTCTTTCTCCTGTGTAAATCCTAACTTTTGAAATTGGAAATCCCCATATATTATCTGGCCAAGTGATGGGTTTTGGTATACTAAACAAAAAGTTAAATGCAACTAGTGTTCCAAAATCAGTTATTACCTCTGTTATTGGCACCTTAAGGAAGTGAGGTATTCTTGAGATTTTCTTATCCCTGTGTAAATCTGAGCTTTTGAAATTGGAAATCCCCATGTATTATTTGGCCAAGTGATGGGCTTTGGTATACTAAACAAAAAGTTAAATGCAACTAGTGTTCCAAAATCAGTCATCACCTCTGCTATTGGCACCTAAAGGAAGTGAGTTAGTCTAGAGATTTTCTTATCCCTGTGTAAATCTGAACTTTTGAAATCCCCATATATTATCTGGCCAAGTGATGGGCTTTGGTATACTAAACAAAAAGTTAAATGCAACTAGTGTTCCAAAATCATTCATTACCACTGTTATTGGCACCTAAAGAAAGTGAGCTATTCTTGAGATTTTCTTATCCCTGTGTAAATCTGAACTTTTGAAAATGGAAATCCTCATATATTATCTGACCATGTGATGGGCTTTGGTATACTAAACAAAAAGTTAAATGCAACTAGTGTTCCAAAATCATTCATTACCACTGTTATTGGCACCTAAAGAAAGTGAGCTATTCTTGAGATTTTCTTATCCCTGTGTAAATCTGAACTTTTGAAATTGGAAACCCCATATTGTATCTGGCCAAGTGATAGGCTTTGGTATACTAAACAAAAAGTTAAATGCAACTAGTGTTCCCAAATCATTCATTACCACTGTTATTGGTACCTAAAGGAAGTGAGCTAATCTTGAGATTTTCTTATCCCTGTGTAAATCTGAACTTTTCAAATTGGAAATCCCCATATATTATTTGGCCAAGTGATGGGCTTTGGTATACTAAACAAAAAGTTAAATGCAACTAGTGTTCCCAAATCATTCATTACCACTGTTATTGGTACCTAAAGGAAGTGAGCTAATCTTGAGATTTTCTTATCCCTGTGTAAGTCTGAACTTTTCAAATTGGAAATCCCCATATATTATTTGGCCAAGTGATGGGCTTTGGTATACTAAACAAAAAGTTAAATGCAACTAGTGTTCCAAAATCAGTCATTACCTCTGTTATTGGTACCTAAAGGAAGTGAGCTATTCTTGAGATTTTCTTATCCCTGTGTAAATCTGAACTTTTGAAATTGGAAACCCCATATATTATCTGGCCATGTGATGGGCTTTGGTATACTAAACAAAAAGTTAAATGCAACTAGTGTTCCAAAATCATTCATTACCACTGTTATTGGCACCTAAAGGAAGTGAGCTATTCTTGAGATTTTCTTTCTCCTGTGTAAATCCTAACTTTTGAAATTGGAAATCCCCATATATTATCTGGCCAAGTGATGGGTTTTGGTATACTAAACAAAAAGTTAAATGCAACTAGTGTTCCAAAATCAGTTATTACCTCTGTTATTGGCACCTAAAGGAAGTGAGCTAGTCTAGAGATTTTCTTATCCCTGTGTAAATCTGAACTTTTGAAATTGGAAATCCCCATATATTATCTGGCCAAGTGATGGGTTTTGGTATACTAAACAAAAAGTTAAATGCAACCAGTGTTCCAAAATCATTCATTACCACTGTTATTGGCACCTAAAGAAAGTGAGCTATTCTTGAGATTTTCTTATCCCTGTGTAAATCTGAACTTTTCAAATTGGAAATCCCCATATATTATTTGGCCAAGTGATGGGCTTTGGTATACTAAACAAAAAGTTAAATGCAACTAGTGTTCCCAAATCATTCATTACCACTGTTATTGGTACCTAAAGGAAGTGAGCTAATCTTGAGATTTTCTTATCCCTGTGTAAATCTGAACTTTTGAAATTGGAAACCCCATATATTATCTAGCCATGTGATGGGCTTTGGTATACTAAACAAAAAGTTAAATGCAACTAGTGTTCCAAAATCAGTCATTACCCCTGTTATTGGCACCTAAAGGAAGTGAGCTAGTCTAGAGATTTTCTTATCCCTGTGTAAATCTGAACTTTTGAAATTGGAAATCCCCATATATTATCTGGCCAAGTGATGGGTTTTGGTATACTAAACAAAAAGTTAAATGCAACCAGTGTTCCAAAATCATTCATTACCACTGTTATTGGCACCTAAAGAAAGTGAGCTATTCTTGAGATTTTCTTATCCCTGTGTAAGTCTGAACTTTTCAAATTGGAAATCCCCATATATTATTTGGGCAAGTGATGGGCTTTGGTATACTAAACAAAAAGTTAAATCAACTAGTGTTCCCAAATCATTCATTACCACTGTTATTGGCACCTAAAGGAAGTGAGCTATTCTTGAGATTTTCTTATCCCTGTGTAAATCTGAACTTTTCAAATTGGAAATCCCCATATATTATTTGGGCAAGTGATGGGCTTTGGTATACTAAACAAAAAGTTAAATCAACTAGTGTTCCCAAATCATTCATTACCACTGTTATTGGCACCTAAAGGAAGTGAGCTATTCTTGAGATTTTCTTATCCCTGTGTAAATCTGAACTTTTCAAATTGGAAATCCCCATATATTATTTGGCCAAGTGATGGGCTTTGGTATACTAAACAAAAAGTTAAATGCAAGTAGTGTTCCAAAATCAGTCATTACCCCTGTTATTGGCACCTAAAGGAAGTGAGCTAGTCTAGAGATTTTCTTATCCCTGTGTAAATCTGAACTTTTGAAATTGGAAATCCCCATATATTATCTGCCCAAGTGAAGGGCTTTGGTATACTAAACAAAAAGTTAAATGCAACTAGTGTTCCAAAATCATTCATTACCACTGTTATTGGCACCTAAAGAAAGTGAGCTATTCTTGAGATTTTCTTATCCCTGTGTAAATCTGAACTTTTGAAATTGGAAATCCCCATATATTATCTGCCCAAGTGAAGGGCTTTGGTATACTAAACAAAAAGTTAAATGCAACTAGTGTTCCAAAATCTGTAATTGGCACCTAAAGGAAGTGAGCTAGTCTAGAGATTTTCTTATCCCTGTGTAAATCTGAACTTTTGAAATTGGAAATCCCCATATATTATCTGCCCAAGTGAAGGGCTTTGGTATACTAATCAAAAAGTTAAATGCAACTAGTGTTCCAAAATCTGTTATTGGCACCTAAAGGAAGTGAGCTATTCTTGAGATTTTCTTATCCCTGTGTAAATCTGAACTTTTGAAATTGGAAATCCCCATATATTATCTGGCCAAGTGATGGGCTTTGGTATACTAAACAAAAAGTTAAATGCAACTAGTGTTCCCAAATCATTCATTACCACTGTTATGGGTACCTAAAGGAAATGAGCTAATCTTGAGATTTTCTTATCCCTGTGTAAATCTGAACTTTTCAAATTGGAAATCCCCATATATTATTTGGCCAAGTGATGGGCTTTGGTATACTAAACAAAAAGTTAGATGCAACTAGTGTTCCCAAATCATTCATTACCACTGTTATTGGCACCTAAAGGAAGTGAGCTATTCTTGAGATTTTCTTATCCCTGTGTAAATCTGAACTTTTCAAATTGGAAATCCCCATATATTATTTGGCCAAGTGATGGGCTTTGGTATACTAAACAAAAAGTAAAATGCAAGTAGTGTTCCAAAATCAGTCACTACCTCCGTTATTGGCACCTAAAGGAAGTGAGCTATTCTTGAGATTTTCTTTCTCCTGTGTAAATCCTAACTTTTGAAATTGGAAATCCCCATATATTATCTGGCCAAGTGATGGGCTTTGGTATACTAAACAAAAAGTTAAATGCAACTAGTGTTCCAAAATCAGTCATTACCCCTGTTATTGGCACCTAAAGGAAGTGAGCTAGTCTAGAGATTTTCTTATCCCTGTGTAAATCTGAACTTTTGAAATTGGAAATCCCCATATATTATCTGGCCAAGTGATGGGCTTTGGTATACTAAACAAAAAGTTAAATGCAATTAGTGTTCCAAAATCAGTCATTACCTCTGTTATTGGCACCTAAAGGAAGTGAGCTATTCTTGAGATTTTCTTTTTCCTGTGTAAATCCTAACTTTTGAAATTGGAAATCCCCATATATTATCTGGTCAAGTGATGGGCTTTGGTATACTAAACAAAAAGTTAAATGCAACTAGTGTTCCAAAATCAGTTATTACCTCTGTTATTGGCACCTAAAGGAAGTGAGCTATTCTTGAGATTTTCTTATCCCTGTGTAAATCTGAACTTTTCAAATTGGAAGTCCTCATATATTATTTGGCCAAGTGATGGGCTTTGGTACACTAAACAAAAAGTTAAATGCAACTAGTGTTCCAAAATCTGTTATTGGCACCTAAAGGAAGTGAGCTATTCTTGAGATTTTCTTATCCCTGTGTAAATCTGAACTTTTCAAATTGGAAGTCCTCATATATTATTTGGCCAAGTGATGGGCTTTGGTACACTAAACAAAAAGTTAAATGCAACTAGTGTTCCAAAATCTGTTATTGGCACCTAAAGGAAGTGAGCTATTCTTGAGATTTTCTTATCCCTGTGTAAATCTGAACTTTTCAAATTGGAAATCCCCATATATTATCTGGCCAAGTGATGGGCTTTGGTATACTAAACAAAAAGTTAAATGCAACTAGTGTTCCAAAATCAGTCATTACCTCTGCTATTGGCACCTAAAGGAAGTGAGTTAGTCTAGAGATTTTCTTATCCCTGTGTAAATCTGAACTTTTGAAATTGGAAATCCCCATATATTATCTGACCAAGTGATGGGCTTTGGTATACTAAACAAAAAGTTAAATGCAACTAGTGTTCCAAAATCATTCATTACCACTGTTATTGGCACATAAAGGAAGTGAGCTATTCTTGAGATTTTCTTATCCCTGTGTAAATCTGAACGTTTGAAATTGGAAATCCCCATATATTATCTGACCAAGGGATGGGCTTTGGTATACTAAACAAAAAGTTAAATGCAACTAGTGTTCCAAAATCATTCATTACCACTGTTATTGGCACATAAAGGAAGTGAGCTATTCTTGAGATTTTCTTATCCCTGTGTAAATCTGAACTTTTGAAATTGGAAACCCCATATTGTATCTGGCCAAGTGATAGGCTTTGGTATACTAAACAAAAAGTTAAATGCAACTAGTGTTCCAAAATCATTGATTACCACTGTTATTGGCACCTAAAGGAAGTGAGCGATTCTTGAGATTTTCTTATCCCTGTGTAAATCTGAACTTTTGAAATTGGAAATCCCCATATATTATCTGGCCATGTGATGGGCTTTGGTATACTAAACAAAAAGTTAAATGCAACTAGTGTTCCAAAATCATTCATTACCACTGTTATTGGCACCTAAAAGAAGTGAGCTATTCTTGAGATTTTCTTATCCCTGTGTAAATCTGAACTTTTCAAATTGGAAATCCCCATATATTATTTGGCCAAGTGATGGGCTTTGGTATACTAAACAAAAAGTTAAATGCAACTAGTGTTCCAAAATCAGTCATTACCTCTGCTATTGGCACCTAAAGGAAGTGAGTTAGTCTAGAGATTTTCTTATCCCTGTGTAAATCTGAACTTTTGAAATTGGAAATCCCCATATATTATCTGACCAAGTGATGGGCTTTGGTATACTAAACAAAAAGTTAAATGCAACTAGTGTTCCAAAATCATTCATTACCACTGTTATTGGCACATAAAGGAAGTGAGCTATTCTTGAGATTTTCTTATCCCTGTGTAAATCTGAACTTTTGAAATTGGAAATCCCCATATATTATCTGACCAAGGGATGGGCTTTGGTATACTAAACAAAAAGTTAAATGCAACTAGTGTTCCAAAATCATTCATTACCACTGTTATTGGCACATAAAGGAAGTGAGCTATTCTTGAAATTTTCTTATCCCTGTGTAAATCTGAACTTTTGAAATTGGAAACCCCATATTGTATCTGGCCAAGTGATAGGCTTTGGTATACTAAACAAAAAGTTAAATGCAACTAGTGTTCCAAAATCAGTCATTACCTCTGTTATTGGCACCTAAAGGAAGTGAGCTATTCTTGAGATTTTCTTTCTCCTGTGTAAATCCTAACTTTTGAAATTGGAAATCCCCATATATTATCTGGCCAAGTGATGGGTTTTGGTATACTAAACAAAAAGTTAAATGCAACAAGTGTTCCAAAATCAGTTATTACCTCTGTTATTGGCACCTAAAGGAAGTGAGCTAGTCTAGAGATTTTCTTATCCCTGTGTAAATCTGAACTTTTGAAATTGGAAATCCCCATATATTATCTGGCCAAGTGATGGGCTTTGGTATACTAAACAAAAAGTTAAATGCAATTAGTGATCCAAAATCAGTCATTACCTCTGTTATTGGCACCTAAAGGAAGTGACCTATTCTTGAGATTTTCTTTCTCCTGTGTAAATCCTAACTTTTGAAATTGGAAATCCCCATATATTATCTGGCCAAGTGATGGGTTTTGGTATACTAAACAAAAAGTTAAATGCAACTAGTGTTCCAAAATCAGTTATTACCTCTGTTATTGGCACCTTAAGGAAGTGAGGTATTCTTGAGATTTTCTTATCCCTGTGTAAATCTGAGCTTTTGAAATTGGAAATCCCCATGTATTATTTGGCCAAGTGATGGGCTTTGGTATACTAAACAAAAAGTTAAATGCAACTAGTGTTCCAAAATCAGTCATCACCTCTGCTATTGGCACCTAAAGGAAGTGAGTTAGTCTAGAGATTTTCTTATCCCTGTGTAAATCTGAACTTTTGAAATCCCCATATATTATCTGGCCAAGTGATGGGCTTTGGTATACTAAACAAAAAGTTAAATGCAACTAGTGTTCCAAAATCATTCATTACCACTGTTATTGGCACCTAAAGAAAGTGAGCTATTCTTGAGATTTTCTTATCCCTGTGTAAATCTGAACTTTTGAAAATGGAAATCCTCATATATTATCTGACCATGTGATGGGCTTTGGTATACTAAACAAAAAGTTAAATGCAACTAGTGTTCCAAAATCATTCATTACCACTGTTATTGGCACCTAAAGAAAGTGAGCTATTCTTGAGATTTTCTTATCCCTGTGTAAATCTGAACTTTTGAAATTGGAAACCCCATATTGTATCTGGCCAAGTGATAGGCTTTGGTATACTAAACAAAAAGTTAAATGCAACTAGTGTTCCCAAATCATTCATTACCACTGTTATTGGTACCTAAAGGAAGTGAGCTAATCTTGAGATTTTCTTATCCCTGTGTAAATCTGAACTTTTCAAATTGGAAATCCCCATATATTATTTGGCCAAGTGATGGGCTTTGGTATACTAAACAAAAAGTTAAATGCAACTAGTGTTCCCAAATCATTCATTACCACTGTTATTGGTACCTAAAGGAAGTGAGCTAATCTTGAGATTTTCTTATCCCTGTGTAAATCTGAACTTTTCAAATTGGAAATCCCCATATATTATTTGGCCAAGTGATGGGCTTTGGTATACTAAACAAAAAGTTAAATGCAACTAGTGTTCCAAAATCAGTCATTACCTCTGTTATTGGTACCTAAAGGAAGTGAGCTATTCTTGAGATTTTCTTATCCCTGTGTAAATCTGAACTTTTGAAATTGGAAACCCCATATATTATCTGGCCATGTGATGGGCTTTGGTATACTAAACAAAAAGTTAAATGCAACTAGTGTTCCAAAATCATTCATTACCACTGTTATTGGCACCTAAAGGAAGTGAGCTATTCTTGAGATTTTCTTTCTCTTGTGTAAATCCTAACTTTTGAAATTGGAAATCCCCATATATTATCTGGCCAAGTGATGGGCTTTGGTAAACTAAACAAAAAGTTAAATGCAATTAGTGTTCCAAAATCAGTCATTACTTCTGTTATTGGCACCTAAAGGAAGTGAGCTATTCTTGAGATTTTCTTTCTCCTGTGTAAATCCTAACTTTTGAAATTGGAAATCCCCATATATTATCTGGCCAAGTGATGGGTTTTGGTATACTAAACAAAAAGTTAAATGCAACTAGTGTTCCAAAATCAGTTATTACCTCTGTTATTGGCACCTAAAGGAAGTGAGCTAGTCTAGAGATTTTCTTATCCCTGTGTAAATCTGAACTTTTGAAATTGGAAATCCCCATATATTATCTGGCCAAGTGATGGGTTTTGGTATACTAAACAAAAAGTTAAATGCAACCAGTGTTCCAAAATCATTCATTACCACTGTTATTGGCACCTAAAGAAAGTGAGCTATTCTTGAGATTTTCTTATCCCTGTGTAAATCTGAACTTTTCAAATTGGAAATCCCCATATATTATTTGGGCAAGTGATGGGCTTTGGTATACTAAACAAAAAGTTAAATCAACTAGTGTTCCCAAATCATTCATTACCACTGTTATTGGCACCTAAAGGAAGTGAGCTATTCTTGAGATTTTGTTATCCCTGTGTAAATCTGAACTTTTCAAATTGGAAATCCCCATATATTATTTGGGCAAGTGATGGGCTTTGGTATACTAAACAAAAAGTTAAATCAACTAGTGTTCCCAAATCATTCATTACCACTGTTATTGGCACCTAAAGGAAGTGAGCTATTCTTGAGATTTTCTTATCCCTGTGTAAATCTGAACTTTTCAAATTGGAAATCCCCATATATTATTTGGCCAAGTGATGGGCTTTGGTATACTAAACAAAAAGTTAAATGCCACCAGTGTTACAAAATCATTCATTACCACTGTTATTGGCACCTAAAGAAAGTGAGCTATTCTTGAGATTTTCTTATCCCTGTGTAAATCTGAACTTTTGAAATTGGAAATCCCCATATATTATCTGCCCAAGTGAAGGGCTTTGGTATACTAAACAAAAAGTTAAATGCAACTAGTGTTCCAAAATCTGTAATTGGCACCTAAAGGAAGTGAGCTAGTCTAGAGATTTTCTTATCCCTGTGTAAATCTGAACTTTTGAAATTGGAAATCCCCATATATTATCTGCCCAAGTGAAGGGCTTTGGTATACTAATCAAAAAGTTAAATGCAACTAGTGTTCCAAAATCTGTTATTGGCACCTAAAGGAAGTGAGCTATTCTTGAGATTTTCTTATCCCTGTGTAAATCTGAACTTTTGAAATTGGAAATCCCCATATATTATCTGGCCAAGTGATGGGCTTTGGTATACTAAACAAAAAGTTAAATGCAACTAGTGTTCCCAAATCATTCATTACCACTGTTATGGGTACCTAAAGGAAATGAGCTAATCTTGAGATTTTCTTATCCCTGTGTAAATCTGAACTTTTCAAATTGCAAATCCCCATATATTATTTGGCCAAGTGATGGGCTTTGGTATACTAAACAAAAAGTTAGATGCAACTAGTGTTCCCAAATCATTCATTACCACTGTTATTGGCACCTAAAGGAAGTGAGCTATTCTTGAGATTTTCTTATCCCTGTGTAAATCTGAACTTTTCAAATTGGAAATCCCCATATATTATTTGGCCAAGTGATGGGCTTTGGTATACTAAACAAAAAGTAAAATGCAAGTAGTGTTCCAAAATCAGTCACTACCTCCGTTATTGGCACCTAAAGGAAGTGAGCTATTCTTGAGATTTTCTTTCTCCTGTGTAAATCCTAACTTTTGAAATTGGAAATCCCCATATATTATCTGGCCAAGTGATGGGCTTTGGTATACTAAACAAAAAGTTAAATGCAACTAGTGTTCCAAAATCAGTCATTACCCCTGTTATTGGCACCTAAAGGAAGTGAGCTAGTCTAGAGATTTTCTTATCCCTGTGTAAATCTGAACTTTTGAAATTGGAAATCCCCATATATTATCTGGCCAAGTGATGGGCTTTGGTATACTAAACAAAAAGTTAAATGCAATTAGTGTTCCAAAATCAGTCATTACCTCTGTTATTGGCACCTAAATGAAGTGAGCTATTCTTGAGATTTTCTTTTTCCTGTGTAAATCCTAACTTTTGAAATTGGAAATCCCCATATATTATCTGGTCAAGTGATGGGCTTTGGTATACTAAACAAAAAGTTAAATGCAACTAGTGTTCCAAAATCAGTTATTACCTCTGTTATTGGCACCTAAAGGAAGTGAGCTATTCTTGAGATTTTCTTATCCCTGTGTAAATCTGAACTTTTCAAATTGGAAGTCCTCATATATTATTTGGCCAAGTGATGGGCTTTGGTACACTAAACAAAAAGTTAAATGCAACTAGTGTTCCAAAATCTGTTATTGGCACCTAAAGGAAGTGAGCTATTCTTGAGATTTTCTTATCCCTGTGTAAATCTGAACTTTTCAAATTGGAAGTCCTCATATATTATTTGGCCAAGTGATGGGCTTTGGTACACTAAACAAAAAGTTAAATGCAACTAGTGTTCCAAAATCTGTTATTGGCACCTAAAGGAAGTGAGCTATTCTTGAGATATTCTTATCCCTGTGTAAATCTGAACTTTTCAAATTGGAAATCCCCATATATTATCTGGCCAAGTGATGGGCTTTGGTATACTAAACAAAAAGTTAAATGCAACTAGTGTTCCAAAATCAGTCATTACCTCTGCTATTGGCACCTAAAGGAAGTGAGTTAGTCTAGAGATTTTCTTATCCCTGTGTAAATCTGAACTTTTGAAATTGGAAATCCCCATATATTATCTGACCAAGTGATGGGCTTTGGTATACTAAACAAAAAGTTAAATGCAACTAGTGTTCCAAAATCATTCATTACCACTGTTATTGGCACATAAAGGAAGTGAGCTATTCTTGAGATTTTCTTATCCCTGTGTAAATCTGAACGTTTGAAATTGGAAATCCCCATATATTATCTGACCAAGGGATGGGCTTTGGTATACTAAACAAAAAGTTAAATGCAACTAGTGTTCCAAAATCATTCATTACCACTGTTATTGGCACATAAAGGAAGTGAGCTATTCTTGAGATTTTCTTATCCCTGTGTAAATCTGAACTTTTGAAATTGGAAACCCCATATTGTATCTGGCCAAGTGATAGGCTTTGGTATACTAAACAAAAAGTTAAATGCAACTAGTGTTCCAAAATCATTGATTACCACTGTTATTGGCACCTAAAGGAAGTGAGCGATTCTTGAGATTTTCTTATCCCTGTGTAAATCTGAACTTTTGAAATTGGAAATCCCCATATATTATCTGGCCATGTGATGGGCTTTGGTATACTAAACAAAAAGTTAAATGCAACTAGTGTTCCAAAATCATTCATTACCACTGTTATTGGCACCTAAAAGAAGTGAGCTATTCTTGAGATTTTCTTATCCCTGTGTAAATCTGAACTTTTCAAATTGGAAATCCCCATATATTATTTGGCCAAGTGATGGGCTTTGGTATACTAAACAAAAAGTTAAATGCAACTAGTGTTCCAAAATCAGTCATTACCTCTGCTATTGGCACCTAAAGGAAGTGAGTTAGTCTAGAGACTTTCTTATCCCTGTGTAAATCTGAACTTTTGAAATTGGAAATCCCCATATATTATCTGACCAAGTGATGGGCTTTGGTATACTAAACAAAAAGTTAAATGCAACTAGTGTTCCAAAATCATTCATTACCACTGTTATTGGCACATAAAGGAAGTGAGCTATTCTTGAGATTTTCTTATCCCTGTGTAAATCTGAACTTTTGAAATTGGAAATCCCCATATATTATCTGACCAAGGGATGGGCTTTGGTATAGGTACTAAACAAAAAGTTAAATGCAACTAGTGTTCCAAAATCATTCATTACCACTGTTATTGGCACATAAAGGAAGTGAGCTATTCTTGAAATTTTCTTATCCCTGTGTAAATCTGAACTTTTGAAATTGGACATCCCCATATATTATCTGGCCATGTGATGGGCTTTGGTATACTAAACAAAAAGTTAAATGCAACTAGTGTTCCAAAATCATTCATTACCACTGTTATTGGCACCTAAAAGAAGTGAGCTATTCTTGAGATTTTCTTATCCCTGTGTAAATCTGAACTTTTGAAATTGGAAATCCCCATATATTATCTGGCCAAGTGATGGGCTTTGGTATACTAAACAAAAAGTTAAATGCAATTAGTGTTCCAAAATCAGTCAGTACCCCTGTTATTCGCACTTAAAGGAAGTGAGCTAGTCTAGAGATTTTCTTATCCCTGTGTAAATCTGAACTTTTGAAATTGGAAATCCCCATATATTATCTGGCCAAGTGATGGGTTTTGGTATACTAAACAAAAAGTTAAATGCAACTAGTGTTCCAAAATCAGTTATTACCTCTGTTTTTGGCACCTTAAGGAAGTGAGGTATTCTTGAGATTTTCTTATCCCTGTGTAAATCTGAGCTTTTGAAATTGGAAATCCCCGTATATTATCTGGCCAAGTGATGGGCTTTGGTATACTAAACAAAAAGTTAAATGCAACTAGTGTTCCAAAATCATTGATTACCACTGTTATTGGCACCTAAAGGAAGTGAGCTATTCTTGAGATTTTCTTATCCCTGTGTAAATCTGAACTTTTGAAATTGGAAATCCCCATATATTATCTGGCCAAGTGATGGGTTTTGGTATACTAAACAAAAAGTTAAATGCAACTAGTGTTCCAAAATCAGTTATTACCTCTGTTTTTGGCACCTTAAGGAACTGAGGTATTCTTGAGATTTTCTTATCCCTGTGTAAATCTGAGCTTTTGAAATTGGAAATCCCCGTATATTATCTGGCCAAGTGATGGGCTTTGGTATACTAAACAAAAAGTTAAATGCAACTAGTGTTCCAAAATCATTCATTACCACTGTTATTGGTACCTAAAGGAAGTGAGCTAATCTTGAGATTTTCTTATCCCTGTGTAAATCTGAACTTTTCAAATTGGAAATCCACATATATTATTTGGCCAAGTGATGGGCTTTGGTATACTAAACAAAAAGTTAAATGCAACTAGTGTTCCAAAATCAGTCATTACCTCTGCTATTGGCACCTAAAGGAAGTGAGTTAGTCTAGAGATTTTCTTATCCCTGTGTAAATCTGAACTTTTGAAATTGGAAATCCCCATATATTATCTGACCAAGTGATGGGCTTTGGTATACTAAACAAAAAGTTAAATGCAACTAGTGTTCCAAAATCATTCATTACCACTGTTATTGGCACATAAAGGAAGTGAGCTATTCTTGAGATTTTCTTATCCCTGTGTAAATCTGAACTTTTGAAATTGGAAATCCCCATATATTATCTGACCAAGGGATGGGCTTTGGTATACTAAACAAAAAGTTAAATGCAACTAGTGTTCCAAAATTATTCATTACCACTGTTATTGGCACATAAAGGAAGTGAGCTATTCTTGAGATTTTCTTATCCCTGTGTAAATCTGAACTTTTGAAATTGGAAACCCCATATTGTATCTGGCCAAGTGATAGGCTTTGGTATACTAAACAAAAAGTTAAATGCAACTAGTGTTCCAAAATCATTGATTACCACTGTTATTGGCACCTAAAGGAAGTGAGCGATTCTTGAGATTTTCTTATCCCTGTGTAAATCTGAACTTTTGAAATTGGAAATCCCCATATATTATCTGGCCATGTGATGGGCTTTGGTATACTAAACAAAAAGTTAAATGCAACTAGTGTTCCAAAATCATTCATTACCACTGTTATTGGCACCTAAAAGAAGTGAGCTATTCTTGTGATTTTCTTATCCCTGTGTAAATCTGAACTTTTCAAATTGGAAATCCCCATATATTATTTGGCCAAGTGATGGGCTTTGGTTTACTAAACAAAAAGTTAAATGCAACTAGTGTTCCCAAATCATTCATTGCCGCTGTTATTGGTACCTAAAGGAAGTGAGCTAATCTTGAGATTTTCTTATCCCTGTGTAAATCTGAACTTTTCAAATTGGAAATCCCCATATATTATTTGGCCAAGTGATGGGCTTTGGTATACTAAACAAAAAGTTAAATGCAACTAGTGTTCCAAAATCAGTCATTACCTCTGTTATTGCTACCTAAAGGAAGTGAGCTATTCTTGAGATTTTCTTATCCCTGTGTAAATCTGAACTTTTGAAATTGGAAATCCCCATATATTATCTGGCCAAGTGATGGGCTTTGGTATACTAAACAAAAAGTTAAATGCAATTAGTGTTCCAAAATCAGTCATTACCTCTGTTATTGGCACCTAAAGGAAGTGAGCTATTCTTGAGATTTTCTTTCTCTTGTGTAAATCCTAACTTTTGAAATTGGAAATCCCCATAGGTATATTATCTGGCCAAGTGATGGGCTTTGGTAAACTAAACAAAAAGTTAAATGCAATTAGTGTTCCAAAATCAGTCATTACCTCTGTTATTGGCACCTAAAGGAAGTGAGCTATTCTTGAGATTTTCTTATCCCTGTGTAAATCCTAACTTTTGAAATTGGAAATCCCCATATATTATCTGGCCAAGTGATGGGTTTTGGTATACTAAACAAAAAGTTAAATGCAACTAGTGTTCCAAAATCAGTTATTACCTCTGTTATTGGCACCTAAAGGAAGTGAGCTATTCTTGAGATTTTCTTATCCCTGTGTAAATCTGACCTTTTGAAATTGGAAATCCCCATATATTATCTGGCCAAGTGATGGGCTTTGGTATACTAAACAAAAAGTTAAATGCAATTAGTGTTCCAAAATCAGTCATTACCCCTGTTATTCGCACCTAAAGGAAGTGAGCTAGTCTAGAGATTTTATTATCCCTGTGTAAATCTGAACTTTTGAAATTGGAAATCCCCATATATTATCTGGCCAAGTGATGGGCTTTGGTATACTAAACAAAAAGTTAAATGCAATTAGTGTTCCAAAATCAGTCATTACCTCTGTTATTGGCACCTAAAGGAAGTGAGCTATTCTTGAGATTTTCTTTCTCCTGTGTAAATCCTAACTTTTGAAATTGGAAATCCCCATATATTATCTGGCCAAGTGATGGGTTTTGGTATACTAAACAAAAAGTTAAATGCAACAAGTGTTCCAAAATCAGTTATTACCTCTGTTATTGGCACCTAAAGGAAGTGAGCTAGTCTAGAGATTTTCTTATCCCTGTGTAAATCTGAACTTTTGAAATTGGAAATCCCCATATATTATCTGGCCAAGTGATGGGCTTTGGTATACTAAACAAAAAGTTAAATGCAATTAGTGATCCAAAATCAGTCATTACCTCTGTTATTGGCACCTAAAGGAAGTGAGTTATTCTTGAGATTTTCTTTCTCTTGTGTAAATCCTATCTTTTGAAATTGGAAATCCCCATATATTATCTGGCCAAGTGATGGGCTTTGGTATACTAAACAAAAAGTTAAATGCAATTAGTGTTCCAAAATCAGTCATTACCTCTGTTATTGGCACCTAAAGGAAGTGAGCTATTCTTGAGATTTTCTTTCTCTTGTGTAAATCCTAACTTTTGAAATTGGAAATCCCCATAGGTATATTATCTGGCCAAGTGATGGGCTTTGGTAAACTAAACAAAAAGTTAAATGCAATTAGTGTTCCAAAATCAGTCATTACCTCTGTTATTGGCACCTAAAGGAAGTGAGCTATTCTTGAGATTTTCTTATCCCTGTGTAAATCCTAACTTTTGAAATTGGAAATCCCCATATATTATCTGGCCAAGTGATGGGTTTTGGTATACTAAACAAAAAGTTAAATGCAACTAGTGTTCCAAAATCAGTTATTACCTCTGTTATTGGCACCTAAAGGAAGTGAGCTATTCTTGAGATTTTCTTATCCCTGTGTAAATCTGAACTTTTGAAATTGGAAATCCCCATATATTATCTGGCCAAGTGATGAGCTTTGGTATACTAAACAAAAAGTTAAATGCAATTAGTGTTCCAAAATCAGTCATTACCCCTGTTATTCGCACCTAAAGGAAGTGAGCTAGTCTAGAGATTTTATTATCCCTGTGTAAATCTGAACTTTTGAAATTGGAAATCCCCATATATTATCTGGCCAAGTGATGGGCTTTGGTATACTAAACAAAAAGTTAAATGCAATTAGTGTTCCAAAATCAGTCATTACCTCTGTTATTGGCACCTAAAGGAAGTGAGCTATTCTTGAGATTTTCTTTCTCCTGTGTAAATCCTAACTTTTGAAATTGGAAATCCCCATATATTATCTTTCCAAGTGATGGGCTTTGGTCTACTAAACAAAAAGTTAAATGCAATTAGTGTTCCAAAATCAGTCATTACCCCTGTTATTCGCACCTAAAGGAAGTGAGCTAGTCTAGAGATTTTATTATCCCTGTGTAAATCTGAACTTTTGAAATTGGAAATCCCCATATATTATCTGGCCAAGTGATGGGCTTTGGTATACTAAACAAAAAGTTAAATGCAATTAGTGTTCCAAAATCAGTCATTACCTCTGTTATTGGCACCTAAAGGAAGTGAGCTATTCTTGAGATTTTCTTTCTCCTGTGTAAATCCTAACTTTTGAAATTGGAAATCCCCATATATTATCTGGCCAAGTGATGGGTTTTGGTATACTAAACAAAAAGTTAAATGCAACAAGTGTTCCAAAATCAGTTATTACCTCTGTTATTGGCACCTAAAGGAAGTGAGCTAGTCTAGAGATTTTCCTATCCCTGTGTAAATCTGAACTTTTGAAATTGGAAATGCCCATATATTATCTGGCCAAGTGATGGGCTTTGGTATACTAAACAAAAAGTTAAATGCAATTAGTGATCCAAAATCAGTCATTACCTCTGTTATTGGCACCTAAAGGAAGTGAGCTATTCTTGAGATTTTCTTTCTCCTGTGTAAATCCTAACTTTTGAAATTGGAAATCCCCATATATTATCTGGCCAAGTGATGGGTTTTGGTATACTAAACAAAAAGTTAAATGCAACTAGTGTTCCAAAATCAGTTATTACCTCTGTTATTGGCACCTTAAGGAAGTGAGGTATTCTTGAGATTTTCTTATCCCTGTGTAAATCTGAGCTTTTGAAATTGGAAATCCCCATATATTATTTGGCCAAGTGATGGGCTTTGGTATACTAAACAAAAAGTTAAATGCAACTAGTGTTCCAAAATCAGTCATCACCTCTGCTATTGGCACCTAAAGGAAGTGAGTTAGTCTAGAGATTTTCTTATCCCTGTGTAAATCTGAACTTTTGAAATCCCCATATATTATCTGGCCAAGTGATGGGCTTTGGTATACTAAACAAAAAGTTAAATGCAACTAGTGTTCCAAAATCATTCATTACCACTGTTATTGGCACTTAAAGAAAGTGAGCTATTCTTGAGATTTTCTTTCTCCTGTGTAAATCCTAACTTTTGAAATTGGAAATCCCCATATATTATCTGGCCAAGTGATGGGTTTTGGTATACTAAACAAAAAGTTAAATGCAACAAGTGTTCCAAAATCAGTTATTACCTCTGTTATTGGCACCTAAAGGAAGTGAGCTAGTCTAGAGATTTTCTTATCCCTGTGTAAATCTGAACTTTTGAAATTGGAAATCCCCATATATTATCTGGCCAAGTGATGGGCTTTGGTATACTAAACAAAAAGTTAAATGCAATTAGTGATCCAAAATCAGTCATTACCTCTGTTATTGGCACCTAAAGGAAGTGAGTTATTCTTGAGATTTTCTTTCTCTTGTGTAAATCCTATCTTTTGAAATTGGAAATCCCCATATATTATCTGGCCAAGTGATGGGCTTTGGTATACTAAACAAAAAGTTAAATGCAATTAGTGTTCCAAAATCAGTCATTACCTCTGTTATTGGCACCTAAAGGAAGTGAGCTATTCTTGAGATTTTCTTTCTCTTGTGTAAATCCTAACTTTTGAAATTGGAAATCCCCATAGGTATATTATCTGGCCAAGTGATGGGCTTTGGTAAACTAAACAAAAAGTTAAATGCAATTAGTGTTCCAAAATCAGTCATTACCTCTGTTATTGGCACCTAAAGGAAGTGAGCTATTCTTGAGATTTTCTTATCCCTGTGTAAATCCTAACTTTTGAAATTGGAAATCCCCATATATTATCTGGCCAAGTGATGGGTTTTGGTATACTAAACAAAAAGTTAAATGCAACTAGTGTTCCAAAATCAGTTATTACCTCTGTTATTGGCACCTAAAGGAAGTGAGCTATTCTTGAGATTTTCTTATCCCTGTGTAAATCTGAACTTTTGAAATTGGAAATCCCCATATATTATCTGGCCAAGTGATGAGCTTTGGTATACTAAACAAAAAGTTAAATGCAATTAGTGTTCCAAAATCAGTCATTACCCCTGTTATTCGCACCTAAAGGAAGTGAGCTAGTCTAGAGATTTTATTATCCCTGTGTAAATCTGAACTTTTGAAATTGGAAATCCCCATATATTATCTGGCCAAGTGATGGGCTTTGGTATACTAAACAAAAAGTTAAATGCAATTAGTGTTCCAAAATCAGTCATTACCTCTGTTATTGGCACCTAAAGGAAGTGAGCTATTCTTGAGATTTTCTTTCTCCTGTGTAAATCCTAACTTTTGAAATTGGAAATCCCCATATATTATCTGGCCAAGTGATGGGTTTTGGTATACTAAACAAAAAGTTAAATGCAACAAGTGTTCCAAAATCAGTTATTACCTCTGTTATTGGCACCTAAAGGAAGTGAGCTAGTCTAGAGATTTTCCTATCCCTGTGTAAATCTGAACTTTTGAAATTGGAAATGCCCATATATTATCTGGCCAAGTGATGGGCTTTGGTATACTAAACAAAAAGTTAAATGCAATTAGTGATCCAAAATCAGTCATTACCTCTGTTATTGGCACCTAAAGGAAGTGAGCTATTCTTGAGATTTTCTTTCTCCTGTGTAAATCCTAACTTTTGAAATTGGAAATCCCCATATATTATCTGGCCAAGTGATGGGTTTTGGTATACTAAACAAAAAGTTAAATGCAACTAGTGTTCCAAAATCAGTTATTACCTCTGTTATTGGCACCTTAAGGAAGTGAGGTATTCTTGAGATTTTCTTATCCCTGTGTAAATCTGAGCTTTTGAAATTGGAAATCCCCATATATTATTTGGCCAAGTGATGGGCTTTGGTATACTAAACAAAAAGTTAAATGCAACTAGTGTTCCAAAATCAGTCATCACCTCTGCTATTGGCACCTAAAGGAAGTGAGTTAGTCTAGAGATTTTCTTATCCCTGTGTAAATCTGAACTTTTGAAATCCCCATATATTATCTGGCCAAGTGATGGGCTTTGGTATACTAAACAAAAAGTTAAATGCAACTAGTGTTCCAAAATCATTCATTACCACTGTTATTGGCACTTAAAGAAAGTGAGCTATTCTTGAGATTTTCTTATCCCTGTGTAAATCTGAACTTTTGAAAATGGAAATCCTCATATATTATCTGACCATGTGATGGGCTTTGGTATACTAAACAAAAAGTTAAATGCAACTAGTGTTCCCAAATCATTCATTGCCACTGTTATTGGCACCTAAAAGAAGTGAGCTATTCTTGAGATTTTCTTATCCCTGTGTAAATCTGAACTTTTCAAATTGGAAATCCCCATATATTATTTCGCCAAGTGATGGGCTTTGGTATACTAAACAAAAAGTTAAATGCAACTAGTGTACCCAAATCATTCATTACCACTGTTATTGGTACCTAAAGGAAGTGAGCTAATCTTGAGATTTTCTTATCCCTGTGTAAATCTGAACTTTTCAAATTGGAAATCCCCATATTTTATTTGGCCAAGTGATGGGCTTTGGTATACTAAACAAAAAGTTAAATGCAACTAGTGTTCCAAAATCAGTCATTACTTCTGTTATTGGTACCTAAAGGAAGTGAGCTATTCTTGAGATTTTCTTATCCCTGTGTAAATCTGAACTTTTGAAATTGGAAACCCCATATATTATCTGGCCATGTGATGGGCTTTGGTATACTAAACAAAAAGTTAAATGCAACTAGTGTTCCAAAATCATTCATTACCACTGTTATTGGCACCTAAAAGAAGTGAGCTATTCTTGAGATTTTCTTATCCCTGTGTAAATCTGAACTTTTCAAATTGGAAATCCCCACATATTATTTGGCCAAGTGATGGGCTTTGGTATACTAAACAAAAAGTTAAATGCAACTAGTGTTCCAAAATCATTCATTACCACTGTTATTGGCACCTAAAAGAAGTGAGCTATTCTTGAGATTTTCTTATCCCTGTGTAAATCTGAACTTTTCAAATTGGAAATCCCCATATATTATTTGGCCAAGTGATGGGCTTTGGTATACTAAACAAAAAGTTAAATGCAACTAGTGTTCCCAAATCATTCATTGCCGCTGTTATTGGTACCTAAAGGAAGTGAGCTAATCTTGAGATTTTCTTATCCCTGTGTAAATCTGAACTTTTCAAATTGGAAATCCCCATATATTATTTGGCCAAGTGATGGGCTTTGGTATACTAAACAAAAAGTTAAATGCAACTAGTGTTCCAAAATCAGTCATTACCTCTGTTATTGCTACCTAAAGGAAGTGAGCTATTCTTGAGATTTTCTTATCCCTGTGTAAATCTGAACTTTTGAAATTGGAAATCCCCATATATTATCTGGCCAAGTGATGGGCTTTGGTATACTAAACAAAAAGTTAAATGCAACTAGTGTTCCAAAATCAGTCATTACCCCTGTTATTGGCACCTAAAGGAGGTGAGCTAGTCTAGAGATTTTCTTATCCCTGTGTAAATCTGAACTTTTGAAATTGGAAACCCCATATTGTATCTGGCCAAGTGATAGGCTTTGGTATACTAAACAAAAAGTTAAATGCAACTAGTGTTCCAAAATCATTAATTACCACTGTTATTGGTACCTAAAAGAAGTGAGCTATTCTTGAGATTTTCTTATCCCTGTGTAAATCTGAACTTTTCAAATTGGAAATCCCCATATATTATTTGGCCAAGTGATGGGCTTTGGTATACTAAACAAAAAGTTAAATGCAACTAGTGTTCCCAAATCATTCATTACCACTGTTATTGGTACCTAAAGGAAGTGAGCTAATCTTGAGATTTTCTTTTCCCTGTGTAAATCTGAACTTTTCAAATTGGAAATCCCCATATATTATTTGGCCAAGTGATGGGCTTTGGTATACTAAACAAAAAGTTAAATGCAACTAGTGTTCCAAAATCAGTCATTACCTCTGTTATTGGTACCTAAAGGAAGTGAGCTATTCTTGAGATTTTCTTATCCCTGTGTAAATCTGAACTTTTGAAATTGGAAACCCCATATATTATCTAGCCATGTGATGGGCTTTGGTATACTAAACAAAAAGTTAAATGCAACTAGTGTTCCAAAATCATTCATTACCACTGTTATTGGCACCTAAAAGAAGTGAGCTATTCTTGAGATTTTCTTATCCCTGTGTAAATCTGAACTTTTCAAATTGGAAATCCCCATATATTATTTGGCCAAGTGATGGGCTTTGGTATACTAAACAAAAAGTTAAATGCAACTAGTGTTCCAAAATCAGTCATTACCTCTGTTATTGGTACCTAAAGGAAGTGAGCTATTCTTGAGATTTTCTTATCCCTGTGTAAATCTGAACTTTTGAAATTGGAAACCCCATATATTATCTGGCCATGTGATGGGCTTTGGTATACTAAACAAAAAGTTAAATGCAACTAGTGTTCCAAAATCATTCATTACCACTGTTATTGGCACCTAAAAGAAGTGAGCTAATCTTGAGATTTTCTTATCCCTGTGTAAATCTGAACTTTTCAAATTGGAAATCCCCATATATTATTTGGCCAAGTGATGGGCTTTGGTATACTAAACAAAAAGTTAAATGCAACCAGTGTTCCAAAATCATTCATTACCACTGTTATTGGCACCTAAAGAAAGTGAGCTATTCTTGAGATTTTCTTATCCCTGTGTAAATCTGAACTTTTGAAATTGGAAACCCCATATATTATCTAGCCATGTGATGGGCTTTGGTATACTAAACAAAAAGTTAAATGCAACTAGTGTTCCAAAATCATTCATTACCACTGTTATTGGCACCTAAAAGAAGTGAGCTATTCTTGAGATTTTCTTTCTCTTGTGTAAATCCTAACTTTTGAAATTGGAAATCCCCATAGGTATATTATCTGGCCAAGTGATGGGCTTTGGTAAACTAAACAAAAAGTTAAATGCAATTAGTGTTCCAAAATCAGTCATTACCTCTGTTATTGGCACCTAAAGGAAGTGAGCTATTCTTGAGATTTTCTTATCCCTGTGTAAATCCTAACTTTTGAAATTGGAAATCCCCATATATTATCTGGCCAAGTGATGGGTTTTGGTATACTAAACAAAAAGTTAAATGCAACTAGTGTTCCAAAATCAGTTATTACCTCTGTTATTGGCACCTAAAGGAAGTGAGCTATTCTTGAGATTTTCTTATCCCTGTGTAAATCTGAACTTTTGAAATTGGAAATCCCCATATATTATCTGGCCAAGTGATGGGTTTTGGTATACTAAACAAAAAGTTAAATGCAACTAGTGTTCCAAAATCAGTCGTTACCCCTGTTATTGGCACCTAAAGGAGGTGAGCTAGTCTAGAGATTTTCTTATCCCTGTGTAAATCTGAACTTTTGAAATTGGAAATCCCCATATATTATCTGGCCAAGTGATGGGCTTTGGTATACTAAACAAAAAGTTAAATGCAACTAGTGTTCCAAAATCAGTCATTACCCCTGTTATTGGCACCTAAAGGAGGTGAGCTAGTCTAGAGATTTTCTTATCCCTGTGTAAATCTGAACTTTTGAAATTGGAAACCCCATATTGTATCTGGCCAAGTGATAGGCTTTGGTATACTAAACAAAAAGTTAAATGCAACTAGTGTTCCAAAATCATTCATTACCACTGTTATTGGCGCCTAAAAGAAGTGAGCTATTCTTGAGATTTTCTTATCCCTGTGTAAATCTGAACTTTTCAAATTGGAAATCCCCATATATTATTTGGCCAAGTGATGGGCTTTGGTATACTAAACAAAAAGTTAAATGCAACTAGTGTTCCCAAATCATTCATTACCACTGTTATTGGTACCTAAAGGAAGTGAGCTAATCTTGAGATTTTCTTTTCCCTGTGTAAATCTGAACTTTTCAAATTGGAAATCCCCATATATTATTTGGCCAAGTGATGGGCTTTGGTATACTAAACAAAAAGTTAAATGCAACTAGTGTTCCAAAATCAGTCATTACCTCTGTTATTGGTACCTAAAGGAAGTGAGCTATTCTTGAGATTTTCTTATCCCTGTGTAAATCTGAACTTTTGAAATTGGAAACCCCATATATTATCTAGCCATGTGATGGGCTTTGGTATACTAAACAAAAAGTTAAATGCAACTAGTGTTCCAAAATCATTCATTACCACTGTTATTGGCACCTAAAAGAAGTGAGCTATTCTTGAGATTTTCTTATCCCTGTGTAAATCTGAACTTTTCAAATTGGAAATCCCCATATATTATTTGGCCAAGTGATGGGCTTTGGTATACTAAACAAAAAGTTAAATGCAACTAGTGTTCCAAAATCAGTCATTACCTCTGTTATTGGTACCTAAAGGAAGTGAGCTATTCTTGAGATTTTCTTATCCCTGTGTAAATCTGAACTTTTCAAATTGGAAATCCCCATATATTATCTGGCCAAGTGATGGGCTTTGGTATACTAAACAAAAAGTTAAATGCAACTAGTGTTCCAAAATCAGTCATTACCCCTGTTATTGGCACCTAAAGGAAGTGAGCTAGTCTAGAGATTTTCTTATCCCTGTGTAAATCTGAACTTTTGAAATTGGAAATCCCCATATATTATCTGGCCAAGTGATGGGTTTTGGTATACTAAACAAAAAGTTAAATGCAACCAGTGTTCCAAAATCATTCATTACCACTGTTATTGGCACCTAAAGAAAGTGAGCTATTCTTGAGATTTTCTTATCCCTGTGTAAATCTGAACTTTTGAAAATGGAAATCCTCATATATTATCTGACCATGTGATGGGCTTTGGTATACTAAACAAAAAGTTAAATGCAACTAATGTTCCCAAATCATTCATTACCACTGTTATTGGTACCTAAAGGAAGTGAGCTAATCTTGAGATTTTCTTATCCCTGTGTAAATCTGAACTTTTCAAATTGGAAATCCCCATATATTATTTGGCCAAGTGATGGGCTTTGGTATACTAAACAAAAAGTTAAATCAACTAGTGTTCCCAAATCATTCATTACCACTGTTATTGGCACCTAAAGGAAGTGAGCTATTCTTCAGATTTTCTTATCCCTGTGTAAATCTGAACTTTTCAAATTGGAAATCCCCATATATTATTTGGCCAAGTGATGGGCTTTGGTATACTAAACAAAAAGTTAAATGCAAGTAGTGTTCCAAAATCAGTCATTACCCCTGTTATTGGCACCTAAAGGAAGTGAGCTAGTCTAGAGATTTTCTTATCCCTGTGTAAATCTGAACTTTTGAAATTGGAAATCCCCATATATTATCAGGCCAAGTGATGGGCTTTGGTATACTAAACAAAAAGTTAAATGCAACCAGTGTTCCAAAATCATTCATTACCACTGTTATTGGCACCTAAAGAAAGTGAGCTATTCTTGAGATTTTCTTATCCCTGTGTAAATCTGAACTTTTGAAAATGGAAATCCTCATATATTATCTGACCATGTGATGGGCTTTGGTATACTAAATAAAAATTTAAATGCAACTAGTGTTCCAAAATCATTCATTACCACTGTTATTGGCACATAAAGGAAGTGAGCTATTCTTGAGATTTTCTTATCCCTGTGTAAATCTGAACTTTTCAAATTGGAAATCCCCATATATTATTTGGCCAAGTGATGGACTTTGGTATACTAAACAAAAAGTTAGATGCAACTAGTGTTCCCAAATCATTCATTACCACTGTTATTGGCACCTAAAGGAAGTGAGCTAGTCTAGAGATTTTCTTATCCCTGTGTAAATCTGAACTTTTGAAATTGGAAATCCCCATATATTATCTGCCCAAGTGAAGGGCTTTGGTATACTAAACAAAAAGTTAAATGCAACTAGTGTTCCAAAATCTGTTATTGGCACCTAAAGGAAGTGAGCTATTCTTGAGATTTTGTTATCCCTGTGTAAATCTGAACTTTTGAAATTGGAAATCCCCATATATTATCTGGCCAAGTGATGGGCTTTGGTATACTAAACAAAAAGTTAAATGCAACCAGTGTTCCAAAATCATTCATTACCACTGTTATTGTCACCTAAAGAAAGTGAGCTATTCTTGAGATTTTCTTATCCCTGTGTAAATCTGAACTTTTCAAATTGGAAATCCCCATATATTATTTGGCCAAGTGATGGGCTTTGGTATACTAAACAAAAAGTTAGATGCAACTAGTGTTCCCAAATCGTTCATTACCACTGTTATTGGCACCTAAAGGAAGTGAGCTATTCTTGAGATTTTCTTATCCCTGTGTAAATCTGAACTTTTCAAATTGGAAATCCCCATAGATTATCTGGCCAAGTGATGGGCTTTGGTATACTAAACAAAAAGTTAAATGCAACCAGTGTTCCAAAATCATTCATTACCACTGTTATTGGCACCTAAAGAAAGTGAGCTATTCTTGAGATTTTGTTATCCCTGTGTAAATCTGAACTTTTCAAATTGGAAATCCCCATATATTATTTGGTCAAGTGATGGGCTTTGGTATACTAAACAAAAAGTTAAATGCAACTAGTGTTCCAAAATCATTCATTACCACTGTTATTGGCACATAAAAGAAGTGAGCTATTCTTGAGATTTTCTTATCCCTGTGTAAATCTGAACTTTTCAAATTGGAAATCCCCATATATTATTTGGCCAAGTGATGGGCTTTGGTATACTAAACAAAAAGTTAGATGCAACTAGTGTTCCCAAATCATTCATTACCACTGTTATTGGTACCTAAAGGAAGTGAGCTAGTCTAGAGATTTTCTTATCCCTGTGTAAATCTGAACTTTTGAAATTGGAAATCCCCATATATTATCTGGCCAAGTGATGGGCTTTGGTATACTCAACAAAAAGTTAAATGCAATTAGTGTTCCAAAATCAGTCATTACCTCTGTTATTGGCACCTAAAGGAAGTGAGCTATTCTCGAGATTTTCTTTCTCCTGTGTAAATCCTAACTTTTGAAATTGGAAATCCCCATATATTATCTGGCCAAGTGATGGGCTTTGGTATACTAAACAAAAAGTTAAATGCAACTAGTGTTCCCAAATCATTCATTACCACTGTTATGGGTACCTAAAGGAAATGAGCTAATCTTGAGATTTTCTTATCCCTGTGTAAATCTGAACTTTTCAAATTCGAAATCCCCATATATTATTTGGCCAAGTGATGGGCTTTGGTATACTAAACAAAAAGTTAAATGCAAGTAGTGTTCCAAAATCAGTCACTACCTCCGTTATTGGCACCTAAAGGAAGTGAGCTATTCTTGAGATTTTCTTTCTCCTGTGTAAATCCTAACTTTTGAAATTGGAAATCCCCATATATTATCTGGCCAAGTGATGGGCTTTGGTATACTAAACAAAAAGTTAAATGCAACTAGTGTTCCAAAATCAGTCATTACCCCTGTTATTGGCACCTAAAGGAAGTGAGCTAGTCTAGAGATTTTCTTATCCCTGTGTAAATCTGAACTTTTGAAATTGGAAATCCCCATATATTATCTGGCCAAGTGATGGGCTTTGGTATACTAAACAAAAAGTTAAATGCAATTAGTGTTCCAAAATCAGTCATTACCTCTGTTATTGGCACCTAAAGGAAGTGAGCTATTCTTGAGATTTTCTTTTTCCTGTGTAAATCCTAACTTTTGAAATTGGAAATCCCCATATATTATCTGGCCAAGTGATGAGCTTTGATATACCAAACAAAAAGTTAAATGCACCCAGTGTTCCAAAATCATTCATTACCACTGTTATTCGCACCTAAAGAAAGTGAGCTATTCTTGAGATTTTCTTATCCCTGTGTAAATCTGAAATTTTGAAAATGGAAATCCTCATATATTACATGACCATGGGATGGGCTTTGGTATACTAAACAAAAAGTTAAATGCAACTAGTGTTCCAACATCATTCATTACCACTGTTATTGGCACATAAAGAAGTGAGCTATTCTTGAGATTTTCTTATCCCTGTGTAAATTTGAACTTTTGAAATTGGAAATTCCCATATATTACCTGGCTTTGGTATACTAAACAAAAAGTTAGATGCAACTAGTGTTCCCAAATCATTCATTACCACTGTTATTGGCACCTAAAGAAAGTGAGCTATCCTTGAGATTTTCTTATCCCTGTGTAAATCTGAAATTTTGAAAATGGAAATCCTCATATATTACATGACCATGGGATGGGCTTTGGTATACTAAACAAAAAGTTAAATGCAACTAGTGTTCCAACATCATTCATTACCACTGTTATTGGCACATAAAGAAGTGAGCTATTCTTGAGATTTTCTTATCCCTGTGTAAATTTGAACTTTTGAAATTGGAAATTCCCATATATTACCTGGCTTTGGTATACTAAACAAAAAGTTAGATGCAACTAGTGTTCCCAAATCATTCATTACCACTGTTATTGGCACCTAAAGGAAGTGAGCTAGTCTAGAGATTTTCTTATCACTGTGTAAATCTGAACTTTTGAAATTGGAAATCCCCATATATTATCTGGCCAAGTGATGGGCTTTGGTATACTAAACAAAAAGTTAAATGCAATTAGTGTTCCAAAATCAGTCATTACCTCTGTTATTGGCACCTAAAGGAAGTGAGCTATTCGTGAGATTTTCTTTCTCCTGTGTAAATCCTAACTTTTGAAATTGGAAATCCCCATATATTATCTGGCCAAGTGATGGGTTTTGGTACACTAAACAAAAAGTTAAATGCAACTAGTGTTCCAAAATCAGTTATTACCTCTGTTATTGGCACCTAAAGAAGTGAGCTATTCTTGAGATTTTCTTATGCCTGTGTAAATCTGAACTTTTGAAATTGGAAATCCCCATATATTATCTGGCCAAGTGATGGGCTTTGGTATACTAAACAAAAAGTTAAATGCAATTAGTGTTCCAAAATCAGTCATTACCTCTGTTATTGGCACCTAAAGGAAGTGAGCTATTCTTGAGATTTTCTTTCTCTTGTGTAAATCCTAACTTTTGAAATTGGAAATCCCCATATATTATCTGGCCAAGTGATGGGCTTTGGTATACTAAACAAAAAGTTAAATGCAATTAGTGTTCCAAAATCAGTCATTACCTCTGTTATTGGCACCTAAAGGAAGTGAGCTATTCTTGCGATTTTCTTTCTCTTGTGTAAATCCTAACTTTTGAAATTGGAAATCCCCATATATTATCTGGCCAAGTGATGGACTTTGGTATACTAAACAAAAAGTTAAATGCAAATAGTGTTCCAAAATCAGTCATTACCCCTGTTATTCGCACCTAAAGGAAGTGAGCTAGTCTAGAGATTTTCTTATCCCTGTGTAAATCTGAACTTTTGAAATTGGAAATCCCCATATATTATCTGGCCAAGTGATGGGTTTTGGTATACTAAACAAAAAGTTAAATGCAACTAGTGTTCCAAAATCAGTTATTACCTCTGTTATTGGCACCTAAAGGAAGTGAGCTATTCTTGAGATTTTCGTTCTCCTGTGTAAATCTGAACTTTTAAATTGGAAATCCCCATATATTATCTAGCCATGTGATGGGATTTGGTATACTAAACAAAAAGTTAAATGCAACTAGTGTTCCCAAATCATTCATTACCACTGTTATTGGTACCTAAAGGAAGTGAGCTAATCTTGAGATTTTCTTATCCCTGTGTAAATCTGAACTTTTCAAATTGGAAATCCACATATATTATTTGGCCAAGTGATGGGCTTTGGTATACTAAACAAAAAGTTAAATGCAACTAGTGTTCCAAAATCATTCATTACCACTGTTATTGGCACCTAAAGAAAGTGAGCTATTCTTGAGATTTTCTTATCCCTGTGTAAATCTGAACTTTTGAAAATGGAAATCCCCATATATTATCTGACCAAGTGATGGGCTTTGGTATACTAAACAAAAAGTTAAATGCAACTAGTGTTCCAAAATCATTCATTACCATTGTTATTGGCACATAAAGGAAGTGAGCTATTCTTGAGATTTTCTTATCCCTGTGTAAATCTGAACTTTTTAAATTGGAAACCCCATATTGTATCTGGCCAAGTGATAGGCTTTGGTATACTAAACAAAAAGTTAAATGCAACTAGTGTTCCAAAATCATTGATTACCACTGTTATTGGCACCTAAAGGAAGTGAGCTATTCTTGAGATTTTCTTATCCCTGTGTAAATCTGAACTTTTGAAAATGGAAATCCTCATATATTATCTGACCATGTGATGGGCTTTGGTATACTAAACAAAAAGTTAAATGCAACTAGTGTTCCAAAATCATTCATTACCACTGTTATTGGCACCTAAAGAAAGTGAGCTATTCTTGAGATTTTCTTATCCCTGTGTAAATCTGAACTTTTGAAAATGGAAATCCCCATATATTATCTGACCAAGTGATGGGCTTTGGTATACTAAACAAAAAGTTAAATGCAACTAGTGTTCTAAAATCATTCATTACCATTGTTATTGGCACATAAAGGAAGTGAGCTATTCTTGAGATTTTCTTATCCCTGTGTAAATCTGAACTTTTTAAATTGGAAACCCCATATTGTATCTGGCCAAGTGATAGGCTTTGGTATACTAAACAAAAAGTTAAATGCAACTAGTGTTCCAAAATCATTGATTACCACTGTTATTGGCACCTAAAGGAAGTGAGCTATTCTTGAGATTTTCTTATCCCTGTGTAAATCTGAACTTTTGAAATTGGAAATCCCCATATATTATCTGGCCAAGTGATGGGTTTTGGTATACTAAACAAAAAGTTAAATGCAACTAGTGTTCCAAAATCAGTTATTACCTCTGTTATTGGCACCTAAAGGAAGTGAGCTATTCTTGAGATTTTCTTATCCCTGTGTAAATCTGAACTTTTGAAATTGGAAATCCCCATATATTATCTGGCCAAGTGATGGGCTTTGGTATAGGTACTAAACAAAAAGTTAAATGCAATTAGTGTTCCAAAATCAGTCAGTACCCCTGTTATTCGCACCTAAAGGAAGTGAGCTAGTCTAGAGATTTTCTTATCCCTGTGTAAATCTGAACTTTTGAAATTGGAAATCCCCATATATTATCTGGCCAAGTGATGGGTTTTGGTATACTAAACAAAAAGTTAAATGCAACTAGTGTTCCAAAATCAGTTATTACCTCTGTTATTGGCACCTTAAAGAAGTGAGGTATTCTTGAGATTTTCTTATCCCTGTGTAAATCTGAGCTTTTGAAATTGGAAATCCCCGTATATTATCTGGCCAAGTGATGGGCTTTGGTATACTAAAGAAAAAGTTAAATGCAACTAGTGTTCCAAAATCATTCATTACCACTGTTATTGGTACCTAAAGGAAGTGAGCTAATCTTGAGATTTTCTTATCCCTGTGTAAATCTGAACTTTTCAAATTGGAAATCCACATATATTATCTGACCAAGTGATGGGCTTTGGTATACTAAACAAAAAGTTAAATGCAACTAGTGTTCCAAAATCATTCATTACCACTGTTATTGGCACATAAAGGAAGTGAGCTATTCTTGAGATTTTCTTATCCCTGTGTAAATCTGAACTTTTGAAATTGGAATTCCCCATATATTATCTGACCAAGTGATGGGCTTTGGTATACTAAACAAAAAGTTAAATGCAACTAGTGTTCCAAAATCATTCATTACCACTGTTATTGGCACATAAAGGAAGTGAGCTATTCTTGAGATTTTCTTATCCCTGTGTAAATCTGAACTTTTGAAATTGGAAACCCCATATTGTATCTGGCCAAGTGATAGGCTTTGGTATACTAAACAAAAAGTTAAATGCAACTAGTGTTCCAAAATCATTGATTACCACTGTTATTGGCACCTAAAGGAAGTGAGCGATTCTTGAGATTTTCTTAACCCTGTGTAAATCTGAACTTTTGAAATTGGAAATCCCCATATATTATCTGGCCATGTGATGGGCTTTGGTATACTAAACAAAAAGTTAAATGCAACTAGTGTTCCAAAATCATTCATTACCACTGTTATTGGCACCTAAAAGAAGTGAGCTATTCTTGAGATTTTCTTATCCCTGTGTAAATCTGAACTTTTGAAATTGGAAATCCCCATATATTATCTGGCCAAGTGATGGGCTTTGGTATACTAAACAAAAAGTTAAATGTAATTAGTGTTCCAAAATCAGTCATTACCTCTGTTATTGGCACCTAAAGGAAGTGAGTTATTCTTGAGATTTTCTTTCTCTTGTGTAAATCCTATCTTTTGAAATTGGAAATCCCCATATATTATCTTTCCAAGTGATGGGCTTTGGTATACTAAACAAAAAGTTAAATGCAATTAGTGTTCCAAAATCAGTCATTACCCCTGTTATTCGCACCTAAAGGAAGTGAGCTAGTCTAGAGATTTTATTATCCCTGTGTAAATCTGAACTTTTGAAATTGGAAATCCCCATATATTATCTGGCCAAGTGATGGGCTTTGGTATACTAAACAAAAAGTTAAATGCAATTAGTGTTCCAAAATCAGTCATTACCTCTGTTATTGGCACCTAAAGGAAGTGAGCTATTCTTGAGATTTTCTTTCTCCTGTGTAAATCCTAACTTTTGAAATTGGAAATCCCCATATATTATCTGGCCAAGTGATGGGTTTTGGTATACTAAACAAAATGTTAAATGCAACTAGTGTTCCAAAATCAGTTATTACCTCTGTTATTGGCACCTTAAGGAAGTGAGGTATTCTTGAGATTTTCTTATCCCTGTGTAAATCTGAGCTTTTGAAATTGGAAATCCCCATATATTATTTGGCCAAGTGATGGGGTTTGGTATACTAAACAAAAAGTTAAATGCAACTAGTGTTCCAAAATCAGTCATCACCTCTGCTATTGGCACCTAAAGGAAGTGAGTTAGTCTAGAGATTTTCTTATCCCTGTGTAAATCTGAACTTTTGAAATTGGAAATCCCCATATATTATCTGGCCAAGTGATGGGCTTTGGTATACTAAACAAAAAGTTAAATGCAACTAGTGTTCCAAAATCATTCATTACCACTGTTATTGGCACCTAAAGAAAGTGAGCTATTCTTGAGATTTTCTTATCCCTGTGTAAATCTGAACTTTTGAAAATGGAAATCCTCATATATTATCTGACCATGTGATGGGCTTTGGTATACTAAACAAAAAGTTAAATGCAACCAGTGTTCCCAAATCATTCATTGCCACTGTTATTGGTACCTAAAGGAAGTGAGCTAATCTTGAGATTTTCTTATCCCTGTGTAAATCTGAACTTTTCAAATTGGAAATCCCCATATATTATTTGGCCAAGTGATGGGCTTTGGTATACTAAACAAAAAGTTAAATGCAACTAGTGTTCCAAAATCAGTCATTACCTCTGTTATTGGTACCTAAAGGAAGTGAGCTATTCTTGAGATTTTCTTATCCCTGTGTAAATCTGAACTTTTGAAATTGGAAATCCCCATATATTATCTGGCCAAGTGATGGGCTTTGGTATACTAAACAAAAAGTTAAATGCAATTAGTGTTCCAAAATCAGTCATTACCCCTGTTATTGGCACCTAAAGGAAGTGAGCTATTCTTGAGATTTTCTTTCTCTTGTGTAAATCCTATCTTTTGAAATTGGAAATCCCCATATATTATCTGGCCAAGTGATGGGCTTTGGTATACTAAACAAAAAGTTAAATGCAATTAGTGTTCCAAAATCAGTCATTACCTCTGTTATTGGCACCTAAAGGAAGTGAGCTATTCTTGAGATTTTCTTTCTCCTGTGTAAATCCTAACTTTTGAAATTGGAAATCCCCATATATTATCTGGCCAAGTGATGGGTTTTGGTATACTAAACAAAAAGTTAAATGCAACAAGTGTTCCAAAATCAGTTATTACCTCTGTTATTGGCACCTAAAGGAAGTGAGCTAGTCTAGAGATTTTCTTATCCCTGTGTAAATCTGAACTTTTGAAATTGGAAATCCCCATATATTATCTGGCCAAGTGATGGGCTTTGGTATACTAAACAAAAAGTTAAATGCAATTAGTGATCCAAAATCAGTCATTACCTCTGTTATTGGCACCTAAAGGAAGTGAGCTATTCTTGAGATTTTCTTTCTCCTGTGTAAATCCTAACTTTTGAAATTGGAAATCCCCATATATTATCTGGCCAAGTGATGGGTTTTGGTATACTAAACAAAAAGTTAAATGCAACTAGTGTTCCAAAATCAGTTATTACCTCTGTTATTGGCACCTTAAGGAAGTGAGGTATTCTTGAGATTTTCTTATCCCTGTGTAAATCTGAGCTTTTGAAATTGGAAATCCCCATGTATTATTTGGCCAAGTGATGGGCTTTGGTATACTAAACAAAAAGTTAAATGCAACTAGTGTTCCAAAATCAGTCATCACCTCTGCTATTGGCACCTAAAGGAAGTGAGTTAGTCTAGAGATTTTCTTATCCCTGTGTAAATCTGAACTTTTGAAATCCCCATATATTATCTGGCCAAGTGATGGGCTTTGGTATACTAAACAAAAAGTTAAATGCAACTAGTGTTCCAAAATCATTCATTACCACTGTTATTGGCACCTAAAGAAAGTGAGCTATTCTTGAGATTTTCTTATCCCTGTGTAAATCTGAACTTTTGAAAATGGAAATCCTCATATATTATCTGACCATGTGATGGGCTTTGGTATACTAAACAAAAAGTTAAATGCAACTAGTGTTCCAAAATCATTCATTACCACTGTTATTGGCACCTAAAGAAAGTGAGCTATTCTTGAGATTTTCTTATCCCTGTGTAAATCTGAACTTTTGAAATTGGAAACCCCATATTGTATCTGGCCAAGTGATAGGCTTTGGTATACTAAACAAAAAGTTAAATGCAACTAGTGTTCCCAAATCATTCATTACCACTGTTATTGGTACCTAAAGGAAGTGAGCTAATCTTGAGATTTTCTTATCCCTGTGTAAATCTGAACTTTTCAAATTGGAAATCCCCATATATTATTTGGCCAAGTGATGGGCTTTGGTATACTAAACAAAAAGTTAAATGCAACTAGTGTTCCCAAATCATTCATTACCACTGTTATTGGTACCTAAAGGAAGTGAGCTAATCTTGAGATTTTCTTATCCCTGTGTAAGTCTGAACTTTTCAAATTGGAAATCCCCATATATTATTTGGCCAAGTGATGGGCTTTGGTATACTAAACAAAAAGTTAAATGCAACTAGTGTTCCAAAATCAGTCATTACCTCTGTTATTGGTACCTAAAGGAAGTGAGCTATTCTTGAGATTTTCTTATCCCTGTGTAAATCTGAACTTTTGAAATTGGAAACCCCATATATTATCTGGCCATGTGATGGGCTTTGGTATACTAAACAAAAAGTTAAATGCAACTAGTGTTCCAAAATCATTCATTACCACTGTTATTGGCACCTAAAGGAAGTGAGCTATTCTTGAGATTTTCTTTCTCTTGTGTAAATCCTAACTTTTGAAATTGGAAATCCCCATATATTATCTGGCCAAGTGATGGGCTTTGGTAAACTAAACAAAAAGTTAAATGCAATTAGTGTTCCAAAATCAGTCATTACTTCTGTTATTGGCACCTAAAGGAAGTGAGCTATTCTTGAGATTTTCTTTCTCCTGTGTAAATCCTAACTTTTGAAATTGGAAATCCCCATATATTATCTGGCCAAGTGATGGGCTTTGGTAAACTAAACAAAAAGTTAAATGCAATTAGTGTTCCAAAATCAGTCATTACTTCTGTTATTGGCACCTAAAGGAAGTGAGCTATTCTTGAGATTTTCTTTCTCCTGTGTAAATCCTAACTTTTGAAATTGGAAATCCCCATATATTATCTGGCCAAGTGATGGGCTTTGGTAAACTAAACAAAAAGTTAAATGCAATTAGTGTTCCAAAATCAGTCATTACTTCTGTTATTGGCACCTAAAGGAAGTGAGCTAATCTTGAGATTTTCTTATCCCTGTGTAAATCTGAACTTTTGAAATTGGAAACCCCATATATTATCTAGCCATGTGATGGGCTTTGGTATACTAAACAAAAAGTTAAATGCAACTAGTGTTCCAAAATCAGTCATTACCCCTGTTATTGGCACCTAAAGGAAGTGAGCTAGTCTAGAGATTTTCTTATCCCTGTGTAAATCTGAACTTTTGAAATTGGAAATCCCCATATATTATCTGGCCAAGTGATGGGTTTTGGTATACTAAACAAAAAGTTAAATGCAACCAGTGTTCCAAAATCATTCATTACCACTGTTATTGGCACCTAAAGAAAGTGAGCTATTCTTGAGATTTTCTTATCCCTGTGTAAATCTGAACTTTTCAAATTGGAAATCCCCATATATTATTTGGGCAAGTGATGGGCTTTGGTATACTAAACAAAAAGTTAAATCAACTAGTGTTCCCAAATCATTCATTACCACTGTTATTGGCACCTAAAGGAAGTGAGCTATTCTTGAGATTTTCTTATCCCTGTGTAAATCTGAACTTTTCAAATTGGAAATCCCCATATATTATTTGGGCAAGTGATGGGCTTTGGTATACTAAACAAAAAGTTAAATCAACTAGTGTTCCCAAATCATTCATTACCACTGTTATTGGCACCTAAAGGAAGTGAGCTATTCTTGAGATTTTCTTATCCCTGTGTAAATCTGAACTTTTCAAATTGGAAATCCCCATATATTATTTGGCCAAGTGATGGGCTTTGGTATACTAAACAAAAAGTTAAATGCAAGTAGTGTTCCAAAATCAGTCATTACCCCTGTTATTGGCACCTAAAGGAAGTGAGCTAGTCTAGAGATTTTCTTATCCCTGTGTAAATCTGAACTTTTGAAATTGGAAATCCCCATATATTATCAGGCCAAGTGATGGGCTTTGGTATACTAAACAAAAAGTTAAATGCAACCAGTGTTCCAAAATCATTCATTACCACTGTTATTGGCACCTAAAGAAAGTGAGCTATTCTTGAGATTTTCTTATCCCTGTGTAAATCTGAACTTTTGAAATTGGAAATCCCCATATATTATCTGCCCAAGTGAAGGGCTTTGGTATACTAAACAAAAAGTTAAATGCAACTAGTGTTCCAAAATCTGTAATTGGCACCTAAAGGAAGTGAGCTAGTCTAGAGATTTTCTTATCCCTGTGTAAATCTGAACTTTTGAAATTGGAAATCCCCATATATTATCTGCCCAAGTGAAGGGCTTTGGTATACTAATCAAAAAGTTAAATGCAACTAGTGTTCCAAAATCTGTTATTGGCACCTAAAGGAAGTGAGCTATTCTTGAGATTTTCTTATCCCTGTGTAAATCTGAACTTTTGAAATTGGAAATCCCCATATATTATCTGGCCAAGTGATGGGCTTTGGTATACTAAACAAAAAGTTAATGCAACTAGTGTTCCCAAATCATTCATTACCACTGTTATGGGTACCTAAAGGAAATGAGCTAATCTTGAGATTTTCTTATCCCTGTGTAAATCTGAACTTTTCAAATTGGAAATCCCCATATATTATTTGGCCAAGTGATGGGCTTTGGTATACTAAACAAAAAGTTAGATGCAACTAGTGTTCCCAAATCATTCATTACCACTGTTATTGGCACCTAAAGGAAGTGAGCTATTCTTGAGATTTTCTTATCCCTGTGTAAATCTGAACTTTTCAAATTGGAAATCCCCATATATTATTTGGCCAAGTGATGGGCTTTGGTATACTAAACAAAAAGTAAAATGCAAGTAGTGTTCCAAAATCAGTCACTACCTCCGTTATTGGCACCTAAAGGAAGTGAGCTATTCTTGAGATTTTCTTTCTCCTGTGTAAATCCTAACTTTTGAAATTGGAAATCCCCATATATTATCTGGCCAAGTGATGGGCTTTGGTATACTAAACAAAAAGTTAAATGCAACTAGTGTTCCAAAATCAGTCATTACCCCTGTTATTGGCACCTAAAGGAAGTGAGCTAGTCTAGAGATTTTCTTATCCCTGTGTAAATCTGAACTTTTGAAATTGGAAATCCCCATATATTATCTGGCCAAGTGATGGGCTTTGGTATACTAAACAAAAAGTTAAATGCAATTAGTGTTCCAAAATCAGTCATTACCTCTGTTATTGGCACCTAAAGGAAGTGAGCTATTCTTGAGATTTTCTTTTTCCTGTGTAAATCCTAACTTTTGAACTTGGAAATCCCCATATATTATCTGGTCAAGTGATGGGCTTTGGTATACTAAACAAAAAGTTAAATGCAACTAGTGTTCCAAAATCAGTTATTACCTCTGTTATTGGCACCTAAAGGAAGTGAGCTATTCTTGAGATTTTCTTATCCCTGTGTAAATCTGAACTTTTCAAATTGGAAGTCCTCATATATTATTTGGCCAAGTGATGGGCTTTGGTACACTAAACAAAAAGTTAAATGCAACTAGTGTTCCAAAATCTGTTATTGGCACCTAAAGGAAGTGAGCTATTCTTGAGATTTTCTTATCCCTGTGTAAATCTGAACTTTTCAAATTGGAAGTCCTCATATATTATTTGGCCAAGTGATGGGCTTTGGTACACTAAACAAAAAGTTAAATGCAACTAGTGTTCCAAAATCTGTTATTGGCACCTAAAGGAAGTGAGCTATTCTTGAGATTTTCTTATCCCTGTGTAAATCTGAACTTTTCAAATTGGAAATCCCCATATATTATCTGGCCAAGTGATGGGTTTTGGTATACTAAACAAAAAGTTAAATGCAACTAGTGTTCCAAAATCAGTTATTACCTCTGTTATTGGCACCTAAAGGAAGTGAGCTATTCTTGAGATTTGCTTATCCCTGTGTAAATCTGAACTTTTGAAATTGGAAATCCCCATATATTATCTGGTCAAGTGATGGGCTTTGGTATACTAAACAAAAAGTTAAATGCAACTAGTGTTCCAAAATCAGTTATTACCTCTGTTATTGGCACCTAAAGGAAGTGAGCTATTCTTGAGATTTTCTTATCCCTGTGTAAATCTGAACTTTTGAAATCCCCATTTATTATCTGGCCAAGTGATGGGCTTTGGTATACTAAACAAAAAGTTAAATGCAAGTAGTGTTCCAAAATCAGTCATTACCTCTGTTATTGGCACATAAAGGAAGTGAGCTATTCTTGATATTTTCTTATCCCTGTGTAAATCTGAACTTTTGAAATTGGAAATCCCCATATATTACCTGGCTTTGGTATACTAAACAGAAAGTTAAATGCAAGTAGTGTTCCAAAATCAGTCATTACCTCTGTTATTGGCACCTTAAGGAAGTGAGGTATTCTTGAGATTTTCTTATCCCTGTGTAAATCTGAGCTTTTGAAATTGGAAATCCCCATATATTATCTGGCCAAGTGAAGGGCTTTGGTATACTAAACAAAAAGTTAAATGCAACTAGTGTTCCAAAATCATTCATTACCACTGTTATTGGCACATAAAGGAAGTGAGCTATTCTTGAGATTTTCTTATCCCTGTGTAAATCTGAACTTTTAAATTGGAAATCCCCATATATTATCTAGCCATGTGATGGGATTTGGTATACTAAACAAAAAGTTAAATGCAACTAGTGTTCCCAAATCATTCATTACCACTGTTATTGGTACATAAAGGAAGTGAGCTAATCTTGAGATTTTCTTATCCCTGTGTAAATCTGAACTTTTCAAATTGGAAATCCCCATATATTATTTGTCCAAGTGATGGGCTTTGGTATACTAAACAAAAAGTTAAATGCAACTAGTGTTCCCAAATCATTCATTACCACTGTTATTGGCACCTAAAGGAAGTGAGCTATTCTTGAGATTTTCTTATCCCTGTGTAAATCTGAACTTTTCAAATTGGAAATCCCCATATATTATTTGGCCAAGTGATGGGCTTTGGTATACTAAACAAAAAGTTAAATGCAAGTAGTGTTCCAAAATCAGTCACTACCTCTGTTATTGGCACCTAAAGGAAGTGAGCTATTCTAGAGATTTTCTTATCCCTGTGTAAATCTGAACTTTTGAAATTGGAAATCCCCATATATTATCTGGCCAAGTGATGGGCTTTGGTATACTAAACAAAAAGTTAAATGCAATTAGTGTTCCAAAATCAGTCATTACCTCTGTTATTGGCACCTAAAGGAAGTGAGCTATTCTTGAGATTTTCTTTCTCCTGTGTAAATCCTAACTTTTGAAATTGGAAATCCCCATATATTATCTGGCCAAGTGATGGGCTTTGGTATACTAAACAAAAAGTTAAATGCAACCAGTGTTCCAAAATCATTCATTACCACTGTTATTGGCACCTAAAGAACGTGAGCTATTTTTGAGATTTTCTTATCCCTGTGTAAATCTGAACTTTTGAAAATGGAAATCCTCATATATTATCTGACCATGTGATGGGCTTTGGTATACTAAACAAGAAGTTAAATGCAACTAGTGTTCCAAAATCATTCATTACCACTGTTATTGGCACATAAAGGAAGTGAGCTATTCTTGAGATTTTCTTATCCCTGTGTAAATCTGAACTTTTCAAATTGGAAATCCCCTTATATTATTTGGCCAAGTGATGGGCTTTGGTATACTAAACAAAAAGTTAAATGCAACTAGTGGTCCAAAATCATTCATTACCACTGTTATTGGCACCTAAAGGAAGTGAGCTAGTCTAGAGATTTTCTTATCCCTGTGTAAATCTGAACTTTTGAAATTGGAAATCCCCATAGATATTATCTGGTCAAGTGATGGGCTTTGGTATACTAAACAAAAAGTTAAATGCAACTAGTGTTCCAAAATCTGTTATTGGCACCTAAAGGAAGTGAGCTATTTTTGAGATTTTCTTATCCCTGTGTAAATCTGAACTTTTGAATTTGGAAATCCCCATATATTATCTGGCCATGTGATGGACTTTGGTATACTAAACAAAAAGTTAAATGCAACTAGTGTTCCAAAATCAGTCATTACCTCTGTTATTGGCACCTTAAGGAAGTGAGGTATTCCTGAGATTTTCTTATCCCTGTGTAAATCTGAACTTTTGAAATTGGAAATCCCCATATATTATCTGGCCAAGTGAAGGGCTTTGGTATACTAAACAAAAAGTTAAATGCAATTAGTGTTCCAAAATCAGTCATTACCTCTGTTATTGGCACCTAAAGGAAGTGAGCTATTCTTGAGATTTTCTTTCTCCTGTGTAAATCCTAACTTTTGAAATTGGAAATCCCCATATATTATCTGGCCAAGTGATGGGTTTTGGTATACTAAACAAAAAGTTAAATGCAACTAGTGTTCCCAAATCATTCATTACCACTGTTATTGGCACCTAAAGGAAGTGAGCTATTCTTGAGATTTTCTTATCCCTGTGTAAATCTGAACTTTTCAAATTGGAAATCCCCTTATATTATTTGTCCAAGTGATGGGCTTTGGTATACTAAACAAAAAGTTAAATGCAACTAGTGTTCCCAAATCATTCATTACCACTGTTATTGGCACCTAAAGGAAGTGAGCTATTCTTGAGATTTTCTTATCCCTGTGTAAATCTGAACTTTTCAAATTGGAAATCCCCATATATTATTTGGCCAAGTGATGGGCTTTGGTATACTAAACAAAAAGTTAAATGCAAGTAGTGTTCCAAAATCAGTCACTACCTCTGTTATTGGCACCTAAAGGAAGTGAGCTATTCTAGAGATTTTCTTATCCCTGTGTAAATCTGAACTTTTGAAATTGGAAATCCCCATATATTATCTGGCCAAGTGATGGGCTTTGGTATACTAAACAAAAAGTTAAATGCAATTAGTGTTCCAAAATCAGTCATTACCTCTGTTATTGGCACCTAAAGGAAGTGAGCTATTCTTGAGATTTTCTTTCTCCTGTGTAAATCCTAACTTTTGAAATTGGAAATCCCCATATATTATCTGGCCAAGTGATGGGCTTTGGTATACTAAACAAAAAGTTAAATGCAACCAGTGTTCCAAAATCATTCATTACCACTGTTATTGGCACCTAAAGAACGTGAGCTATTTTTGAGATTTTCTTATCCCTGTGTAAATCTGAACTTTTGAAAATGGAAATCCTCATATATTATCTGACCATGTGATGGGCTTTGGTATACTAAACAAAAAGTTAAATGCAACTAGTGTTCCAAAATCATTCATTACCACTGTTATTGGCACATAAAGGAAGTGAGCTATTCTTGAGATTTTCTTATCCCTGTGTAAATCTGAACTTTTCAAATTGGAAATCCCCTTATATTATTTGGCCAAGTGATGGGCTTTGGTATACTAAACAAAAAGTTAAATGCAACTAGTGGTCCAAAATCATTCATTACCACTGTTATTGGCACCTAAAGGAAGTGAGCTAGTCTAGAGATTTTCTTATCCCTGTGTAAATCTGAACTTTTGAAATTGGAAATCCCCATAGATATTATCTGGTCAAGTGATGGGCTTTGGTATACTAAACAAAAAGTTAAATGCAACTAGTGTTCCAAAATCTGTTATTGGCACCTAAAGGAAGTGAGCTATTTTTGAGATTTTCTTATCCCTGTGTAAATCTGAACTTTTGAATTTGGAAATCCCCATATATTATCTGGCCATGTGATGGACTTTGGTATACTAAACAAAAAGTTAAATGCAACTAGTGTTCCAAAATCAGTCATTACCTCTGTTATTGGCACCTTAAGGAAGTGAGGTATTCCTGAGATTTTCTTATCCCTGTGTAAATCTGAACTTTTGAAATTGGAAATCCCCATATATTATCTGGCCAAGTGAAGGGCTTTGGTATACTAAACAAAAAGTTAAATGCAATTAGTGTTCCAAAATCAGTCATTACCTCTGTTATTGGCACCTAAAGGAAGTGAGCTATTCTTGAGATTTTCTTTCTCCTGTGTAAATCCTAACTTTTGAAATTGGAAATCCCCATATATTATCTGGCCAAGTGATGGGTTTTGGTATACTAAACAAAAAGTTAAATGCAACTAGTGTTCCAAAATCTGTCATTACCTCTGTTTTTGGCACCTAAAGGAAGTGAGCTAATCTTGAGATTTTCTTATCCCTGTGTAAATCTGAACTTTTCAAATTGGAAATCCCCATATATTATTTGTCCAGGTGATGGGCTTTGGTATACTAAACAAAAAGTTAAATACAACTTGTGTTCCCAAATCATTCATTACCACTGTTATTGGCACCTAAAGGAAGTGAGCTATTCTTGAGATTTTCTTATCCCTGTGTAAATCTGTACTTTTCAAATTGGAAATCCCCATATATTATTTGGCCAAGTGATGGGCTTTGGTATACTAAACAAAAAGTTAAATGCAAGTAGTGTTCCAAAATCAGTCACTACCTCTGTTATTGGCACCTAAAGGAAGTGAGCTATTCTTGAGATTTTCTTTCTCCTGTGTAAATCCTAACTTTTGAAATTGGAAATCCCCATATATTATCTGGCCAAGTGATGGGCTTTGGTATACTAAACAAAAAGTTAAATGCAACTAGTGTTCCAAAATCAGTCATTACCCCTGTTATTGGCACCTAAAGGAAGTGAGCTAGTCTAGAGATTTTCTTATCCCTGTGTAAATCTGAACTTTTGAAATTGAAAATCCCCATATATTATCTGGCCAAGTGATGGGCTTTGGTATACTAAACAAAAAGTTAAATGCAATTAGTGTTCCAAAATCAGTCATTACCTCTGTTATTGGCACCTAAAGGAAGTGAGCTATTCTTGAGATTTTCTTTCTCCTGTGTAAATCCTAACTTTTGAAATTGGAAATCCCCATATATTATCTGGCCAAGTGATGGGCTTTGGTATACTAAACAAAAAGTTAAATGCAACCAGTGTTCCAAAATCATTCATTACCACTGTCATTGGCACCTAAAGAAAGTGAGCTATTCTTGAGATTTTCTTATCCCTGTGTAAATCTGAACTTTTGAAAATGGAAATCCTCATATATTATCTGACCATGTGATGGGCTTTGGTATACTAAACAAAAAGTTAAATGCAACTAGTGTTCCAAAATCATTCATTACCACTGTTATTGGCACCTAAAGGAAGTGAGCTAGTCTAGAGATTTTCTTATCCCTGTGTAAATCTGAACTTTTGAAATTGGAAATCCCCATATATTATCTGGCCATGTGATGGACTTTGGTATACTAAACAAAAAGTTAAATGCAACTAGTGTTCCAAAATCAGTCATTACCTCTGTTATTGGCACCTTAAGGAAGTGAGGTATTCCTGAGATTTTCTTATCCCTGTGTAAATCTGAACTTTTGAAATTGGAAATCCCCATATATTATCTGGCCAAGTGAAGGGCGTTGGTATACTAAACAAAAAGTTAAATGCAACTAGTGTTCCAAAATCAGTTATTACCTCTGTTATTGGCACCTAAAGGAAGTGAGCTATTCTTGAGATTTTCTTATCCCTGTGTAAATCTGAACTTTTCAAATTGGAAATCCCCATATAATATTTGGCCAAGTGATGGGCTTTGGTATACTAAACAAAAAGTTAAATGCAACTAGTGTTCCAAAATCTGTCATTACCTCTGTTTTTGGCACCTATAGGAAATGAGCTATTCTTGAGATTTTCTTATCCCTGTGTAAATCTGAACTTTTGAAATTGGAAATCCCTATATATTATCTGGCCAAGTGAAGGGCTTTGGTATACTAAACAAAAAGTTAAATGCAATTAGTGTTCCAAAACCAGTCATTACCTCTGTTATTGGCACCTAAAGGAAGTGAGCTATTCTTGAGATTTTCTTATCCCTGTGTAAATCTGAACTTTTCAAATTGGAAATCCCCATATATTATTTGGCCAAGTGATGGGCTTTGGTATACTAAACAAAAAGTTAAATTCAAGTAGTGTTCCAAAATCAGTCACTACCTCTGTTATTGGCACCTTAAGAAAGTGAGCTATTCTTGAGATTTTCTTTCTCCTGTGTAAATCCTAACTTTTGAAATTGGAAATCCCCATATATTATCTGGCCAAGTGATGGGCTTTGGTATACTAAACAAAAAGTTAAATGCAACTTGTGTTCCAAAATCAGTCATTACCCCTGTTATTGGCACCTAAAGGAAGTGAGCTAGTCTAGAGATTTTCTTATCCCTGTGTAAATCTGAACTTTTGAAATCCCCATTTATTATCTGACCAAGAGATGGGCTTTGGTATACTAAACAAAAAGTTAAATGCAACTAGTGCTCCAAAATCATTCATTACCACTGTTATTGGTACCTAAAGGAAGTGAGCTAATCATGAGATTTTCTTATCCCTGTGTAAATCTGAACTTTTCAAATTGGAAATCCCCATATATTATTTGTCCAGGTGATGGGCTTTGGTATACTAAACAAAAAGTTAAATGCAACTTGTGTTCCCAAATCATTCATTACCACTGTTATTGGCACCTAAAGGAAGTGAGCTATTCTTGAGATTTTCTTATCCCTGTGTAAATCTGAACTTTTCAAATTGGAAATCCCCATATATTATTTGGCCAAGTGATGGGCTTTGGTATACTAAACAAAAAGTTAAATGCAACTAGTGTTCCCAAATCATTCATTACCACTGTTATTGGTACATAAAGGAAGTGAGCTAATCTTGAGATTTTCTTATCCCTGTGTAAATCTGAACTTTTCAAATTGGAAATCCCCATATATTATTTGTCCAAGTGATGGGCTTTGGTATACTAAACAAAAAGTTAAATGCAACTAGTGTTCCCAAATCATTCATTACCACTGTTATTGGTACATAAAGGAAGTGAGCTAATCTTGAGATTTTCTTATCCCTGTGTAAATCTGAACTTTTCAAATTGGAAATCCCCATATATTATCTAGCCATGTGATGGGATTTGGTATACTAAACAAAAAGTTAAATGCAACTAGTGTTCCCAAATCATTCATTACCACTGTTATTGGTACATAAAGGAAGTGAGCTAATCTTGAGATTTTCTTATCCCTGTGTAAATCTGAACTTTTCAAATTGGAAATCCCCATATATTATTTGTCCAAGTGATGGGCTTTGGTATACTAAACAAAAAGTTAAATGCAACTAGTGTTCCCAAATCATTCATTAACACTGTTATTGGCACCTAAAGGAAGTGAGCTATTCTTGAGATTTTCTTATCCCTGTGTAAATCTGAACTTTTCAAATTGGAAATCCCCAAATATTATTAGGCCAAGTGATGGGATTTGGTATACTAAACAAAAAGTTAAATGCAAGTAGTGTTCCAAAATCAGTCACTACCTCTGTTATTGGCACCTAAAGGAAGTGAGCTATTCTTGAGATTTTCTTTCTCCTGTGTAAATCCTAACTTTTGAAATTGGAAATCCCCATATATTATCTGGCCAAGTGATGGGCTTTGGTATACTAAACAAAAAGTTAAATGCAACTAGTGTTCCAAAATCAGTCATTACCCCTGTTATTGGCACCTAAAGGAAGTGAGCTAGTCTAGAGATTTTCTTATCCCTGTGTAAATCTGAACTTTTGAAATTGGAAATCCCCATATATTATCTGGCCAAGTGATGGGCTTTGGTATACTAAACAAAAAGTTAAATGCAACTAGTGTTCCAAAATCAGTCATTACCCCTGTTATTGGCACCTAAAGGAAGTGAGCTAGTCTAGAGATTTTCTTATCCCTGTGTAAATCTGAACTTTTGAAATTGGAAATCCCCATATATTATCTGGCCAAGTGATGGGCTTTGGTATACTAAACAAAAAGTTAAATGCAATTAGTGTTCCAAAATCAGTCATTACCTCTGTTATTGGCACCTAAAGGAAGTGAGCTATTCTTGAGATTTTCTTTCTCCTGTGTAAATCCTAACTTTTGAAATTGGAAATCCCCATATATTATCTGGCCAAGTGATGGGCTTTGGTATACTAAACAAAAAGTTAAATGCAACCAGTGTTCCAAAATCATTCATTACCACTGTTAGTGGCACCTAAAGAAAGTGAGCTATTCTTGAGATTTTCTTATCCCTGTGTAAATCTGAACTTTTAAATTGGAAATCCCCATATATTATCTAGCCATGTGATGGGATTTGGTATACTAAACAAAAAGTTAAATGCAACTAGTGTTCCCAAATCATTCATTACCACTGTTATTGGTACATAAAGGAAGTGAGCTAATCTTGAGATTTTCTTATCCCTGTGTAAATCTGAACTTTTCAAATTGGAAATCCCCATATATTATTTGTCCAAGTGATGGGCTTTGGTATACTAAACAAAAAGTTAAATGCAACTAGTGTTCCCAAATCATTCATTACCACTGTTATTGGCACCTAAAGGAAGTGAGCTATTCTTGAGATTTTCTTATCCCTGTGTAAATCTGAACTTTTCAAATTGGAAATCCCCAAATATTATTTAGCCAAGTGATGGGCTTTGGTATACTAAACAAAAAGTTAAATGCAAGTAGTGTTCCAAAATCAGTCACTACCTCTGTTATTGGCACCTAAAGGAAGTGAGCTATTCTTGAGATTTTCTTTCTCCTGTGTAAATCCTAACTTTTGAAATTGGAAATCCCCTTATATTATCTGGCCAAGTGATGGGCTTTGGTATACTAAACAAAAAGTTAAATGCAACTAGTGTTCCAAAATCAGTCATTACCCCTGTTATTGGCACCTAAAGGAAGTGAGCTAGTCTAGAGATGTTCTTATCCCTGTGTAAATCTGAACTTTTGAAATTGAAAATCCCCATATATTATCTGGCCAAGTGATGGGCTTTGGTATACTAAACAAAAAGTTAAATGCAATTAGTGTTCCAAAATCAGTCATTACCTCTGTTATTGGCACCTAAAGGAAGTGAGCTATTCTTGAGATTTTCTTTCTCCTGTGTAAATCCTAACTTTTGAAATTGGAAATCCCCATATATTATCTGGCCAAGTGATGGGCTTTGGTATACTAAACAAAAAGTTAAATGCAACTAGTGTTCCAAAATCAGTCATTACCCCTGTTATTGGCACCTAAAGGAAGTGAGCTAGTCTAGAGATTTTCTTATCCCTGTGTAAATCTGAACTTTTGAAATTGAAAATCCCCATATATTATCTGGCCAAGTGATGGGCTTTGGTATACTAAACAAAAAGTTAAATGCAATTAGTGTTCCAAAATCAGTCATTACCTCTGTTATTGGCACCTAAAGGAAGTGAGCTATTCTTGAGATTTTCTTTCTCCTGTGTAAATCCTAACTTTTGAAATTGGAAATCCCCATATATTATCTGGCCAAGTGATGGGCTTTGGTATACTAAACAAAAAGTTAAATGCAACCAGTGTTCCAAAATCATTCATTACCACTGTCATTGGCACCTAAAGAAAGTGAGCTATTCTTGAGATTTTCTTATCCCTGTGTAAATCTGAACTTTTGAAATTGGAAATCCCCATATATTATCTGGTCAAGTGATGGGCTTTGGTATACTAAACAAAAAGTTAAATGCAACTAGTGTTCCAAAATCTGTTATTGGCACCTAAAGGAAGTGAGCTATTCTTGAGATTTTCTTATCCCTGTGTAAATCTGAACTTTTGAAATTGGAAATCCCCATATATTATCTGGCCATGTGATGGACTTTGGTATACTAAACAAAAAGTTAAATGCAACCAGTGTTCCAAAATCAGTCATTACCTCTGTTATTGGCACCTTAAGGAAGTGAGGTATTCCTGAGATTTTCTTATCCCTGTGTAAATCTGAACTTTTGAAATTGGAAATCCCCATATATTATCTGGCCAAGTGAAGGGCGTTGGTATACTAAACAAAAAGTTAAATGCAATTAGTGTGCCAAAATCAGTCATTACCTCTGTTATTGGCACCTAAAGGAAGTGAGCTATTCTTGAGATTTTCTTTCTCCTGTGTAAATCCTAACTTTTGAAATTGGAAATCCCCATATATTATCTGTCCAAGTGATGGGTTTTGGTATACTAAATAAAAAGTTAAATGCAACTAGTGTTCCAAAATCTGTCATTACCTCTGTTTTTGGCACCTATAGGAAGTGAGCTATTCTTGAGATTTTCTTATCCCTGTGTAAATCTGAACTTTTCAAATTGGAAACCCCATATAATATTTGGCCAAGTGATGGGCTTTGGTATACTAAACAAAAAGTTAAATGCAACTAGTGTTCCAAAATCTGTCATTACCTCTGTTTTTGGCACCTATAGGAAGTGAGCTATTCTTGAGATTTTCTTATCCCTGTGTAAATCTGAACTTTTCAAATTGGAAATCCCCATATATTATTTGGCCAAGTGAAGGGCTTTGGTATACTAAACAAAAAGTTAAATGCAACCAGTGTTCCAAAATCATTCATTACCACTGTTATTGGCACCTAAAGAAAGTGAGCTATTCTTGAGATTTTCTTATCCCTGTGTAAATCTGAACTTTTAAATTGGAAATCCCCATATATTATCTGGCCAAGTGATGGGCTTTGGTATACTAAACAAAAAGTTAAATGCAACCAGTGTTCCAAAATCATTCATTACCACTGTTATTGGCACCTAAAGAAAGTGAGCTATTCTTGAGATTTTCTTATCCCTGTGTAAATCTGAACTTTTAAATTGGAAATCCCCATATATTATCTGGCCAAGTGATGGGCTTTGGTATACTAAACAAAAAGTTAAATGCAAGTAGTGTTCCAAAATCAGTCACTACCTCTGTTATTGGCACCTAAAGGAAGTGAGCTATTCTTGAGATTTTCTTATCCCTGTGTAAATCTGAACTTTTCAAATTGGAAATCCCCATATATTATTTGGCCAAGTGATGGGCTTTGGTATACTAAACAAAAAGTTAAATGCAAGTAGTGTTCCAAAATCAGTCACTACCTCTGTTATTGGCACCTAAAGGAAGTGAGCTATTCTAGAGATTTTCTTATCCCTGTGTAAATCTGAACTTTTGAAATTGGAAATCCCCATATATTATCTGGCCAAGTGATGGGCTTTGGTATACTAAACAAAAAGTTAAATGCAATTAGTGTTCCAAAATCAGTCATTACCTCTGTTATTGGCACCTAAAGGAAGTGAGCTATTCTTGAGATTTTCTTTCTCCTGTGTAAATCCTAACTTTTGAAATTGGAAATCCCCATATATTATCTGGCCAAGTGATGGGCTTTGGTATACTAAACAAAAAGTTAAATGCAACCAGTGTTCCAAAATCATTCATTACCACTGTTATTGGCACCTAAAGAACGTGAGCTATTTTTGAGATTTTCTTATCCCTGTGTAAATCTGAACTTTTGAAAATGGAAATCCTCATATATTATCTGACCATGTGATGGGCTTTGGTATACTAAACAAAAAGTTAAATGCAACTAGTGTTCCAAAATCATTCATTACCACTGTTATTGGCACATAAAGGAAGTGAGCTATTCTTGAGATTTTCTTATCCCTGTGTAAATCTGAACTTTTCAAATTGGAAATCCCCTTATATTATTTGGCCAAGTGATGGGCTTTGGTATACTAAACAAAAAGTTAAATGCAACTAGTGGTCCAAAATCATTCATTACCACTGTTATTGGCACCTAAAGGAAGTGAGCTAGTCTAGAGATTTTCTTATCCCTGTGTAAATCTGAACTTTTGAAATTGGAAATCCCCATAGATATTATCTGGTCAAGTGATGGGCTTTGGTATACTAAACAAAAAGTTAAATGCAAGTAGTGTTCCAAAATCTGTTATTGGCACCTAAAGGAAGTGAGCTATTTTTGAGATTTTCTTATCCCTGTGTAAATCTGAACTTTTGAATTTGGAAATCCCCATATATTATCTGGCCATGTGATGGACTTTGGTATACTAAACAAAAAGTTAAATGCAACTAGTGTTCCAAAATCAGTCATTACCTCTGTTATTGGCACCTTAAGGAAGTGAGGTATTCCTGAGATTTTCTTATCCCTGTGTAAATCTGAACTTTTGAAATTGGAAATCCCCATATATTATCTGGCCAAGTGAAGGGCTTTGGTATACTAAACAAAAAGTTAAATGCAATTAGTGTTCCAAAATCAGTCATTACCTCTGTTATTGGCACCTAAAGGAAGTGAGCTATTCTTGAGATTTTCTTTCTCCTGTGTAAATCCTAACTTTTGAAATTGGAAATCCCCATATATTATCTGGCCAAGTGATGGGTTTTGGTATACTAAACAAAAAGTTAAATGCAACTAGTGTTCCAAAATCTGTCATTACCTCTGTTTTTGGCACCTAAAGGAAGTGAGCTAATCTTGAGATTTTCTTATCCCTGTGTAAATCTGAACTTTTCAAATTGGAAATCCCCATATATTATTTGTCCAGGTGATGGGCTTTGGTATACTAAACAAAAAGTTAAATACAACTTGTGTTCCCAAATCATTCATTACCACTGTTATTGGCACCTAAAGGAAGTGAGCTATTCTTGAGATTTTCTTATCCCTGTGTAAATCTGAACTTTTCAAATTGGAAATCCCCATATATTATTTGGCCAAGTGATGGGCTTTGGTATACTAAACAAAAAGTTAAATGCAAGTAGTGTTCCAAAATCAGTCACTACCTCTGTTATTGGCACCTAAAGGAAGTGAGCTATTCTTGAGATTTTCTTTCTCCTGTGTAAATCCTAACTTTTGAAATTGGAAATCCCCATATATTATCTGGCCAAGTGATGGGCTTTGGTATACTAAACAAAAAGTTAAATGCAACTAGTGTTCCAAAATCAGTCATTACCCCTGTTATTGGCACCTAAAGGAAGTGAGCTAGTCTAGAGATTTTCTTATCCCTGTGTAAATCTGAACTTTTGAAATTGAAAATCCCCATATATTATCTGGCCAAGTGATGGGCTTTGGTATACTAAACAAAAAGTTAAATGCAATTAGTGTTCCAAAATCAGTCATTACCTCTGTTATTGGCACCTAAAGGATGTGAGCTATTCTTGAGATTTTCTTTCTCCTGTGTAAATCCTAACTTTTGAAATTGGAAATCCCCATATATTATCTGGCCAAGTGATGGGCTTTGGTATACTAAACAAAAAGTTAAATGCAACCAGTGTTCCAAAATCATTCATTACCACTGTCATTGGCACCTAAAGAAAGTGAGCTATTCTTGAGATTTTCTTATCCCTGTGTAAATCTGAACTTTTGAAAATGGAAATCCTCATATATTATCTGACCATGTGATGGGCTTTGGTATACTAAACAAAAAGTTAAATGCAACTAGTGTTCCAAAATCATTCATTACCACTGTTATTGGCACCTAAAGGAAGTGAGCTAGTCTAGAGATTTTCTTATCCCTGTGTAAATCTGAACTTTTGAAATTGGAAATCCCCATATATTATCTGGCCATGTGATGGACTTTGGTATACTAAACAAAAAGTTAAATGCAACTAGTGTTCCAAAATCAGTCATTACCTCTGTTATTGGCACCTTAAGGAAGTGAGGTATTCCATCCCTGTGTAAATCTGAACTTTTGAAATTGGAAATCCCCATATATTATCTGGCCAAGTGAAGGGCGTTGGTATACTAAACAAAAAGTTAAATGCAACTAGTGTTCCAAAATCAGTTATTACCTCTGTTATTGGCACCTAAAGGAAGTGAGCTATTCTTGAGATTTTCTTATCCCTGTGTAAATCTGAACTTTTCAAATTGGAAATCCCCATATAATATTTGGCCAAGTGATGGGCTTTGGTATACTAAACAAAAAGTTAAATGCAACTAGTGTTCCAAAATCTGTCATTACCTCTGTTTTTGGCACCTATAGGAAGTGAGCTATTCTTGAGATTTTCTTATCCCTGTGTAAATCTGAACTTTTCAAATTGGAAATCCCCATATATTATTTGGCCAAGTGATGGGCTTTGGTATACTAAACAAAAAGTTAAATGCAACTAGTGTTCCAAAATCTGTCATTACCTCTGTTTTTGGCACCTAAAGGAAGTGAGCTATTCTTGAGATTTTCTTATCCCTGTGTAAATCTGAACTTTTGAAATTGGAAATCCCTATATATTATCTGGCCAAGTGAAGGGCTTTGGTATACTAAACAAAAAGTTAAATGCAATTAGTGTTCCAAAACCAGTCATTACCTCTGTTATTGGCACCTAAAGGAAGTGAGCTATTCTTGAGATTTTCTTATCCCTGTGTAAATCTGAACTTTTCAAATTGGAAATCCCCATATATTATTTGGCCAAGTGATGGGCTTTGGTATACTAAACAAAAAGTTAAATTCAAGTAGTGTTCCAAAATCAGTCACTACCTCTGTTATTGGCACCTTAAGAAAGTGAGCTATTCTTGAGATTTTCTTTCTCCTGTGTAAATCCTAACTTTTGAAGTTGGAAATCCCCATATATTATCTGGCCAAGTGATGGGCTTTGGTATACTAAACAAAAAGTTAAATGCAACTTGTGTTCCAAAATCAGTCATTACCCCTGTTATTGGCACCTAAAGGAAGTGAGCTAGTCTAGAGATTTTCTTATCCCTGTGTAAATCTGAACTTTTGAAATTGGAAATCCCCATATATTATCTGGCCAAGTGATGGGCTTTGGTATACTAAACAAAAAGTTAAATGGAATTAGTGTTCCAAAATCAGTCATTACCTCTGTTATTGGCACCAAAGGAAGTGAGCTATTCTTGAGATTTTCTTTCTGCTGTGTAAATCCTAACTTTTGAAATTGGAAATCCCCATATATTATCTGGCCAAGTGATGGGCTTTGGTATACTAAACAAAAAGTTAAATGCAACTAGTGTTCCCAAATCATTCATTACCACTGTTATTGGTACATAAAGGAAGTGAGCTAATCTTGAGATTTTCTTATCCCTGTGTAAATCTGAACTTTTCAAATTGGAAATCCCCATATATTATCTAGCCATGTGATGGGATTTGGTATACTAAACAAAAAGTTAAATGCAACTAGTGTTCCCAAATCATTCATTACCACTGTTATTGGTACATAAAGGAAGTGAGCTAATCTTGAGATTTTCTTATCCCTGTGTAAATCTGAACTTTTCAAATTGGAAATCCCCATATATTATTTGTCCAAGTGATGGGCTTTGGTATACTAAACAAAAAGTTAAATGCAACTAGTGTTCCCAAATCATTCATTAACACTGTTATTGGCACCTAAAGGAAGTGAGCTATTCTTGAGATTTTCTTATCCCTGTGTAAATCTGAACTTTTCAAATTGGAAATCCCCAAATATTATTTGGCCAAGTGATGGGATTTGGTATACTAAACAAAAAGTTAAATGCAAGTAGTGTTCCAAAATCAGTCACTACCTCTGTTATTGGCACCTAAAGGAAGTGAGCTATTCTTGAGATTTTCTTTCTCCTGTGTAAATCCTAACTTTTGAAATTGGAAATCCCCATATATTATCTGGCCAAGTGATGGGCTTTGGTATACTAAACAAAAAGTTAAATGCAACTAGTGTTCCAAAATCAGTCATTACCCCTGTTATTGGCACCTAAAGGAAGTGAGCTAGTCTAGAGATTTTCTTATCCCTGTGTAAATCTGAACTTTTGAAATTGGAAATCCCCATATATTATCTGGCCAAGTGATGGGCTTTGGTATACTAAACAAAAAGTTAAATGCAACTAGTGTTCCAAAATCAGTCATTACCTCTGTTATTGGCACCTAAAGGAAGTGAGCTATTCTTGAGATTTTCTTTCTCCTGTGTAAATCCTAACTTTTGAAATTGGAAATCCCCATATATTATCTGGCCAAGTGATGGGCTTTGGTATACTAAACAAAAAGTTAAATGCAACCAGTGTTCCAAAATCATTCATTACCACTGTTAGTGGCACCTAAAGAAAGTGAGCTATTCTTGAGATTTTCTTATCCCTGTGTAAATCTGAACTTTTAAATTGGAAATCCCCATATATTATCTAGCCATGTGATGGGATTTGGTATACTAAACAAAAAGTTAAATGCAACTAGTGTTCCCAAATCATTCATTACCACTGTTATTGGTACATAAAGGAAGTGAGCTAATCTTGAGATTTTCTTATCCCTGTGTAAATCTGAACTTTTCAAATTGGAAATCCCCATATATTATTTGTCCAAGTGATGGGCTTTGGTATACTAAACAAAAAGTTAAATGCAACTAGTGTTCCCAAATCATTCATTACCACTGTTATTGGCACCTAAAGGAAGTGAGCTATTCTTGAGATTTTCTTATCCCTGTGTAAATCTGAACTTTTCAAATTGGAAATCCCCAAATATTATTTGGCCAAGTGATGGGCTTTGGTATACTAAACAAAAAGTTAAATGCAAGTAGTGTTCCAAAATCAGTCACTACCTCTGTTATTGGCACCTAAAGGAAGTGAGCTATTCTTGAGATTTTCTTTCTCCTGTGTAAATCCTAACTTTTGAAATTGGAAATCCCCATATATTATCTGGCCAAGTGATGGGCTTTGGTATACTAAACAAAAAGTTAAATGCAACTAGTGTTCCAAAATCAGTCATTACCCCTGTTATTGGCACCTAAAGGAAGTGAGCTAGTCTAGAGATGTTCTTATCCCTGTGTAAATCTGAACTTTTGAAATTGAAAATCCCCATATATTATCTGGCCAAGTGATGGGCTTTGGTATACTAAACAAAAAGTTAAATGCAATTAGTGTTCCAAAATCAGTCATTACCTCTGTTATTGGCACCTAAAGGAAGTGAGCTATTCTTGAGATTTTCTTTCTCCTGTGTAAATCCTAACTTTTGAAATTGGAAATCCCCATATATTATCTGGCCAAGTGATGGGCTTTGGTATACTAAACAAAAAGTTAAATGCAACTAGTGTTCCAAAATCAGTCATTACCCCTGTTATTGGCACCTAAAGGAAGTGAGCTAGTCTAGAGATTTTCTTATCCCTGTGTAAATCTGAACTTTTGAAATTGAAAATCCCCATATATTATCTGGCCAAGTGATGGGCTTTGGTATACTAAACAAAAAGTTAAATGCAATTAGTGTTCCAAAATCAGTCATTACCTCTGTTATTGGCACCTAAAGGAAGTGAGCTATTCTTGAGATTTTCTTTCTCCTGTGTAAATCCTAACTTTTGAAATTGGAAATCCCCATATATTATCTGGCCAAGTGATGGGCTTTGGTATACTAAACAAAAAGTTAAATGCAACCAGTGTTCCAAAATCATTCATTACCACTGTCATTGGCACCTAAAGAAAGTGAGCTATTCTTGAGATTTTCTTATCCCTGTGTAAATCTGAACTTTTGAAATTGGAAATCCCCATATATTATCTGGTCAAGTGATGGGCTTTGGTATACTAAACAAAAAGTTAAATGCAACTAGTGTTCCAAAATCTGTTATTGGCACCTAAAGGAAGTGAGCTATTCTTGAGATTTTCTTATCCCTGTGTAAATCTGAACTTTTGAAATTGGAAATCCCCATATATTATTTGGCCATGTGATGGACTTTGGTATACTAAACAAAAAGTTAAATGCAACCAGTGTTCCAAAATCAGTCATTACCTCTGTTATTGGCACCTTAAGGAAGTGAGGTATTCCTGAGATTTTCTTATCCCTGTGTAAATCTGAACTTTTGAAATTGGCAATCCCCATATATTATCTGGCCAAGTGAAGGGCGTTGGTATACTAAACAAAAAGTTAAATGCAATTAGTGTGCCAAAATCAGTCATTACCTCTGTTATTGGCACCTAAAGGAAGTGAGCTATTCTTGAGATTTTCTTTCTCCTGTGTAAATCCTAACTTTTGAAATTGGAAATCCCCATATATTATCTGTCCAAGTGATGGGTTTTGGTATACTAAACAAAAAGTTAAATGCAACTAGTGTTCCAAAATCTGTCATTACCTCTGTTTTTGGCACCTATAGGAAGTGAGCTATTCTTGAGATTTTCTTATCCCTGTGTAAATCTGAACTTTTCAAATTGGAAACCCCATATAATATTTGGCCAAGTGATGGGCTTTGGTATACTAAACAAAAAGTTAAATGCAACTAGTGTTCCAAAATCTGTCATTACCTCTGTTTTTGGCACCTATAGGAAGTGAGCTATTCTTGAGATTTTCTTATCCCTGTGTAAATCTGAACTTTTCAAATTGGAAATCCCCATATATTATTTGGCCAAGTGAAGGGCTTTGGTATACTAAACAAAAAGTTAAATGCAACCAGTGTTCCAAAATCATTCATTACCACTGTTATTGGCACCTAAAGAAAGTGAGCTATTCTTGAGATTTTCTTATCCCTGTGTAAATCTGAACTTTTAAATTGGAAATCCCCATATATTATCTGGCCAAGTGATGGGCTTTGGTATACTAAACAAAAAGTTAAATGCAACCAGTGTTCCAAAATCATTCATTACCACTGTCATTGGCACCTAAAGAAAGTGAGCTATTCTTGAGATTTTCTTATCCCTGTGTAAATCTGAACTTTTGAAAATGGAAATCCTCATATATTATCTGACCATGTGATGGGCTTTGGTATACTAAACAAAAAGTTAAATGCAACTAGTGTTCCAAAATCATTCATTACCACTGTTATTGGCACCTAAAGGAAGTGAGCTAGTCTAGAGATTTTCTTATCCCTGTGTAAATCTGAACTTTTGAAATTGGAAATCCCCATATATTATCTGGCCATGTGATGGACTTTGGTATACTAAACAAAAAGTTAAATGCAACTAGTGTTCCAAAATCAGTCATTACCTCTGTTATTGGCACCTTAAGGAAGTGAGGTATTCCATCCCTGTGTAAATCTGAACTTTTGAAATTGGAAATCCCCATATATTATCTGGCCAAGTGAAGGGCGTTGGTATACTAAACAAAAAGTTAAATGCAACTAGTGTTCCAAAATCAGTTATTACCTCTGTTATTGGCACCTAAAGGAAGTGAGCTATTCTTGAGATTTTCTTATCCCTGTGTAAATCTGAACTTTTCAAATTGGAAATCCCCATATAATATTTGGCCAAGTGATGGGCTTTGGTATACTAAACAAAAAGTTAAATGCAACTAGTGTTCCAAAATCTGTCATTACCTCTGTTTTTGGCACCTATAGGAAGTGAGCTATTCTTGAGATTTTCTTATCCCTGTGTAAATCTGAACTTTTCAAATTGGAAATCCCCATATATTATTTGGCCAAGTGATGGGCTTTGGTATACTAAACAAAAAGTTAAATGCAACTAGTGTTCCAAAATCTGTCATTACCTCTGTTTTTGGCACCTAAAGGAAGTGAGCTATTCTTGAGATTTTCTTATCCCTGTGTAAATCTGAACTTTTGAAATTGGAAATCCCTATATATTATCTGGCCAAGTGAAGGGCTTTGGTATACTAAACAAAAAGTTAAATGCAATTAGTGTTCCAAAACCAGTCATTACCTCTGTTATTGGCACCTAAAGGAAGTGAGCTATTCTTGAGATTTTCTTATCCCTGTGTAAATCTGAACTTTTCAAATTGGAAATCCCCATATATTATTTGGCCAAGTGATGGGCTTTGGTATACTAAACAAAAAGTTAAATTCAAGTAGTGTTCCAAAATCAGTCACTACCTCTGTTATTGGCACCTTAAGAAAGTGAGCTATTCTTGAGATTTTCTTTCTCCTGTGTAAATCCTAACTTTTGAAGTTGGAAATCCCCATATATTATCTGGCCAAGTGATGGGCTTTGGTATACTAAACAAAAAGTTAAATGCAACTTGTGTTCCAAAATCAGTCATTACCCCTGTTATTGGCACCTAAAGGAAGTGAGCTAGTCTAGAGATTTTCTTATCCCTGTGTAAATCTGAACTTTTGAAATTGGAAATCCCCATATATTATCTGGCCAAGTGATGGGCTTTGGTATACTAAACAAAAAGTTAAATGCAATTAGTGTTCCAAAATCAGTCATTACCTCTGTTATTGGCACCAAAGGAAGTGAGCTATTCTTGAGATTTTCTTTCTGCTGTGTAAATCCTAACTTTTGAAATTGGAAATCCCCATATATTATCTGGCCAAGTGATGGGCTTTGGTATACTAAACAAAAAGTTAAATGCAACTAGTGTTCCCAAATCATTCATTACCACTGTTATTGGTACATAAAGGAAGTGAGCTAATCTTGAGATTTTCTTATCCCTGTGTAAATCTGAACTTTTCAAATTGGAAATCCCCATATATTATCTAGCCATGTGATGGGATTTGGTATACTAAACAAAAAGTTAAATGCAACTAGCGTTCCCAAATCATTCATTACCACTGTTATTGGTACATAAAGGAAGTGAGCTAATCTTGAGATTTTCTTATCCCTGTGTAAATCTGAACTTTTCAAATTGGAAATCCCCATATATTATTTGTCCAAGTGATGGGCTTTGGTATACTAAACAAAAAGTTAAATGCAACTAGTGTTCCCAAATCATTCATTAACACTGTTATTGGCACCTAAAGGAAGTGAGCTATTCTTGAGATTTTCTTATCCCTGTGTAAATCTGAACTTTTCAAATTGGAAATCCCCAAATATTATTTGGCCAAGTGATGGGATTTGGTATACTAAACAAAAAGTTAAATGCAAGTAGTGTTCCAAAATCAGTCACTACCTCTGTTATTGGCACCTAAAGGAAGTGAGCTATTCTTGAGATTTTCTTTCTCCTGTGTAAATCCTAACTTTTGAAATTGGAAATCCCCATATATTATCTGGCCAAGTGATGGGCTTTGGTATACTAAACAAAAAGTTAAATGCAACTAGTGTTCCAAAATCAGTCATTACCCCTGTTATTGGCACCTAAAGGAAGTGAGCTAGTCTAGAGATTTTCTTATCCCTGTGTAAATCTGAACTTTTGAAATTGGAAATCCCCATATATTATCTGGCCAAGTGATGGGCTTTGGTATACTAAACAAAAAGTTAAATGCAACTAGTGTTCCAAAATCAGTCATTACCCCTGTTATTGGCACCTAAAGGAAGTGAGCTAGTCTAGAGATTTTCTTATCCCTGTGTAAATCTGAACTTTTGAAATTGGAAATCCCCATATATTATCTGGCCAAGTGATGGGCTTTGGTATACTAAACAAAAAGTTAAATGCAATTAGTGTTCCAAAATCAGTCATTACCTCTGTTATTGGCACCTAAAGGAAGTGAGCTATTCTTGAGATTTTCTTTCTCCTGTGTAAATCCTAACTTTTGAAATTGGAAATCCCCATATATTATCTGGCCAAGTGATGGGCTTTGGTATACTAAACAAAAAGTTAAATGCAACCAGTGTTCCAAAATCATTCATTACCACTGTTAGTGGCACCTAAAGAAAGTGAGCTATTCTTGAGATTTTCTTATCCCTGTGTAAATCTGAACTTTTAAATTGGAAATCCCCATATATTATCTAGCCATGTGATGGGATTTGGTATACTAAACAAAAAGTTAAATGCAACTAGTGTTCCCAAATCATTCATTACCACTGTTATTGGTACATAAAGGAAGTGAGCTAATCTTGAGATTTTCTTATCCCTGTGTAAATCTGAACTTTTCAAATTGGAAATCCCCATATATTATTTGTCCAAGTGATGGGCTTTGGTATACTAAACAAAAAGTTAAATGCAACTAGTGTTCCCAAATCATTCATTACCACTGTTATTGGCACCTAAAGGAAGTGAGCTATTCTTGAGATTTTCTTATCCCTGTGTAAATCTGAACTTTTCAAATTGGAAATCCCCAAATATTATTTGGCCAAGTGATGGGCTTTGGTATACTAAACAAAAAGTTAAATGCAAGTAGTGTTCCAAAATCAGTCACTACCTCTGTTATTGGCACCTAAAGGAAGTGAGCTATTCTTGAGATTTTCTTTCTCCTGTGTAAATACTAACTTTTGAAATTGGAAATCCCCATATATTATCTGGCCAAGTGATGGGCTTTGGTATACTAAACAAAAAGTTAAATGCAACTAGTGTTCCAAAATCAGTCATTACCCCTGTTATTGGCACCTAAAGGAAGTGAGCTAGTCTAGAGATGTTCTTATCCCTGTGTAAATCTGAACTTTTGAAATTGAAAATCCCCATGTATTATCTGGCCAAGTGATGGGCTTTGGTATACTAAACAAAAAGTTAAATGCAATTAGTGTTCCAAAATCAGTCATTACCTCTGTTATTGGCACCTAAAGGAAGTGAGCTATTCTTGAGATTTTCTTTCTCCTGTGTAAATCCTAACTTTTGAAATTGGAAATCCCCATATATTATCTGGCCAAGTGATGGGCTTTGGTATACTAAACAAAAAGTTAAATGCAACTAGTGTTCCAAAATCAGTCATTACCCCTGTTATTGGCACCTAAAGGAAGTGAGCTAGTCTAGAGATTTTCTTATCCCTGTGTAAATCTGAACTTTTGAAATTGAAAATCCCCATATATTATCTGGCCAAGTGATGGGCTTTGGTATACTAAACAAAAAGTTAAATGCAATTAGTGTTCCAAAATCAGTCATTACCTCTGTTATTGGCACCTAAAGGAAGTGAGCTATTCTTGAGATTTTCTTTCTCCTGTGTAAATCCTAACTTTTGAAATTGGAAATCCCCATATATTATCTGGCCAAGTGATGGGCTTTGGTATACTAAACAAAAAGTTAAATGCAACCAGTGTTCCAAAATCATTCATTACCACTGTCATTGGCACCTAAACAAAGTGAGCTATTCTTGAGATTTTCTTATCCCTGTGTAAATCTGAACTTTTGAAATTGGAAATCCCCATATATTATCTGGTCAAGTGATGGGCTTTGGTATACTAAACAAAAAGTTAAATGCAACTAGTGTTCCAAAATCTGTTATTGGCACCTAAAGGAAGTGAGCTATTCTTGAGATTTTCTTATCCCTGTGTAAATCTGAACTTTTGAAATTGGAAATCCCCATATATTATCTGGCCATGTGATGGACTTTGGTATACTAAACAAAAAGTTAAATGCAACCAGTGTTCCAAAATCAGTCATTACCTCTGTTATTGGCACCTTAAGGAAGTGAGGTATTCCTGAGATTTTCTTATCCCTGTGTAAATCTGAACTTTTGAAATTGGAAATCCCCATATATTATCTGGCCAAGTGAAGGGCGTTGGTATACTAAACAAAAAGTTAAATGCAATTAGTGTGCCAAAATCAGTCATTACCTCTGTTATTGGCACCTAAAGGAAGTGAGCTATTCTTGAGATTTTCTTTCTCCTGTGTAAATCCTAACTTTTGAAATTGGAAATCCCCATATATTATCTGTCCAAGTGATGGGTTTTGGTATACTAAACAAAAAGTTAAATGCAACTAGTGTTCCAAAATCTGTCATTACCTCTGTTTTTGGCACCTATAGGAAGTGAGCTATTCTTGAGATTTTCTTATCCCTGTGTAAATCTGAACTTTTCAAATTGGAAATCCCCATATATTATTTGGCCAAGTGAAGGGCTTTGGTATACTAAACAAAAAGTTAAATGCAACCAGTGTTCCAAAATCATTCATTACCACTGTTATTGGCACCTAAAGAAAGTGAGCTATTCTTGAGATTTTCTTATCCCTGTGTAAATCTGAACTTTTAAATTGGAAATCCCCATATATTATCTGGCCAAGTGATGGGCTTTGGTATACTAAACAAAAAGTTAAATGCAACCAGTGTTCCAAAATCATTCATTACCACTGTTATTGGCACCTAAAGAAAGTGAGCTATTCTTGAGATTTTCTTATCCCTGTGTAAATCTGAACTTTTAAATTGGAAATCCCCATATATTATCTGGCCAAGTGATGGGCTTTGGTATACTAAACAAAAAGTTAAATGCAAGTAGTGTTCCAAAATCAGTCACTACCTCTGTTATTGGCACCTAAAGGAAGTGAGCTATTCTTGAGATTTTCTTTCTCCTGTGTAAATCCTAACTTTTGAAATTCGAAATCCCCATATATTATCTGGCCAAGTGATGGGCTTTGGTATACTAAACAAAAAGTTAAATGCAACTAGTGTTCCAAAATCAGTCATTACCCCTGTTATTGGCACCTAAAGGAAGTGAGCTAGTCTAGAGATTTTCTTATCCCTGTGTAAATCTGAACTTTTGAAATTGGAAATACCATATATTATCTGGCCAAGTGATGGGCTTTGGTATACTAAACAAAAAGTTAAATGCAATTAGTGTTCCAAAATCAGTCATTACCTCTGTTATTGGCACCTAAAGGAAGTGAGCTATTCTTGAGATTTTCTTTCTGCTGTGTAAATCCTAACTTTTGAAATTGGAAATCCCCATATATTATCTGGCCAAGTGATGGGCTTTGGTATACTAAACAAAAAGTTAAATGCAACCAGTGTTCCAAAATCATTCATTACCACTGTTATTGGCACCTAAAGAAAGTGAGCTATTCTTGAGATTTTCTTATCCCTGTGTAAATCTGAACTTTTAAATTGGAAATCCCCATATATTATCTAGTCATGTGATGGGATTTGGTATACTAAACAAAAAGTTAAATGCAACTAGTGTTCCCAAATCATTCATTACCACTGTTATTGGTACATAAAGGAAGTGAGCTAATCTTGAGATTTTCTTATCCCTGTGTAAATCTGAACTTTTCAAATTGGAAATCCCCATATATTATTTGTCCAAGTGATGGGCTTTGGTATACTAAACAAAAAGTTAAATGCAACTAGTGTTCCCAAATCATTCATTACCACTGTTATTGGCACCTAAAGGAAGTGAGCTATTCTTGAGATTTTCTGAGATTTTCTTTCTCCTGTGTAAATCCTAACTTTTGAAATTGGAAATCCCCATATATTATCTGGCCAAGTGATGGGCTTTGGTATACTAAACAAAAAGTTAAATGCAACTAGTGTTCCAAAATCAGTCATTACCCCTGTTATTGGCACCTAAAGGAAGTGAGCTAGTCTAGAGATTTTCTTTCTCCTGTGTAAATCCTAACTTTTGAAATTGGAAATCCCCATATATTATCTGGCCAAGTGATGGGCTTTGGTATACTAAACAAAAAGTTAAATGCAACCAGTGTTCCAAAATCATTCATTACCACTGGTATTGGCACCTAAAGAAAGTGAGCTATTCTTGAGATTTTCTTATCCCTGTGTAAATCTGAACTTTTAAATTGGAAATCCCCATATATTATCTAGTCATGTGATGGGATTTGGTATACTAAACAAAAAGTTAAATGCAACTAGTGTTCCCAAATCATTCATTACCACTGTTATTGGTACATAAAGGAAGTGAGCTAATCTTGAGATTTTCTTATCCCTGTGTAAATCTGAACTTTTCAAATTGGAAATCCCCATATATTATTTGTCCAAGTGATGGGCTTTGGTATACTAAACAAAAAGTTAAATGCAACTAGTGTTCCCAAATCATTCATTACCACTGTTATTGGCACCTAAAGGAAGTGAGCTATTCTTGAGATTTTCTTATCCCTGTGTAAATCTGAACTTTTCAAATTGGAAATCCCCAAATATTATTTGGCCAAGTGATGGGCTTTGGTATACTAAACAAAAAGTTAAATGCAAGTAGTGTTCCAAAATCAGTCACTACCTCTGTTATTGGCACCTAAAGGAAGTGAGCTATTCTTGAGATTTTCTTTCTCCTGTGTAAATCCTAACTTTTGAAATTGGAAATCCCCATATATTATCTGGCCAAGTGATGGGCTTTGGTATACTAAACAAAAAGTTAAATGCAACCAGTGTTCCAAAATCAGTCATTACCCCTGTTATTGGCACCTAAAGGAAGTGAGCTAGTCTAGAGATTTTCTTATCCCTGTGTAAATCTGAACTTTTGAAATTGGAAATCCCCATATATTATCTGGCCAAGTGATGGGCTTTGGTATACTAAACAAAAAGTTAAATGCAATTAGTGTTCCAAAATCAGTCATTACCTCTGTTATTGGCACCTAAAGGAAGTGAGCTATTCTTGAGATTTTCTTTCTCCTGTGTAAATCCTAACTTTTGAAATTGGAAATCCCCATATATCATCTGGCCAAGTGATGGGCTTTGGTATACTAAACAAAAAGTTAAATGCAACCAGTGTTCCAAAATCATTCATTACCACTGTTATTGGCACCTAAAGAAAGTGAGCTATTCTTGAGATTTTCTTATCCCTGTGTAAATCTGAACTTTTAAATTGGAAATCCCCATATATTATCTAGCCATGTGATGGGATTTGGTATACTAAACAAAAAGTTAAATGCAACTAGTGTTCCCAAATCATTCATTACCACTGTTATTGGTACATAAAGGAAGTGAGCTAATCTTGAGATTTTCTTATCCCTGTGTAAATCTGAACTTTTCAAATTGGAAATCCCCATATATTATTTGTCCAAGTGATGGGCTTTGGTATACTAAACAAAAAGTTAAATGCAACTAGTGTTCCCAAATCATTCATTACCACTGTTATTGGCACCTAAAGGAAGTGAGCTATTCTTGAGATTTTCTTATCCCTGTGTAAATCTGAACTTTTCAAATTGGAAATCCCCAAATATTATTTGGCCAAGTGATGGGCTTTGGTATACTAAACAAAAAGTTAAATGCAAGTAGTGTTCCAAAATCAGTCACTACCTCTGTTATTGGCACCTAAAGGAAGTGAGCTATTCTTGAGATTTTCTTTCTCCTGTGTAAATACTAACTTTTGAAATTGGAAATCCCCATATATTATCTGGCCAAGTGATGGGCTTTGGTATACTAAACAAAAAGTTAAATGCAACTAGTGTTCCAAAATCAGTCATTACCCCTGTTATTGGCACCTAAAGGAAGTGAGCTAGTCTAGAGATGTTCTTATCCCTGTGTAAATCTGAACTTTTGAAATTGAAAATCCCCATGTATTATCTGGCCAAGTGATGGGCTTTGGTATACTAAACAAAAAGTTAAATGCAATTAGTGTTCCAAAATCAGTCATTACCTCTGTTATTGGCACCTAAAGGAAGTGAGCTATTCTTGAGATTTTCTTTCTCCTGTGTAAATCCTAACTTTTGAAATTGGAAATCCCCATATATTATCTGGCCAAGTGATGGGCTTTGGTATACTAAACAAAAAGTTAAATGCAACTAGTGTTCCAAAATCAGTCATTACCCCTGTTATTGGCACCTAAAGGAAGTGAGCTAGTCTAGAGATTTTCTTATCCCTGTGTAAATCTGAACTTTTGAAATTGAAAATCCCCATATATTATCTGGCCAAGTGATGGGCTTTGGTATACTAAACAAAAAGTTAAATGCAATTAGTGTTCCAAAATCAGTCATTACCTCTGTTATTGGCACCTAAAGGAAGTGAGCTATTCTTGAGATTTTCTTTCTCCTGTGTAAATCCTAACTTTTGAAATTGGAAATCCCCATATATTATCTGGCCAAGTGATGGGCTTTGGTATACTAAACAAAAAGTTAAATGCAACCAGTGTTCCAAAATCATTCATTACCACTGTCATTGGCACCTAAACAAAGTGAGCTATTCTTGAGATTTTCTTATCCCTGTGTAAATCTGAACTTTTGAAATTGGAAATCCCCATATATTATCTGGTCAAGTGATGGGCTTTGGTATACTAAACAAAAAGTTAAATGCAACTAGTGTTCCAAAATCTGTTATTGGCACCTAAAGGAAGTGAGCTATTCTTGAGATTTTCTTATCCCTGTGTAAATCTGAACTTTTGAAATTGGAAATCCCCATATATTATCTGGCCATGTGATGGACTTTGGTATACTAAACAAAAAGTTAAATGCAACCAGTGTTCCAAAATCAGTCATTACCTCTGTTATTGGCACCTTAAGGAAGTGAGGTATTCCTGAGATTTTCTTATCCCTGTGTAAATCTGAACTTTTGAAATTGGAAATCCCCATATATTATCTGGCCAAGTGAAGGGCGTTGGTATACTAAACAAAAAGTTAAATGCAATTAGTGTGCCAAAATCAGTCATTACCTCTGTTATTGGCACCTAAAGGAAGTGAGCTATTCTTGAGATTTTCTTTCTCCTGTGTAAATCCTAACTTTTGAAATTGGAAATCCCCATATATTATCTGTCCAAGTGATGGGTTTTGGTATACTAAACAAAAAGTTAAATGCAACTAGTGTTCCAAAATCTGTCATTACCTCTGTTTTTGGCACCTATAGGAAGTGAGCTATTCTTGAGATTTTCTTATCCCTGTGTAAATCTGAACTTTTCAAATTGGAAATCCCCATATATTATTTGGCCAAGTGAAGGGCTTTGGTATACTAAACAAAAAGTTAAATGCAACCAGTGTTCCAAAATCATTCATTACCACTGTTATTGGCACCTAAAGAAAGTGAGCTATTCTTGAGATTTTCTTATCCCTGTGTAAATCTGAACTTTTAAATTGGAAATCCCCATATATTATCTGGCCAAGTGATGGGCTTTGGTATACTAAACAAAAAGTTAAATGCAACCAGTGTTCCAAAATCATTCATTACCACTGTTATTGGCACCTAAAGAAAGTGAGCTATTCTTGAGATTTTCTTATCCCTGTGTAAATCTGAACTTTTAAATTGGAAATCCCCATATATTATCTGGCCAAGTGATGGGCTTTGGTATACTAAACAAAAAGTTAAATGCAAGTAGTGTTCCAAAATCAGTCACTACCTCTGTTATTGGCACCTAAAGGAAGTGAGCTATTCTTGAGATTTTCTTTCTCCTGTGTAAATCCTAACTTTTGAAATTCGAAATCCCCATATATTATCTGGCCAAGTGATGGGCTTTGGTATACTAAACAAAAAGTTAAATGCAACTAGTGTTCCAAAATCAGTCATTACCCCTGTTATTGGCACCTAAAGGAAGTGAGCTAGTCTAGAGATTTTCTTATCCCTGTGTAAATCTGAACTTTTGAAATTGGAAATACCATATATTATCTGGCCAAGTGATGGGCTTTGGTATACTAAACAAAAAGTTAAATGCAATTAGTGTTCCAAAATCAGTCATTACCTCTGTTATTGGCACCTAAAGGAAGTGAGCTATTCTTGAGATTTTCTTTCTGCTGTGTAAATCCTAACTTTTGAAATTGGAAATCCCCATATATTATCTGGCCAAGTGATGGGCTTTGGTATACTAAACAAAAAGTTAAATGCAACCAGTGTTCCAAAATCATTCATTACCACTGTTATTGGCACCTAAAGAAAGTGAGCTATTCTTGAGATTTTCTTATCCCTGTGTAAATCTGAACTTTTAAATTGGAAATCCCCATATATTATCTAGTCATGTGATGGGATTTGGTATACTAAACAAAAAGTTAAATGCAACTAGTGTTCCCAAATCATTCATTACCACTGTTATTGGTACATAAAGGAAGTGAGCTAATCTTGAGATTTTCTTATCCCTGTGTAAATCTGAACTTTTCAAATTGGAAATCCCCATATATTATTTGTCCAAGTGATGGGCTTTGGTATACTAAACAAAAAGTTAAATGCAACTAGTGTTCCCAAATCATTCATTACCACTGTTATTGGCACCTAAAGGAAGTGAGCTATTCTTGAGATTTTCTGAGATTTTCTTTCTCCTGTGTAAATCCTAACTTTTGAAATTGGAAATCCCCATATATTATCTGGCCAAGTGATGGGCTTTGGTATACTAAACAAAAAGTTAAATGCAACTAGTGTTCCAAAATCAGTCATTACCCCTGTTATTGGCACCTAAAGGAAGTGAGCTAGTCTAGAGATTTTCTTTCTCCTGTGTAAATCCTAACTTTTGAAATTGGAAATCCCCATATATTATCTGGCCAAGTGATGGGCTTTGGTATACTAAACAAAAAGTTAAATGCAACCAGTGTTCCAAAATCATTCATTACCACTGGTATTGGCACCTAAAGAAAGTGAGCTATTCTTGAGATTTTCTTATCCCTGTGTAAATCTGAACTTTTAAATTGGAAATCCCCATATATTATCTAGTCATGTGATGGGATTTGGTATACTAAACAAAAAGTTAAATGCAACTAGTGTTCCCAAATCATTCATTACCACTGTTATTGGTACATAAAGGAAGTGAGCTAATCTTGAGATTTTCTTATCCCTGTGTAAATCTGAACTTTTCAAATTGGAAATCCCCATATATTATTTGTCCAAGTGATGGGCTTTGGTATACTAAACAAAAAGTTAAATGCAACTAGTGTTCCCAAATCATTCATTACCACTGTTATTGGCACCTAAAGGAAGTGAGCTATTCTTGAGATTTTCTTATCCCTGTGTAAATCTGAACTTTTCAAATTGGAAATCCCCAAATATTATTTGGCCAAGTGATGGGCTTTGGTATACTAAACAAAAAGTTAAATGCAAGTAGTGTTCCAAAATCAGTCACTACCTCTGTTATTGGCACCTAAAGGAAGTGAGCTATTCTTGAGATTTTCTTTCTCCTGTGTAAATCCTAACTTTTGAAATTGGAAATCCCCATATATTATCTGGCCAAGTGATGGGCTTTGGTATACTAAACAAAAAGTTAAATGCAACCAGTGTTCCAAAATCAGTCATTACCCCTGTTATTGGCACCTAAAGGAAGTGAGCTAGTCTAGAGATTTTCTTATCCCTGTGTAAATCTGAACTTTTGAAATTGGAAATCCCCATATATTATCTGGCCAAGTGATGGGCTTTGGTATACTAAACAAAAAGTTAAATGCAATTAGTGTTCCAAAATCAGTCATTACCTCTGTTATTGGCACCTAAAGGAAGTGAGCTATTCTTGAGATTTTCTTTCTCCTGTGTAAATCCTAACTTTTGAAATTGGAAATCCCCATATATCATCTGGCCAAGTGATGGGCTTTGGTATACTAAACAAAAAGTTAAATGCAACCAGTGTTCCAAAATCATTCATTACCACTGTTATTGGCACCTAAAGAAAGTGAGCTATTCTTGAGATTTTCTTATCCCTGTGTAAATCTGAACTTTTAAATTGGAAATCCCCATATATTATCTAGCCATGTGATGGGATTTGGTATACTAAACAAAAAGTTAAATGCAACTAGTGTTCCCAAATCATTCATTACCACTGTTATTGGTACATACAGGAAGTGAGCTAATCTTGAGATTTTCTTATCCCTGTGTAAATCTGAACTTTTCAAATTGGAAATCCCCATATATTATTTGTCCAAGTGATGGGCTTTGGTATACTAAACAAAAAGTTAAATGCAACTAGTGTTCCCAAATCATTCATTACCATGGTTATTGGCACCTAAAGGAAGTGAGCTATTCTTGAGATTTTCTTATCCCTGTGTAAATCTGAACTTTTCAAATTCGAAATCCCCAAATATTATTTGGCCAAGTGATGGGCTTTGGTATACTAAACAAAAAGTTAAATGCAAGTAGTGTTCCAAAATCAGTCACTACCTCTGTTATTGGCACCTAAAGGAAGTGAGCTATTCTTGAGATTTTCTTTCTCCTGTGTAAATCCTAACTTTTGAAATTGGAAATCCCCATATATTATCTGGCCAAGTGATGGGCTTTGGTATACCTACTAAACAAAAAGTTAAATGCAACTAGTGTTCCAAAATCAGTCATTACCCCTGTTATTGGCACCTAAAGGAAGTGAGCTATTCTTGAGATTTTCTTTCTCCTGTGTAAATCCTAACTTTTGAAATTGGAAATCCCCATATATTATCTGTCCAAGTGATGGGTTTTGGTATACTAAACAAAAAGTTAAATGCCACTAGTGTTCCAAAATCAGTTATTACCTCTGTTATTGGCACCTAAAGGAAGTGAGCTATTCTTGAGGTTTTCTTATCCCTGTGTAAATCTGAACTTTTCAAATTGGAAATCCCCATATAATATTTGGCCAAGTGATGGGCTTTGGTATACTAAACAAAAAGTTAAATGCAACTAGTGTTCCAAAATCTGGCATTACCTCTGTTTTTGGCACCTATAGGAAGTGAGCTATTCTTGAGATTTTCTTATCCCTGTGTAAATCTGAACTTTTCAAATTGGAAATCCCCATATATTATTTGGCCAAGTGATGGGCTTTGGTATACTAAACAAAAAGTTAAATGCAACTAGTGTTCCAAAATCTGTCATTACCTCTGTTTTTGGCACCTAAAGGAAGTGAGCTATTCTTGAGATTTTCTTATCCCTGTGTAAATCTGAACTTTTGAAATTGGAAATCCCCATATATTATCTAGCCAAGTGAAGGGCTTTGGTATACTAAACAAAAAGTTAAATGCAATTAGTGTTCCAAAATCAGTCATTACCTCTGTTATTGGCACCTAAAGGAAGTGAGCTATTCTTGAGATTTTCTTTCTCCTGTGTAAATCCTAACTTTTGAAATTGGAAATCCCCATATATTATCTGGCCAAGTGATATGGGTTTTGGTATACTAAACAAAAAGTTAAATGCAACTAGTGTTCCAAAATCAGTCATTACCTCTGTTATTGGCACCTAAAGGAAGTGAGCTATTCTTGAGATTTTCTTTCTCCTGTGTAAATCCTAACTTTTGAAATTGGAAATCCCCATATATTATCTGGCCAAGTGATATGGGTTTTGGTATACTAAACAAAAAGTTAAATGCAACTAGTGTTCCAAAATCAGTCATTACCACTGTTATTGGTACCTAAAGGAAGTGAGCTAATCTTGAGATTTTCTTATCCCTGTGTAAATCTGAACTTTTCAAATTGGAAATCCCCATATATTATTTGTCCAAGTGATGGGCTTTGGTATACTAAACAAAAAGTTAAATGCAACTTGTGTTCCCAAATCATTCATTACCACTGTTATTGGCACCTAAAGGAAGTGAGCTATTCTTGAGATTTTCTTATCCCTGTGTAAATCTGAACTTTTCAAATTGGAAATCCCCATATATTATTTGGCCAAGTGATGGGCTTTGGTATACTAAACAAAAAGTTAAATGCAAGTAGTGTTCCAAAATCAGTCACTACCTCTGTTATTGGCACCTAAAGGAAGTGAGCTATTCTTGAGATTTTCTTTCTCCTGTGTAAATCCTAACTTTTGAAATTGGAAATCCCCATATATTATCTGGCCAAGTGATGGGCTTTGGTATACTAAACAAAAAGTTAAATGCAACTAGTGTTCCAAAATCAGTCATTACCCCTGTTATTGGCACCTAAAGGAAGTGAGCTAGTCTAGAGATTTTCTTATCCCTGTGTAAATCTGAACTTTTGAAATTGGAAATCCCATATATTATCTGGCCAAGTGATGGGCTTTGGTATACTAAACAAAAAGTTAAATGCAATTAGTGTTCCAAAATCAGTCATTACCTCTGTTATTGGCACCTAAAGGAAGTGAGCTATTCTTGAGATTTTCTTTCTGCTGTGTAAATCCTAACTTTTGAAATTGGAAATCCCCATATATTATCTGGCCAAGTGATGGGCTTTGGTATACTAAACAAAAAGTTAAATGCAACCAGTGTTCCAAAATCATTCATTACCACTGTTATTGGCACCTAAAGAAAGTGAGCTATTCTTGAGATTTTCTTATCCCTGTGTAAATCTGAACTTTTAAATTGGAAATCCCCATATATTATCTAGTCATGTGATGGGATTTGGTATACTAAACAAAAAGTTAAATGCAACTAGTGTTCCCAAATCATTCATTACCACTGTTATTGGTACATAAAGGAAGTGAGCTAATCTTGAGATTTTCTTATCCCTGTGTAAATCTGAACTTTTCAAATTGGAAATCCCCATATATTATTTGTCCAAGTGATGGGCTTTGGTATACTAAACAAAAAGTTAAATGCAACTAGTGTTCCCAAATCATTCATTACCACTGTTATTGGCACCTAAAGGAAGTGAGCTATTCTTGAGATTTTCTTATCCCTGTGTAAATCTGAACTTTTCAAATTGGAAATCCCCAAATATTATTTGGCCAAGTGATGGGCTTTGGTATACTAAACAAAAAGTTAAATGCAAGTAGTGTTCCAAAATCAGTCACTACCTCTGTTATTGGCACCTAAAGGAAGTGAGCTATTCTTGAGATTTTCTTTCTCCTGTGTAAATCCTAACTTTTGAAATTGGAAATCCCCATATATTATCTGGCCAAGTGATGGGCTTTGGTATACTAAACAAAAAGTTAAATGCAACTAGTGTTCCAAAATCAGTCATTACCCCTGTTATTGGCACCTAAAGGAAGTGAGCTAGTCTAGAGATTTTCTTATCCCTGTGTAAATCTGAACTTTTGAAATTTTAAATCCCCATATATTATCTGGCCAAGTGATGGGCTTTGGTATACTAAACAAAAAGTTAAATGCAACTAGTGTTCCAAAATCAGTCATTACCCCTGTTATTGGCACCTAAAGGAAGTGAGCTAGTCTAGAGATTGTCTTATCCCTGTGTAAATCTGAACTTTTGAAATTGGAAATCCCCATATATTATCTGGCCAAGTGATGGGCTTTGGTATACTAAACAAAAAGTTAAATGCAACTAGTGTTCCAAAATCAGTCATTACCCCTGCTATTGGCACCTAAAGGAAGTGAGCTAGTCTAGAGATTTTCTTATCCCTGTGTAAATCTGAACTTTTGAAATTGGAAATCCCCATATATTATCTGGCCAAGTGATGGGCTTTGGTATACTAAACAAAAAGTTAAATGCAATTAGTGTTCCAAAATCAGTCATTACCTCTGTTATTGGCACCTAAGGGAAGTGAGCTATTCTTGAGATTTTCTTTCTCCTGTGTAAATCCTAACTTTTGAAATTGGAAATCCCCATATATTATCTGGCCAAGTGATGGGCTTTGGTATACTAAACAAAAAGTTAAATGCAACCAGTGTTCCAAAATCATTCACTACCACTGTTATTGGCACCTAATGAAAGTGAGCTATTCTTGAGATTTTCTTATCCCTGTGTAAATCTGAACTTTTAAATTGGAAATCCCCATATATTATCTAGCCATGTGATGGGATTTGGTATACTAAACAAAAAGTTAAATGCAACTAGTGTTCCAAAATCATTCATTACCACTGTTATTGGCACATAAAGGAAGTGAGCTATTCTTGAGATTTTCTTATCCCTGTGTAAATCTGAACTTTTCAAATTGGAAATCCCCATATATTATTTGGCCAAGTGATGGGCTTTGGTATACTAAACAGAAAGTTAAATGCAACTAGTGTTCCAAAATCATTCATTACCACTGTTATTGGCACCTAAAGGAAGTGAGCTAGTCTAGAGATTTTCTTATCCCTGTGTAAATCTGAACTTTTGAAATTGGAAATCCCCATATATTATCTGGTCAAGTGATGGGCTTTGGTATACTAAACAAAAGGTTAAATGCAATTAGTGTTCCAAAATCAGTCATTACCTCTGTTATTGGCACCTAAAGGAAGTGAGCTATTCTTGAGATTTTCTTTCTCCTGTGTAAATCCTAACTTTTGAAATTGGAAATCCCCATATATTATCTGGCCAAGTGATGGGCTTTGGTATACTAAACAAAAAGTTAAATGCAACCAGTGTTCCAAAATCATTCATTACCACAGTTATTGGCACCTAAAGAACGTGAGCTATTCTTGAGATTTTCTTATCCCTGTGTAAATCTGAACTTTTGAAATTGGAAATCCTCATATATTATCTGACCATGTGGCTTTGGTATACTAAACAAAAAGTTAAATGCAACTAGTGTTCCAAAATCATTCATTACCACTGTTATTGGCACATAAAGGAAGTGAGCTATTCTTGAGATTTTCTTATCCCTGTGTAAATCTGAACTTTTCAAATTGGAAATCCCCATATATTATTTGGCCAAGTGATGGGCTTTGGTATACTAAACAAAAAGTTAAAGGCAACTAGTATTCCAAAATCATTCATTACCACTGTTATTGGCACCTAAAGGAAGTGAGCTAGTCTAGAGATTTTCTTATCCCTGTGTAAATCTGAACTTTTGAAATTGGAAATCCCCATATATTATCTGGTCAAGTGATGGGCTTTGGTGTACTAAACAAAAAGTTAAATGCAACTAGTGTTCCAAAATCTGTTATTGGCACCTAAAGGAAGTGAGCTATTCTTGAGATTTTCTTATCCCTGTGTAAATCTGAACTTTTGAATTTGGAAATCCCCATATATTATCTGGCCATGTGATGGACTTTGGTATACTAAACAAAAAGTTAAATGCAACTAGTGTTCCAAAATCTGTCATTACCTCTGTTTTTGGCACCTAAAGGAAGTGAGCTATTCTTGAGATTTTCTTATCCCTGTGTAAATCTGAACTTTTGAAATTGGAAATCCCCATATATTATCTGGCCAAGTGATGGGCTTTGGTATAATAAACAAAAAGTTAAATGCAACTAGTGTTCCAAAATCAGTCATTACCTCTGCTATTGGCACCTAAAGGAAGTGAGTTAGTCTAGAGATTTTCTTATCCCTGTGTAAATCTGAACTTTTGAAATCCCCATTTATTATCTGACCAAGAGATGGGCTTTGGTATACTAAACAAAAAGTTAAATGCAACTAGTGCTCCAAAATCATTCATTACCACTGTTATTGGTACCTAAAGGAAGTGAGCTAATCATGAGATTTTCTTATCCCTGTGTAAATCTGAACTTTTCAAATTGGAAATCCCCATATATTATTTGTCCAGGTGATGGGCTTTGGTATACTAAACAAAAAGTTAAATGCAACTTGTGTTCCCAAATCATTCATTACCACTGTTATTGGCACCTAAAGGAAGTGAGCTATTCTTGAGATTTTCTTATCCCTGTGTAAATCTGAACTTTTCAAATTGGAAATCCCCATATATTATTTGGCCAAGTGATGGGCTTTGGTATACTAAACAAAAAGTTAAATGCAAGTAGTGTTCCAAAATCAGTCACTACCTCTGTTATTGGCACCTAAAGGAAGTGAGCTATTCTTGAGATTTTCTTTCTCCTGTGTAAATCCTAACTTTTGAAATTGGAAATCCCCATATATTATCTGGCCAAGTGATGGGCTTTGGTATACTAAACAAAAAGTTAAATGCAATTAGTGTTCCAAAATCAGTCATTACCTCTGTTATTGGCACCTAAAGGAAGTGAGCTATTCTTGAGATTTTCTTATCCCTGTGTAAATCTGAACTTTTGAAATTGGAAATCCCCATATATTATCTGGCCAAGTGATGGGCTTTGGTATACTAAACAAAAAGTTAAATGCAATTAGTGTTCCAAAATCAGTCATTACCTCTGTTATTGGCACCTAAAGGAAGTGAGCTATTCTTGAGATTTTCTTTCTTCTGTGTAAATCCTAACTTTTGAAATTTGAAATCCCCATATATTATCTGGCCAAGTGATGGGCTTTGGTATACTAAACAAAAAGTTAAATGCAACCAGTGTTCCAAAATCATTCATTACCACAGTTATTGGCACCTAAAGAACGTGAGCTATTCTTGAGATTTTCTTATCCCTGTGTAAATCTGAACTTTTGAAAATGGAAATCCTCATATATTATCTCACCATGTGATGGGCTTTGGTATACTAAACAAAAAGTTAAATGCAACTAGTGTTCCAAAATCATTCATTACCACTGTTATTGGCACATAAAGGAAGTGAGCTATTCTTGAGATTTTCTTATCCCTGTGTAAATCTGAACTTTTCAAATTGGAAATCCCCATATATTATTTGGCCAAGTGATGGGCTTTGGTATACTAAACAAAAAGTTAAATGCAACTAGTGTTCCAAAATAATTCATTACCACTGTTATTGGCACCTAAAGGAAGTGAGCTAGTCTAGAGATTTTCTTATCCCTGTGTAAATCTGAACTTTCGAAATTGGAAATCCCCATATATTATCTGGTCAAGTGATGGGCTTTGGTATACTAAACAAAAGGTTAAATGCAATTAGTGTTCCAAAATCAGTCATTACCTCTGTTATTGGCACATAAAGGAAGTGAGCTATTCTTGAGATTTTCTTATCCCTGTGTAAATCTGAACTTTTCAAATTGGAAATCCCCATATATTATTTGGCCAAGTGATGGGCTTTGGTATACTAAACAAAAAGTTAAAGGCAACTAGCGTTCCAAAATCATTCATTACCACTGTTATTGGCACCTAAAGGAAGTGAGCTAGTCTAGAGATTTTCTTATCCCTGTGTAAATCTGAACTTTTGAAATTGGAAATCCCCATTTATTATCTGGTCAAGTGATGGGCTTTGGTATACTAAACAAAAAGTTAAATGCAACTAGTGTTCCAAAATCTGTTATTGGCACCTAAAGGAAGTGAGCTATTCTTGAGATTTTCTTATCCCTGTGTAAATCTGAACTTTTGAATTTGGAAATCCCCATATATTATCTGGCCATGTGATGGACTTTGGTATACTAAACAAAAAGTTAAATGCAACTAGTGTTCCAAAATCAGTCATTACCTCTGTTATTGGCACCTTAAGGAAGTGAGGTATTCCTGAGATTTTCTTATCCCTGTGTAAATCTGAACTTTTGAAATTGGAAATCCCCATATATTATCTGGCCAAGTGATGGGTTTTGGTATTCTAAACAAAAAGTTAAATGCAACTAGTGTTCCAAAATCTGTCATTACCTCTGTTTTTGGCACCTAAAGGAAGTGAGCTATTCTTGAGATTTTCTTATCCCTGTGTAAATCTGAACTTTTGAAATTGGAAATCCCCATATATTATCTGGCCAAGTGATGGGCTTTGGTATAATAAACAAAAAGTTAAATGCAACTAGTGTTCCAAAATCAGTCATTACCTCTGCTATTGGCACCTAAAGGAAGTGAGTTAGTCTAGAGATTTTCTTGTCCCTGTGTAAATCTGAACTTTTGAAATCCCCATTTATTATCTGACCAAGAGATGGGCTTTGGTATACTAAACAAAAAGTTAAATGCAACTAGTGCTCCAAAATCATTCATTACCACTGTTATTGGTACCTAAAGGAAGTGAGCTAATCTTGAGATTTTCTTATCCCTGTGTAAATCTGAACTTTTCAAATTGGAAATCCCCATATATTATTTGTCCAGGTGATGGGCTTTGGTATACTAAACAAAAAGTTAAATGCAACTTGTGTTCCCAAATCGTTCATTACCTCTGTTATTGGCACCTAAAGGAAGTGAGCTATTCTTGAGATTTTCTTTCTCCTGTGTAAATCCTAACTTTTGAAATTGGAAATCCCCATATATTATCTGGCCAAGTGATGGGCTTTGGTATACTAAACAAAAAGTTAAATGCAACTAGTGTTCCAAAATCTGTTATTGGCACCTAAAGGAAGTGAGCTATTCTTGAGATTTTCTTATCCCTGTGTAAATCTGAACTTTTGAAATTGGAAATCCCCATATATTATCTGGCCAAGTGAAGGGCTTTGGTATACTAAACAAAACGTTAAATGCAACTAGTGTTCCCAAATCATTCATTACCCCTGTTATTGGTACCTAAAGGAAGTGAGCTATTCCTGAGATTTTCTTATCCCTGTGTAAATCTGAACTTTTGAAATTGGAAACCCCATATTGTATCTGGCCAAGTGATAGGCTTTGGTATACTAAACAAAAAGTTAAATGCAACTAGTGTTCCAAAATCATACATTACCACTGTTATTGGCACCTAAAGGAAGTGAGCTAGTCTAGAGATTTTCTTATCCCTGTGTAAATCTGAACTTTTGAAATTGGAAATCCCCATATATTATCTGGTCAAGTGATGGGCTTTGGTATACTAAACAAAAAGTTAAATGCAACTAGTGTTCCAAAATCTGTTATTGGCACCTAAAGGAAGTGAGCTATTCTTGAGATTTTCTTATCCCTGTGTAAATCTGAACTTTTGAAATTGGAAATCCCCATATATTATCTGGCCATGTGATGGACTTTGGTATACTAAACAAAAAGTTAAATGCAACTAGTGTTCCAAAATCAGTCATTACCGCTGTTATTGGCACCTTAAGGAAGTGAGGTATTCCTGAGATTTTCTTACCCCTGTGTAAATCTGAACTTTTGAAATTGGAAATCCCCATATATTATCTGGCCAAGTGAAGGGCTTTGGTATACTAAACAAAAAGTTAAATGCAACTAGTGTTCCAAAATCAGTTATAACCTCTGTTATTGGCACCTAAAGGAAGTGAGCTATTCTTGAGATTTTCTTATCCCTGTGTAAATCTGAACTTTTGAAATTGGAAATCCCCATATATTATCTGGCCAAGTGAAGGGCTTTGGTATACTAAACAAAAAGTTAAATGCAACTAGTGTTCCAAAATCAGTTATAACCTCTGTTATTGGCACCTAAAGGAAGTGAGCTATTCTTGAGATTTTCTTATCCCTGTGTAAATCTGAACTTTTGAAATTGGAAATCCCCATATATTATCTGGCCAAGTGAAGGGCTTTGGTATACTAAACAAAAAGTTAAATGCAATTAGTGTTCCAAAATCAGTCATTACCTCTGTTATTGGCACCTAAAGGAAGTGAGCTATTCTTGAGATTTTCTTTCTCCTGTGTAAATCCTAACTTTTGAAATTGGAAATCCCCATATATTATCTGGCCAAGTGATGGGTTTTGGTATACTAAACAAAAAGTTAAATACAACCAGTGTTCCAAAATCAGTTATTACCTCTGTTATTGGCACCTAAAGGAAGTGAGCTATTCTTGAGATTTTCTTATCCCTGTGTAAATCTGAACTTTTCAAATTGGAAATCCCCATATAATATTTGGCCAAGTGATGGGCTTTGGTATACTAAACAAAAAGTTAAATGCAACTAGTGTTCCAATATCTGTCATTACCTCTGTTTTTGGCACATAAAGGAAGTCAGCTATTCTTGAGATTTTCTTATCCCTGTGTAAATCTGAACTTTTGAAATTGGAAATCCTCATATATTATCTGACCAAGAGATGGGCTTTGGTATACTAAACAAAAAGTTAAATGCAACTAGTGTTCCAAAATCATTCATTACCACTGTTATTGGCACATAAAGGAAGTGAGCTATTCTTGAGATTTTCTTATCCCTGTGTAAATCTGAACTTTTAAATTGGAAATCCCCATATATTATCTAGCCATGTGATGGGATTTGGTATACTAAACAAAAAGTTAAATGCAACTAGTGTTCCCAAAACATTCATTACCACTGTTATTGGTACCTAAAGGAAGTGAGCTAATCTTGAGATTTTCTTATCCCTGTGTAAATCTGAACTTTTCAAATTGGAAATCCCCATATATTATTTGGCCAAGTGATGGGCTTTGGTATACTAAACAAAAAGTTAAATGCAAGTAGTGTTCCAAAATCAGTCACTACCTCTGTTATTGGCACCTAAAAGAAGTGAGCTATTCTTGAGATTTTCTTATCCCTGTGTAAATCTGAACTTTTGAAATTGGAAATCCCCATATATTATCTGGCCAAGTGATGGGCTTTGGTATACTAAACAAAAAGTTAAATGCAATTAGTGTTCCAAAATCAGTCATTACCTCTGTTATTGACACCTTAAGGAAGTGAGGTATTCCTGAGATTTTCTTATCCCTGTGTAAATCTGAACTTTTGAAATTGGAAATCCCCATATATTATCTGGCCAAGTGAAGGGCTTTGGTATACTAAACAAAAAGTTAAATGCAATTAGTGTTCCAAAATCAGTCATTACCTCTGTTATTGGCACCTAAAGGAAGTGAGCTAGTCTAAAGATTTTCTTATCCCTGTGTAAATCTGAACTTTAGAAATTGGAAATCCCCATATATTATCTGGCCAAGTGATGGGCTTTGGTATACTAAACAAAAAGTTAAATGCAACTAGTGTTCCAAAATCAGTCATTACCCGGTTATTGGCACCTAAAGGAAGTGAGCTAGTCTAGAGATTTTATTATCCCTGTGTAAATCTGAACTTTTGAAATTGGAAATCCCCATATATTATCTGGCCAAGTGAAGGGTTTTGGTATACTAAACAAAAAGTTAAATGCAATTAGTGTTCCAAAATCAGTCATTACCTCTGTTATTGGCACCTAAAGGAAGTGAGCTATTCTTGAGATTTTCTTATCCCTGTGTAAATCTGAACTTTTGAAATTGGAAATCCCCATATATTATCTGGCCAAGTGAAGGGTTTTGGTATACTAAACAAAAAGTTAAATGCAATTAGTGTTCCAAAATCAGTCATTACCTCTGTTATTGGCACCTAAAGGAAGTGAGCTAGTCTAAAGATTTTCTTATCCCTGTGTAAATCTGAACTTTAGAAATTGGAAATCCCCATATATTATCTGGCCAAGTGATGGGCTTTGGTATACTAAACAAAAAGTTAAATGCAACTAGTGTTCCAAAATCAGTCATTACCCGGTTATTGGCACCTAAAGGAAGTGAGCTAGTCTAGAGATTTTATTATCCCTGTGTAAATCTGAACTTTTGAAATTGGAAATCCCCATATATTATCTGGCCAAGTGAAGGGTTTTGGTATACTAAACAAAAAGTTAAATGCAATTAGTGTTCCAAAATCAGTCATTACCTCTGTTATTGGCACCTAAAGGAAGTGAGCTATTCTTGAGATTTTATTATCCCTGTGTAAATCTGAACTTTTGAAATTGGAAATCCCCATATATTATCTGGCCAAGTGAAGGGTTTTGGTATACTAAACAAAAAGTTAAATGCAATTAGTGTTCCAAAATCAGTCATTACCTCTGTTTTTGGCACCTAAAGGAAGTGAGCTATTCTCGAGATTTTCTTATCCCTGTGTAAATCTGAACTTTTGAAATTGGAAATCCCCATATATTATCTGGCCAAGTGATGGGCTTTGGCATACTAAACAAAAAGTTAAATACAACTAGTGTTCCAAAATCAGTCATTACCCCTGTTATTGGCACCTAAAGGAAGTGAGCTATTCTTGAGATTTTCTTATCCCTGTGTAAATCTGAACTTTTGAAATTGGAAATCCCCATATATTATCTGGCCAAGTGATGGGCTTTGGCATACTAAACAAAAAGTTAAATGCAATTAGTGTTCCAAAATCAGTCATTACCTCTGTTATTGGCACCTAAAGGAAGTGAGCTATTCTTGAGATTTTCTTTCTCCTGTGTAAATCCTAACTTTTGAAATTGGAAATCCCCATATATTATCTGGCCAAGTGATGGGCTTTGGTATACTAAACAAAAAGTTAAATGCAACCAGTGTTCCAAAATCATTCATTACCACTGTTATTGGCACCTAAAGAAAGTGAGCTATTCTTGAGATTTTCTTATTCCTGTGTAAATCTGAACTATTGAAAATGGAAATCCTCATATATTATCTGACCATGTGATGGGCTTTGGTATACTAAACAAAAAGTTAAATGCAACCAGTGTTCCAAAATCATTCATTACCACTGTTATTGGCACATAAAGGAAGTGAGCTATTCTTGAGATTTTCTTATCCCTGTGTAAATCTGAACTTTTGAAATTGGAAATCCCCATATTTTACCTGTCTTTGGTATACTAAACAAAAAGTTAAATGCAACTAGTGTTTCAAAATCATTCATTACCACTGTTATTGGCACCTAAAGGAAGTGAGCTAGTCTAGAGATTTTCTTATCCCTGTGTAAATCTGAACTTTTGAAATTGGAAATCCCCATATTTTACCTGTCTTTGGTATACTTAACAAAAAGTTAAATGCAACTAGTGTTTCAAAATCATTCATTACCACTGTTATTGGCACATAAAGGAAGTGAGCTATTCTTGAGATTTTCTTATCCCTGTGTAAATCTGAACTTTTGAAATTGGAAATCCCCATATTTTACCTGTCTTTGGTATACTAAACAAAAAGTTAAATGCAACTAGTGTTCCAAAATCATTCATTACCACTGTTATTGGCACATAAAGGAAGTTAGCTATTCTTGAGATTTTCTTATTCCTGTGTAAATCTGAACTTTTCAAATTGGAAATCCCCATATATTATTTGGCCAAGTGATGGGCTTTGGTATAATAAACAAAAAGTTAAATGCAAGTAGTGTTCCAAAATCAGTCATTACCTCTGTTATTGGCACCTTAAGGAAGTGAGGTATTCTTGAGATTTTCTTATCCCTGTGTAAATCTGAGCTTTTGAAATCGGAAATCCCCATATATTATCTGGCCAAGTGATGGGCTTTGGTATACTAAACAAAAAGTTAAATGCAACTAGTGTTCCAAAATCATTTATTACCACCGTTATTGGCACCTAAAGGAAGTGAGCTAGTCTAGAGATTTTCTTATCCCTGTGTATATCTGAACTTTTGAAATTGGAAATCCCCATATATTATCTGGTCAACTGATGGGCTTTGGTATACTAAAGAAAAAGTTAAATGCAACTAGTGTTCGAAAATCTGTTATTGGCACCTAAAGGAAGTGAGCTAGTCTAGAGATTTTCTTATCCCTGTGTAAATCTGAACTTTTGAAATTGGAAATCCCCATATATTATCTGGCCATGTGATGGACTTTGGTATACTAAACAAAAAGTTAAATGCAACTAGTGTTCCAAAATCAGTCATTACCCCTGTTATTCGCACCTAAAGGAAGTGAGCTAGTCTAGAGATTTTCTTATCCCTGTGTAAATCTGAACTTTTGAAATTGGAAATCCCCATATATTATCTGGCCAAGTGAAGGGCTTTGGTATACTAAACAAAACGTTAAATGCAACTAGTGTTCCCAAATCATTCATTACCCCTGTTATTGGTACCTAAAGGAAGTGAGCTATTCCTGAGATTTTCTTATCCCTGTGTAAATCTGAACTTTTGAAATTGGAAACCCCATATTGTATCTGGCCAAGTGATAGGCTTTGGTATACTAAACAAAAAGTTAAATGCAACTAGTGTTCCAAAATCATACATTACCACTGTTATTGGCACCTAAAGGAAGTGAGCTATTCTTGAGATTTTCTTATCCCTGTGTAAATCTGAACTTTTGAAATTGGAAATCCCCATATATTATCTGGCCATGTGATGGGCTTTGGTATACTAAACAAAAAGTTAAATGCAACTAGTGTTCCCAAATCATTCATTACCACTGTTATTGGTACCTAAAGGAAGTGAGCTAATCTTGAGATTTTCTTATCCCTGTGTAAATCTGAACTTTTGAAATTGAAAATCCCCATATATTATCTGGCCATGTGATGGGCTTTGGTATACTAAACAAAAAGTTAAATGCAACTAGTGTTCCCAAATCATTCATTACCACTGTTATTGGCACCTAAAGGAAGTGAGCTATTCTTGAGATTTTCTTATCCCTGTGTAAATCTGAACTTTTGAAATTGGAAATCCCCATATTTTACCTGTCTTTGGTATACTAAACAAAAAGTTAAATGCAACTAGTGTTCCAAAATCATTCATTACCACTGTTATTGGCACATAAAGGAAGTTAGCTATTCTTGAGATTTTCTTATTCCTGTGTAAATCTGAACTTTTCAAATTGGAAATCCCCATATATTATTTGGCCAAGTGATGGGCTTTGGTATAATAAACAAAAAGTTAAATGCAAGTAGTGTTCCAAAATCAGTCATTACCTCTGTTATTGGCACCTTAAGGAAGTGAGGTATTCTTGAGATTTTCTTATCCCTGTGTAAATCTGAGCTTTTGAAATCGGAAATCCCCATATATTATCTGGCCAAGTGATGGGCTTTGGTATACTAAACAAAAAGTTAAATGCAACTAGTGTTCCAAAATCATTTATTACCACCGTTATTGGCACCTAAAGGAAGTGAGCTAGTCTAGAGATTTTCTTATCCCTGTGTAAATCTGAACTTTTGAAATTGGAAATCCCCATATATTATCTGGCCAAGTGATGGGCTTTGGTATACTAAACAAACAGTTAAATGCAATTAGGGTTCCAAAATCAGTCATTACCCCTGTTATTCGCACCTAAAGGAAGTGAGCTATTCTTGAGATTTTCTTTCTCCTGTGTAAATCCTAACTTTTGAAATTGGAAATCCCCATATATTATCTGGCCAAGTGATGGGTTTTGGTATACTAAACAAAAAGTTAAATGCAACTAGTGTTCCAAAATCATTCATTACCCCTGTTATTGGCACCTAAAGGAAGTGAGCTAGTCTAGAGATTTTCTTATCCCTGTGTAAATCTGAACTTTTGAAATTGGAAATCCCCATATATTATCTGGCCAAGTGATGGGCTTTGGTATACTAAACAAAAAGTTAAATGCAACTAGTGTTCCAAAATCATTCATTACCCCTGTTATTGGCACCTAAAGGAAGTGAGCTAGTCTAGAGATTTTCTTATCCCTGTGTAAATCTGAACTTTTGAAATTGGAAATCCCCATATATTATCTGGCCAAGTGATGGACTTTGGTATACTAAACAAAAAGTTAAATGCAACTAGTGTTCCAAAATCATTCATTACCCCTGTTATTGGCACCTAAAGGAAGTGAGTTAGTCTAGAGATTTTCTTATCCCTGTGTAAATCTGAACTTTTGAAATCCCCATATATTATCTGGCCAAGTGATGGGCTTTGGTATACTAAATAAAAAGTTAAATGCAAGTAATGTTCCAAAATCAGTCATTGCCTCTGCTATTGGCACCTAAAGGAAGTGAGCTATTCTTGAGATTTTCTTATCCCTGTGTAAATCTGAACTTTTCAAATTGGAAATCCCCATATATTATTTGGCCATGTGATGGACTTTGGTATACTAAACAAAAAGTTAAATGCAAGTAATGTTCCAAAATCAGTCATTGCCTCTGCTATTGGCACCTAAAGGAAGTGAGCTATTCTTGAGATTTTCTTATCCCTGTGTAGATCTGAACTTCTGAAATTGGATATCCTCATATATTATCTGACCATGTGATGGGCTTTGGTATACTAAACGAAAAGTTAAATGCAACTAGTGTTCCAAAATCATTCATTACCACTGTTATTGGCACCTAAAGGAAGTGAGCTATTCTTGAGATTTTCTTTCTCCTGTGTAAATCCTAACTTTTGAAATTGGAAATCCCCATATATTATCTGGCCATGTGATGGACTTTGGTATACTAAACAAAAAGTTAAATGCAACTAGTGTTCCAAAATCAGTCATTACCCCTGTTATTCGCACCTAAAGGAAGTGAGCTAGTCTAGAGATTTTCTTATCCCTGTGTAAATCTGAACTTTTAAATTGGAAATCCCCATATATTATCTAGCCATGTGATGGGATTTGGTATACTAAACAAAAAGTTAAATGCAACTAGTGTTCCAAAATCATTCATTACCACTGTTATTGGCACCTAAAGGAAGTGAGCTATTTTTGAGATTTTCTTATCCCTGTGTAAATCTGAACTTTTAAATTGGAAATCCCCATATATTATCTAGCCATGTGATGGGATTTGGTATACTAAACAAAAAGTTAAATGCAACTAGTGTTCCAAAATCATTCATTACCACTGTTATTGGCACCTAAAGGAAGTGAGCTATTTTTGAGATTTTCTTATCCCTGTGTAAATCTGAACTTTTAAATTGGAAATCCCCATATATTATCTAGCCATGTGATGGGATTTGGTATACTAAACAAAAAGTTAAATGCAACTAGTGTTCCAAAATCATTCATTACCACTGTTATTGGCACCTAAAGGAAGTGAGCTATTTTTGAGATTTTCTTATCCCTGTGTAAATCTGAACTTTTGAAATTGGAAATCCCCATATATTATCTGGCCAAGTGATGGGCTTTGGTATACTAAACAAAAAGTTAAATGCAACTAGTGTTCCAAAATCATTCATTACCACTGTTATTGGCACCTAAAGGAAGTGAGCTATTTTTGAGATTTTCTTATCCCTGTGTAAATCTGAACTTTTAAATTGGAAATCCCCATATATTATCTAGCCATGTGATGGGATTTGGTATACTAAACAAAAAGTTAAATGCAACTAGTGTTCCCAAATCATTCATTACCCCTGTAATTGGTACCTAAAGGAAGTGAGCTAATCTTGAGATTTTCTTATCCCTGTGTAAATCTGAACTTTTCAAATTGGAAATCCCCATATACAGGGTGATTTTAAATTGTGTCGCCAAACTTTGAGGTATTATTCTGCGCACCATGACAAGTAAAAAAGTTCATATAAACATGTGTCCGAAAACCAAGCGTTTCCGAGTTATGAGCAATTTTTGATTCGTCGCAATAGATCAAACTGTATTTAAAATGTAAAAATATTAAAGTGGCTGGAATACTTGTTGTCAAAATCAAACAAACACAGTGTTGTCTATGCCAAAACATACACAAATGCAGAATTAGCAGACATGCATTTTATGTATGGTTGCGGCTTACCATAATTTTCTGGAATATGAACTCCCAGGCCTTTTAGATGATGTGCCTTTACAATTACGCCAAGGGATGTGGTTTATGCACGATGGGGCTCCACCACATTTCCTCATACTTGTGATGCAGTACCTGTTTCAAGTTTTTGGCGAGCAATCGATAGGTCGAGGTGGGCCTATTCCATCACCAGACTTTAATCCGTTAGACTTCCTCCTTTGGGGATATTTGAAAAGCCTCGTGTACACCACCACCATTAATACAGTATAGGAGTTTAAAGTGTTAACGATGCCTGTCAGACTATTAGAGGAATGCCAGGCGTATTTGAAAGAGTTAAGACGATCATTGAGGCGTCGATTAGACGCCTGTGTGGAGGTGGGAGGTGGACATGTCGAACATTTACTCTGAAGCATTTAACATTATTTAATTAAATTCTAATTGTTATCAACTTACACGAATCAAGTTTAATTTTGTTTAACAAGGTTTCAATTTCCTAAATACAAGAATTGCTCATTACTCGGAAACGTGCGATTTTCGGACACATGTTTATATGGACTTTTTTACTTGCCTTGGTGTGTAGAGTAATACCTCAAAGTTTGGCGATACATTTTAAAAACACCCTGTATTATTTGGCCAAGTGATCGGCTTTGGTATACTAAACAAAAAGTTAAATGCAACTAGTGTTCCAAAATCAGTCATTACCTCTGCTATAGGCACCTAAAGGAAGTGAGTTAGTCTAGACATTTTCTTATCCCTGTGTAAATCTGAACTTTTGAAATCCCCATATATAATATCTGGCCAAGTGATGGGCTTTGGTATACTAAACAAAAAGTTAAATGCAAGTAGTGTTCCAAAATCAGTCGTTACCTCTGTTATTGGCACCTAAAGGAAGTGAGCTATTCTTGAAATTTTCTTTCTCCTGTGTAAATCCTAACTTTTGAAATTCCAAATCCCCATATATTATCTGGCCAAGTAATGGGCTTTGGTATACTAAACAAAAAGTTAAATGCAACTAGTGTTCCAAAATCATTCAGTACCACTGTTATTGGCACATAAAGGAAGTGAGCTATTCTTGAGATTTTCTTATCCCTGTGTAAATCTGAACTTTTGAAATTGGAAATCCCCATATATTATCTGGCCATGTGATGGGCTTTGGTATACTAAACAAAAAGTTAAATGCAACTAGTGTTCCCAAATCATTCATTACCACTGTTATTGGTACCTAAAGGAAGTGAGCTATTCTAGAGATTTTCTTATCCCTGTGTAAATCTGAACTTTTGAAATTGGAAACCCCATATTGTATCTGGCCAAGTGATAGGCTTTGGTATACTAAACAAAAAGTTAAATGCAACTAGTGTTCCAAAATCATTCATTACCACTGTTATTGGCACCTAAAGGAAGAGAGCTATTCTTGAGATTTTCTTATCCCTGTGTAAATCTGAACTTTTGAAATTGGAAATCCCCATATATTATCTGGCCATGTGATGGGCTTTGGTATACTAAACAAAAAGTTAAATGCAACTAGTGTTCCCAAATCATTCATTACCACTGTTATTGGTACCTAAAGGAAGTGAGCTAATCTTGAGATTTTCTTATCCCTGTGTAAATCTGAACTTTTCAAATTGGAAATCCCCATATATTATTTGGCCAAGTGATGGGCTTTGGTATACTAAACAAAAAGTTAAATGCAAGTAGTGTTCCAAAATCAGTCATTACCTCTGTTATTGGCACCTAAAGGAAGTGAGCTATTCTTGAGATTTTCTTTCTCCTGTGTAAATCCTAACTTTTGAAATTGGAAATCCCCATATATTATCTGGCCATGTGATGGACTTTGGTATACTAAACAAAAAGTTAAATTCAACTAGTGTTCCAAAATCAGTCATTACCCCTGTTATTCGCACCTAAAGGAAGTGAGCTAGTCTAGAGATTTTCTTATCCCTGTGTAAATCTGAACTTTTGAAATTGGAAATCCCCATATATTATCTGGCCAAGTGATGGGCTTTGGTATACTAAACAAAAAGTTAAATGCAATTAGTGTTTAAAAATCAGTTATTACCTCTGTTATTGGCACCTAAAGGAAGTGAGTTAGTCTAGAGATTTTCTTATCCCTGTGTAAATCTGAACTTTTGAAATCCCCATATATAATATCTGGCCAAGTGATGGGCTTTGGTATACTAAACAAAAAGTTAAATGCAAGTAGTGTTCCAAAATCAGTCGTTACCTCTGTTATTGGCACCTAAAGGAAGTGAGCTATTCTTGAGATTTTCTTTCTCCTGTGTAAAACCTAACTTTTGAAATTCGAAATCCCCATATATTATCTGGCCAAGTAATGGGCTTTGGTATACTAAACAAAAAGTTAAATGCAACTAGTGTTCCAAAATCATTCATTACCACTGTTATTGGCACATAAAGGAAGTGAGCTATTCTTGAGATTTTCTTATCCCTGTGTAAATCTGAACTTTTGAAATTGGAAATCCCCATATATTATCTGGCCATGTGATGGGCTTTGGTATACTAAACAAAAAGTTAAATGCAACTAGTGTTCCCAAATCATTCATTACCACTGTTATTGGTACCTAAAGGAAGTGAGCTAATCTTGAGATTTTCTTATCCCTGTGTAAATCTGAACTTTTGAAATTGGAAACCCCATATTGTATCTGGCCAAGTGATAGGCTTTGGTATACTAAACAAAAAGTTAAATGCAACTAGTGTTCCAAAATCATTGAATACCACTGTTATTGGCACCTAAAGGAAGTGAGCTATTCTAGAGATTTTCTTATCCCTGTGTAAATCTGAACTTTTGAAATTGGAAATCCCCATATATTATCTGACCAAGTGATGGGCTTTGGTATACTAAACAAAAAGTTAAATGCAACTAGTGTTCCAAAATCATTCATTACCACTGTTATTGGCACATAAAGGAAGTGAGCTATTCCTGAGATTTTCTTATCCCTGTGTAAATCTGAACTTTTGAAATTGGAAACCCCATATTGTATCTGGCCAAGTGATAGGCTTTGGTATACTAAACAAAAAGTTAAATGCAACTAGTGTTCCAAAATCATTCATTACCACTGTTATTGGCACCTAAAGGAAGTGAGCTATTCTTGAGATTTTCTTATCCCTGTGTAAATCTGAACTTTTGAAATTGGAAATCCCCATATATTATCTGGCCATGTGATGGGCTTTGGTATACTAAACAAAAAGTTAAATGCAACTAGTGTTCCCAAATCATTCATTGCCACTGTTATTGGTACCTAAAGGAAGTGAGCTAATCTTGAGATTTTCTTATCCCTGTGTAAATCTGAACTTTTGAAATTGGAAATCCCCATATATTATCTGGCCAAGTGATGGGCTTTGGTATACTAAACAAAAAGTTAAATGCAACTAGTGTTCCCAAATCATGCATTACCACTGTTATTGGTACCTAAAGGAAGTGAGCTAATCTTGAGATTTTCTTATCCCTGTGTAAATCTGAACTTTTCAAATTGGAAATCCCCATATATTATTTGGCCAAGTGATGGGCTTTGGTATACTAAACAAAAAGTTAAATGCAACTGGTGTTCCAAAATCAGTCATTACCTATGTTATTGGCACCTAAAGGAAGTGAGCTAGTCTAGAGATTTTCTTATCCCTGTGTAAATCTGAACTTTTGAAATTGGAAATCCCCATATATTATCTGGCCAAGTGATGGGCTTTGGTATACTAAACAAAAAGTTAAATGCAACTAGTGTTCCCAAATCATTCATTACCACTGTTATTGGTACCTAAAGGAAGTGAGCTAATCTTGAGATTTTCTTATCCCTGTGTAAATCTGAACTTTTGAAATTGGAAATCCCCATATATTATCTGGCCAAGTGATGGGCTTTGGTATACTAAACAAAAAGTTAAATGCAACTAGTGTTCCAAAATCAGTCATTACCCCTGTTATTGGCACCTAAAGGAAGTGAGCTAGTCTAGAGATTTTCTTATCCCTGTGTAAATCTGAACTTTTGAAATTGGAAATCCCCATATATTATCTGGCCAAGTGATGGGCTTTGGTATACTAAACAAAAAGTTAAATGCAACTAGTGTTCCAAAATCATTCATTACCCCTGTTATTGGCACCTAAAGGAAGTGAGCTAGTCTAGAGATTTTCTTATCCCTGTGTAAATCTGAACTTTTGAAATCCCCATATATTATCTGGCCAAGTGATGGGCTTTGGTATACTAAATAAAAAGTTAAATGCAAGTAGTGTTCCAAAATCAGTCATTACCTCTGTTATTGGCACCTAAAGGAAGTGAGCTATTCTTGAGATTTTCTTTCTCCTGTGTAAATCCTAACTTTTGAAATTGGAAATCCCCATATATTATCTGGCCAAGTGATGGACTTTGGTATACTAAACAAAAGGTTAAATGCAACAAGTGTTCCAAAATCATTCATTACCACTGTTATTGGCACCTAAATAATAACAATAAATCAATACGATTTTGGAAGTGTGAGAATTGTGAGTTGAATTTAACCTCGAATTCTACCGCCAGCTCAAGTATAAATCCACTTTCTCCAGTCCAAACCAACATGCTGTCTGAGGTATCTTTATCTAGCGAACAAAAAGTCGCGACGGCTATAATTCCAATCGACCAACATCTACAGGAAATAAGCAACCAACTGAGAATGCTTCCATTATTAAACAAGAATATTGAACTGCTAACAAATACAGTTGGAAACTTATCTGATAAGATATCTACAATCCAGACTGAGATGAAGGATGTGTTTGACCGTCTAAATGAGAATGACGTGAAGTTTCTAAGTATCCAAGATACGCTGGAAGAGAAAGACAAGGAAATTCTTAAGTTAAAAGCTGCTCTAAACAATGTAGACCAATATTCTAGAAACAAAAACATTGAAATCCACGGCATGATTGAGAGTTCAAATGAAAATCTAATTGCTAAACTGGATGCTCTTGCTCTTAAACTTAATATACAACAGTATAATAACACTGATATTGAAGCCATTCATAGACTACCGAGCAGAAATAGTAGTAAGCCGGCCCCGGTAATCGTGCAATTTGCACGAAGAACAACGCGTGACTTATTTATGGAAAAAAAGAAACTTACTACTATAACTAATAACGATATCATACAAAATTCTGGCAATGGTAAAATATTTATCAATGAAAATCTAACACCTACAAATAAGAATCTACTATGGAAGGCTTCCTCACTAAAAAAAGAACTGCACTATAAGTATGTCTGGACTAAAAAAGGAAACATTTTTATGAAGAAGGATGATAATTCGCCTCCGATAAGAATTGTATCCGATAAGGATCTTCCAAATCAATAGGGGCAGTCTTATACCGCTGGTAATACATCTGAAACTAAAGTTAAAAAAGTAATTACTTTATACTATCAAAATGTACGTGGGCTTAGGTCTAAGACTGAGAATTTCTTAATTGCATCTTGTGCTAAAGATTATTCTATAATTGCCTGTAGTGAAACTAATTTAGATGATAGAATTCTGGATGGCGAACTGTTCGATCTTGGAAATTACACGGTGTATAGGAAGGATCGTGATCTGGTCGCGACCGGTCTTCGGTGCGGTGGTGGCGTGCTGCTAGGTGTTTCAAGTAAATTCACATGTGAAGAAGTTCCGTTTTTATGCCCCGTTTCTACATGTGATGTGCTTTGTGTTAAAGTTACTGTGAATGTACACACTCATTTTTATATCATTGTCCTATACATTCGCCCACAGACTAGTATTTTAAATTACAACCTAATCTTTGATGCAATTCTTTCATTACCGTTCATTTTCCTTTCTCAAACAATTATCATAGGTGATTTTAACTTAACTGACATTTATCAATTCTATGTGAATAAATTGGATTGCCATAATTTACCTTCATTATGTAAGAATTTTATTAATTTTATGTCTGTTCTTAATTTCAATCAATATAATTATATTCTTAATCACAACAATAGGCTGTTAGATTTAGTACTGTCCAACATTAGTGTGACTGTAACAAATGAGCAACACTGTTTGGTACCTGTTGACTTACATCATCCTTGTTTAAATATTGAGTTTAAACATGACTCGCGTAAGCTAAAAATACCAAAGCAAAAAAAAGATACTTACTTTAATTTCAAAAAAGCTAACTATTTACTTATGTATGACTTATTTCGTTCTACGAACTGGGGCTGCCTGGATCATTTTAGTGACGTGAATAAAGCTGTAGACAAATTTTATGAAATATTGTTTGGTATATTTGAACACACAGTACCTAGAGTAACTAAGAGCGAGAGACGATATCCTTGTTGGTTTAACTCTGAAATTATAAAGTTAATCAAATTAAAAAACAAAAAAAGAAAAATTCATCGGAAAACAGGGTCACCTGAGTGTTTAAATGAGTTCAAGCGCATTAGATCCCAAATAAAAGTGAAACTTAAGTTCGCCTACTCGGAATATGTGGGTAGAACCGAACACAACATAATTACCGATCCTGCTACTTTCTGGTCTTTTATAAAAAATAAGAGAGGTAGTTCGAACATTCCATTACCCATGGTATGGAATGGGCAAGCATTAAATTCATATGAATCGGTAGCGCAGGGTTTTGCTCAGTACTTCAGTAGTGTTTATTCTCCGAAACCACACAAAACTAAAATTGAATCTTCTGAATATGTCTCCTATAACGCTGTGGTATTGAATATCATTACGGAAAGTGAAGTTAAAAATGCAATTAAAAGGCAAAAAAATTCCAGATCCATGGGACCCGATAATGTCCCAACATACATAGTGAAAGGCTGCGTCGATTTTTTTACTATTCCGCTATGCAAAATTTTCAATCTTAGTGTGAAATCATCCACATTCCCTGATAAGTGGAAATCTGCAAAAATATGTCCAATTCATAAGGGTGGCAAGAAAAATCAATTTGTAAACTATAGGCCCATATCGATTCTATCAATTTTTGCCAAGATCTTTGAATTTGCTATTCATAAGAATGTATACAATCAAGTACTAAATCAATTGTCATTAAACCAACACGGTTTTGTAAGAAATCGGTCTACCTGTACTAATCTAGCTATATTTACTCAGTTTGTATCGGATGCCTTAGAGAACAAATGCCAAATTGATGTGATTTATACGGATTTCTCTAAAGCCTTTGACAAGGTTGATCATCATCTGTTGCTAGGGAAATTGGATTTGTTTGGATTTCATAACAATTTTATCCAACTTATGGACTCGTATCTAAGTGATCGCGAGCAGTATGTTTACGTTGAAGGTTTTAAGTCCGACGAATTCGTTGCTACATCAGGTGTTCCGCAAGGATCTGTGCTAGGTCCACTACTATTTCTTATTTTTATAAATGACATAAGCGACTGTATCATGCATTCAGATTTCTTGCTTTATGCGGATGATCTAAAAATTTTCAAGTGCATCAACGATTATCAATCATGCGCTGAATTGCAAAGGGATGTAAATCATATCTATAATTGGTCTCTAGAGAACAAATTACACTTCAACATAAGCAAGTGCAAGGTAATGACCTATACGAGGAAACAATCCAATGTTTGCTACAGCTACTCAATGGATAATTTATCAATATCGCGTACAAACCTAATTACTGATCTGGGCATAGTGTTTGATCCTAAATTGTCTTTTCGTAATCATATTGATTCCATTATATCCAATTCTCACAAAAAACTAGGATTCTTGTTTAGAAATATCCGAAATTTTAAAAATATAAATGCCATGATGTGCTTATTTAATAGTATAGTGCGCTCAAAACTTGAATATGGTGTCGTAGTTTGGAATCCTTTTTATACCTATCAGAAGCAGGATCTTGAGATGATTCAAAAGAAATTCCTAAAGTATTGTCACTATCGAATAAAGGGGGAAGTTTACGTTTCGAATTACGACAATCTACTTACAACTTGGAACTGTGTCTCGCTTAATACCAGACGAGTTCATATTATAATCATGTTTCTATATAAAATCGTAAATAGATACATATTTTCACCTCAATTACTTGCAAGGATAAATGTTCATGTGCCAGCATTACGTACTTGTAGAAATATGACTTTCTATTACGAAAACCCCAGGACAAACTGTCAACAGAAGTCGCCCATTGTTGCAATGTGTCACTACTACAACTTACTAAATGTTGATTTAGACATCTTTCATCTAAACTTAGGGCAATTTAAATTTTTGTTATTTGAAAACCTCTCAGCCGATTGTTTTAGAATTAGGTTAGTTTAACTTATCATTAATTTCAAATTTTTCTTAATTCAATTTTTTTTTGTACCTTTATTCTGTAATTAGGCAACATGCCTGTTGAATAAAGTACCATTATTATTATTATTATGAATAAAGTACCATTATTATTAAAGGAAGCGAGCTATTCTTGAGATTTTCTTATCCCTGTGTAGATCTGAACTTTTGAAATTGGACATCCTCATATATTATCTGACCATGTGATGGGCTTTGGTATACTAAACAAAAAGTTAAATGCAACTAGTGTTCCAAAATCAGTCATTACCTCTGTTATTGGCACCTAAAGGAAGTGAGCTATTCTTGAGATTTTCTTATCCCTGTGTAAATCTGAACTTTTCAAATTGGAAATCCCCATATATTATCTGACCATGTGATGGGCTTTGGTATACTAAACAAAAAGTTAAATGCAACTAGTGTTCCAAAATCAGTCATTACCTCTGTTATTGGCACCTTAAGGAAGTGAGGTATTCTTGAGATTTTCTTATCCCTGTGTAAATCTGAGCTTTTGAAATTGGAAATCCCCATATATTATCTGGCCAAGTGATGGACTTTGGTATACTAAACAAAAGGTTAAATGCAACAAGTGTTCCAAAATCATTCATTACCACTGTTATTGGCACCTAAAGGAAGCGAGCTATTCTTGAGATTTTCTTATCCCTGTGTAGATCTGAACTTTTGAAATTGGACATCCTCATATATTATCTGACCATGTGATGGGCTTTGGTATACTAAACAAAAAGTTAAATGCAACTAGTGTTCCAAAATCAGTCATGACCTCTGTTATTGGCACCTAAAGGAAGTGAGGTATTCTTGAGATTTTCTTATCCCTGTGTAAATCTGAGCTTTTGAAATCGGAAATCCCCATATATTATCTGGCCAAGTGATGGGCTTTGGTATACTAAACAAAAAGTTAAATGCAAGTAGTGTTCCAAAATCAGTCATGACCTCTGTTATTGGCACCTAAAGGAAGTGAGGTGTTCTTGAGATTGTCTTATCCCTGTGTAAATCTGAGCTTTTGAAATCGGAAATCCCCATATATTATCTGGCCAAGTCATGGGCTTTGGTATACTAAACAAAAAGTTAAATGCAAGTAGTGTTCCAAAATCAGTCATGACCTCTGTTATTGGCTCCTAAAGGAAGTGAGGTATTCTTGAGATTTTCTTATCCCTGTGTAAATCTGAGCTTTTGAAATCGGAAATCCCCATATATTATCTGGCCAAGTGATGGGCTTTGGTATACTAAACAAAAAGTTAAATGCAACTAGTGTTCCAAAATCATTCATTACCACTGTTATTGGCACCTAAAGGAACTGAGCTAGTCTAGAGATTTTCTTATCCCTGTGTAAATCTGAACTTTTGAAATTGGAAATCCCCATATATTAGTTGGCCAAGTGATGGGCTTTGGTATACTAAACAAAACGTTAAATGCAACTAGTGTTTCAAAATCATTCATTACCACTGTTATTGGCACCTAAAGGAACTGAGCTAGTCTAGAGATTTTCTTATCCCTGTGTAAATCTGAACTTTTGAAATTGGAAATCCCCATGTATGAACTGGCCAACTGATGGGCTTTGGTATACTAAACAAAAAGGTAAATGCAACCAGTGTTAAAAAATCTGTTATTGGCACCTAAAGGAAGTGAGCTATTCTTGAGATTTTCTTATCCCTGTGTAAATCTGAACCTTTGAAATTGGAAATCCCCAAATATTATCTGGCCAAGTGATGGGCTTTGGTATACTAAACAAAAAGTTAAATGCAACTAGTGTTCCAAAATCATTCATTACCGCTGTTATTGGCACCTAAAGGAAGTGAGCTATTCTTGAGATTTTGTTATCCCTGTGTGGATCTGAACTTCTGAAATTGGAAATCCTCATATATTATCTGACCATGTGATGGGCTTTGGTATACTAAACAAAAAGTTAAATGCAAGTAGTGTTCCAAAATCAGTCATTGCCTCTGCTATTGGCACCTAAAGGAAGTGAGCTATTCTTGAGATTTTCTTATCCCTGTGTAGATCTGAACTTCTGAAATTGGAAATCCTCATATATTATCTGACCATGTGATGGGCTTTGGTATACTAAACAAAAAGTTAAATGCAAGTAGTGTTCCAAAATCAGTCATTGCCTCTGCTATTGGCACCTAAAGGAAGTGAGCTATTCTTGAGATTTTCTTATCCCTGTGTAAATCTGAACTTTTCAAATTGGAAATCCCCATATATTATCTGACCAAGTGATGGGCTTTGGTATACTAAACAAAAAGTTAAATGCAAGTAGTGTTCCAAAATCAGTCATTGCCTCTGCTATTGGCACCTAAAGGAAGTGAGCTATTCTTGAGATTTTCTTATCCCTGTGTAGATCTGAACTTCTGAAATTGGAAATCCTCATATATTATCTGACCATGTGATGGGCTTTGGTATACTAAACGAAAAGTTAAATGCAACTAGTGTTCCAAAATCATTCATTACCACTGTTATTGGCACCTAAAGGAAGTGAGCTATTCTTGAGATTTTCTTATCCCTGTGTAAATCTGAACTTTTCAAATTGGAAATCCCCATATATTATTTGGCCAAGTGATGGGCTTTGGTATACTAAACAAAAAGTTAAATGCAATTAGTGTTCCAAAATCAGTCATTACCTCTGTTATTGGCACCTAAAGGAAGTGAGCTATTCTTGAGATTTTCTTATCCCTGTGTAGATCTGAACTTCTGAAATTGGAAATCCTCATATATTATCTGACCATGTGATGGGCTTTGGTATACTAAACAAAAAGTTAAATGCAAGTAGTGTTCCAAAATCAGTCATTGCCTCTGCTATTGGCACCTAAAGGAAGTGAGCTATTCTTGAGATTTTCTTATCCCTGTGTAGATCTGAACTTCTGAAATTGGAAATCCTCATATATTATCTGACCATGTGATGGGCTTTGGTATACTAAACAAAAAGTTAAATGCAAGTAGTGTTCCAAAATCAGTCATTGCCTCTGCTATTGGCACCTAAAGGAAGTGAGCTATTCTTGAGATTTTCTTATCCCTGTGTAGATCTGAACTTCTGAAAATGGAAATCCTCATATATTGTCTGACCATGTGATGGGCTTTGGTATACTAAACGAAAAGTTAAATGCAACTAGTGTTCCAAAATCATTCATTACCACTGTTATTGGCACCTAAAGGAACTGAGCTAGTCTAGAGATTTTCTTATCCCTGTGTAAATCTGAACTTTTGAAATTGGAAATCCCCATATATTATTTGGCCAACTGATGGGCTTTGGTATACTAAACAAAAAGTTAAATGCAACCAGTGTTCCAAAATCATTCATTACCACTGTTATTGGCACCTAAAGGAACTGAGCTAGTCTAGAGATTTTCTTATCCCTGTGTAAATCTGAACTTTTGAAATTGGAAATCCCCATGTATGAACTGGCCAACTGATGGGATTTGGTATACTAAACAAAAAGTTAAATGCAACTAGTGTTCTAAAATCATTCATTACCACTGTTATTGGTACCTAAAGGAAGTGAGCTAATCTTGAGATTTTCTTATCCCTGTGTAAATCTGAACTTTTCAAATTGGAAATCCCCATATATTATTTGGCCATGTGATGGGCTTTGGTATACTAAACAAAAAGTTAAATTCAACTAGTGTTCCAAAATCATTCATTACCTCTATTATTGGCACCTAACGGAAGTGAGCTAGTCTAGAGATTTTCTTATCCCTGTGTAAATCTGAACTTTTGAAATTGGAAATCCCCATATATTATTTGGCCAAGTGATGGGCTTTGGTATACTAAACAAAAAGTTAAATGCAACTAGTTTTCCAAAATCATTCATTACCACTGTTATTGGTACCTAAAGGAAGTGAGCTAATCTTGAGATTTTCTTATCCCTGTGTAAATCTGAACTTTTCAAATTGGAAATCCCCATATATTATCTGGCCAAGTGATGGACTTTGGTATACTAAACAAAAGGTTAAATGCAACAAGTGTTCCAAAATCATTCATTACCACTGTTATTGGCACCTAAAGGAAGCGAGCTATTCTTGAGATTTTCTTATCCCTGTGTAGATCTGAACTTTTGAAATTGGACATCCTCATATATTATCTGACCATGTGATGGGCTTTGGTATACTAAAAAAAAGTTAAATGCAACTAGTGTTCCAAAATCAGTCATTACCTCTGTTATTGGCACCTAAAGGAAGTGAGCTATTCTTGAGATTTTCTTATCCCTGTGTAAATCTGAACTTTTCAAATTGGAAATCCCCATATATTATCTGGCCAAGTGATGGGCTTTGGTATACTAAACAAAAAGTTAAATGCAAGTAGTGTTCCAAAATCAGTCATGACCTCTGTTATTGGCACCTAAAGGAAGTGAGGTATTCTTGAGATTTTCTTATCCCTGTGTAAATCTGAGCTTTTGAAATCGGAAATCCCCATATATTATCTGGCCAAGTGATGGGCTTTGGTATACTAAACAAAAAGTTAAATGCAAGTAGTGTTCCAAAATCAGTCATGACCTCTGTTATTGGCACCTAAAGGAAGTGAGGTGTTCTTGAGATTGTCTTATCCCTGTGTAAATCTGAGCTTTTGAAATCGGAAATCCCCATATATTATCTGGCCAAGTGATGGGCTTTGGTATACTAAACAAAAAGTTAAATGCAAGTAGTGTTCCAAAATCAGTCATGACCTCTGTTATTGGCACCTAAAGGAAGTGAGGTATTCTTGAGATTTTCTTATCCCTGTGTAAATCTGAGCTTTTGAAATCGGAAATCCCCATATATTATCTGGCCAAGTGATGGGCTTTGGTATACTAAACAAAAAGTTAAATGCAACTAGTGTTCCAAAATCATTCATTACCACTGTTATTGGCACCTAAAGGAAGAGAGCTATTCTTGAGATTTTCTTATCCCTGTGTAAATCTGAACTTTTAAATTGGAAATCCCCATATATTATCTAGCCATGTGATGAGCTTTGGTATACTAAACAAAAAGTTAAATGCAACTAGTGTTCCAAAATCATTCATTACCACAGTTATTGGCACCTAAAGGAACTGAGCTAGTCTAGAGATTTTCTTCACCCTGTCTAAATCTGAACTTTTGAAATTGGAAATCCCCATATATTATTTGGCCAAGTGATGGGCTTTGGTATACTAAACAAAAAGTTAAATGCAACTAGTGTTCCAAAATCATTCATTACCACTGTTATTGGCACCTAAAGGAACTGAGCTAGTCTAGAGATTTTCTTATCCCTGTGTAAATCTGAACTTTTGAAATTGGAAATCCCCATATATTATTTGGCCAAGTGATGGGCTTTGGTATACTAAACAAAACGTTAAATGCAACTAGTGTTTCAAAATCATTCATTACCACTGTTATTGGCACCTAAAGGAACTGAGCTAGTCTAGAGATTTTCTTATCCCTGTGTAAATCTGAACTTTTGAAATTGGAAATCCCCATGTATGAACTGGCCAACTGATGGGCTTTGGTATACTAAACAAAAAGGTAAATGCAACCAGTGTTAAAAAATCTGTTATTGGCACCTAAAGGAAGTGAGCTATTCTTGAGATTTTCTTATCCCTGTGTAAATCTGAACCTTTGAAATTGGAAATCCCCAAATATTATCTGGCCAAGTGATGGGCTTTGGTATACTAAACAAAAAGTTAAATGCAACTAGTGTTCCAAAATCATTCATTACCGCTGTTATTGGCACCTAAAGGAAGTGAGCTATTCTTGAGATTTTGTTATCCCTGTGTGGATCTGAACTTCTGAAATTGGAAATCCTCATATATTATCTGACCATGTGATGGGCTTTGGTATACTAAACAAAAAGTTAAATGCAAGTAGTGTTCCAAAATCAGTCATTGCCTCTGCTATTGGCACCTAAAGGAAGTGAGCTATTCTTGAGATTTTCTTATCCCTGTGTAGATCTGAACTTCTGAAATTGGAAATCCTCATATATTATCTGACCATGTGATGGGCTTTGGTATACTAAACGAAAAGTTAAATGCAACTAGTGTTCCAAAATCATTCATTACCACTGTTATTGGCACCTAAAGGAACTGAGCTAGTCTAGAGATTTTCTTATCCCTGTGTAAATCTGAACTTTTAAAATTGGAAATCCCCATGTATGAACTGGCCAACTGATGGGCTTTGGTATACTAACAAAAAGTTAAATGCAACGAGTGTTCCAAAATCTGTTATTGGCACCTAAAGGAAGTGAGCTATTCTTGAGATTTTCTTATCCCTGTGTAAATCTGAACCTTTGAAATTGGAAATCCCCAAATATTATCTGGCCAAGTGATGGGCTTTGGTATACTAAACAAAAAGTTAAATGCAACTAGTGTTCCAAAATCAGTCATTACCTCTGTTATTGGCACCTAAAGGAAGTGAGCTATTCTTGAGATTTTCTTATCCCTGTGTAAATCTGAACTTTTCAAATTGGAAATCCCCATATATTATCTCACCAAGTGATGGGCTTTGGTATACTAAACAAAAAGTTAAATGCAAGTAGTGTTCCAAAATCAGTCATTACCTCTGTTATTGGCACCTAAAGGAAGTGAGCTATTCTTGAGATTTTCTTTCTCCTGTGTAAATCCTAACTTTTGAAATTGGAAATCCCCATATATTATCTGGCCAAGTGATGGGCTTTGGTATACTAAACAAAAAGTTAAATGCAAGTAGTGTTCCAAAATCAGTCATTGCCTCTGCTATTGGCACCTAAAGGAAGTGAGCTATTCTTGAGATTTTCTTATCCCTGTGTAAATCTGAACTTTTCAAATTGGAAATCCCCATATATTATCTGAACAAGTGATGGGCTTTGGTATACTAAACAAAAAGTTAAATGCAAGTAGTGTTCCAAAATCAGTCATTACCTCTGTTATTGGCACCTAAAGGAAGTGAGCTATTCTTGAGATTTTCTTATCCCTGTGTAAATCTGAACTTTTCAAATTGGAAATCCCCATATATTATCTGACCAAGTGATGGGCTTTGGTATACTAAACAAAAAGTTAAATGCAAGTAGTGTTCCAAAATCAGTCATTGCCTCTGCTATTGGCACCTAAAGGAAGTGAGCTATTCTTGAGATTTTCTTATCCCTGTGTAGATCTGAACTTCTGAAATTGGAAATCCTCATATATTATCTGACCATGTGATGGGCTTTGGTATACTAAACGAAAAGTTAAATGCAACTAGTGTTCCAAAATCATTCATTACCACTGTTATTGGCACCTAAAGGAAGTGAGCTATTCTTGAGATTTTCTTATCCCTGTGTAAATCTGAACTTTTCAAATTGGAAATCCCCATATATTATTTGGCCAAGTGATGGGCTTTGGTATACTAAACAAAAAGTTAAATGCAATTAGTGTTCCAAAATCAGTCATTACCTCTGTTATTGGCACCTAAAGGAAGTGAGCTATTCTTGAGATTTTCTTATCCCTGTGTAGATCTGAACTTCTGAAATTGGAAATCCTCATATATTATCTGACCATGTGATGGGCTTTGGTATACTAAACAAAAAGTTAAATGCAAGTAGTGTTCCAAAATCAGTCATTGCCTCTGCTATTGGCACCTAAAGGAAGTGAGCTATTCTTGAGATTTTCTTATCCCTGTGTAGATCTGAACTTCTGAAATTGGAAATCCTCATATATTATCTGACCATGTGATGGGCTTTGGTATACTAAACAAAAAGTTAAATGCAAGTAGTGTTCCAAAATCAGTCATTGCCTCTGCTATTGGCACCTAAAGGAAGTGAGCTATTCTTGAGATTTTCTTATCCCTGTGTAGATCTGAACTTCTGAAAATGGAAATCCTCATATATTGTCTGACCATGTGATGGGCTTTGGTATACTAAACGAAAAGTTAAATGCAACTAGTGTTCCAAAATCATTCATTACCACTGTTATTGGCACCTAAAGGAACTGAGCTAGTCTAGAGATTTTCTTATCCCTGTGTAAATCTGAACTTTTGAAATTGGAAATCCCCATATATTATTTTTCCAACTGATGGGCTTTGGTATACTAAACAAAAAGTTAAATGCAACCAGTGTTCCAAAATCATTCATTACCACTGTTATTGGCACCTAAAGGAACTGAGCTAGTCTAGAGATTTTCTTATCCCTGTGTAAATCTGAACTTTTGAAATTGGAAATCCCCATGTATGAACTGGCCAACTGATGGGATTTGGTATACTAAACAAAAAATTAAATGCAACTAGTGTTCCCAAATCATTCATTACCACTGTTATTGGTACCTAAAGGAAGTGAGCTAATCTTGAGATTTTCTTATCCCTGTGTAAATCTGAACTTTTCAAATTGGAAATCCCCATATATTATTTGGCCATGTGATGGGCTTTGGTATACTAAACAAAAAGTTAAATTCAACTAGTGTTCCAAAATCATTCATTACCTCTATTATTGGCACCTAACGGAAGTGAGCTAGTCTAGAGATTTTCTTATCCCTGTGTAAATCTGAACTTTTGAAATTGGAAATCCCCATATATTATTTGGCCAAGTGATGGGCTTTGGTATACTAAACAAAAAGTTAAATGCAACTAGTGTTCCAAAATCATTCATTACCTCTATTATTGGCACCTAACGGAAGTGAGCTAGTCTAGAGATTTTCTTATCCCTGTGTAAATCTGAACTTTTGAAATTGGAAATGCCCATGTATGAACTGGCCAACTGATGGGCTTTGGTATATACTAAACAAAACGTTAAATGCAACCAGTGTTCCAAAATCTGTTATTGGCACCTAAAGGAAGTGAGCTATTCTTGAGATTTTCTTATCCCTGTGTAAATCTGAACCTTTGAAATTGGAAATCCCCAAATATTATCTGGCCAAGTGATGAGCTTTGGTATACTAAACAAAAAGTTAAATGCAACTAGTGTTCCAAAATCATTCATTACCACTGTTATTGGCACCTAAAGGAAGTGAGCTATTCTTGAGATTTTCTTATCCCTGTGTGGATCTGAACTTCTGAAATTGGAAATCCTCATATTATATTATCTGACCATGTGATGGGCTTTGGTATACTAAACAAAAAGTTAAATGCAAGTAGTGTTCCAAAATCAGTCATTGCCTCTGCTATTGGCACCTAAAGGAAGTGAGCTATTCTTGAGATTTTCTTATCCCTGTGTAGATCTGAACTTCTGAAATTGGAAATCCTCATATATTATCTGACCATGTGATGGGCTTTGGTATACTAAACAAAAAGTTAAATGCAAGTAGTGTTCCAAAATCAGTCATTGCCTCTGCTATTGGCACCTAAAGGAAGTGAACTATTCTTGAGATTTTCTTATCCCTGTGTAGATCTGAACTTCTGAAATTGGAAATCCTCATATATTATCTGACCATGTGATGGGCTTTGGTATACTAAACGAAAAGTTAAATGCAACTAGTGTTCCAAAATCATTCATTACCACTGTTATTGGCACCTAAAGGAACTGAGCTAGTCTAGAGATTTTCTTATCCCTGTGTAAATCTGAACTTTTAAAATTGGAAATCCCCATGTATGAACTGGCCAACTGATGGGCTTTGGTATACTAAACAAAAAGTTAAATGCAACGAGTGTTCCAAAATCTGTTATTGGCACCTAAAGGAAGTGAGCTATTCTTGAGATTTTCTTATCCCTGTGTAAATCTGAACCTTTGAAATTGGAAATCCCCAAATATTATCTGGCCAAGTGATGGGCTTTGGTATACTAAACAAAAAGTTAAATGCAACTAGTGTTCCAAAATCAGTCATTACCTCTGTTATTGGCACCTAAAGGAAGTGAGCTATTCTTGAGATTTTCTTATCCCTGTGTAAATCTGAACTTTTCAAATTGGAAATCCCCATATATTATCTGACCAAGTGATGGGCTTTGGTATACTAAACAAAAAGTTAAATGCAAGTAGTGTTCCAAAATCAGTCATTGCCTCTGCTATTGGCACCTAAAGGAAGTGAGCTATTCTTGAGATTTTCTTATCCCTGTGTAGATCTGAACTTCTGAAATTGGAAATCCTCATATATTATCTGACCATGTGATGGGCTTTGGTATACTAAACGAAAAGTTAAATGCAACTAGTGTTCCAAAATCATTCATTACCACTGTTATTGGCACCTAAAGGAAGTGAGCTATTCTTGAGATTTTCTTTCTCCTGTGTAAATCCTAACTTTTGAAATTGGAAATCCCCATATATTATCTGGCCAAGTGATGGGCTTTGGTATACTAAACAAAAAGTTAAATGCAACTAGTGTTCCAAAATCAGTCATTACCTCTGTTATTGGCACCTAAAGGAAGTGAGCTATTCTTGAGATTTTCTTTCTCCTGTGTAAATCCTAACTTTTGAAATTGGAAATCCCCATATATTATCTGGCCAAGTGATGGGCTTTGGTATACTAAACAAAAGGTTAAATGCAACAAGTGTTCCAAAATCATTCATTACCACTGTTATTGGCACATAAAGGAAGCGAGCTATTCTTGAGATTTTCTTATCCCTTTGTAGATCTGAACTTTTGAAATTGGACATCCTCATATATTATCTGACCATGTGATGGGCTTTGGTATACTAAACAAAAAGTTAAATGCAACTAGTGTTCCAAAATCAGTCATTACCTCTGTTATTGGAACCTAAAGGAAGTGAGCTATTCTTGAGATTTTCTTATCCCTGTGTAAATCTGAACTTTTCAAATTGGAAATCCCCATATATTATTTGGCCAAGTGATGGGCTTTGGTATACTAAACAAAAAGTTAAATGCAAGTAGTGTTCCAAAATCAGTCATTACCTCTGTTATTGGCACCTTAAGGAAGTGAGGTATTCTTGAGATTTTCTTATCCCTGCGTAAATCTGAGCTTTTGAAATCGGAAATCCCCATATATTATCTTTCCAAGTGATGGGCTTTGGTATACTAAACAAAAAGTTAAATGCAACTAGTGTTCCAAAATCATTCATTACCACTGTTATTGGCACCTAAAGGAAGAGAGCTATTCTTGAGATTTTCTTATCCCTGTGTAAATCTGAACTTTTAAATTGGAAATCCCCATATATTATCTAGCCATGTGATGGGATTTGGTATACTAAACAAAAAGTTAAATGCAACTAGTGTTCCAAAATCAGTCATTACCTCTGCTATTGGCACCTAAAGGAAGTGAGCTATTCTTGAGATTTTCTTATCCCTGTGTAAATCTGAACTTTTCAAATTCGAAATCCCCATATATTATTTGGCCATGTGATGGACTTTGGTATACTAAACAAAAAGTTAAATGCAACTAGTGTTCCAAAATCAGTCATTACCTCTGCTATTGGCACATAAAGGAAGTGAGCTATTCTTGAGATTTTCTTATCCCTGTGTAAATCTGAACTTTTCAAATTGGAAATCCCCATATATTATTTGGCCATGTGATGGACTTTGGTATACTAAACAAAAAGTTAAATGCAAGTAGTGTTCCAAAATCAGTCATTACCTCTGCTATTGGCACATAAAGGAAGTGAGCTATTCTTGAGATTTTCTTATCCCTGTGTAAATCTGAACTTTTGAAATTGGAAATCCCCATATATTACCTGGCTTTGGTATACAAAACAAAAAGTTAAATGCAAGTAGTGTTCCAAAATCAGTCATTACCTCTGCTATTGGCACATAAAGGAAGCGAGCTATTCTTGAGATTTTCTTATCCCTGTGTAAATCTGAACTTTTCAAATTGGAAATCCCCATATATTATTTGGCCAAGTGATGGGCTTTGGTATACTAAGTAAAAAGTTAAATGCAAGTAGTGTTCCAAAATCAGTCATTAACTCTGTTATTGGCACCTAAAGGAAGTGAGCTATTCTTGAGATTTTCTTTCTCCTGTGTAAATCCTAACTTTTGAAATTTTAAATCCCCATATATTATCTGGCTTTGGTATACTAAACAAAAAGTTAAATGCAACTAGTGTTCCAAAATCATTCATTACCACTGTTATTGGCACCGAATGGAAGTGAGCTATTCTTGAGATTTTCTTATCCCTGTGTAAATCTGAACCTTTGAGTAGATTGTTTTGGACAGTTCTGGGACACTCCCCCCACTCCTAACCTTGAATCCAAGGTCAAGGTCAACTCTCAAGGTCAAGGTCAGATCTGAAGGTCAAGGTCAGATCTCAAGGTCAATGTTCAAGGTCATTGTCCTTGAATATTAACCAAGGTCACTCCCTTAGACCAAGGCCGAACGCAAGACTAGAGCTAGTAATTGAAACAGTGTAACATTTAATAATTTTATTTAGAAATGGTATACATTTATTAATACAGTATTTATTCACACAGTATTACATTTGAACATGTCGAGTCTCCTCAAAAAATATCAATTTTCTTGCATGTGTTGTCCTCATGAAAATCAAGATTATCAAAATCTCCAGTAATTTCTAGGTGTATACGATTCAAGTATTTTGAGTTCTTCAAAGCAGCGTTCTTGATAAAAGTTTTGTCGAACCACTCATCGAATCGGGTATCACAATTTACTTCGGTATGTGGAATATCAATACTTTTAATTCCTTTGCTAATACAGCTGACAAACCCTTTAATTTGCAAACGCTGATCACAAGAGTTGTCTAGCATCACTAGTAAGTTATTAATAATTTGCGGTTTAACTTGTAGCATACAACAATTGTAGCAGTAACCTAAAGAAGCTACAATGTCTAGAAATGTGCGAAAGCAGTGTGTTTATACCAAGTTGAACGTTCCGACCTGAGTCAGTATTTCCAGCAACATCTTCGCCCCTTTGAGTGTGTTCGTTCGATTGCAATTTGTTTTCTAGTAGGTTTAGAAGATAATCAATTCCATTCAAGTTGGCAGCTAATTCGAAACCGTTCAGAGTGTTGAAAACCTCATCCAGCAAACCCTTAGCAATTTTAAATTCATTCATTAAATTAGCAAACTTGCAGCTTTGAGACCATCGGAGGTGTTCAGTTAGAGGACCATTCGCAGATTCCCACTCATAAATTCGAATTCCGCAGGAGTAGCATTGAACGTCGTCAACACCTTCACAAGCACGAAAGAAACCTGCACTGGCAAGGGATTCAGGAGATTGAGTCCTGATCCAATTTGTGCGAAATGTTTTTAAACGTTCCAAATACGATTGGTAATGTTGACCGTTAACTTCGAAACACATGTTGGTTGTAGATGTCGAGAACAACTGACTAACAGGAAGCTGCTAGTCCGTGTTTATATAGTAGAAGTCGAATGGGCGGAGTCATATTGGTTGAGGTTAAGTGTGGTTGGTTCAGGTATTACTGGTCAGACCAGAAATACGCAATATGACCCAAATACGGATCGATACATCGAACCATAAATTTTAGTATTGGGTCCACAACCTGTTTCCTGTAGCAGTGGTGAAGCGATCCGTTGATAGGGAACGGTCGGCTGGTAAATTTCACCACGTCCTGGAGGAGCTCTCCGTGACTCATTGTCGTGCAGTGAATTGTTGCAACCGCATATAGTTGGCGATCCTCTGTCGGTGTTGATGGTGGACTTGGTGGTGCATCAGCCTGAAACACGCCTCCGACAAACTCTCGAAACATATTATAAAAGTAGTATTGGTCTTCCAGAGGAAGAACTTCATTAAAGTCGTTGTATACGAATGCCGCCATGGTAGGAAACTGATTGGTGCCACTTTCAAAATTCGATTAAATAGTGGATGTTGAACCTTGAACGGTAGCGGAACTGGTAATTTCAAGGTGAACAAGTAGACTGTCAAAACGACCTTGAAGAGTTCCCCCACCCACTACAACCCCACTCTCACCCCCACCCTTACCACCAACCTTCCCCAACCCCACCCCGCGAACTCATGTAACCTTGAAATATGTATATATATGTATATATATGAATAGTTTTGAATCTACGGAGGTTAGTGCCAAATCGTCAGTGTGTAATAAGCCGTTCGTAACGTAAGAAACAAAAGTGCTATGGATAATTTATTACAGTATATCGAAAATGCTGCGAATCAAGTGAAGCATAAATCTGCTGAAGCGTCTGTGATAAGCAGTGCAAAGTATTGTCCAGTACTACTACGACGTCGAAGCTATCCTCTCAATAAATCGAGCAGTAAATTCGTTGTTGTTGGTTTGTCTGGCTACACACCGTTTACACCTGTTATACAGTTGCATGGTGTTAAACATGATTTGGTAACATTAGACGAGACTGAATTGAAAATTCTGTTTGAAAATCGCGGAGCAATAGCAAATTATTTCGCAAAAGATGTTCAACTACAGTCATTGAATTTAAGCGGTTCAAAGAAAATTAACTTTCAAACAGTGGGTCCAGTCAAAGTAATATGTGTTAAGGACCTCACTGAAGGTGGTGGTGAAATTTATCTTGGAGTCGTTGTTGGAATTGTGGAGTTTACAGCATTTAATTGGTTATGGCACTGAAATGCTGAAAACATTGGAATTTTCAACATTTTATACAAGTATTATAAAAAGTGTCGCTCAAATATCAGGAGACGTAAAACAAAACATTGAAAGTATTTTGTTAAATCTGAATATCAAATCAGAAAACGTTGAGTGCATGATTGAAATGCTAAAATATTGCGAGGATATAATAAGATGCGATATTGAACTTGAACAATATTTACAAGTACAGACGCAATAATTAAATATGTGGATGGCTTATGCAGAAGCTTCCAGGCCAACGGCCACGGACTTACGTACATCAATAATCAGAGCTGAAAGTCAGTTTAGCGACTTAGTGTTCTATTACGAACACGAAAGTGTGTATAACTTTTGGAGCTACTGTAGCAGTGGACTAGAAGAACTTGCAAAATCGGCCAAATTGTATGAACGTGCTGCATCCCTTTGTCGCGAATTTCTAGACGGTGAAATTTCTGTAACGAACTTGATTGCACAACTGGACCGTATGAAGTTGGACACGGAAGAAATTAAGAAATTTAAGACTTTGGAAGATCGTAATGATGGTGGTAAAATTTGATATGACTAGAAACAAAGTGTATAATATGGTTGCATGGAGATATGCCTATGAAGCTGCTAGAAAAGGAACGTGACAAATTGCAGCGTTAGATCGTAGCAGATTTAAAAGAAGAATTGTAGAAACGGCTACGGTCCTGGAGGAGGTTTTGAATGTGAATCATAGGACTCGCATATATATTGAACGTTTTTTATAACTTTATTAACAGTATTAACTGTGTTAACTTAACTATTACTAGCTTTTAGATAATAATGTACTATAAATGTATTAATCTTCTAGTATGTGCGTATTGGAAATAAATATATCTCTTAAATAATTTTATTTGAAATTTATTAAATTAAACTATTTCGTAAATAAAAAGATTTATTGAAAAACTATTGCATTACATAGTGTTGGTATAAATGATAAACGTTGGATAAAGCACAGTAACAAAGCGTTTTCAAATGATACATGCAGGCTGGTTTAGATGCGGTTAAAGCGGGGTGTTCTTCAATTTGAATGATGTTTTTGCAGGTATATGCTCTTAAAAATTTAGCCTTCTCATTCCCTTTTATATAAATGACATCAGCATCTCGAACAAGTCGCTGAAAGATTTTTGGAAAAAGGAAGACTGGTGTATGTCATCATCCCAATTAATACAATGGTGGTTATTCATCAACCAAGTAGCTTGCTGCTGAAACTGGTGGGGTAGTGTTGAGAAGGAAACTGGGGATTTAAAGATGTGATGTGAAACAGTCTTTCCATCATACGCAGCTAATTCTTTTGGAGTAAATTCTTTGTCAGACGTCTTGAAACCTTGAACATCCACTATAACAAACATATTGATGCTTCAGTACTAGAAGCGACACTGCTTCTTCGAAGGTGTCCGACCAACTGGAGTACTAATCATTTAAAGTTGTTTAACCGCTTTCGTCAGAGCATTATACGAAAAAACGCGATCATGCAACACCAAGCAATACGCTGTTGTATCGTCGGCTACGTTGGTGGCTGTTTCAAATTCTAATCTAAGCACCACTGCATTCGCCTGAATGTAGTCTTTTTGATTTGAGCAATCTACAACAATAAGAGGAGCTACTTTCTTGAAGTCCGGTAGAGATAGCATAGGCTCATCGTGTTTCTTGTAATATGTTGATTGGAAGTGGGAATACATGTCGTATAGGGTTGCATAATGATTATTAGCGATATCGATATTCAAATTATCATATGGATATCTTTCGGTGTTCAAGTATACTCTAATATTTTTGATATGCAATGATCGAATGAACTCGAAACTTTATTTAATTGTCCAGATCGAGCCATTTGGAAACCAAGTATAACTTGTCGAGGTGTTTGCAATTTTGTGCTGGTTGCGATAGCATGAGAATGGAGAGTATTGGTATGCACACCAGAGATTACATGAAGTTGCCAACTGCGAAACGCAACTTGTGTGTCGATGTTCTTATCAATGTATTTGGTTAAAGCCAGTTCCTGCGCAAGGCCTGTTGTAATATGGGGAACTTTCCAATAAATTTTGTCAATCTGAACTTTGATTGCATCAGTCGCCACGGCGTTGGCAAGATAAACAGCATCGTCATCAGTATTACTTCGGATTAATACCAATTCTTGTCGGATATTCAATACAACCTCATTATAATCTTCAGCGAACCCCAACAAGGTTCTGAGAGGGATGCAGACATTAAAATTACCGGAGGCATCCGTTATAGAACTTGAGCTATCAGGCAACCATCCGGCGTTTAGAAGTTTTTTAACATCTTCGGATGTATCGGAAACATAACCTTTCATAGTAGTTGTTATACCAGGCTTAGTTACAGAATCAATAACAACACCGTTCATTTCATATCGAATTTCGCTAAATAAGTGTGGGATACCATTATTTACAAATTTCGCGGTTGTAGGACCTCCCGCTGCTTTAAGTAGTTTTCCTTCTATGTACAAGTGGCTTAATCCGGGTAGAGTAGACATATCTTCTTGTATAGGTATTCGAATTTCATCATTATTGTTAAAACTGGTTGTGTACGGCTGATGGGTGTGGATTTGATTACTAACAATGGAATTGTCGACAAAGACCTTTTCACCAATATTCAAAATACTCATTGTAGCAACTGATGACCCAACGACTTGAGGAATGCTTTATTCTTGTTTGTTAACAGGTCGGAAGTCGATCTCTTACTGACCTTGGAGCGCTTGGAAGGGGGCTTGTTATATCCTTTTTGAACCGGCTGCAAAGGATTGCAACCGTAACCGTGCGAATGGAATATGAAACCCATTACACCTTCTTCAAATGTAAACCTACAGTTATGGTTTCTGAAATGAAACTGACCGGTCGATCGTCCTGATCAAGTATTTTAATTGTAATGTTCGTAATGGTTTTAGTACTGATAGGTAGATAAATAACTGGATTTGGAGACTCGACGATTTTGTAGCCAACCGGGACAGTAGGAAAGAATTGATGAATTGTATGGCTTGGTTTTCCATTGTTATAAGACCCCACAGAAATATTACAATGTATTAATATGGTATTAACTTGCATTATTTTGGTTATGTGTTCAGATTCAACCACTTTATTTTTTGAATATATTTTTTTGTCGAATCCTAGTATATCCCTTATAGAGTTGTCATATTCGAAGTCTATTTCATGAGAGGCCTTAATCTGGGTTTTCATAGTGCTTGCATGTCCTCGCAGGTCCACGTATTCCCTGTCGCCAACATTACGATTTAATTGCGACTGTATGTATTGGTTGATGCCATTAAGTTCATAAGCACCTTTCGGAAATACAATATCTGGTCTACCGACGAGTCTAAATACATTTTTTGGCTCCACAATATTAGGAATGCTATTGTACGATTCAAAACTTAGTAATCCCAGAACATATTCTTGTTCAGATTCCAAAAAAATTGGAGGATCAAAATCGACGCTTAATACCGACGTATTTCCGGAAAGTGTGAAAATGGTAGACATTGCGATGCGTTGTATGCAAGAAACAACAGTACACTGACGTTGTAAAAATCATCTTGCACAGCTATATAAAAATTGCAAGCATAAATGTCCGCAATTGTATGAATTTAACTTTTGATATCGTTCAAAGTTGTATGTAATCTTATTCCTGCTACCGTCGCTGCGGAAATATTTTATTAATTCCGGTGGTGGTTTTAAATTCCATATACTATCAAAGTATTCCACGTTGAAACATCGCTTCACGTAGGCGGTCCAATGCGTACCAGCACCTATTTTATCGTCTAGGTTAACTACGCCCGATTCGTTTTCATAAATCGTCTGAGGTAAATCGTCACGCATGTAAACCCCTCGAAAATTGGGAATCCGTAATATCTTAGCATATTTCTCCAAATCCAAATTGGTAAGCGCTCGGCGCGGTAGCTTGACATTTAGTTTTTTGGCTGGTACGGATTTAAATACAGTCCAAATCCTTTTTTATACGGACCCAAATGCAAAGCCTTTCCCACCGTTACAGCTTCCATCGCTCTGTTGTGACGCTCCTTTTCTTTCAAATCCTTTGCAGCGGCTTTGGCGTCACCGAGTGCTTTCGCAACTGCTGCAGCACCGCCTCCCAAGGATCCAAGAGCGCTTAAAGCGGCAAATATGGGGATAAGCGGTAAAATACCACCCGTCTTAGGAATTTTCAAAATTCTACTTCTGGGCTGGGCAATTTGTTTGTTTTTAATACCGCTTAAAGCTGTATTTACAACATTCATTAAATTACCGGTGTTATGACCTTTAATTAGTTTGCGAGCCCGATTAACAGCACCCGCAAAGTTTAACACTTTTCGCGAACGTCTCTTCTTACGCAAAGAACCCATCCCCAGCTTCGTTTTACCCTTCATAATGCCTGCAATAGCTAGCGCAGCTGCTTTTTCTCCAATTCCAGCGTCTTTTGAACGAACGCGACCCCAAGCCTTTTCAGCAAGCGTTCTATCAGCCTCGTGTCGGGTCTGAAGATCTTGATGTTGAGAATATACAATGTCGTGCTCCTTACAAGATTCGTCCAACGAATTAATACCTCGATCTCCTCGAGCAAGTCTTTTTTTTAAGCGAATTCCAGGACCGCAATAGTTATACCCGGGAATGTGTAATTCTACAGGCAATTTGTTTATAAGAGTGTTCACTAGTCCAGAACCTTTCTTGTCAACAGCTCGACGTCGAATACCGACGCTACGTTCGTAAACCAACATTTTAAGCAACTGCGACAGATATTCGAGCGTACCGTATTATATATATAATTTAAATCACATTCGCCAATACTTTAGTGTTTTGGTTACGGACATTTAAGAAAGGTGTCGAGAATGAAAAAATTTAAAATTGAAAAGCAAAATCACTCTTTGCCAATCGTAAATCATGATCAAACTTCATTGACTGCGAACTATCAGAAACATGGTATTTTACTAGGAGGTGGGTGTAAGCGTGGACTTATCGTTGGTAGATCTAACTGTGGGAAAACGAACGTAATGATTAGTTTACTAGAACATTCCAACGGGTTGAGATTTGAAAATGTTTATTTATATTCGAAATCATTGAATCAACCGAAATATAATTATTTAAGGAAACTACTGCAACCAATACGGGAAATCGGTTTTTATGAATACGAAGACGGCTTAGAGATATTGAAACCTCACGAAGCCAAACCCAATTCTGTAATTATTTTCGACGATGTGGCATGCGAAAACCAAAGTGTAATTAGAGATTACCATTGTTTTGGACGGCATGCAAACATAGATTGCTTCTACTTATGCCAAACCTATTCCTCTATTCCAAAACAACTTATTAGAGACAACGCCAATCTTATTATAGTATTTCAACAAGATAAGACCAACCTAAAACACATACACGATGATCACGTTAACGTTGACATGCGCTTTGAAGATTTTAAGGACTTATGTTCACATTGTTGGAACGATCCATACGGTTTTCTAGTCATCGATAAGGATTCGGATGTAAACGGGGGTCGGTACAGGAAAGGATTCGATTCTTTTTTCCACATATACAATTGAAGCGAAACTATACGGCTTAGTTGTCGTTAAGCAACTGTCAGAGGAAGATGGATAAACGGTTGGTTAGCGAACTAATTAAAAGTAGGCAAAATTTAAAAAGAAAATTGCAAAGTTTAAAATCAGACATGACCCGATCGCAGTCTACACTCTCGGAACAATTTAAGCCCATTTCCCAACCGCTTAAGGAATTACTAGCAACTATTAAAACTGAAGGTTTACAAACCAGAGATTTACATGTTAAAGTAGAGCCCACAGAATTAAAGATACCTCCTAAAAAGGAGATGCCTACTCGCACGCGCCCACAGCCTGTACCATCGAAGCCCCACTTTCTGAAAGCTGATGTAATTGCCGAAGCTTCACCGGAAGAGGAACTCTTGGAGTCTGAGGTCCTGAACGTGGAAAGTGATAATGAAGAATTTTTGGAACATAGTGTTCGAGAAGCTCAACAAACGATTGAAAACATGTTACATCCAGATGTCCTCGATAAATACTTGGAACACTTTCAAGGTTTAGCTAGACAATACATCGAAGACTTGATACGGGACACGGAGGGAAAATTCGATGTTCAGTATGGTGTTCGATTCGATATTGAAGCAGATAAATTTCATATAGGAAATAAAATTCTTGACTTCGACGGGGAAGACATGTTTATAATGGACGGCGGTCGTAAGGTTACATATAAAGGAACTCCTGGGTTCTACAAATTGATGTTTAAAAAGGCTCCTATAGGCTATACTACAAAGGATCATGATCAGTATAAAGACATCGTTAATCGGTCTGCTGCCAACCGTAAAAATTACAACGACAGCGAGCAAATAAGTGGTAATACCGGTCCAAAGTATCGAAATATTATTCGCAGTATAAGTACCCCCAAATAAACTCGGTTAGGTAAAGGAGTTCTAAACGTAAATAGCAGAAAGGTTGAATTTGTACCTTGGAAAAATCCGAATACTCTTGTAGAGAGAATGCAGATCTTGATAGCCTCGCAGGCTGCAGGACATACAGGACATAACAACGAAATTGTTAGCATCGTGAACGCTTTAAGGCGCGCAAAAGTTATTAAATAAGGTCAATAAATAGGCAAATGTTCAATAGCCACACCATACCGGCGTTAGCTCAGTTCGCGTTAACATGCCGATAGATAAGTTTGGAAGGCATATGCATCAACATCATCCTACCGATGTAAATCCGAAAATATATCTGGTGGAAGATGGCGAGGCTCTTAAACAGGAGATATCTGCAGAGACTGCAACTAAGATAGGGGATATGAAATCGGCTCTAAAGTATGATACCATCTTTTATGTAGTGGCTGTTAAAACTGATAGCAAAGGTCGGTTCGTAATTATTAACGGTAGTAGTAACGGCGAATATGAATACAGACTACCATCTGCACAAATAATATCAGTTGCTTGCACCCCATCTCTCGCGAAAATATACCTAAATGGTGTGTTGCTGGCGCCTGAGACCCTCGGTACACTAAATCCAGGCGATAAAATATCGGCTACATACCAACCCAATAAGAATATCTTGTTGAGTTTAGAATTTCTCATGAGAGTTCCGATACGGGATCATTAATAACGAGTTTTGTAGTAGAAGCTTCTAATTAAAGATGAACGTTAAGGAAGACGTTGTAGCGGAACTGCACAAACCGGCTAGAAAAAATTTCAAACGGAGACGTGTGATCATCAAGGGTCTAAAGGATTTGTTTCAAGCCGATTTGGTTGAAATGATACCATACCAAAAAGTCAACAGAGGATTCAGATACATTTTAGTTGTTATCAATGCATTTTCCAAATATGTTTGGGCATACCCCGTCAAACGAAAGACCGGTCTAGCCGTTGCTACCGCGATAAAGAAAGCGCTTACAACTACAAGTTCTAAACCGAAAAATCTACAAACAGATATGGGTAAAGAATTCTACAACAAAGAATTCCAAACCCTGATGAAGCAATTCAACATTAACCATTATAGTAGTTATTCAAATTTAAAAAGCAGTATCGTCGAACGCTGCAACCGCACTTTAAAAAATATGATGTGGAAGCAGTTCAGCTTGCAAGGAACGTATAAGTGGTTGGATCTTTTACCAAAAATTGTAAAACGATATAATTCCACAAAACACTCAACCATCGGAATGAAACCGGAAGATGTTAATGCAAGTAATGCCGATGAAATTTTGAAAAGGGTCTACAGTCATATGAAAACGGTTGACCCGAAGAACATCAACTTTTCTGTGGGAGACCGCGTTAGAGTTAGTAAACACAGGACCGCATTTGCCAAAGGATACACACCAAATTGGAGCAACGAAATTTTTAAAATCGTAAAAGTTCGACTTATAAACCCTGCAAGCTACATTTTGGAAGATGACGATGGCGAGGAAGTAAAAGGAGCTTTTTATGGGTTGGAACTGCAGAAAACAAAACATCCCGATATTTATTTGGTAGAAAAAGTTGTTAGGAAAAGAGGAAATCAGCTTCTGGTCAAGTGGTTAGGTTTCGATAATAGACACAATTCGTGGATATCAAAAAATGCTATTGTATAAAATGTACAAGTTTTATTCATGAATAAAATTTATATCACAATTGTAACTAAAATATATAAATAAAATACTTTTTCAACAATTATTGTTTATTTATATTCTTATCATTATAGCGTATGGTTTGCTTTCTGTAAGCAACTACCACAAATCATATAAATATTTACAGGTCAAATAAGCACATATTATGTACACACTATCTATACTTATAAATACACGTAAACTAAAAATCATATTAACAACTATTGTACAAGAAAGTTTCGGGATCGTATACCGTAGGACTTTTGCTGCAAAGTAATAACCAGTACCGCTACGACTGATGAAAAAATGGTTAATTTTGATCCCGATCGGAAGCCTCCAATAAATCAATCAAAACATTTAATCTGTCATCAACGTCTAGACCTGGTGTCGGAATAGCCAAGTGACCCCACGCCAGAGTTTTCGTGGTATTGGGAATAAGGTAACGTTTATCATCAAACGCTGACAACCCAACCTTATTTATCAGCTCGGTGTACATAGTGTGTTTACGGGATCTAAATACAAAAAACTTGCAAAATACCTCACTCCGCCTGTTCTCAGCCACTTCTTGAAACAGGTCAGCGGTGAGATACTTTGCAACTGCACTCTTGGGAACGCCCTTTGCCTTCCGATCGGCACCACTGGGCACCACTTTCGAGGTTCACACAGTATGATTTTGCACCTGCACCATAAAAACTCTGTATAGGGAAACCTATAGACACATTCTTGGGCATTCCATGGAGAGCGTTCTTAAATTTAGAAGTGTCAAATTTGTCGAGATGCTGTTTCATGTCGTCATAAAAATTGTCTGTATAAATTTCAAGTACCAAGGAGTCAGTATCGGTGTACAGCAAGGAAACGTTATTGCCATAGGTATTTTTCAGAAAACTCTAATAAAAATCGTACATAACGGTTTTTGAAATGTCGAAAACACAATAACCTGCATAGCTAGGCTTGTCGTAGTAAACCGAAGTTCTGTTCAACTCAATAGCAACTAAATTTTCACAAAACACGGTTTTATCTTTAAAATTTGGTCTAGCAATTAAACTTTCGGCACCAATTCTGTTACCAATCTTCTCCCAATGACTGACTAGCCTGACATTAACCCTCTTATCCACGTTCTCGATCGTCTTACCGAACACGCTGTTGTTAAGCGCTTTAAAAAAATCTTTCTGAAATTCGTTCGTCGACCGGTTTCTTAATTTAGTATTTAAATCAATATAGGAACGCAACCAAGGGGTCTGTACAAATTTGAGTACTCTATGAACTTTGTCCAAAATCAAACCGGCTTCTAAACACTGTTTTAAATTTCTGTAGTGGATTACATGCTTAAATTTGTGTTGTAAATTTGGAATTAATTTCACGTTTTTCAATTTACCGTTAGGCGGCGCGATAAGTTCGGGACAAAAGGGTAAATCATTGTGGAGATGATGCAGATTTAGGGGATATCGCAGGTCCACTTCCAGCACATACCCAGTGTCGGATTCGTCCGAAGCGTCTAAAACATTTAACGTTTCAATTTCTTCGACCCCTAACCAAAAAATCGCGTTGCGGTAAAAATATTGACGCATGGCATAGCCATACAGATTTGTTGCATCTAAATACATGATAAAAGAATTGGGTTTGGCGGGATCATAATTCTCCACGAATCTATTATTAGCTACAGCCTTTCTACCTATACACGTACTAACTCCACCGCGGATACCTTTTCTGAAAAAGTGCAGCATATCCATGTCAGTCAACAGTTCTAACTCTATGCCCGTGTATTTCAACATGGCATCCCAGCTTAGTCCAGGCGAGGTGTAATAATGGGCCGGATCTAAACTGTAACGTCTCAAACATAGAACTCGAAAATTTTCAAACACGTCTGCCAAAATTAACACGTCCGATTTTAGATAAACGTCAGAGTAGTCTCCCAAAGTTTTACAGTCGAAAGTCGTCCACACTTCCACAGCGCGATCGTAATCAGCTGCACTAATGCCCGTACCATGTAACGAATCGAAAAATTGGTCGATAGTGGGTAGTGCGGTTTGATCTAATTTTGAAAAAGAGTCGATATGTGAGTAGGGGAACACACCTTTCTGCCTCATAAGGTCGAATTTGACGCCATCACCGAATTCCCTTTTAATCTCGATACACTGATCGGAAGATAGATTCTTAGCCAACTGCGATAGCGAACAATTCATAAATCGGTAGCTGTCTAGGAATCTCATACTCAAATAAATTTTCTTTACACGCTCATTATCCCGAATTTCATCAACTAATACACGTTTGCCAAACGATACATACTTTTCTTTATTCATCGGAATAACGTCAATTTCTTCATTATTTAAAGCAAGCTGCTTAACGAAAAGGTGTGAATCGTAATTTAAATTATGAAAAAAGATCGGTACGAACGTTGGAACATTGAAATTTAGATTACAAATCGAATGTGCAGCTCCCCGGTAGTCTCCAGTAAGGTGACAGTGGTCCTTAACTTTGTCCTCAAGTCGATCGAAAGCTAAGTCGCAAATATGACATGTAACGGCATCTTCGTAATTTTGAATTTCGGAGGGATTTAAAATTTTCATCGGTATCACACGCTTTAAATGGTTGTCATAAATCAAGTGCACATCCCTTTCCAGACGCTCCATGAATTCTGCTACGGCATTTCTACCGCGATAAATTTCGAATTTGGACAAATTATCATCGTATGAACATTTAACAAAGTATGCGAAAGAATGAGGCTGGTGTACACAAGCGGTGACCGTGAATCCCTTTCCAGGATGTGGTTCTACGGTATCCACGGGTTTCAAAACGGTTTCAAAATCTGCATAAACGACAAAGGGAACTGTCATTTGTTTTTGATAATTTTGAAATTTGAGAACGTTCTGGGGAACCTGCTTCCCCAGTTTGTCAGTAATTAGGTCGGTCGACGGTAATTTCGTGTAAACGTGATTACAGTCAAAAGTCTGATGTTTAACCAACTGGGCTTCGGTACGGAAATAGTGGAGACAACCGTCGCAAAAATGTTTAGCGGCATCCCTAGCAGTTATCTGCTGGGATACCAATCTCGACAAATCTTTTATCCAAAAGTAATGACTATTACCCACCGAGTCAGTAGCAAGCAATAAATTTACATGACAGCGTCTTTTTCTGTCGGTGGAATACAAAGGTCCCACAGTTTCGTACTTCATACCATTCTTTGTCAGAACCGCTTCAAGACCGTAAACATTAATCGAAATTTGGGGATTATATCTTTCAAATTTGGAAATATCGGATAATCTGACCGGAAATTCGATGTCGTTGAAGACTAGGAACTCCCGGCAGTCGGGATAAGAACTGACTCGATTGGGTCGACCGGTAGGCTCACAAATAGCCGCGGTGACAGCCCAGCCGAAGCAGAACTCATCGTCTTTTTGAACGTTCACAACCGCTTTCTTGTACTGTATCGGTTTCGGAAGCTCGAAGTATGACGATGCTCGAAGGGGGTTGTATTTATTAACGTTCACGTGTAGATACAATAACTCCTTCAAAGCCCAGCCTGTAACAGACAAGTAGTAAACATTAGTCCTGTGCAGGGGGAGGGGGTTTGCAAATCATTACCAGAGTCGCGCTCCTGAAACTCGGACGTCTTCTCATCCAGTATTGCAGTAAACTTATCATATAAACGATTAAGATCGGTGCCAAACGTTGCAACTTCATTTGCAGTGTTAAAGGATTTTATATCTTCTAATTCTTTCGCTTCCAAAATAAAATATCCAAATAATTCAAAATTTACTTTAACACTCTTAAACTTGACAATCTGCCTTTCCAGCAGCGGTATAATTTTATCTTTAATTTCATTCATAAACTCGGTAACATTTAGATGATAATTTACCGAAGTGATTTTGTAGCTGACAATACGGGACTGGAAGGCGGTTTGGTAGGTCGACACTCCTTCCCCCAACGGTACGAAACCAGCGCGACTGCAGTGTCTCCGGCTTCGAAGATGTCCGACGTAGCCGTTTCGAGACACGTTCTCATCGCAGACGTCGCAGTATCGGTTGGGAGTCGGTCTAAGTTCTAGAACACAAACGAATTAGCATCGCCGATGGAGTTCTAGAAAGGGGTACGAACCTATGGAGTCTTTAGTTTTCGGTCGTTTGGCTGGCGAAGGCTCGACACCTGCAGGATCCATCGCAGGCTCCACACAACTGCCTAAAACAAGCGAACCACTCTTATATACTCAACACCTCCAAAAAACCTTCAAGTATAATACCGTTTTGCGATGGTCGACCTAACTGTTGGCAGCTGTCTCTTCGAAGGCGATGCAAATTGTCGATCCTGGTGAACCTCGAACCGCACGTGTCGCACCGGAACATCTCGACTCGACTAGGATCTGAGAAGCTACTATCTGCACAAACAAGGATTACGAAAATCGTTCGCGGCCCTTAGTAGCCTTCCCAGAGCTTATCTAAAAGTCGGAGAACACTTTCAGCTGGCACGACGTGGACGTTGGGAAACCAGCCACAAAAGGAAGGATACAAGGACTGGGCAGGCGTGGGTAACAAGAAATTTAGGTTGTTACCAGAGAGAGCTGTCTGAGCAACAGCGACTTCGCATCTATAACGCGCATGAACCTGAACTTGAGCAGTATGGTGTTTAACCGCAGTTGTTCAACTTCCTTAAGTTGTCGGTGGACATCCATCTGTCGGTCAGGTTCTGCTTACGTTCTATGATGGTTTGGAAGCGGACAATCTTCTGTTCAAGCTCTCGAAGTTTTGCGTGAAACGCTAGCAAATCCGCTTCCAATTTGCGAACGCTGTTCTCTTTGGCAGCAATCTCGGCAACGACAGCATCGTCAAAAAGCGAATCTTGGAACACGGTTGCGGGTTCAATGGGTATACTATCAACGTCCATGGAGTCCGTAACAGAAGCTACCGAAGAAGTATGTTGCGATACATCCACATTCTCCACCATCTCATCCTCACCCTCACTGAACAGTTCGCCACTAGCATCGTTGCAAACTAGTGCGAATGTATCGTCACATACTTCTTGTTCCACAAACATTGATTCTGAGTCACCGAACGCCGGTGGTGGTGGTATTATGCTCTGGGTCGTGGAAAGCATAAGCTGCGAAGAAGTGCCACAAGAAATACTTTCTAAGAAGCGATCTACAATTTGAGAGCGAACATCAGAATTTAATAACGAATCGTCTGAGGCGTCCATTGCACGTCTAAAATGGGTCGTATCCATAGCATTAACAATATTCGAATCGAACTCGTTAGAGTAACTACACAAATCTATAATTTCAATTGACGTGCTAGCTGAAGAAACATAATTTTCACCGGTCTCATTTGCAGCTGTAGTTGCAACATTCATGACTTCGGCTTCTGAGTTAGCACTAACGAGTTGCTTGAAATTAAATTTAGATGGTACAATTATTGCACTCGATTCGTTCCCAAACTGTTGAGGATTTTTACCCTGCAATAAGTAATTGCGCAAAATACTGGTGCGGTCCTGAACTTCTACCGCTGGAACATTTTCAAAATCTTCGGAAACATTCTCAAATTCAGGACGCAACAGTCGGGCAGGTTTAAGCAAAACATTTTGTAAGATTTTAACAACAGGTTTACTTTCTTGGGGCAATTCTTTACATACCAGACTGACATCGCTGCCGGACTGCGTACATGCACACAACTTAACTTTCTTCGGTTGCAACTTTTTCAGGCTGAGTCTCGAGAACCTCGAAACTCGAGAACCTGCACCTGGAGCACTGCATCCTATCACGACACCTTCACAAACACCACAACTTCCGGCACTAGAACTGGTATACATCACGAACAAAGAGCTGAAGACGAACTGACGCTGTCGAAGGGGGTGGTTTGTACTTAAGCACATAAACCGGTTAACCTTGGCCTTGAACCCCGCCCGTTTCGGGAAGGGGGTGACCTTGACCTTGAGGGTAGTATTTTTTGAGGCCGTTTTTCGACATATATTCAAGGTCATTTTGTCTAGTTTTGGATTCCACCGACGTCGCTGAGCACAGCTCAGCGAGTACAAAGATTTCTCTAACCCCATCGATGAGGAACTCTTCAAAATTTGGAGCGGAGCGAGTATCAAGCTTCCTCCATCCCTATCGATGTGGAGCACTTTTCAAAATTTGACCTTGAAAAAAATTTTTGATGACATGAAAAACCTCCCTTTTTTTTTGCACGACTCCAAGTAGTGTCGTGTACTTTGAGGGAATATCGCTCAAACAATTTGGACAACTGTGATAGGCAAAGACACTTCACGCCTTCGTGGGAATTGGCCGAACTCATCATCCAGCACTTGGAGGGTCCCACACTGAGAGAGGGTTATACCCTCTTCCATTCGCAACCGTTTGGAGGTATTTTTACCAACCGGGCCGGTGAAGAATCGTTTTACGAGCTTCACCAGGTTGCAGGTTTAGTAGAATACTCCAACCGGTTTTGCACGGTAGGGGCCTTCAGAAGGACAGTGCTGCAGCGTTGAGCGTTGGTGTGGAGTGGAGTGGAGTGGAGTGTTTTTTAGTTTAGTTTAATGTTTAGTTTAGTTTAGTTTAGTTTAATGTTTAGTTTAGTTTAATATTTAGTTTAAGGAATATTGTACAGTTTTTAAGGAATATTGTACAGTTTTTAATATATATTTATGATTGCTATTGTCAACTCCTTTTTTATTTGTTGCATTTATTTTGTAGGAATACTGTAACTCCATAATATTTTTTCTATAAATTTATTTAAAAGTGAAACAATTCCAAATTTAATTAAAACTACTGCTATATAATAAACATAATTTCTTTATTGTGCTTACAACTGCACATCAATACCTTCTACACCAAGCTTTTGAAGATATTTTAGAAACTGCAAGCCATCTCTAGCCCCACCACCATTACAATTTGAAAACAAGGTATTGTATGCTGTAGCACCATCAAGCACGCAATTATCAATAATTGAGTTGTAGAAGTGCATGTTATCCAATTTCGCAAACGGTAGGTAGCAGTTTTGTAATACACAATCACTTTCGTCGACCACTGCACAAGCCATGTTTAGAAATGGTCTATCGTTATCGTCGTACCTTGGACATACACTAACACAATCTTTACACTTTTTAAACATATAATCACTACTTGCGATATAACCCTTTGCCAGCCATTTCCGTATAAATTTATCAGATAGAAAATATTCTTGAATCCCCTTCTCCATTTTATTCCAGAAACACAAAAAATTATATTCGCTCCAATCAGGTCTAACGATGCCTGCATAAACTAATTGTGTAGGTTTTCGCTCGCCTTCTGATGTTGTTATTAATTGAAATAATGCTTCTTTGTTACCCTCATTTAAACGACGAATGTTAGCTCGATTTGCAGGATTTTTTTTAAACAACTTGCTATCGTACCACTGCGGTTTTAAGTTACTCTTCGACATTTTTAACACTTTACCCCATACTGTTTACGCGCAAACTTTTATATAGTATCCCCCACCATCACGTTCTGAGTCTGCGCATTGTTTACAACTCCCCACCTTACTATACGAGTCCTTGAAAATCAGCCAGTTTGCTACAAACACTCCTACTGTCAACATGTTGTTTCTGTACGTTCCAGACGAAGCTGTTTATTGGATTCATGATGATGCTGAAAGTCGATACCATAAGACTGGGGAAATCCCAACTATAAATCCAGAACTGAGCTTCCCATTCCCCGAACCGCTTCATCCGCTAAATAGCGCATTATCCGATTTTTTTGGAGCGCAATATGGCTTCTTCCACTATAGTGCATCAGTTATTTATACAATCGACCCCTTGCATATAATTTCCCAAGATCGTTATCCAGCTCTACACAATTTAGTTTTGAGGGTTGAAGTTTTCAAGAGACTTCATGATTTATCAATCGTGAGTACTAGCGAAGAAAGTGATTCGGAGGGATCTGAAGATTCCGAAAATGAAAAAATGCCTCTCGTTCGCAAGAGATTGTCATTCGAGCACAACCTGCGGTAGCGTGAACATGGTTCCGGTAAAGTTGTTAGTGGCTTTGGCTGCCGTTTACGATGGGTTTCTCTATGTGCTACAACCGCCAAATTCCATTTCCGCATCTATAACCTATGATCGTAATATGAGTAACGCTACTTGGTATAAAATGAACAACTCCGTCTTGGCTGAAATCCCTGTATTTAAAATACCTGTGAGAAATTTTACTGAAAATGGTTTATTAACGTTCAAGATAAAATTTCAAGCACCTACATACGCAGTAACTTCCAATTGGCAAACTATTAAGATAAGTGATGATGTGTTTAACAACTGTACTGGCTTTAACAATTCCTGTTGGGTATCTGTAATTATTCTAGGAACTGTACTATTACTCATAGCGTCATTATGTATTGCATATTTTGTCATATATTGGTTAATGATGTCTTATAATCTTAGATAGTGTGTTAATGTTAATTTTTTCGTTTCTGTGAAATACTGTATTAATAAATGTATACCATTTCTAAATAAAATTATTAAATGTACACTGTTCAATTACTAGCTCTAGTCTTGCGTTCGGCCTTGGTCTAAGGGAGTGACCTTGGTTAATATTCAAGCACAATGACCTTGAACATTGACCTTGAGATCTGACTTTGACCTTGAGATCTGACCTTGACCTTGAGAGTTGACCTTGACCTTGGATTCAAGGTTAGGAGTGGGGGGAGTGTCCCAGAACTGTCCAAAACAATCTACTCCTTTGAAATTGGAAATCCCCATATATTACCTGGCTTTGGTATACTAAACAAAAAGTTAAATGCAACTAGTGTTCCAAAATCATTCATTACCACCGTTATTGGCACCTAAAGGAAGTGAGCTAGTCTAGAGATTTTCTTATCCCTGTGTAAATTCTAACTTTTGAAATTGGAAATCAACATATATTATCTGACCAAGTGATGGACTTTGGTATACTAAACAAAAAGTTAAATGCAACTAGTGTTCCAAAATCATTCATTACCACTGTTATTGGCAGCTAAAGGAAGTGAGCTATTCTTGAGATTTTCTTATCCCTGTGTAAATTCTAACTTTTGAAATTGGAAATCCCCATATATTATCTGGCCAAGTGATGGGCTTTGGTATACTAAACAAAAAGTTAAATGCAAGTAGTGTTCCAAAATCAGTCATTGCCTCTGCTATTGGCACCTAAAAGAAGTGAGCTAGTCTAGAGATTTTCTTATCCCTGTGTAAATCTGAACTTTTGAAATTCGAAATCCCCATATATTATCTGACCAAGTGATGGGCTTTGGTATACTAAACAAAAAGTTAAATGCAACTAGTGTTCCAAAATCATTGATTACCACTGTTATTGGCACCTAAAGGAAGTGAGTTATTCTTGAGATTTTCTTATCCCTGTGTAAATCTGAACTTTTAAATTGGAAATCCCCATATATTATCTAGCCATGTGATGGGATTTGGTATACTAAACAAAAAGTTAAATGCAACTAGTGTTCCAAAATCATTCATTACCACTGTTATTGGTACCTAAAGGAAGTGAGCTAATCTTGAGATTTTCTTATCCCTGTGTAAATCTGAACCTTTGACATTGGAAATCCCCATATATTATCTAGCCATGTGATGGGCTTTGGTATACTAAACAAAAAGTTAAATGCAACTAGTGTTCCAAAATCATTCATTACCACTGTTATTGGCACCTAAAGGAAGTGAGCTATTCTTGAGATTTTCTTATCCCTGTATAAATTGTAACTTTTGAAATTGGAAATCCCCATATTATTATCTGGCCAAGTGATGGGCTTTGGTATACTAAACAAAAAGTTAAATGCAAGTAGTGTTCCAAAATCAGTCATGACCTCTGTTATTGGCACCTAAAGGAAGTGAGCTATTCTTGAGATTTTCTTATTCCTGTGTAAATCTGAACTTTTGAAATTGGAAATCCCCATATATTATCTGACCAAGTGATGGGCTTTGGTATACTAAACAAAAAGTTAAATGCAAGTAGTGTTAGAAAATCAGTCATGACCTCTGTTATTGGCACCTAAAGGAAGTGAGCTATTCTTGAGATTTTCTTATCCCTGTGTAAATCTGAACTTTTGAAATTGGAAACCCCCATATATTATTTGGCCAAGTGATGGGCTTTGGTATACTAAACAAAAAGTTAAATGCAAGTAGTGTTAGAAAATCAGTCATGACCTCTGTTATTGGCTCCTAAAGGAAGTGAGCTATTCTTGAGATTTTCTTATCCCTGTGTAAATTCTAACTTTTGAAATTGGAAATCCCCATATATTATCTGACCAAGTGATGGGCTTTGGTATACTAAACAAAAGGTTAAATGCAACTAGTGTTCCAAAATCATTCATTACCACTGTTATTGGCAGCTAAAGGAAGTGAGCTATTCTTGAGATTTTCTTATCCCTGTGTAAATTCTAACTATTGAAATTGGAAATCCCCATATATTATCTGACCAAGTGATGGGCTTTGGTATACTAAACAAAAAGTTAAATACAACTAGTGTTCCAAAATCATTCATTACCACTGTTATTGGCAGCTAAAGGAAGTGAGCTATTCTTGAGATTTTCTTTTCCCTGTATAAATTGTAACTTTTGAAATTGGAAATCCCCATATATTATCTGGCCAAGTGATGGGCTTTGGTATACTAAACAAAAAGTTAAATGCAAGTAGTGTTCCAATATCAGTCATTGCCTCTGCTATTGGCACCTAAAAGAAGTGAGCTAGTCTAGAGATTTTCTTATCCCTGTGTAAATCTGAACTTTCGAAATTGGAAATCCCCATATATTATCTGACCAAGTGATGGGCTTTGGTATACTAAACAAAAAGTTAAATGCAAGTAGTGTTAGAAAATCAGTCATGACCTCTGTTATTGGCACCTAAAGGAAGTGAGCTAATCTTGAGATTTTCTTATCCCTGTGTAAATCTGAACTTTTCAAATTGGAAATCCCCATATATTATCTAACCATGTGATGGGATTTGGTATACTAAACAAAAAGTTAAATGCAACTAGTGTTCCAAAATCATTCATTACCACTGTTATTGGCACCTAAAGGAAGTGAGCTATTCTTGAGATTTTCTTATCCCTGTGTAAATCTGAACTTTTCAAATTGGAAATCCCCATATATTATTTGGCCAAGTGATGGGCTTTGGTATACTAAACAATAAGTTAAATGCAACTAGTGTTCCAAAATCATTCATTACCACTGTTATTGGTACCTAAAGGAAGTGAGCTAATCTTGAGATTTTCTTATCCCTGTGTAAATCTGAACTTTTCAAATTGGAAATCCCCATATATTATTTGGCCAAGTGATGGGCTTTGGTATACTAAACAATAAGTTAAATGCAACTAGTGTTCCAAAATCATTCATTACCACTGTTATTGGTACCTAAAGGAAGTGAGCTAATCTTGAGATTTTCTTATCCCTGTGTAAATCTGAACTTTTAAATTGGAAATCCTCATATATTATCTGGCCATGTGATGGGCTTTGGTATACTAAACAAAAAGTTAAATGCAAGTAGTGTTCCAAAATCAGTCATTACCCCTGTTATTGGCACCTAAAGGAAGTGAGCTATTCTTGAGATTTTCTTATCCCTGTGTAAATCTGAACTTTTGAAATTGGAAACCCCATATTGTATCTGGCCAAGTGATGGGCTTTGGTATACTAAACAAAAAGTTAAATGCAAGTAGTGTTCCAAAATCAGTCATGACCTCTGTTATTGGCACCTAAAGGAAGTGAGCTATTCTTGAGATTTTCTTATCCCTGTGTAAATCTGAACTTTTGAAATTGGAAACCCCATATTGTATCTGGCCAAGTGATGGGCTTTGGTATACTAAACAAAAAGTTAAATGCAACTAGTGTTCCAAAATCATTGATTACCACTGTTATTGGCACCTAAAGGAAGTGAGCTATTCTTGAGATTTTCTTATCCCTGTGTAAATCTGACCTTTTGAAATTGGAAATCCCCATATATTCTCTGGCCATGTGATGGGCTTTGGTATACTAAACAAAAAGTTAAATGCAACTAGTGTTCCAAAATCATTCATTACCACTGTTATTGGCACCTAAAGGAAGTGAGCTATTCTTGAGATTTTCTTATCCCTGTGTAAATCTGAACTTTTAAATTGGATATCCCCATATATTATCTAGCCATGTGATGGGATTTGGTATACTAAACAAAAAGTTAAATGCAACTAGTGTTCCCAAATCATTGATTACCACTGTTATTGGCACGTAAAGGAAGTGATCTATTCTTGAGATTTTCTTATCCCTGTGTAAATCTGACCTTTTGAAATTGGAAATCCCCATATATTCTCTGGAAATGTGATGGGCTTTGGTATACTAAACAAAAAGTTAAATGCAAGTAGTGTTCCAAAATCAGTCATGACCTCTGTTATTGGCACCTAAAGGAAGTGAGCTATTCTTGAGATTTTCTTATCCCTGTGTAAATCTGAACTTTTGAAATTGGAAACCCCATATTGTATCTGGCCAAGTGATGGGCTTTGGTATACTAAACAAAATGTTAAATGCAACTAGTGTTCCAAAATCATTTATTACCACTGTTATTGGCACCTAAAGGAAGTGAGCTATTCTTGAGATTTTCTTATCCCTGTGTAAATCTGACCTTTTGAAATTGGAAATCCCCATATATTCTCTGGCCATGTGATGGGCTTTTTTATACTAAACAAAAAGTTAAATGCAACTAGTGTTCCAAAATCATTCATTACCACTGTTATTGGCACCTAAAGGAAGTGAGCTATTCTTGAGATTTTCTTATCCCTGTGTAAATCTGAACTTTTAAATTGGATATCCCCATATATTATCTAGCCATGTGATGGGATTTGGTATACTAAACAAAAAGTTAAATGCAACTAGTGTTCCCAAATCATTGATTACCACTGTTATTGGCACGTAAAGGAAGTGAGCTATTCTTGAGATTTTCTTATCCCTGTGTAAATCTGACCTTTGGAAATTGGAAATCCCCATATATTCTCTGGCCATGTGATGGGCTTTGGTATACTAAACAAAAAGTTAAATGCAACTAGTGTTCCACAATCAGTCATGACCTCTGTTATTGGCACCTAAAGGAAGTGAGCTATTCTTGATATTTTTTTATCCCTGTGTAAATCTGAACTTTTGAAATTGTAAACCCCATATTGTATCTGGCCAAGTGATAGGCTTTGGTATACTAAAGAAAAAGTTAAATGCAATTAGTGTTCCAAAATCAGTGATTACCTCTGTTATTGGCACCTAAAGGAAGTGAGCTATTCTTGAGATTTTCTTTCTCCTTTGTAAATCCTAACATTTGAAATTTGAAATCCCCATATATTATCTGGCCAAGTGATGGGTTTTGGTATACTAAACAAAAAGTTAAATACAACTAGTGTTCGAAAATCATTCATTACCTCTGTTATTGGCACCTAAAGGAAGTGAGGTATTCTTGAGATTTTCTTATCCCTGTGTAAATCTGAAGTTTTCAAATTGGAAATCCCCATGTATTATCTGGCCAAGTGATGGGCTTTGGTATACTAAACAGAAAGTTAAATGCAATTAGTGTTCCAAAATCAGTCATTACCTCTGTTATTGGCACCTAAAGGAAGTGAGCTATTCTTGAGATTTTCTTTCTCCTGTGTAAATCCTAACTTTAGAAATTGGAAATCCCCATATATTATCTGGCCAAGTGATGGGCTTTGGTATACTAAACAAAAAGTTAAATGCAAGTAGTGTTCCAAAAGCAGTCATTACCTCTGTTATTGGCACCTTAAGGAAGTGAGGTATTCTTGAGATTCTCTTATCCCTGTGTAAATCTGAGCTTTTTAAATTGGAAATCCCCATATATTATCTGGCCAAGTGATGGGCTTTGGTATACTAAACAAAAAGTTAAAAGCAACTAGTGTTCCAAAATCATTCATTACCACTGTTATTGGCACCTAAAGGAACTGAGCTAGTCTAGAGATTTTCTTATCCCTGTGTAAATCTGAACATTTGAAATTGGAAATCCCCATATATTATCTGGCCAAGTGATGGGCTTTGGTATACTAAACAAAAAGTTAAATGCAACCAGTGTTCCAAAATCTGTTATTGGCACCTAAAGGAAGTGAGCTATTCTTGAGATTTTCTTATCCCTGTGTAAATCTGAACCTTTGAAATTGGAAATCCCCAAATATTATCTGGCCAAGTGTTGGGCTTTGGTATACTAAACAAAAAGTTAAATGCAACTAGTGTTCAAAAATCAGTCATTACCTCTGCTATTGGCACCTAAAGGAAGTGAGCTATTCTTGAGATTTTCTTATCCCTGTGTAGATCTGAACTTTTGAAATTGGAAATCCCCATATATTATCTGGCCAAGTGATGGGCTTTGGTATACTAAACGAAAAGTTAAATGCAACTAGGGATCCAAAATCGATCATTACCACTGTTATTGGCACCTAAAGGAAGTGAGCTATTCTTGAGATTTTCTTATCCCTGTGTAAATCTGAACTTTTCAAATTGGAAATCCACATATATTATTTGGTCAAGTGATGGGCTTTGGTATACTAAACAACAAGTTAAATGCAATCAGTGTTCCAAAATCAGTCATTACCTCTGTTACTGGCACCTAAAGGAAGTGAGCTATTCTGAGATTTTCTTTCTCCTGTGTAAATCCTAACTTTTGAAATTGGAAATCCCCATATATTATCTGGCCAAGTGATGGGCTTTGGTATACTAAACAAAAAGTTAAATGCAACTAGTGTTCCAAAATCTGTTATTGGAACCAAAAGGAAGTGAGCTATTCTTGAGATTTTCTTATCCCTTTGTAAATCTGAACTTTTGAAATTGGAAATCCCCATATATTATCTGGCCAAGTGATGGGCTTTGGTATACTAAACAAAAAGTTAAATGCAATTAGTGTTCCAAAATCAGTCATTACCTCTGTTATTGGCACCTAAAGGAAGTGAGCTATTCTTGAGATTTTCTTTCTCCTGTGTAAATCCTAACTTTAGAAATTGGAAATCCCCATATATTATCTGGCCAAGTGATGGGCTTTGGTATACTAAACAAAAAGTTAAATGCAAGTAGTGTTCCAAAAGCAGTCATTACCTCTGTTATTGGCACCTTAAGGAAGTGAGGTATTCTTGAGATTCTCTTATCCCTGTGTAAATCTGAGCTTTTTAAATTGGAAATCCCCATATATTATCTGGCCAAGTGATGGGCTTTGGTATACTAAACAAAAAGTTAAAAGCAACTAGTGTTCCAAAATCATTCATTACCACTGTTATTGGCACCTAAAGGAACTGAGCTAGTCTAGAGATTTTCTTATCCCTGTGTAAATCTGAACATTTGAAATTGGAAATCCCCATATATTATCTGGCCAAGTGATGGGCTTTGGTATACTAAACAAAAAGTTAAATGCAACCAGTGTTCCAAAATCTGTTATTGGCACCTAAAGGAAGTGAGCTATTCTTGAGATTTTCTTATCCCTGTGTAAATCTGAACCTTTGAAATTGGAAATCCCCAAATATTATCTGGCCAAGTGTTGGGCTTTGGTATACTAAACAAAAAGTTAAATGCAACTAGTGTTCAAAAATCAGTCATTACCTCTGCTATTGGCACCTAAAGGAAGTGAGCTATTCTTGAGATTTTCTTATCCCTGTGTAGATCTGAACTTTTGAAATTGGAAATCCCCATATATTATCTGGCCAAGTGATGGGCTTTGGTATACTAAACGAAAAGTTAAATGCAACTAGGGATCCAAAATCGATCATTACCACTGTTATTGGCACCTAAAGGAAGTGAGCTATTCTTGAGATTTTCTTATCCCTGTGTAAATCTGAACTTTTCAAATTGGAAATCCACATATATTATTTGGTCAAGTGATGGGCTTTGGTATACTAAACAACAAGTTAAATGCAATCAGTGTTCCAAAATCAGTCATTACCTCTGTTACTGGCACCTAAAGGAAGTGAGCTATTCTGAGATTTTCTTTCTCCTGTGTAAATCCTAACTTTTGAAATTGGAAATCCCCATATATTATCTGGCCAAGTGATGGGCTTTGGTATACTAAACAAAAAGTTAAATGCAACTAGTGTTCCAAAATCTGTTATTGGCACCAAAAGGAAGTGAGCTATTCTTGAGATTTTCTTATCCCTGTGTAAATCTGAACTTTTGAAATTGGAAATCCCCATATATTATCTGGCCAAGTGATGGGCTTTGGTATACTAAACAAAAAGTTAAATGCAATTAGTGTTCCAAAATCAGTCATTACCTCTGTTATTGGCACCTAAAGGAAGTGAGCTATTCTTGAGATTTTCTTATCCCTGTGTAAATCTGAACTTTTGATATTGGAAACCCCATATTGTATCTGGCCAAGTGATAGGCTTTGGTATACTAAACAAAAAGTTAAATGCAAGTAGTGTTCCAAAATCAGTCATGACCTCTGTTATTGGCACCTAAAGGAAGTGAGCTATTCTTGAGATTTTCTTTCTCCTTTGTAAATCCTAACTTTTGAAATTTGAAATCCCCATATATTATCTGGCCAAGTGATGGGTTTTGGTATACTAAACAAAAAGTTAAATTTTGTAAACTGGAAATTATGGCAGGAATTAACTTAACTGCTAGATTCATTAGTTGGTGATATCACGCATTGGAAATAGCACCATAAACATTAAATTTTCACTGAATAAATAATTTTTGTATTGAATAAAATTCTTGAGTGGTGAATAATAATATAAATATAATATTTATTTTAATTATTATATTTATCTAAATATTTGTTCGGTGTTTAAATTAAAATTATAAATGAATCACAAATAATAATATAAAATAGCTAAAATTAAAAAAAAAAGTAGGTAGCCGTGGGGGTTTGACCCCACTGACCCACCGCGTCTCTAGCTATGGGCTTCAATAATTTGCTATAAATATAATAGCTATTTATGTAACAAGTACATAATCTAAGACTTTATTTGGCGAGTCTGTTTTATTGACGAGCGAGCTTGCGAGCGAGGCTAATAAAGATGACGAGTCAATAAAGTCAGATTATGTACGAATTGCATACAAAGCTTTATGTTCGACTGCTAAAATTGGTTCATTATCGAAAAAAATTCAATTTATAAATCTGATATGTATTCTTGACAGACGAAAATTTGGCTTGTAATATATAGTTGCCATTGGAAAACTGGATATATCACAGTGTGCTTTTGCTGTTGCTTAGCTACTTGTTTATAAAATAGCTAGTAGTTGTTTTTAGAAAAGCAATTTTTGTAAATTTTGTAAAAGAAATAGGTAGTTAAAATACTCGAAGAAATGGAAAAGGGTGTTTTAACTAAAATGCAAACGAATAGTTCTAACAAAGAAACTTGTGAGGAAATTAAAAATATCGCTGCTACTGCTAAAGATTCCCTGTTACCATTAAAATTCAGGCATTTATACGAAGAAACATATAACGCGTAAAGCTGACAATAAGGAACATTTATTTAACAAGGTATGAATGTTTTACCTAATGACGTTTTGTTTTGAACATCTATACCCAGTAAAAACATAATTTGTTTTAGGTTGTCCTCATATTTGCTGTGGCTGGTGCCTGCAAACGTCAAGAATTAGTGGACGTTATTGACAACATGTGTTGAAGATTGTAAAACACATTTTTTAGTTAAACCTGAAGACACCAAAACCAAAACAGATCGGTCTTTTATAATAGTTCCAGGTAAACTTGAAAATATTAATCTACTTGAACTTGTTAGAGGATACATGGCACTTCGACCAACCAGGACACCACACAAAAGGTTTTTTATCAATTACTTTAATGAAAAATGTACTGTTCAGCCCGTCGGAATACACAAATTCGGTAATGTGGTAGCTGTGGTTGCCAAATGTCTAGGTGTAGAAAAAGGCGCACCTCACCTAATACCCTTCTAGCAAATGCGGGAGACAATATGGAGGGAATAAAAAGACATGGGGGTTGGCGCTCATCTACAGTGGCGAAGGGCTATATTGATGATTGTGAAAATACCAAAATTAGCGTTGCAAAGAAGATCCTAGGCGAGGTATCTCGTGAAGAACCTTCTACTTCCAGCGTCTCTGTAGTGGGTCAAGAAAACTCAAGAATTTCGGAAGTAGCAAGAAAAAGCAACGAAATTGTAGGGATAAATATTTCTAGTAACACTCATTGTGTTACTTATAAATATTAACAACCATTATTATAATAATCAGGTATAGTCTTAGATCATACATATTGGTATAGTACATATTTGTTATATTTAGTTAAAATGTATTTAGGTACTTACAATGTAATAAATTTAAATGGATTTATTCTGACATTTATTTTGACATTGACAGATAACGTACAGGTAGTACTTTATAGTACTAGTAAAATAAAGTAACTTTATTTTACTAGTACTATAAAGAACTACTTTATGACCGCAAAACTATGTCATAAACAGTACTTTATAATGCAGTCGTACATAAAATTATTTAAAATATTGAATTTTTATCTTAGATTTTTATATTATTTTCTTTCATTGTTACTTATTTAAAACAACGTAATGTTTAAGTCTCGTGTCCATGGTAGCACCTAAACAAGCCGCACGGCCGAAATTTGATTTAACTGCCGCCCTGGTGAGTGAATCCATCCCTATCAAGTCAGGAGTTTTGGGTAGTCTACATTTTAGGGGCATCACAAAAATTCTCCAGCTGTTCCAAGCCGCCTTAAGGACTGGTGAGCACCCAGAACTTCAACATATATTACGCGAGATGGGGTTATAGTCGATGTCCTATACTTTTTGGCTACATAGACCACCAGCATTACACCGATCTAAAACTAACCCTTTTGGAGTTGCAGGTAGTTAGACCCTCATTATGATAATCCGTTTAAACAAATTGTAAGAAATAAATTCCAACCAAAGATATTTTCCGCAGGGTAATATTTAGAGATTGGTGTTATTGGAAAGAAAACGAGTCATTGTCGTGCTACAGAGAAAAAGAGATAGATATGTTATGTAGCATTATTTGGAAAATTATTTATTCGCAGCCATCATAGTAATGTGACTGTTTGTATTATGTATGGGGGTGAAACTTACAACTCTTATCAATTTTTCTTTCAGAACTTTTTTGTGAACCACGGTATGGGTTTGTAAAAAAATGAATTACATAGGTTGATGAGTCTGGAAACGTTTTTGTGTCTTTCGTATTTCCCATAAAGACTATTGATAGTTTTCAAGTAAAAAAATAAAATGCGCTTTATTATATTAAATTAATTTAATTTATTTAAGTTTTGTCAAATGAACGTGTATTTTATTTTTTGTTTAGTGCAAACCTCCCCTGGACTTTCCCATACTAAAAATAAATATGTTTTTAGTATTCACAGTATAATTCGCGAGACAGACCTGCAAATCATTTGAATGCGTAGCTAAAAAGACGAGAGTATGCGGGTTCGATATGAACAGAAGTATCTGTAATAAACAGCTTGAAATTACAGCTGGCGAAGCCAGACGATCGCCGCCGACCGACGCGCACGATCCGATTCTGTCAGAGTCCAGCCTAAATATTAAAAATTCACGAATTTTTCATCAACCGTACATTTTAGCTATATGAACACCTTATGGCTTATACTATGTGATAGACAATTAAATTTTTCATTCAATTATATAATAATATATAGGGTGTTTCATTTAAAACAACAAAGTTGCTTATTGTACTGTGGAAAGCAAACGCCCTGTATACGCGATATACATTTAGGAGAATGCAGAATTATATACTAAATAACTTTTATATTTAAACTTATTTCATATTTTGACTAATAAAGGCGCTATAGGAGCATCAATTTTCGATTTTCAAAACCTCGTAGAGGGCGCCACAGTGGAATTCTGGCGTTCATCAAAAAACAAAAATGTAGCTAATACCAGGCTGCATAAGTATAGAAAATATAAACAAAATCGTTAGAGCCGTTTTTTTGTAATAATTTTTCAAAATTTTCAAAATTTTTGGAAGAGCGCCGTGGCGACCGTTTTTGGATTTAAGTAAATAATATTTTTTCATGATGTAGTACCGTCAAAGGGCTTTCAAACAAGTTGTTGCGAAACCTGATCAGATGACTGGTTTTTGAGTTATGGGGCGTTAAAGTCGAAATTTTGAAAAATTCATAGCGGCCGCCATTTTGAAGTTAGAGAGTCCGGCAAAAAACTGTTTCCTTTCAATTATGGTCTTCTTTCATATTCCCTACTCAGATTTTCAAAATTCCGCTTCTGAAAAAAATGATACCAAAAAACATGTCTAATTTCCGCTTCCGGTTTCGGATTTTTTTGAAAAGCTTATTTTGTCGATGAATTTTCGATATACCCCTTCATTTCAAATTTCATCAAAATCGGTCCAGTAGTTTTTGCGTTAGAGGCGATCCACCCACAGACAGGCATTTTTTCTCGACCACTTTTTTGGGTTCCTGGGGGCCCAAAACACGCATTTCCGCGAAAATCTCGATTTCGAAAATTTTCATGATATCAATACTTCCCCTATGTATGCACTTGTCGGTTTACAAAATAGTAAAAGTTTCCCGAAGTTTTAGGTCAGGTATGCTGTAACAGGATTAGAGTGGTAACAATAGTGCGATTAGCATCTACTCTTTTCGGACTCTAAACTCGGAGTGATTATTTTTAGTCGCTTGTAGCAATGAAGAATACACGTACCCCTTTTATTGTTTACTTTCTCTTTATAGTATAACCTCCAACATGTACAATACAAACATATGTCTAGATTTTTTCTTTACGTCACGGCGACATCGGTTAAGTTGGTCCTGTACGGTGGCGAACGAAGCAGGTAGATGTGATTGACAGAAAGTTGCTGTTGGGATAGCGATTCGGGTTCCCAACAGCAGCGGTTCCCAACATGTTCTGATTTTATGACCAATATTTTTATTAATATTCAAATAGATAGCTTAAAACTGTTTTGGTATCGCTGGTGCAAAACAGTAGAAGGTCTCGAATTACAGCGAGCCGAGTTAACTTACTTCATACCACAGTCTGGACTTTGGACCCGACAAATAATAGTCACTTCTACTTTACCTGCTTGGCCGCAGCTCTCTGTCTCTTTCTTCCACCCTCTTTCTCTCTCGTGCCGTTGTCACTGGTAATAGTATCATTTATATATCTTTTTTACTTTTCTCGAGTTGTATTAATTTCTAAAACCTATACTTGACGTGAGACGATGTAAAAGTGATCCCCGCAGGGTATGACAAAATTTTAGCACATTCCAACAGATAATTATTGAGTTATTACGTTTATTGTAGCACTTTAGAATTTTATTGTTCATTTTTTAAATAATAAGAGCATTTCTAATTGACGGAAAGGCACCAAATTTTGTCATACCCTGGCCGACGATCTATACAACACGTATGCAAAATTTCAAATCTGAATGTTGTTTACGTTCAGAGAAAAGTAAAAAAGATCTATTTTCGTAACCAAAAGCAGACAAATTTTTTTTTTCAAAAAAACCTATAAAAATATGCAAATACAGTACAATGCTAAAGAATAATTATTTCAAAATTAAAAACAGTGGAGTTATAATTGTTTTAAATCAGTTATTATTTACGGGCTACCCAGTCCTTAAGTGATAGAGGGTTAATTAATAGTAGAGATTGGGGTGATTTAAAGACAAAATTAATTAAACATTTTGCGCCACATCCAACACCTTATCAAGCTGTTTCAAAATTTAATAGTATTAGGCAGTTTAATCAGGAAACTGTGAACGAGTATGTACTCCGAATTAAAAAGGCAGGTAAAGATATTATTAAGCTAACTGGTGATCCAGTCACCGACATAATTTTACAGGAAAATTTAGATAGAATGCTGCTCACGCAATTTATTAATGGGTTGTATCCGCAATTGCGAGAAAAAGTTATGTACAGGGGAGTTCATACGTTAGCCGAAGCGATAGAAACAGCCAGAGAATTTGAAGGGTTAAATTTAACTTGGAGAAGAGAGACGGTTAGGGCAGTAGAAAATAATAAGTTAGGACCAACGAGAGGGTCAAAAAGGGATAATGTAGGATGGAATACAAGAAATTCGCAAAGAATGGGAAATTCTAATAAGTCAAATTATGAGTGGAAACCGCCAATGAGTTTTCCACAAAGTACTAGAGGAAATCAAAGAGGCCGAGGTAATTGGCAAGGCGGAAATAGGAATAATAATTGGTCAGGTAGAAATCAAGAGAATAATAGGCCAAATTTTAGGTGTTTTTTGTGCCAAGAAGAAGGGCACTATGCTAATTCTTGTCCGAACCGAGGCAGAAGTAGAATTAGTTCAGGTGAACGTGATCAAAATAGAAGTAATTTAAACCAAGCAGGCACATCACAAGATCCCCAGGGGGATGTGCAAGAGGTTCAGTAATCAATAAGTCACAGAAAGTAGCAGAAAGGGTCACTCCACCATTATTTAATTGTTTAGGAAAATTACAGGTACCGAAGTTGGAATCAGGGATAGAATTCAAAGATAAAGGAATTATTAATCAGAAATTAGATATTAAAAGAGGTAAAAATCAAAATTTTTCCTCGCAAGTACTAATGGTACCGCAGGTAAAAAGTAAGGTTCAGGTAAACCATTGTTTAATAAAATGTAAAATTAACGGAGTAACTGTTACTTTATTAATTGACTCAGGAGCTACGGTAAGCTTACTGAAAACTGATATTTTTAAGGGGAAAATTAGTAGAGAACCCGAGGGTTCGCAAGAATTATTAGATATTCAGGGGAATATAATTAATTATGCAGGTATAGGTGAAGGAATAATCGACTTAAATGGCATAAAACTAAGGCAAATGTTTTTTTTGTTTGATGATTTAAGTTTAGGTGTAGATGGCAACAACCATATCGATTGTTTATGGTCCAGAAAGGTAATAAAAATAGGTAATTTAGAAATACCATTGTACGCGGAATCAAGGTACAATGATGAAATGGAGCTACAAGGAAGACTCATTAAGAAGACTGCGGAAATTCCTGTAGGACAGGAGCAGCCAGAGACCTTGAGCGTGAGTATAAAGGGCCAAAAGAAGCGAAAACGGAAGAACCGCAATAGGACAACTGCAACCAGTCTGATAGGCGTTGGGACAAAGGACTCTACAGTAGCCAGCTCTACAGAAGCACCCCAACAAACCAATCGAGAATGGAAACCAGATGTTCTGATGAGGGCTGACCGTTCAACAGATGAGTTAGTTTGCATTACAAAAGGTGAACGTGAAGAATTAATTAGAGATGTCACCGAAGAAGTTATTAAAAAAGTAACTGAAGGTTACCAGAAGACACTAGGGGTTGATAGACAAATCCGTAGTGAAGGGTTAAAGGGGAGAGTAAGGTTTCAGGAACCTACCCCTATGGAACAAGTGATGGTTAACGGACCAACCATTACGAATAAGAAACGACCGATGGACCGAGTCGTTACGATGCCAGAAGGGCAGTACAAGCATAGCAGAGCCGAGAATTCGACGACTTGCAACGCGAGGAAGTCATCACCACCTACCCAGGTGTATGTTGGAGATTTCCAGGATAGAGAGGGACGCCGCTCAGTCCAATCGCAAGACGAGTTGACAATTCCGCACAGCAGTGCCGTACAGTCACATGACATCGATCGAGAATTTAAGAAGAATTTTAATAAATATTTAGAGGTTGATGGACTAACCTCAAGAGGAATAAAAAATGTTAATGAATATTTAGGGGTTGATGGACTAACCTCAAGAAGAATAAAAAATGTAAATGAATATTTAGGGGTTGATGGACTAACCTCAAGAAGAATAAAAAATGTAAATGAATATTTAGGGGTTGATGGACTAACCTCAAAAGGAATAAAAAATAAATACTTAGGGGTTGATGGACTAACCTCAACAGGAATAAAAAATGTTAATGAATATTTAGGGGTTGATGGACTAACCTCAAAAGGAATAAAAAATGCAAAAGTTAAAGGACAAACAGCTTTACAACAAGGAAATCCGAATGATTCAGCGGATTGGAGAAACAGTAATAGGTACAAGGAAAATCTATCACCACAAGCGGAGAAGGAAGACCGGATTAGCTACCCTGTCGTTCATCTGCAAGGGGAGTTGGAGATTCCACCACGGTGCGAAGCAATAGTTGAAGGATCTACAGAATCTCACAGCATTTGCTCCACTAATATTGCTGTCTTCGAACCAACTGAAGTCAAGGTTCATGGAATCCTAGTTGCGAGAAGCGTATGTAAACCTTTAGAAGGACAGATTCCTGTCAAGATAATGAATCTTAGCGGAATAGAGCTTAAGATTCCAGCAAAAACTATTTTGGGTTATTTAGTAGAAGCAGAAGAAAGTAATGAGGAAGTACCTGAAGGTAACACTTCCACCAATGATATAAATGATTCAACAAGAGTTGATGAAAGAAATTTTTTAAATAAATCAAGTATATTTAGGGTTGAGGATAATATTCAACCAGGTCAAGTAACCGGAACAAAAAGAAAAGTTAACAGTGTACTTAACCAAATAACTAGGGCAGTACACAATAGTAACGAAAATTGGCAAGATAAAATAGACATGAGTCATTTAAAGGAAGATAAAAGTGAATTAAGAAAATTAATCAAGAAATATGAAGATATTTTTCATAAAGAAGGGCAACTTTTAACTAGTACACCATATATGAAGCATCGAATTCAAATTGAGGAACAACCTCCTATTACAAAAGCACCATACCGAGTACCATTTCATTACCGGAGTGTGCTGAAAGAACAAATCAGTGAGATGTTGGAAGATGGAATAATTCGCCATTCAAATAGTCCATGGTCAGCGCCAGTCGTATTAGCGACAAAGAAGGCAGCTGAAGGGGAATGCAATATAAGATTATGTATAGATTTCAGAGAACTTAATAAAATTACGAAAAGGGATTATTTTCCTTTACCATCTTTACAAGAAACACTTCACGAGCTAGGGAAAGCTAGTTTGTTTACAACATTAGATTTAAAAGCAGGATATTGGCAAATACCAATGGAAGAAGGATCTATTCCATTGACAGCTTTTTCTACACCGGAAGGTCATTACGAATGTCTCAGGATGCCGTTTGGATTAATTAACGCACCTGCAACTTGGCAACGATTTATGAATTTATTACTAGCAGATCTCGCTCCAACCAAGTGTTTAGTATATCTAGATGATATTATTATTTATTCAACGGAAAAAGAAGGTTTACAGGGACACCTTAATAAATTAGAAGAAATTTTCAAGAAACTAAGGGAAGCCAAACTAAAGTTAAAACCGAGTAAGTGTCAGTTCTTAAAGAAAGAGACTGAATACTTAGGACACATTATTAGTCGAGAAAGGGTTAAACCAAATCCTAAAAAAGTGGAAATAGTTAAAGGATATCCAATACCAAAAAGAATTAAGGATATAAGAGCATTCTTGGGATTAGCAGGTTTTTATAGAAGGTTCGTACCAAATTTTGCGAAGCTAGCCTTACCCTTAACTAATTTAACGAAGAAAGAAACACCGTTCATTTGGACTGAAGGTCAAAAACAAGCTTTCGAGACTCTCAAGGACTCTTGTCAGGAACCAGTACTACGATACCCAGACTTTACCGTACCCTTTGTACTTACTACAGATGCGTCCGGTACAGCTCTTGGTGCTATCCTAAGTCAAGAAGAAAATGGACACCTTCATCCGATTGCTTACGCAAGTCGACAACTTAATAAAGCAGAAAGAAGCTACAGTACTACAGAACGAGAGTGTTTAGGGGTAGTATGGGGAGTCAAGTATTTTCGAATTTATTTACTTGGAAGAAGATTCAAGATTTTAACCGATCACAGACCTCTTAAGTGGTTATTCAAAGTACAAGATCCAAGTAGCAGATTAACAAGATGGGCACTAGTGCTGTGTGAATACGACTACGAAATCGAGCATCGCCCTGGAAGGAAGCATGGAGATGCAGATGCTTTGAGTAGACTACCAGGAAGAGATACGGTAACAGAACCAATAAGAAGAGCTGAAGACCAAGAAGAAACTAAAGAAGTAATTGGTGTGATTAGAACTGAAGAATTACCATACAGACCGGTTTGGGATAGACAAAGGATAGCTGAAGAACAACAGAAGGACGAGAAGATTCAGCAACTGAAGAAACTTTCCGAATTTTATGAGGATGAAGATAAGGTAATATATAAAGTTCGAGAACAAGATGAGTACCAAGATAGGTTAGTAGCACCACACAGCATGAAGAGAAGAATTTTTGAAGCTTATCACAATGCGCCGAATGCAGGACATCCAGGATTTCCAAAGACGTATCAAGCTATAAAGAGAAGTTTCTTTTGGGCAAATATGAAGAAAGATATTAAGGAATATTGTGAAGGATGTTTACCATGCAATTATAGGAAAATACCGCCAAATCAGAAACCAGCACCTTTTCAAAGATTTCAGGAAGTTACAACACCTTTTGAAAGAACTTCAATGGATATAGTTGGACCAACGTCATATAAAGGAAATAAATACATACTGACGTTTCAGGATTACCTGACTAGGTATGTTGAAGCTATCGCGTTACCAGATCAGAAAGCCGAGACAGTAGCAAAAGCGTTCGTTACAAAAATTATTTGTCGACACGGAACTCCAAAACAATTGTTAACCGATCAGGGAAGCAATTTTCTTTCAAAATTAATGGTAGAGGTGTATCAACTACTTAAGATCCAGAAAATACAAACAACGCCGTACCATCCACAAGCCAATGGAATGCTAGAAAGAACACATCGAGTATTGAAAGAAATATTATCACATTTCGTAGACAAGGATCAGAAGGAATGGGACCAATTTTTACCATATGTAGTTATGGCCTATCGTAACATGATTCATTCAGCCACGGGAGAAACGCCTTTTTTCTTATTACATGGGCGAGATTGTGTGTTCCCATTTGATGACGTCATGAAACCAAGAAAAATTAGTTATGATGTAAACGAAAACTATGGTAGTGAATTAATGCAACGTTTACATGTCGTGTATACAGAGGTACGAGAAAAATTAATGAAGGCGGCTGAACGTCAAGAGAGATACCAGAAGAAGTCTACAATTAAAGATATCCAGGTAGGAGATCTAGTGTTTATTAGAGATCTCGTAACCAAGATCGGGATTAATAAAAACTCACGCGGAAATGGAAAGGGCCTTACCGAGTACTGGAGAGGAACAGTCCAGTGAACTTCACGGTAAAGGCTCCCGGAAAACATAAGAACATCAGAATACACAGCAACCTCATCAAAAAGTTCAAATGTTATCAAGCCGTGTTGCCGATGGTAAGTGATGAAGAAGAAGAGGAAGAAGTTGGTGGGAAGGGTGATGACGCCACCCTGGAGGTTGAAGAAGAGCAACTTGAGGATGAGAACCCTCAAGGCAGAGCCAGTCATGGGGCTCTGATAATATTACCACCACCTCATCACTCCATCATGTTGGAAGAAGCTGCCGAAGATCCGGTTGAAAGCAGCCCAGTCCCTCGGGAAGTTCGTCCCGAAGTAGCCGCGGAAGAAGAAGTAGCGGTGATGGAAGAAGAAGGGACTGAAGCAACACGAAGTCCCCTAGAGTTACCTCCAGCGTATGGTACCAGGAGTAGAGTTCCATCCGTACCAAATCCCTGGATTTATCAAGGGAAGCTCTAGGAGGAAGAATGGAGAAATGGATAGAGGAAGACAAGACCAAGCTTCCTATTGATCCCTTTTCTCCTATTCTACCTTTCTATAAGGTCAAGCCTTTCTATAAGGTCAATTTCAAAAAATAAATAAATAAATAAAAAAATAAATAAATAAATAAATAAATAAATAAATAAATAAATAAATAAATAAATAAATAAATAAATAAATAAATAAATAAATAAATAAATAAATAAATAAATAAATAAATAAATAAATAAATAAATAAATAAATAAATAAATAAATAAATAAATAAATAAATAAATAAATAAATAAATAAATAAATAAATAAATAAATATGTTATTGAATGAAGAAATACATAAATCTATAATTAAAATGTTAATGGGCGAAGGGACAGTCCTAATACAGGTTTTCTCTACAGGAGCCCTCCTCCTAGCCTGTTTCGAAGTTAGATCAATGGGTGATCAAGCGACCCATGTGACGCCTGATCAAGACCTCCATCAGGGAGTACTATTCCTAAAACGGGAAACCCTCGTTTTTACCGACGAGCAATGGGTCATCGTTGCTGACGTCAATATCCATAATTATTGGTCGATTTTCGTCGACGTGGAGGAGCAGTTAGAAGAGTTAGTCAACTTGATGACGCAAGTGGTGAGCCCGGCTCACACTCCATTTGTGATGCCAGAAGAAGAAATAGCTCTGCTACGGAAACGTATTGCCAGAGGAAAACAGGAAGTGAACGATATCGAGGAAGTGGGAGTCGTCACTAGAGTAAAACGTGGACTTATTAATTTGGGTGGCTCTGCCCTAAAATTCCTTTTTGGAACACCAGATAATGATGATTTAATTCAACTACACGGAGGCATTTCCAAAATCGATACCACTAGACAAGAAATAGTGCAAATAGCTAAACTACAAAGTACCATGATTAATACCACTTACGAATTGGCAAAAGATAATCAACAGACTATCGTGGAGTTAATTGGTCAAATGCAAGAAATTAAGCAAGCCATTAAATGGACTCAAGACCATCAAGCGCATATGCAGCAAGCTACAATATTATGCATATGTTAAATCTATTTACGTTGGGATCTCATCTAAGAATAATGGATTCCTTATTGTCCGTTGCAGAAAGTGAACTGGATGAACTGCTGATCACGTTAGATCGAGCAGAGCAAGGCAAATATGTCGATTACTACATTAAATCCCAGAAGATTATTCAAATTGTTGAGTGGGGCAGCCGAACAGCTTCCTCCGGGTTATTCATTCTTACATCCGTTACGAAGGGAGATGGTGCATCAATTTTACACGACCTTTACAGTTAAAGTGGCCGTGGTCAATCAAACGTTTCGATTTTTTGTGGAAGTACCATTGATGACAGCAAGTCGTGAATTCACTCTATATGAAATCATGCCTTTTCCTTATATTGATCCTTCATCACCTATGATGACTTATATCCAACCTAATAATCCTTACCTAGCGACTACCGCAGATGGATTACAATACGTTGAGATGAACGAGCGAAGTTTAGATGATTGTTATGGTATTACGATTCTTATATGTAAACCGTATAAGGCAATAGAAAAACATCCTGAGCCAAGCTGTAATATCGCATTGTTCAAGAAGGATACTGTAATGCAAAAGCAGTATTGTTCACGTCGTTTTACTGAACCGCGATATACCTTTATTCGAGTAGAAGAAGCGAATAGATGGGCTTACAGTGTACCAACACCTACAAGAGCATTGGTTCAATGTCCGAACGAGATGGATGTCGAACGCATAATAATTTTCCAGGATACGGGATTCATATCCGTGGAACAGGGGTGTCAAATAGTCATGGATGGACATACTTTATTACCACATAACATTAACGGTACGCATGTCCATGTTCATCAAGATAAGTTTGCGATACCAGCACTCTCCCAGGCCTATCAAAATCAAGAAGATGAAGAGATACCATTTTATTGGACCAATAATACAGATTTGCAAGGGTTGCTGAAGCATGTGTCAAGCCATGATTTTCTCAATTCAGACGCAACCATGGCAGAACTCAATCGATTGTCAGCTCACTTGGAAGTAGCTGAAGTTCAAGGTTTCCACGATACATGGTTAAAATCGTTAAGCAGTCTAGTTTTGGTTATACTTATTGGACTGTTCTTAACTGTAGTATGGAAGTTTGTGGCTAAATGGTATAAGAAGCGCCACGACAGGTTCCGTTGTGTCAACGAGGTCGTCAGTTACCGCAAACACGACAAGGATAATCCTGTCACACTTGGAGCTATTAGTGCATCAGTTCCACTAGATGAAATGGTGTCGTTGCCTGACGACATCACCATCAATCCATAAGATCCGCACAGAGGACCTTAATTCAAGTCTCCTGTCAACCTGTGTGCGATTTATTGTCGAACTCCCAGTGTATAATATCGGGAGCATCGAAGTGCGCGAGTACTTTAAAAAAAAAAAACTTTCTTTTTCTTGTCTGTTTTTGGACATGAACAAACTCGTACGCTTATTCAGTGTAATTTAAGATTAATTAGATTAAGGTGGTGTAGTTTCGACCTTCTTTTGCATATGGGGGATCTGTTACGAAATTACACCTCAGTTTTAAAAGGTATATTTTCGTTCAAGGAGAGAGTAATGTTAAATGCAGCATTCATTCTGCTAAAATACCTTTGAGTTTAAATGTTAAATGCAAGTATCAGAAACCTACCTAGCATATTTTAAGGTAGTAATTTTCCATAAAGGGTATTTTTGCGTTTACTGTTGGATTTAATTTCATCATTTATGAAATTTATTAGTTATTGGGACTTATCAGTTCATAAGAATTTGAGAGGCAATTGAATATCCGGGCGGCATGTGTGAGCTCTTTGTTAGCAGCCCGCACGTGTGTTATCTTAATGTTACAGTTTTCAGAATTTTTGACACAAAATCATGTTAGGTGATAAATTAGCTAAATCACTTCGGAGAAATTTTCTAAGATTTTGTTTTGAAAAACAGAGTCTAAAATCGATAAAAATTGGAGTTTAGATGAGTGGCTTATTGGTGCATATTCAAACGCCTTCAAAATTCTATTGGCCTAAAAACTTTTAGAATTTGGGGATAAGAGTTTTCCTGGGCGATTGAATTGGTACAGAAGTCAGTTCCGACCGGGGTTTTGCAGCAATTAGTTGATTTCCAATAAGAAAGTAAAAGTGATTTAGTAGTTTGAAATAATTCAAGTGTTCAAATATTAATAATAAATTATTAAAAATACAGTCAAAACTTCTAAGAACGTAGCCGGGACTCATAAAATCAACTAAAAGTTAAAGTTATTCGAAGATATCCATTTTCTTATTCCATTATCCATGTTGGGAAGGATTATTCTATGTACAGGTAGAATTTTGAATTTAATTATTAACCATTGAAAGATACTCTCTCTCTATTCTTTATTCGTATTTTAATTTTGAATTATTGTGTTTATTAAGTATTGAATTGAGTTTGCTTTAGTATTGATTTGATTTCGATTTAGTATTTGTTTCATATTGTTTTGAATTTGTTTTAAGTTTGAGTTAAATTTGGTTTGATAGTGATCTTACCATTGATTTCGTATCGATTTAATATTTAATTATATTAAAAAGGAGAAATCAGACTATTCAGTCTTTGCTAAGAGCTTTAACTCAATTTAAATATTACTTTGTGTTTAGAAAACAATACAGTTTTCGCTTGATTAATTAAATTTAAATATCATTTTGTGTTGAGAAAATACTATAATTTTCTTTTGATATCATTTTCAGTGAATGATAAATTATTTTAACTTTGTTTCGGTTTCGAATAATTATATTTTTCTATTCTGTCATTTATCTGTTTCACTACTGAAACATAAAATTGTGTGTTAAAAGAGGCATAAGTCAGAATTATACAAGGTTTTTATTAAGAAGTGATTATTACAATCATTTTAATTTGATTCAATTACCTATTTCTATTTGGTACTATTAATTATAGCCTTCAAGTGCTGTAATTGTTGCTTTAATCTCAATTGTATAATAAACTTGATTTATGTTCCTTTTCTTTTAGAGAGTTGCACTAACCTTTTTCTATTTTGTTTGTGTTATTTTTGCACTTTTCTATGAGATATTCATCTCAGATTTATTTTGTGCAATTTGTAATTCTGTTTTACTTGGGATTATGCTGTTTCAAGTCGAATTAAACCTAATAAGTCTTTAATTCAACTTGCATACATTTTGTATTACTTGGGTTAGTTATATTTTAGTGCAACTTATAAATCTCAGGGTGTAAACTGACTTATATTCTTTCGATTAATTTTATTTATCAATAAACTTTGTTTGGGTTGATCTTGATTTTCATTTGATTGAGTTTAGTCAGGAAGGAAATTCTTATAGCTCTGAGTACGAATCTCACTGGACCCTGGTCAACTCCGCCGAACGCACGCAGTCTTAAGATTAAACAGGGTGGTAACACGGAAGTGTTGAGCTATCTAAGTTCAATTCCGCCAAAAGTTACGTGGTGGCAGCATACCGTAGGCCGGGCCATCAACACTAGCTGCATTTAACTTTTTGTGTAGTATACCAAAGCTCATCACTTGGCCAGATAATATATGGGGATTTCCAATTTAAAAAGCTCAGATTTACACAGGGATAAGAAAATCTCAAGAATACCTCACTTCCTTAAGGTGCCAATAACAGAGGTAATGACTAATTTTGGAACACTACTTGCATTTAACTTTTTGTTTAGTATACCAAAGCCCATCACTTGGCCAAATAATATATGGGGATTTCCAATTTGAAAAGTTCAGATTTACACAGGGATAAGAAAACCTCAAGAATAGCTCACTTCCTTTAGGTGCCAATAACAGAGGTAATGACTGATTTTGGAACACTAGTTGCATTTAACTTTTTGTTTAGTATACCAAAGCCTATGACATGGTCAGATAATATATGAGGATTTCCAATTTCAAAAGTTCAGATCTACACAGGGATAAGAAAATCTCAAGAATACCTCACTTCCTTTAGCTGCCAATAACAGATTTTGGAACACTAGTTGCATTTAACTTTTTGTTTAGTATACCAAAGCCCATCACTTGACCAGATAATATATGGGGATTTCCAATTTCAAAAGTTCAGATTTACACAGGGATAAGAAAATCTCTAGACTAGCTCACTTCCTTTAGGTGCCAATAACAGTGGTAATGAATGATTTTGGAACACTAGTTGCATTCAACTTTTTGTTTAGTATACCAAAGCCCATCACTTGGCCAAATAATATATGGGGATTTCCAATTTGAAAAGTTCAGATTTACACAGGGATAAGAAAATCTCAAGAATAGCTCACTTCCTTTAGGTGCCAATAACAGAGGTAATGACTGATTTTGGAACACTAGTTGCATTTAACTTTTTGTTTAGTATACCAAAGCCTATGACATGGTCAGATAATATATGAGGATTTCCAATTTCAAAAGTTCAGATCTACACAGGGATAAGAAAATCTCAAGAATACCTCACTTCCTTTAGCTGCCAATAACAGATTTTGGAACACTAGTTGCATTTAACTTTTTGTTTAGTATACCAAAGCCCTTCACTTGGCCAGATAATATATGGGGATTTCCAATTTCAAAAGTTCAGATTTACACAGGGATAAGAAAATCTCTAGACTAGCTCACTTCCTTTAGGTGCCAATAACAGTGGTAATGAATGATTTTGGAACACTAGTTGCATTTAACTTTTTGTTTAGTATACCAAAGCCCATCACTTGGCCAGATAATATATGGGGATTTCCGATTTCAAAAGCTCAGATTTACACAGGGATAAGAAAATCTCAAGAATACCTCACTTCCTTAAGGTGCCAATAACAGAGGTAATGACTGATTTTGGAACACTACTTGCATTTAACTTTTTGTTTAGTATACCAAAGCCCATATATTATCTGGCCAAGTGATGGGCATTGGTAAACTAAACAAAAAGTTAAATGCAACCAGTGTTCCTTAATCATTCATTACCACTGTTATTGGTACCTAAAGGAACTGAGCTATTCTTGAGATTTTCTTACCCCTGTGTAAATCTGAACTTTTGAAATTGGAAATCCCCATATATTATCTGGCCAAGTGATGGGCTTTGGTATACTAAAGAAAAAGTTAAATGCAACCGGTGCTCCAAAATCATTCATTACCACTGTTATTGGCACCTAAAGGAACTGAGCTATTCTTGAGATTTTCTTACCGCTGTGTAAATCTGAACTTTTGAAATTGGAAATCCCCATATATTATCTGGCCAAGTGATGGGCGTTGGTATACTAAACAATAAGTTAAATGCAACTAGTGTTCCATAATCATTCATTACCACTGTTATTGGCACCTAAAGGAAGTGAGCTATTCTTGAGATTTTCTTATCCCTGTGTAAATTCTAACTTTTATAATTGGAAATCCCCATATATTATCTGGCCAAGTGATGGGCTTTGGTAAACGAAACAGAAAGTTAAGTGTAATCAGTGTTCCAAAATCATTCATTACCACTGTTATTGCCACCTAAAGGAACTGAGCTATTCTTGAGATTTTCTTATCCCTGTGTAAATCTGAACTTTTGAAATTGGAAATCCCCATATATTATCTGGCCAAGTGATGGGCTTTGGTAAACGAAACAGAAAGTTAAGTGTAATCAGTGTTCCAAAATCATTCATTACCACTGTTATTGGCACCTAAAGGAACTGAGCTATTCTTGAGATTTTCTTATCCCTGTGTAAATCTGAACTTTTGAAATTGGAAATCCCCATATATTATCTGGCCAAGTGATGGGCTTTGGTAAACGAAACAGAAAGTTAAGTGTAATCAGTGTTCCAAAATCATTCATTACCACTGTTATTGGCACCTAAAGGAACTGAGCTATTCTTGAGATTTTCTTATCCCTGTGTAAATCTGAACTTTTGAAATTGGAAATCCCCATATATTATCTGGCCAAGTGATGAGCTTTGGTAAACTAAACAAATAGTTAAATGCAACCAGTGCTCCGAAATCATTCATTACCACTGTTATTGGCACCTAAAGGAACTGAGCTATTCTTGAGATTTTCTTATCCCTGTGTAAATCTGAACTTTTGAAATTGGAAATCCCCATATATTATCTGGCCAAGTGATGGGCTTTGGTATACTAACAAAAAGTTAAATGCAACTAGTGTTCCAAAATCATTCATTACCACTATTATTGGCACCTAAAGGAAGTGAGCTATTCTTGAGATTTTCTTATCCCTGTGTAAATCTGAACTTTTGTAATTGGAAATCCTCATATATTATCTGGCCAAGTGATGGGCATTGGTAAACTAAACAAAAAGTTAAATGCAACCAGTGTTCCAAAATCATTCATTACCTCTGTTATTGGCACCTAAAGGAACTGAGCTATTCTTGAGATTTTCTTATCCCTGTGTAAATCTGAACTTTTGTAATTTCAAATCCCCATAATTATATTATCTGGCCAAGTGATGGGCATTGGTAAACTAAACAAAAAGTTAAATGCAACCAGTGTTCCTTAATCATTCATTACCACTGTTATTGGTACCTAAAAGAACTGAGCTATTCTTGAGATTTTCTTATCCCTGTGTAAATCTGAAGTTTTGTAATTGGAAATCCTCATATATTATCTAGCCAAGTGATGGGCTTTGGTAAACTAAACAAAAAGTTAAATGCAACCAGTGTTCCAAAACCATTCATTCCCCCTCTTATTGGCCCCTAAAGAACTGAACTATTCGTAAGATTTTCTTATCCCTGTGTAAATCTGAACTTTTGAAATTGGAAATCCCCATATATTATCTGGCCAAGTGATGGGCTTTGGTATACTAAATACAAAGTTCAATGCAACTAGTGTTCCAAAATCATACATTACCACTGTTATTGGCACCTAAAGGAACTGAGCTATTCTTGAGATTTTCTTATCCCTGTGTAAATCTGAACTTTTGAAATTGGAAATTCCCATATATTATCTGGCCAAGTGATGGGCTTTGGTAAACTAAACAAAAAGTTAAACGCAACCAGTGTTCCAAAATCATTCATTACCTCTGTTATTGGCACCTAAAGGAACTGAGCTATTCTTGAGATTTTCTTATCCCTGTGTAAATCTGAACTTTTGTAATTGGAAATCTCCATATATTATCTGGCCAAGTGATGGGTTTGGTAAACTAAACAAAAAGTTAAATGCAACCAGTGTTCCAAAATCATTCATTACCACTGTTATTGGCACCTAAAGGAAGTGAGCTATTCTTGAGATTTTCTTATCGCTGTTGTAACGTTTCACCCCCGGCTAATAAGGGTGGACGTTGCAAAATTTGTATTTCGGGTAGCTCTGAGTTGTCCAGGGGTCTAGTTGTGCTTTAAAATTAAAACGGATGCTTAAACCTGATTAACAATATTTATTTACACTATGTACAAATTATTCTGAGTAGAATTGTAATAATAAACTAAAAAAATAAACAATTTTATGTAAAACAGTAAAAAGGATTTTATTTAAATTACGGCTGTTCCCGCCGGCAGTTGGGGATTTTCGTCCGGGTTGGCAGCGCGAGAACCAGTAAGTGACGGCTGCGCGTCGTCGGCTTTGAATGACAGCTGATCTCGGAATACAAAACCTATGAACAAATAAATCGAGCAAATCTGCCTTGTTTTAATTAAAGCATTCAAATAAACAAAAGTTGCCCAGAGGCCAGAAGGACAGTCTGGATCTTTGGTTAAGTGTAAGGATAATATTCGGTGAGTAAAATGAAACGGAGTTTTTATGAATTCAAGGTCCTCGACTCTGAATTTATAATTAATCCAAATGAATTGTTTTAGTGTCGAATAAAGAACAGGCCACTGCATAGGCCACTGAAACCTGTTTGTTCAAACAAAACCCCAGCTATAAAACTGGTGCGGATCGATTCAAAACAATCGAACCGAAGGAACGTTTTACATCCAGGTACTCGGTGCAAGGTTTATTCGGTTCGGAAAATACAGGTAGGCAGTAACTTATAAGGGGATAATGAAACGGGTAGGGAAAACCCAGGGTAGTACCAATGGACACCAGCACTGTACCCTGGGGGAAAAAGACAGCGGTTTCTCTACGAGGGAACCAGGACAGCACTAATGGACACCAGCGCTGTGTCCTGGGGGAACACACCTAGACCTCGCCAAGTTTGCACAGGCGTGCTCGGTCTAGGGCAAGGATGAGACCTTTCGCTCAAGTTCTTCACGAAGCGGGTGGTCTCGGAAAGGAACGGGGACTGGTTCGGACTTGGGATTTGTACCTGGATGTAAACTTTAAACGTTCTTTGGGCCACGGTTACTAAAATTTGCAATGATTACTAGAATAATTACAGGTAATAAAAACAATAAAAATAATTCGGAAAAATAAACGGAATAAATGGAATTAAATCATTTGGAAAATACCGGAAAAATAAACGGAATAAACGGATAATTCGGAAAATATACGGTATCGGATTTAAAGTTAGAAGTTTAACTTTAAAGTCGAGAACGGAGTTGTTGGTCCTGGCCTGGGGAGCTGGTTTTATGCGGATTCCCCACCAAGCCAGGGCTGTGATTGGTGGACTGCACGAATCGGTGGTGGGAATCCTCTTCTCCGCTTCTCTACTTGCAGCGCCACCCGCGCTCAAAACGTGAACTACCAGTGGAACACAAAATTGGCGATGTTGGTCAACGCCCAAAAACTTTTGTGCCACTGGTAGCACGTTACACATCTCTCTTCCTCCGGGGGAGCTGAAAGGAACTGCTTTGGCGGCTGGTGAAAACGGGGCAGCTTAGGCGGACAGGGTGGTGGCTCAGGCAGACGCGGTGACGGCTCGGCTGGACGTGGCGGCGGCTCCGGTGGACGGGGTAGTTTCACTGATGGACGGGGTAGCGGCTCTCGTAGATCTGGAGGTTCAGGCGGTTCGGGTGGACGGGGGTACGGATCTGGTGGGCGGGATGGCGGTTCAGGTGGACGGGATAGCGGCTCGGGTGGACGTGGTGGTTCAGGCGGTCTTGACGGCGGTTTAGGTGGACGCGGTAAAAACTCTGGGGGGCGGGAAGGCGGATCAGACGGACGTAGCGGCAGCGGTTTGGGCGGAGGTAGTGGCGGTGATTGAGGCAGACGTAGTGGTTCAGGCGGTCTTGACGGCGGTTCGGGTAAACGGGGTGACGGCTCTGGTAACCCTGGGATATCGGCTGAAGACAGAAACGAGACGGGCTGGATCTCCGACATCACCATGTCCAAAGGTTGAAACTCCACTCCCAACGGACGGGGACTGGAAACAGGAAGAAGCTCCTCGGATATCGGAGTCGGCGGTTGGAACTCTTCCTGCTCCATAACCATTGTCTTCGGGGTGTCAGTAGGTACTAGGGACTTCGGATTATCGGTGCTATTGACGGCGGTAGATGGGGATCGGTAATTATTGTCCTCCTCTGGAGGAAAACATTTCGGTAACGGTCGGATTGCAATTTTAGATTCCAGAGGACCTAGACCTGCAAGGGTTTGTTCTTCCAAAGGCTGAAACATACTTATCTCACCTGGACAAAATACCTCTACGGCGGGACAGGTACTGGAACCTTGGCAATGGGTCGGAGTCGGAGCACTGAGTGTGGCGGTGATTGGACCGGATGGAGCCTCGGTGGTTTCGGTGGCGGCTGATTCATTTCCACACCTGGAAGTCCAGTTTTCATTGGCGGTATCCAATGTTTGCAGTTGAGGACGGAAGACTACTTCTTTCCTTCGGCATCGGGTCGGGATATACCGGAGTCGAAAATATTGTTCGAATTCTAACCAGGTTTGCCAATTTTTTTTATTGTTCCGGAACCAGAATAACACTTCTCCTTGCAGGATTAACGGTAAAACGGAGAGAAATACATCCCGCTGGAACTGGTAGTAGGTGATGAATCCATTGATTTCTTCTAGAAAAGCGGCTGGGTCACCTTGCCCATCGAAACTGACTCCCGATCGTATCACAAACTCACACAGCAGTGGTGGAGCCCAGGACATGGTAACGGAATACTGCGGAACGGATAAACGGACATCAGCTGGGCATTCAAGTCCTGGGGTTGTTCGAAACCCTTGGAGTTGAGTCGGTTCAGACTTCTCGGTGGATAGACGGACTGGCATCGCTCACCTTTCCTGGATTTTCACAAGAGTCCCTGCTCGGGCGCCATGTAACGTTTCACCCCCGGCTAATAAGGGTGGACGTTGCAAAATTTGTATTTCGGGTAGCTCTGAGTTGTCCAGGGGTCGAGTTGTGCTTTAAAATTAAAACGGATGCTTAAACCTGATTAACAATATTTATTTACACTATGTACAAATTATTCTGAGTAGAATTGTAATAATAAACTAAAAAAATAAACAATGTTATGTAAAACAGTAAAAAGGATTTTATTTAAATTACGGCTGTTCCCGCCGGCAGTTGGGGATTTTCGTCCGGGTTGGCAGCGCGAGAACCAGTAAGTGACGGCTGCGCGTCGTCGGCTTTGAATGACAGCTGATCTCGGAATACAAAACCTATGAACAAATAAATCGAGCAAATCTGCCTTGTTTTAATTAAAGCATTCAAATAAACAAAAGTTGCCCAGAGGCCAGAAGGACAGTCTGGATCTTTGGTTAAGTGTAAGGATAATATTCGGTGAGTAAAATGAAACGGAGTTTTTATGAATTCAAGGTCCTCGACTCTGAATTTATAATTAATCCAAATGAATTGTTTTAGTGTCGAATAAAGAACAAGCCACTGCATAGGCCACTGAAACCTGTTTGTTCAAACAAAACCCCAGCTATAAAACTGGTGCGGATCGATTCAAAACAATCGAACCGAAGGAACGTTTTACATCCAGGTACTCGGTGCAAGGTTTATTCGGTTCGGAAAATACAGGTAGGCAGTAACTTATAAGGGGATAATGAAACGGGTAGGGAAAACCCAGGGTAGTACCAATGGACACCAGCACTGTACCCTGGGGGAAAAAGACAGCGGTTTCTCTACGAGGGAACCAGGACAGCACTAATGGACACCAGCGCTGTGTCCTGGGGGAACACACCTAGACCTCGCCAAGTTTGCACAGGCGTGCTCGGTCTAGGGCAAGGATGAGACTTTTCGCTCAAGTTCTTCACGAAGCGGGTGGTCTCGGAAAGGAACGGGGACTGGTTCGGACTTGGGATTTGTACCTGGATGTAAACTTTAAACGTTCTTTGGGCCACGGTTACTAAAATTTGCAATGATTACTAGAATAATTACAGGTAATAAAAACAATAAAAATAATTCGGAAAAATAAACGGAATAAATGGAATTAAATCATTTGGAAAATACCGGAAAAATAAACGGAATAAACGGATAATTCGGAAAATATACGGTATCGGATTTAAAGTTAGAAGTTTAACTTTAAAGTCGAGAACGGAGTTGTTGGTCCTGGCCTGGGGAGCTGGTTTTATGCGGATTCCCCACCAAGCCAGGGCTGTGATTGGTGGACTGCACGAATCGGTGGTGGGAATCCTCTTCTCCGCTTCTCTACTTGCAGCGCCACCCGCGCTCAAAACGTGAACTACCAGTGGAACACAAAATTGGCGATGTTGGTCAACACCCAAAAACTTTTGTGCCACTGGTAGCACGTTACACTGTGTAAATTCTAACTTTTGGAATTGGAAATCCCCATATATTATCTGGCCAAGTGATGGGCTTTGGTAAACGAAACAAAAAGTTAAGTGTAATCAGTGTTCCAAAATCATTCATTACCACTGTTATTGGCACCTAAAGGAACTGAGCTATTCTTGAGATTTTCTTATGCCTGTGTAAATCTGAACTTTTGTAATTGGAACTCCCCATATATTATCTGGCCAAGTGATGGGCATTGGTAAACTAAACAAAAAGTTAAATGCAACCAGTGTTCCAAAATCATTCATTACCACTGTTATTGGCACCTAAAGGAAAACTTTTGAAATTGGAAATCCCCATATATTATCTGGCCAAGTGATGGGCTTTGGTAAACTAAACAAAAGGTTAAATGCAACCAGTGTTCCAAAATAATTCATTACCACTGTTATTGGCACCTAAAGGAACTGAGCTATTCTTGAGATTTTCTTATGCCTGTGTAAATCTGAACTTTTGTAATTGGAACTCCCCATATATTATCTGGCCAAGTGATGGGCATTGGTAAACTAAACAAAAAGTTAAATGCAACCAGTGTTCCAAAATCATTCATTACCACTGTTATTGGCACCTAAAGGAAAACTTTTGAAATTGGAAATCCCCATATATTATCTGGCCAAGTGATGGGCTTTGGTAAACTAAACAAAAGGTTAAATGCAACCAGTGTTCCAAAATAATTCATTACCACTGTTATTGGCACCTAAAGGAACTGAGCTATTCTTGAGATTTTCTTATCCCTTTTGAAATTGGAAATCCCCATATATTATCTGGCCAAGTGATGGGCTTTGGTATACTAAACAAAAAGTTAAATGCAACTGGATTAAAGGATGCAGCAATCAACCGGCAGATTATCTGTCACGATCACCATTGGAAGTCGCAGTAGATCCTGCAGAACAAAAAAATACGGTTAGTTATCTAAATTTTATTGAAGGTTTCGATACACCCGTTAATACAAGGTATATTAAGAAGGGAACCCAGGAGGATCAGATTTTAACAAAAGTGTTGAATTTAGTTAAAAATTGATGACCAGAGAAAACCCTAGATAAAGAGTTAGTACCTTATGCTTGTCGGAAGTATGAGCTAACAGCAGAGTAGGGCTGTTTAATGTGGGGGTACAGAGTAATACCTCCAGTAATAGCGATACCACAACTGTTGAAAGAGTTACACGCTAGCCATCAAGGAATTGTGAGAATGGAGGCAATGGTTAGCTCCTACATGTGGTGGCCTAAGATGGATGCAGAGATCGAGAACGTAACTGCATCCTGTTTGGCATGTTTGAAAACTAAGGACGAACCTAGGAAGGTAGAACCGATCCGTTGGCCTGCTGCAACTAGCCAATGGGAGAGAATCCATATCGATTTTCTAGGACCTATCAAATCAAAATTTTATTTGATGATTGTGGATGCCCACAGCAAATGGGTGGAAGTTTTCAAAATTAACAGTATTACATCGACTCAAACCATATAAAAGTTAAGGGAGAGTTTCGCTAGGTTTGGATTGCCGAAGCTAGTGGTTAGTGACAACGGTAGACAACTAGTATCCAAAGAATTTGAAGATTTTTAAAGGAAAAACGGTATCAAACATGCAACATCACCAACCTTCCATCCAGCTACGAAAGGGGCTGCTGAAAATGCGGTTCGGACTTTCAAACGAGCTTTACTAGCAGCATTACAAGATTACAAGAATACGCATACTCCGATAGATGTGTTGGTGAGTAAGCATTTAATGATATATCGAAATACACCTCATTGTGTTAGTAAAGTAAGCCCAGCTGAACTTATGTTAGGACGTAAGTTGAAGACCCGATTGGATCAGATCTTGCCGTTTAACTAAGAAAAGGAGGAGGAAAAAGAAAGGCCAAGGGAATAAAAAGGTTTTTCCGTGAGGGAATCGGTAATGGTCCAAGATTATAGGAAAGTCAATTCCAAGACATGGGCTCCGGCTAAGATAAAAAAGAAGCTGGGACGGGGTACGTACATTTGCGAACTAGAAGACAGTCCAGTGATGTGGAAGCGACACGCTAACCAGATTATACGTAGGCTAACGGAACCGACCGAGGGTATAAAAGTAGAAGCAACGAGTACAATAGGGAATAAACGAATAGGTAACCCTATAATTAAAGATTATGTTAGTAATAATAATAACAATAAGTTAATTGTGAATACGAACAACATAGGTAACGAAATGGGTCCGGTGAACGTGAATCCGGACGGAATAGTTGGTAATGGAGAGGTTAGTAGTAGCAATCAGGGGCGTAGAACTAGGGAAATAAAATTACCTACTAAATATAAGGAATTTATCATGTCAATTGCAATTTCCATTTTGTAATGGAGGAGTGTAGGGTATTCAGTTATTTTAGGTTTACGGTAGGTATTTCAGTGGATGATGCACAATGGCAGTTTCCGCTACGGCCTCTAACAAGAAGCATGTAAGTTGAGCATAAGTTATGTATAGTCAATAAACGAGTTATTTAATTGAGAGTTAAATACTTTTATTCGAGTGAATATACTACATTAACGATGATGATATTAACATACGCTTCAATATTTTTAAATTTGCATAATATAGTTATCTGACCTAGTGGTTGCAGTTTGAAATCCCCAAATGATACCAAAGTGATAGAAGTCTGCCTCATCTTAAGCGGTCTATTCTTGCAAAGTTGGTTGTAGATTGTCATAAGAAGTACCTATACTAGATTCTGCTCCGCCATCCAACTTAAACTGGATTATTTCCTCATTAATTTGCAGGTTTTCAAACCATCCACCTCGGCCACCTTCTCGCCTGACTGCATCTGTTTCAGATATTTCATTAATTCTCACCAAACGGTCTTCTGGTGCACTATCGTCTGTTTCTTGAACTTCATGAATGTTATTGACTTGCTGTTATTGTCTTCCCCTGGGATGGTACTCATCTCGTCTTTCTCTGGGATGGTACTCAGCTCGTTTTTCTCTGGGATTGTACTCACCGTTTCTCTGAGTCGTACATGCTTTAGCAAAATGGCGTCTTCTAAGACAGTTTGAACATGTTTTCATGAATGCTGGACATCGGTTTGGTAAGTGAATTGACAAGCACCTAGTGCACCTGTCTGTGTTTTTTCCATAAGCCTCATTATAACTTCTCGTTTGCCTAATTACGTCAAACTTTCTTCAGAGTTTAATAATTTGAAGTGTTCTTTTGAAAGTTCTACTGATTTACAGTACCTACTCCCGAATTTTATCGAATCTGAATGTTTGTTCCTTAATCAATCTCTGTTGAATTTTTTGTCGTTTATACCGAAAATTAAACGATCTTTTATCATGCGGTCAGAAAAACTGGTTTGACATGATGTAGGTACTATTAAATTCACATAGCTTAACTTGCTGCTTTAACTCGGTTACATATGAATCAATACTTTGACCCTCCTTTTCTACTATGTTGTTAAATTTAAATGTTTCCACTACTATTCATTTTAGGAAGAAAATGAGCATCAAAACTAGCCAATGCAGCTTCTAATGTAGTTTTCTGGTCATCACTTACAGTACCTATTGTATCTTGTATATTGCGAGGCCCTCTTCACCAATTACGGTCATTAATATAGCTGTTTTAATTGGTTCCCCTTTCGCAGACTTTTTAGTAGCTTGTAAATAGAAGTCAAATTTTTGCTTCCATAATTTCCAGTTCTCAGCATTACGTTTGAGCTCTAGTGGTTCTGGCGGTTAGAATTCCACTTTTAATCCGTTTTCTTACTTATTTTTTTTCTTAGGTTATGCACGTGTTTCAATTTTTCAATGTTCGTAACTATGATATATCTTTGTATACTCTTCAAACTATGCCTTTATATTATTCCATTTACACCTGACACCATGTTTTAGACTAGACCTTTGCCTAATATTGTAATTATTAATGAAACACAAGTTAGTTACACGTGTATCAACTTTATTCCTTCTAGCCCATAATCGCTACCAACCTCTCACATCCTTATAATAGTTACTAACCTAATATCAACCTAAATATAATATAACACATGAAGGAACTGAGCATTTCTTGAGCTTTTCTTATGCCTGTATAAATCTGAACTTTTTAAATTGAAAATCCCCGTACACTATATCGCCAAGTGAAGGACTTTGGGTTTGGTTAATTATTATTCTTCAGTTGAATGATTTCTTCTCCATTCGATGAGTCTTCTCCACCCATCTTTAAGCGGTTTAAAAGTAGAAACAACATCCGGCTGTAGTATTATTGTAGCATTCGGGTAAAGGGCGAATAATATTATGTTCAGATTGGATCAGAGTTCACTTAAATTTCGGTCCATGTAAGTTTTGTGGCCATCAACAAAAAGAATTATGTGAAACCTTTTTTCCTGTTTTGTACATACGAAAAAAAATATTACCGACATGTTCATAAAAAATTTCCCGCTTCATCCATCCTGCTTCGCTGCATTCAAGATATCAGAATCCATACCCCACCCTTGGGGTAGGGTATGGTTTCTGATATCTTTGGGTATCCTTTTGTAAGGATAGATAATTAAAGGGGTAGTGATTTCCCCAGCAACGCTGAAAGTCATCATAGCAGTTAACGAGCATTTGGATTGCCCAGAGTCGAGTTAATATACGTTTTTTGAACCCTTGGGTGCTAAAACCTTTTTATTTTGGGGACATAAATAAAAATTTTGACGGGATCAATGAGTATTTCATCGACTCCTTCTTTCAAATAAGTATCTATGCTTAAACCAAGTTCTTATATTAGTTTCACTAACCCGCGACGAAGCGGCTGTAACAGCTTCTGATTTTCTAATAGCAATGTCCGGATGCCGCTTTAGAAAGGCCTTATACCCAGAATTCACCGAGATAATTGTCTTGAAAAACATTAGGCCTGGGCCGCCTGGGCTTTTCATCTAAGAATAGTTTAACTGAAGCATGCACATACTCCTTCCTACGCGGAAACCCTTTTCGATGACAGTCGCTTATCCACCGTCTTAAAATCCACGCCTTTTCTGTGGTTAGTACAGTGTTTGGGCCATGCGTAGTTTTTAAAAATTTATTTGAAAAGAATATTGAAAACCTTCGAAGCCTCATGCTTTGACATCCCACCCTCCATCACTGCAAGAGCTTTTTGAACATCATCTTTCCTGTATTTTTTTGAATACTTCTGACCATCAGAAGTTTTTGGCATCTTTGTTTCAAGAGTTGTAAACGGAACCTATCAATAGGTATTCACAATATAAAAATCTAGTACAGTTATTGGCATGGGTAATCTGACAGTTATTGACTGGGAGTATAGGACCATAATACCGAATTAACGTTCAGAAAGCACAATAGAAAAGTTAATAGCAAAATTTCAGCAACAGCAACAATTGTTTTTGTAATTAAATTATAAAACAATACAGTAATTGGCCAGGGGGCCATTTATTATCATTACAACCAATATGTACAATACAATTATTGGCCCCGGAATATAAGGAAATAAATGTAAAACTGTTAGGTTAAAATAATGGATTTCACTATCTTAAATGTATTTACTAAATTGTCATTAAGTTATAACTTCGAAACGGGCAACATATTTCATAATATTGACCGTAGCAAATACCCACCTACCTTACTCTCACCAGCAAACAATTCCAAGCAAACAATAAACCACATACACCGCTAACAAACCTTTGGCGCCAAATGTTAGAGTGCTAACCATAATTTTATGGTGCTAACCTCAGAGCGCCAAATTTTACCATAGAAACTTTAAAACAGTAGGTACCCATTGGACCTTTTCTTTAATGATAAGAGTCCCTTAAAATGCTTATTATATCTAATTACAGTAGGGGTGGCCAATAACTGTGCGGGGGCCATCTATTTAATTGTACTGCTTACCCTATTCAAGATCCTAAATCGATACTCTCGATAACCATTTTTAATTTTTTTACAGCCTCCCTGTTTAAGCTGGCTTGCTGCACAAAGATAGAAAATCCATCTTTATCTTTAATTAAGCAGATTTGTTATCCTAGCAAATATACATTTCAGAGAGAGGCTTTTACATTATGGCTGTTTCATTAAAAACTTCAATGAAAGTATATGCTGATACAATGAAATTAGAGCATGTCGATTTTGAAATTGCAGCAGTAGGATTAGTTGTGAACCCAACGTATTCACATTTTCATGCTTCTCCCGATGCGTTAATATGTTGCACGTACCAAGGCAAAGTTGCATGGAGATCAAATGCCCTTTCTGTGTGAAAGATGTGGACGTCACAAAACTCAGTAAAATAAAAAAAACAGTTGCTTGCAGAACATAGATGGTGTCATACAACTTGATGTAAAGCTCCACTAAGCTTACAAATGCCCCGGAAAATATGTCAACTAAATTTTGAAAGACAAGGCGCGACAATATGTCAACCAATAGCAAACAATTATAAGTAAGTACTCAAAAGTACATTCACTGAAAAAAATCAATTGCTGTTTGAAATTTTAATAATTTCAGTGTTTGTCAGATTGTTTTGACGTTTAAAACCTGTTAAGTATGGATGCTAAATCGAGGAAGATAATTCATTCTGAAGCCAGAAATATCATTCGGAAGGTTCTGGAATTCTTGGAATGAAAAGTATTTGCAATTATTTAAATTTGTCGCATAAATGTTTTTATTTTGACACTTTGAGAAACAATAACAGCGCCGGACACGCCTCCTTTTAACTTTGTAAGCTTGGTCGAGCTGTAGAAATCATACTTATTTTTATAAAGTATAGATGCAAATGGAGGTATCTGAAAGAAACTATGCTGACTTTGTTGTATGGAACAAAAACAAGTATGTTCACCGAAAGGATAATATTCCAAAAAGAGTTTTGGGACAAGGAAAGTTCAAATGCAAGTGAATTTTTTAAAAAAGTAATTTTGCCCGAACTGCAGTTAAAGTAGTTTACAAACTGTATTGAGAAGCGACAGCAGCCAACAACTACTGAGGAACGTCAACCATCGAGCTCTGCTGCGACAGATATCTTATGGTGTTTATGTAAATCTCCTGATGATAATTAGGTAGGTAGGTACCTACACACCAATGCTGGCTTATGACAACTTACATTGCACCATTGTAAGGTATCATTTTAAATGTTTAAACATTACAGCAGTACCTGAAGGAGCGTTGTTTTCCCCTAAATGTACAAATGCACAGCTGTAAGATTTCTAAACTTGTATTCAATTTTTAATGTAAATACAATCTCTTAATGGGTGATTCTGGGGCATAAAGTACTAAGTCATATTAGCAGATGATTTAAATCATTTGATTTAATCACGATTAAAATCATGATTTAAATCATGCAATTTCAATTAAAAAAATTGTTTTTTTAGGCAATATCACTCATACAGTAATTACTAAGCAACACCCGAAACATCAGCCAATAGGATAAAAATGCTCCTTCCTGTTTAAATGGCGGCTTGTTGTTTACTTGGTAGGAAGTTGTTTATGAGCTGGAGATACCACATAATAAAAACCCTCAAGACTTTTCGACTAGACGGTAAGACAGACGTGGATATAATTCTGACACAAAATTCACGGTTTTACGTCATTGTCAAGGGGTGACGATATTAATTCGGTGACGCGAATACGAGCTCCACTGCTGCGCATGACAAAATTATTCCATTATGTAAGTTTCAAACATTTTCATATTTTTAATTGATTTTTAATTAATTTGTAAGTTAAAAATGACCAATTAACAAATACTAGAGTAAAGTTCTAATTCTTTTCTAAGTCCGAGCGATTGATTTTGTTTGTAGTTTACGCCTTGTGAGTAGGCAACCAATCGTACACCACCTCTGCCCCTATAATCTCAAGAAGCTGAAATATTTTTCCCCGGGCATGCGCAGTAGGTCGAGACGAGAGCCAGCTCGTCGCCGAGTAGGCCGATTAAACGTCACCTCATGACAATGACGTAATACCGTGGATTTTGTGTCAGAATTATATCCACATCTGCCGTAGAGCTAGCAACGGCGAATAAATTATTATTTTGCACTAAAACTTTTTTGGGTTATTATAACAAAACATTAATAAATTGGCACTTTATCAGAGCCGACCTATGTAATAATTCATTTAACACGGGATATCTTATAGACATTCATTTTAGGTCCAAAATACGTCTGCACGTCCCTGTACAAGTAGGTATCTTTATTTCTGATAAGTCCTCCATCTAAATACAAGGAACCCCTAATAATATTACTACTTAGTACCTATTCTGAAAGAAGTTGCAGAGGCATTGCAAAAATTCGGCTTCTATAATTCTGAGTAGTACTATCTATCGATAAATAATAATTTAGTATAATACTATTATTACATTTGAAATTGAAATGTGTTCCACCGCGGCTCATACGTGCGTTTATTACGGTTGTAAAAATGGAAGAAAAGATACGATCGGTATAAGTTTTTATAAATTTCCAATCAAAGATGAAACGCGTTGTAAACAGTGGCAGTTAAATAGTGGCAGTGCCAACACAGCAACTCCACTTTTAGTTTTAATTACACTCCAGTACAATGGTAAATGGACCAGCATCTTTTAAACATGCCTTCACCTTCGAAACGTATCATAACCCCCCGAAAACAAAAATTAAAGATGAAGGTTGCTACATTAAAGCGAAGATTAAATAAGCAGAATTCTAAAAACTTTAGGCTCCGACGAAGAATCGCGTCGCAATCCGCTCAATCAACGTTAAACAATTTGTTAAAAGATAAGACATCGGCTGTAAAAACATTTGTTTATATGCAATGCCTTCATAAAAAAAGAACCAAGTGGTCTCCCTCCGAAAAGCAGTTGGTTTTATCACTGTATTACAAATCACCAAGTAATTACAAATTTATGCTTCAGAATTTAAAATTTGCACACCTGGTCTTTCGACTATACAGTTTTGGTTAAAGATTTACAATTTAGAAGCGGGGGTTAAAACTTCTTTGATACAAAAATTAACTTTAAAGGTAAAAGGTATGCAGGACGATGAGAAACAGTGCGTATTGATGTGCGATGAAATGGTTGTTAAAAAAGGTTTGGACTACAACAAATTCTATGATAAAGTAGAAGGCTTTAAAGACTTTGGACAATTCGGTCAAAAAGATCAACTTGCAACTCATGGAATCGTGTTTTATTTAAGAAGACTTTTATATAAGTGAAAAATGCCATTTTGCTATTTCGTATCTGCAGGGCCTGCAAAAGTGATGTTTTGCGTAAGTTAATTGTTGCTGTTATAAATAAATTGTTTCAAATTGGTTTGAAACCAAGAGTGTTTGTGTGTGACCAAGGATCTAATAATAGAACCGCTATTACAAGCTTGGGTGATAGCATGAGCAGTCCATCAATTATGGTTAATGATAAAATGGTATATGTTTGCTTCGATCCTCCGCATTTGTTCAAAAGTCTACGCAACAACTTTATGAACAGCAAGCTTGAAGTTCGTGTAGGTAACAGCCGGGTTTCTTGGACAGACTTTGCAAAAACTTATGACATAGATGGAAGCGGCAATATTACACGAAGTATGCTGAAAATTACTCAAAAGCATGTCACACCGACAATGTTCCAAAGAATGCGAGTTAAGTTTGCAGCACAAGTATTCAGCAATTCTGTTTCAGATGCAATTCTAACAGCAGCAGCAACAAACCAATTGAGGACCGATACCGCCGTTAATACACCAATGTTTCTCAAGACCATTAACAATATTTTCGATAGCTTAAACAGTAGAACGGTTCGGGATTCAAATCCATTTCGATCCGCTTTATCGATCTACAAACCAATTCCTGAACAAACACTAAGGGATGCGGCAGTTTATTTCGATAATATACAGTTTTATGAAAACGGAAAACTAAGAAAAAACATTTATTGCATTCAGGGATTTAAGTGGACAATAAACGCTACACTTCAATTATGAGAGGATTTGCAGAAAGAGGCCATAAAGTACCTATTGACATCAAGATTAAATCAAGATCCTCTAGAAAACGCATTTTCTGTCATCCGAAATAGAGGCGGATACAATCCACAGCCTACTGTAAAAGGATTTCGAATTGCTCTGCAACATAACATGCAAATTAGGTTGCAAATGTCAATCGAAGGGGCTAACTGTGAAATGGGCGACGATGAGGTAGGTATTGGCGATACCCAAACATTCAGACAATTTATTAGAACAGCAGACAGCAGTACGAAAATGGATGCGGCGATGAACATGTGGAAATTCTAGAAGAAGACGACGAAAAGGGTGAAAAAGCAGAAGAAGATGAATACAATATACAGAAACAAGACAAACCGTAGAAGCACAAAGTCAATTTAGAAACCTGTACAAATACCTATGTAGCAGGATATTTAATTAATTATGTATTTAAAAAAAAAAGTAAATTGTGAATATTGTAAAAATAACTTTATTAACAAAAATGAGGTGTTGAACAGTAGAGAATTATTGTTATTATTATTTAACCAGACCTGAAGATAAATTTACAAATATTATAGATTCATTATTATAGGTACGCTGTTTTAATCATTGGTTTACTGCTTACAAATTAGAAAAACAAATTATGAAAAAAAATAGGATTCAATTGATAGATTTTGCAAATAAAAATTGAAATAACTGGTGTGAACTTGATAGTTGCAAAGATCATAAATAAAATTGATTATTTTAGACCAATTAATAAAAATTAAATTACTTCGATGTTTAAAATGGGAGACTGAAAATATTACGAGAAAAGGATCGAGTAAGGTAAAAGCTTCTAAACCCGCTAAACCTCATATAATAGGAAAGTTAGGATTTTAACATCATCTTTTTATAAATTCCTATTTTTTTATTATAGTTTATTGTAAATATTTTTAATTATTGTCAACTAAAAAAACTGTTTGTTTTGCAGAATAATATTGTAAATTTGTTTCAACCATTCGCCAAATTCGTATTGTTTTTATTTGTTTATTATAAATATTTTTTTATTAGTTTATTGTACTAAATATTTTTGATTTTTATAAATTTATAAATTGGTAACTATGGTGCTAACTATTTTTGTTAAATTAAACGGACTTATGAAAATCTAATTTCTTTATGGCGTGTTTATTGCTTTTAAATGCAATTTCATAATAGTATAATACATGATATTTTTATTTATCTAAGCAACTGTAACGACTAGACTCCCAAACTAAACAAGAAGTAGGTTACTAAACATCAGATCAAGCACGCAACCGGCGATGTAAATAGCAAAATCGTAAGAATCTAGGAAAAAATACCCCCGGAAAAAATACCCCGGAAAAAATACCCCCGGAAAAAATACCCCCGTAAAAAATACCCCCCGGAAAAAATACCCCGGATAAAATACCCCCGGAAAGAATACCCCCGGAATAAATGTAACATGGAGTTGTATTAAAATGTAAGTTAAAGTTTCAAATATATTATGTTTAATTAGGAAAAATATAGGATGATTAATATTATTATTATTATTATTATTATTATTATTATTATTATTTTTAATATTATTGTTAAACTACACGAACCGAACAAGTGCGCGTGCTCCTTTATAATACCCCAAAAAAGAATATAATAAAATATATATGCGATTCATTTATTTATTTATTAATTACTGAAATTAAAATATTAAATAATTAATTATTATCAATTAATTATAATATTTAAATATATATGTACAAATCTACAACATTTCTAAATATAGTGTGGCGTATAAAATGTATTTATTTGATTTACTATTATTAAATACATATATACTATAATAATATAATATATGCAATATTAGAATAAATATGTATTTACTATTGGTATGTTTATTTTAAGTATCTTAGGGCAAGTTCTGTAAATTACCTACCTACATATGCTAATAGGGTTGATAAATTTTAAGAAATTAACTAAGTAAAAGTAAAATATTATATTTCAGTAATTAATAAATAAATAAATGAATCACACGTTATATTCTATTTTGGGGTATTATAATGCGACAGTCGCATAAAATCAGTAGTATTAAACATCCTGTATTTGAAACAAGCGGATAGCCCTCACAGGTCGGCTACAAACAGTTGAGCGTAAGTTTATACACAAGTCCACTGGGTTTTTGTAAAAATTAATTCTCAAACTGCAACTAACCTAAAGCTCGAGGGGCGCCCCACTAGTCTTTGCCAAGTCTTTGCTTTACGTTAGTTGCAGTTTGAGAATTATTTTTCACAAAAACCCAGTGGACTTCTTTATAAGCTGTTTGTAGCCGAACTGTGAGGGCTATCCGCTTGTGTATTTGAAACTTTAACTTACATTTTAATACAACTCCATGTTAAATTTATACCGGGGGTATTCTTTCCGGGGGTATTTTTTCCTGGGGGTATTTTTTCCGGGGGTATTTTTTCCGGGGGTATTTTTTCCAGACACCAATCGTAAACCGGGTGCATTTCGCTTGATCTCACTACAGCATTGCTCGGCAGCACTTGCTATAGGTGTCCGACGGCTGAGACGAGCGAGGGGTAAAAAGAAACGTTGTCGTTTTAAAGCACGACGCAAGGTACTTAAACATAGTTAGGTATGCTACTTCGGCGGTTTCCCATAAGCGCTGTGTTAATGTTACCGTGACGTCACAAGTAGAAGCGGCGGTCACCGCTGCAATGGATGTAGCGTGGTATATTGCCATTATAATTTTTATAAACTCATAAAGTAATGCTTCCATCATCCTATATCTTGCTCTAAACGAAATCATGGCCATATGTTTCAGTGCCTACATTGTTTTCATACACAGTTTTATGTAGAAAATAAACAATAAATTTGCGAAAATCACCAATTAGGCATACAATATTTGTAGTAATATTATTTTGTGTAAAAGAAATATTTCTGTAGAGTAGGTACATAAGTTTCCTGTGAGTAATTAGATTAATGTAAAAAACAACAACAAATTTTGGGTATGCGTAAATATATTGACACAAGAAGCAAAGAAAATTAGCACCTATTAAGAGGATTTTTTTCCCGGGCTTTTTTTACCTAGATACATTCGCCAAAGAATATTTATACGAATAAACTTTTTGAATAGTAAAAGGGAAGAAGAAAAGCGCCAGTTATACAAACGGGAGAGGGATGACTGTAAACAGTGTAAACTGTCAAAAAAATGAGAAAGACCGCTACATAATCTCAAGTATTGCTCGGAATGCCCATCAATTAACTGTTTTTTTAAGTCTTTTTGTAATCAATGTTAATTTAATATTATATTCTGGAATCTATAGGTAAAAAAAGCCCAGAAAAAAAGCCCCGGAAAAAAAAGCCCCGGAAAAAGAAGTCCTAGGAAAAAAAGCACCGGAAGAAAAAGCCCTAGGAAAAAGAACCTCCCATTTTCGTTTGTATAATTGGAGCTTTTCTTCTTCCCTTTTACTATTCATAAAGTTTATTCGTATAAATATTCTTTGGCGAATATACACTGCTATAATATCCTCATGAATCGCTGTTTTATTTTTAAACTTTTTCAATAGTTTACTGTTAATTCCTTTGCGATGGTTTACTCCTTTACCAAAATACTTGTTAAAGAATTCTTCCAATATCCAGTGACATAAAAATACGAACATCCGTTCAACATACTTTGCAAGGCGTTAAATGTAATATGGTATAATATGTAAACTATAATAAAATGCTTATAATAAATATAAAAAACTTTAAACTATAATAAAGGGGTAAAGAATTTTGCGAACTACGATATACGGAATAGCAGTCAAACGCGTACTTTCGCTGTAAGCCTGTTAGCTTGTCTACTTGTGACGTGCTACACCCTCTCCCGCGAAGGGCATCTAGGAACTGGATTGTGCGTTAGGAGCATACCTAACTATGTTTAAGTACCTTGGCACGACGGTTAGGCATCTTTCCAATAGGTAGGTACCTCAATCAACGCTCACATTAACAAGTATAAATAGACAGATCGAACTGTCATTGTCAATCAATCAATCAACCAAAATGACCTAATAGCTATTTATGCAACGAGTTGCAAAATGAGCGTCTTTTTTGCACTAGATGTGAAGATTGGATTACGAGCGTAGCGAGTAATCCAACACATCTTGTGCAAAAAATCGCAATTTTGCATCGTGTTTCATACAACATTTTTTCCAATTTAGTAGGTTTGAATAAAAAAAAACACTTAAAATGAATTAAAATTTGGTGATGTTTAAACGGCGGCGACTTTATTTTTTTAGAATTGGTAAGTAATGGCGACCGCGTGTGGTGTGTGCTCCGCAACTACAAAAAATACCTTCGCCCTACAATGTATTTCATGTGCTAAATGGCACCATATTAAATGCGTAAATACTTCAAAGGATGAGTTTAAAAGAATTGAAGGAGAGAGTAAAAAGGCTGATGGTTTCCGATGGAAATGTGGGCCATGTGCACAGAAAAGTGAGGTTAATGAAGATTCCTACCCGCAGCAAACTGGTGAAAAAGAACTTACATTAAGTGATGTTATGAAAAAGCTCGTTCAAATGGAAGAAAAATACGACAACACCTTCAAAAAATATGAAGAACAACTTCAAATCAACAAGCAAATGCAGGGAGATATGAATGCCATGCAGAAGCAAATAGACATGCTAAACATCATGGATCAAAGACTGCTTGAAAACGATATCGAAATACAGGGAATACCTGAAACACCCCAGGAAAATGTAGTGGAGACAGTGCTGGGTATGTGCAAACAAATCAATTGTGGTGTACAGCACTACGACATAAACAAATGCTATCGGGTAAAGTCGCACTACAGGGGTGAAACTGCCTACAGCAACAAATTGGTGGTATCCTTTAATAGAAATATCACAAAGGAATATGTGATACAGTGCAAAAAAATTTTGGTAAATTGCTGTACGAAGGAAAGTACGGCAAGAAGGAAGTATACATCAACGAAAGACTGACAACAAGCAATGCCTACTTGTACAAATTAGCTAGAGATCGGAAGAAGGAAGGAGCATATAAGCATGTGTGGTGTAAAGGTGGGAGAGTATTTATTAGAGAAAGTGACGAATCGGATAAAATACAAGTCACCCGGCAAGAAGATTTATGAACGCACAAGATATACCAAAGATACTCAATAACATTAAAAATTTTTGAGAATTGTCGCATCCATTTTATAATATTTCGAAGATTACAAGTTATATAAAAAAAAAGTATTTAATTAAATATTTCGGATAATTAAATCCTTCATCAGTAATTTACAGCTGCAAGAAAAAAAAATTGAGTTTGCAAAAGGAAATAATTTCTCAAGACAATGAAAATTCTTACCTGATATTGTTAACATGTTTAGAAAAAAAAATAAAATTATTATAAGATTAATTATTGTGGTGGAATTTTACACACCACATCCTTGTTAATAATTTAACCATGATTAAGTTAAAATTTTTGAATTAATATTAAAGAAATAACACCAGTAAATTTACTTGGCAAAAGTTTTTTCAGTAAGAAAATTTTACAATTTAACCAACTTAAACACGTAAAATATCCTAAACTGAGAGAAAGAATATCAGAACTATTAAAATACATATGATCTATTTTTAAGTTATTTAAAATAAAATATAAACATTTATTTAATGATGCACTTGCTTTGCCTTCATGCGAGTCCCTCCACAATGAATGACCTCACTAAAAAGATTAGACATTCATTGCGGAAAAAACAAACATGAAGGAAAAGCAAGTACAAGCACTAAAAAAAATTGAAATAAATGGAATTGAGATTTTCAATATCTGTTTTATAATTTACGGATTTAGGGCTTTTTTTAATTTCAATCATTTCATATAAGAGTCTCCTATGCCAATTACTTTCTTTATGTAAGATTTTAGGAGAGTTGAAATTAAAGTTATGAAGATTTTTAACAGCATGAACATCTTAATTAAAGTCACTGAAAAAAATAAATACCGTTGTAAAGATTCTTGGACTTTTAAATCTTTTATTGACAATGTTACATTACCTGATAATCATATCCTTTTCTCACTGGATGTTGTATCATTATATACCAATATTCCAACTGACTTAGCAATCGAAACAATAGACGCATATTGGCATAAAATTGAAAATCTTACTACCATACCTAAGCCTGAATTCATTAAAGCAGTAAAAAATATTTTAAATTCTAAGTACTTCCAATACAATAATAAAATTTATAAACAAAATTTTGGTGTTGCTATGGGTCAACCATTATCTAGCACAATAGCTGATCTTGTCTTACAATTTATTGAGGAAAAACTTTTAATTAACCTTTCTGAAATTTCGTTTTATAAAAGGTATGTTGATGACATCATAATTGGAGCAAATAACAATAACGTAAATCTCATTTTTGAAACTTTTAATAACGTCCATCCTCGTTTAAAATTTACCATCGAAAAAGAATTAAATAATTCTATAAATTTCCTTGATTTAACTCTTATTAGAAACATAAATGGAACTATTGACACTAATTGGTTCAGAAAAAGCATTAAATCAGACAGATACTTAAATTTTAACTCTATGACAACAATTAAATATAAAATCAGTCTCATATACGGACTAATTGATAGAGCTATTTTACTTTCTTCAAAAAAATTTCATCATAACAATATCAAAAAAATCAAAAGTATGCTACAAAAAAATGATTACCCTTTACAATTTTTAAATAAACATATTACTAATAGAATTAAAAAATTAAATAATAAAGACAATACTAATAATAACTCTATTGATTTATTTCCAAACTTTTTAGGTAATGAATTCAACAATTATCAATTTAATGTTTTTAAAAATATTATTTCATTACCGTACATTCCTAATTTATCTAATCAATTAGAAAAAATTTTAAATAAATTCAATATTAAAACTGTTTACAAGAATCATAACACTATTGGTAATAATTTTTTTAGTAATTTAAAAGACAAAATAGATATTAACTTTGAATCAAATCTAATTTATCAATTGGACTGTAATGATTGTACTGCAAACTATATTGGACAGACGAAACAAATTTTAAAAAAACGAATCAATCAACACAAAAATTCAATTAAAATCAAAATTTCCACACCCAATAAACCTAATACTGCTTTGTCAGATCATGCTGTTAAAAATCTTCATAACTTTAATTTCAACTCTCCTAAAATCTTACATAAAGAAAGTAATTGGCATAGGAGACTCTTATATGAAATGATTGAAATTAAAAAAAGCCCTAAATCCGTAAATTATAAAACAGATATTGAAAATCTCAATTCCATTTATTTCAATTTTTTTTAGTGCTTGTACTTGCTTTTCCTTCATGTTTGTTTTTTCCGCAATGAATGTCTAATCTTTTTAGTGAGGTCATTCATTGTGGAGGGACTCGCATGAAGGCAAAGCAAGTGCATCATTAAATAAATGTTTATATTTTATTTTAAATAACTTAAAAATAGATCATATGTATTTTAATAGTTCTGATATTCTTTCTCTCAGTTTAGGATATTTTACGTGTTTAAGTTGGTTAAATTGTAAAATTTTCTTACTGAAAAAACTTTTGCCAAGTAAATTTACTGGTGTTATTTCTTTAATATTAATTCAAAAATTTTAACTTAATCATGGTTAAATTATTAACAAGGATGTGGTGTGTAAAATTCCACCACAATAATTAATCTTATAATAATTTTATTTTTTTTTCTAAACATGTTAACAATATCAGGTAAGAATTTTCATTGTCTTGAGAAATTATTTCCTTTTGCAAACTCAATTTTTTTTCTTGCAGCTGTAAATTACTGATGAAGGATTTAATTATCCGAAATATTTAATTAAATACTTTTTTTTTATATAACTTGTAATCTTCGAAATATTATAAAATGGATGCGACAATTCTCAAAAATTTTTAATTTTATTAAATTATTACATCCATCTCAACTTTATTCATTTAATACTCAATAACTGCTGTGAAACAAAAGTGAAAGACTTAATAGGACATAACATTAGTGGTAAGAATATATTATATTTGAATGCACGTAGCCTAAGAAATGACAAATTTGAGAGAATTAATTAGTCTTAGTGAAATTAACATAGACATAATAATTGTTAGCGAAACCTGGTTTAGCACAGATGAATGTGAGTATTACAATATTGTAGGTTATAACAGTTTACACAGTTGTCGATTACGAAACAAAAGTGCAGGGGGTGTCTCAATTTTCCTAAAAAATTATCTAGAATATAGCATTATTCAAAATCATGAAAGTGAGTACAATAATATACTACTGGTAGTAGAAATAACAAATGTACAAATAATGAGTAAATTAGTTGTAGGGGGGGTTTATAGAAGCCCCAGTCAAATTAAAGTCGACCTGGACAATTTTATAGATAAAATTGAAGAAATACTACATAATATAGCTACAGGGAAGTGCAATAATTGTAGGAGATATAAATATGGATATAGGAGACCAAAGAAGAAAAGAAAGGGAGTTACAATTAAACCACTACACGAACACTCTTGAGCATATGCTTTTAGAATCCTAAACAAGCTACCCACAAGAATAGCTGAACAAAAAAGCAGTACCATGTAATAACTAACTTAACAAATAAAACAAAAATAACAATATACAACATCAACAACGGGTTCAGTGATTGTTAAAATAATAAATTTTACTCACCCTGTATACACATTCAATATGTTTGGCAACATAGTATCTTTGGAATGAACCGTTACTTTGTACTGTTATACAAGCAGGGGTAGTTTTAAGAAAGTAGTCGAAGGTCAATGTTTAGCGTGGGTAGTAGAAGTTTTGTTTTGCAAGTTTAAATTAAATTGTTTCTCTTGTGTTTGCGTTTTATTTTAGTGTTGAAAACACTTATACGGAGGCAAGTTATAGGTTCTCGCGTCACGAAATATCGTCACGCGGGATCTAAGCAGGGTGCGAGCATGCGGAGTTGGTTGCGTTGTCGGACTACACGCGTTGTTCTGTAAGCGGTTGCGCAGAAGCGTTAATTCTGTCCTTACATATATATTTTTGTTGTGAATATCTTCACTGGAAAAGAAAACAAAACCAAATACAAAATGTTCAGAACGTAATAATAATCTATTTTTACCAAATGTTTCTTCTGCTGATATTCTGTAATATTATATTATAATATACACACTTATATATTCGTTTCTGATTCTCATAAAATTATATATTTTGATTGCGCAATTAAACACTTGGGTAATCGAGCTGCAGAACAGCTAATACGCATCTTCGCAAAATTGTGCCAAGCTGAGGGTTTTGTCCCCAAAATAAGGGACTTTTAAAATTTTACCATTGAATTCCACATGTATAGCGTAATTCAATTCGACACCCTGTATAGGTATTCACTTAGTTTATTAGTTTAGCCAAGTAAGCAACATTTATACCGAGTGGTTGGTCATATCGGTCATATCCCTGTACATATGCCGTTTACATTGCTCATCACGTTTATGCGAATTCCTGCTCCCCATTTTTATGGAACAAATTGGTAATGGTACCAAATTAAAGAGAATAATATTCCGCGTCGTTCAATTTTAAGAATTCTTTGTATAATAGATAATATAAAAATAAATATATAAAATTTAAATACCTACATATGAAAGTACATTCGAAAAATATGAGTATGTTTTGTTTTGACAAGTGTAGCACCTCCTATTTTTTAAATAGCTACATTTTTAAATTTTAAATTGTTATGTTGAAGAAATAGTACACAATTTTTAACGCGGAATATTATTCTCTTTAGTTTACTACCATTACCAATTTTTTCCATAACAGTTAGGGGCAGGAATTCGGATAAACGTGATTATGCAATGTATACTTCTTATTCAGATACCAACCACTCGGTATACTAGTCTGTTATAATAGTCTGTTTGGTATTTGTATTGTTAACGTTATAATAAACCATTATAAACCACAACCATGTTCATTATACAGAATGTATAAAAATGGTGGTGAAAGCTTTAGGTAAAGTTATTCCTTAGACAAAACTAAGACAAAAAGCTGATATCAAAAAAACTGGCAAACGCTTCCTGAACTTACAGTCGTCAAAGTTCAAAATTGGTAACAGTAAAGAATGCTGCTCTTTCAAAATAGTTACTTGATGAGTATATTCAGTGATAATAGCTAAAAATTTTTTTTTTTTTTTTTTTAAATTAGTTTTGTCAGTTCAGCAAGCTAATGCTATTCATGACATTGATAATATTGGTAATGAATCGCCACGAAAATCACTATTAGAAGGGCCCGTAGTAGTCCTTTCACTTCACTAATTTATTTATTATAGTTATTGAGTATCGATTTTTAGTAGGTTGTAAGAGAACTAATTGTCTTTATAATATAGTTTAGTCACTGTCTTGATTATGTTCGTCCTGCAGTAGGAGATCTTGTGGCATTCTTCTCTTTAGTCGTTGGTGTATACCTTTTTCGCCGAGTGCGTATTTTTCTGCCCCTGTACATAAATATAAGTTGTCAAAAAACTTCTTTGCAGTCTTCCTGATGTATTGTTCAATAGTGATTATACCCGTTTCGTTATGTATTTGTTCGTTTCGTACGAACCACGGAGCTTTTGTTCCAATGCGGAGGATTTTATTCTGTATTACTTGTAGTTTGCGTATCTGTGTTTTAGGTGCGTTTCCCCACACTACGCATGCGTATGTAATAATTGGTCGTAAGATGCTGATGTAAATTAATTTAGCGCATTCCAGTCTTAGAGTTGATTTATGGTTTAGGATAGGGTATAGTAGTGAGAGTCTACTATAGCATTCATTTAATTTGTTGTTCGTATGTATCCCCCATTGTAGTTTTCTGTCCAAATAGACTCCCAGATATTTGACGGCCTTATCTGGGGGGTTCCAGACAATCACTTGTTGGTTTATCGTTATGTTTCTTGGGTTGGCTGGTCGTCTCAACGTGAAGATTTTGGTCTCGCATTTGCTTGAATTTATCTGGATATTCCATTTATTAAACCAGGTCATTATACTGTTTGTCGCCTCTTGGAGTTGATGGGCAGCTTCATTGATATCGTGGTGCTGCGTAATAACGGCGGTGTCGTCCGCGAACATTGCCAGTGTCATTTCGTTGGTTTGTGGAATATCGTATACAAATATGTTAAACAATGCTGGACCGAGTATCGACCCTTGTGGTACTCCGGCAGATATGTTTTTGGGTTCAGAGAGGGTTGAATTTATCCGCACTTGGAATTTTCTTTCAGTTAGGAATGAGTCAATGATTCGTAACAGGTAGTTTGGCAGTTTTATTTGTATTGCTTTATACATAAGTCCAGTTTTCCATACCTTGTCGAAAGCTTTGGCCACGTCTAAGAATGCAACTGTTGTGTGCAGTTTATTTTCAAAGCCCCGCTCTATTGTTTCCTGAATCCGCAGAAGTTGGTGCGTAGTTGAGTGACCCTTCTTAAAACCAAATTGGAACGGGGGTAGCGTTTCTTCTCCTAATGCAGTTATTAGCCTGGCGTGTACAATCTTTTCAAACAATTTTGATAACGTCGTCAATAAGCTAATCGGCCTGTAGTTATTAGGATTTTTCTGATCCTTCCCAGGTTTGTTAAATAGCAATACATGGGCCACTTTCCACGAATCGGGGAAATAGCCCATTCGTAGGGCACCATTGTATAGGATTGCTAAGTAAGCAAGAGCTTTGCGAGGTAAATGTTTTAGCACAATATTTGGTATCATATCATGACCTGGCGATTTCCTTGTCGGGAGTGCATTTATGTACCTTTTAATTTCCCGAGGCGATGTTGGTTTCAATTCTCCTGATGTGTTGGGCGTGTTACTATTTACATATTGGTTTATGCTGTTGAAAAATTCTACGTTTTCAGGATTATGCTCACAAGTAAAGGTCTTCTGCAGGTGTTCAGAGAATAAACTGCATTTTTCCTCATCGGTATTGTAACTGATATTATTATTTAGTAAGGATGGTAGTGGTTGCGTTTTATTGAGTATGCGTTTAGTTGCTCGCCACATCGAGTTATCCTGGGGTTGTAGTTCCTGGATATACTGTTTGTATGAGCTAAAACGAAAGTTATCTAATTCCCATTTAACTTTGTGGGTAAGACGGTTTAAAATTATCCTGTGATGAGGATCGCGTGATCTTTGCCATAATCGACGGGCTTGATGTTTATCTTTAATTAATTGTGTTATGTATAGTGGAAGTTGCATACGCTTTATGATTTTTCTTGTATTTGAAGTAACTGTGGCTGTTTGAACTGCTATTTTTATATGTTCCGTGAGTTCAGCTATTGCTGCGTCAATATCGTGGCTACTAGAGAGGTTGGTAGGACACGTAATCCCTTGGGTTAGGATATCTTGAAAGAGCCCCCAGTCAACCCGTCCATTTATTAATTTAGGTAATTTTGGTGTGAAGAATGGTTTTTCTAAGAATGAGATTAGCACCGGAAGGTGGTCAGAGTCCATTTCGCTTAGCACGTCTTGATATAACGGCCGTGAGAAATTTTTGTGCACGACTACATCTAAAATATCTGGTCTGTGGTCGGGCCGGTACGGATAATGGGTCACTTCATTTGGCGCAGATACATGAAAAGCATATGTTGATGAGAATCTTTGAAGTTTGACACCGTCAGGGTTGCTAGTCCTGCAACCCCATAGAGTACTTTTACAATTTATGTCGCCAATAAGCAGGGTTGGTTCCGCATTGCTAAATACTGCTACAATATCTTGTTCTAGTAGCGCTTTGTTTGGTTGTTTATATACAGAGAGGACGTTGACATAACTGCTATCAGAGAACCTTAGCTGAATTTGAACAGCTTCCAAGTTTGTGAGGATTGGCTGTTGTGGTAAGTTGTGTACTAACTGTCTCTTTATAAGGATTGCTACTCCTCCCGACGCCACCGTTGCATTTCTGTCGTTTCTATACATATGATAGCCAGATACTTTGAACGAGTCGTTATGCGTTAGATGGGTCTCAGTAATGCATGCTATATCTATATTGTGTTGAAGTAAGAAGGCTGTAAAAGCGGATTGTTTGGTCTTTATCCCATCTGCGTTCCAGTTGGCTATGGTTATGCTATTAATAGTGGTTTGTTTATTTGACATGTTGGATTAGTGTTGGAATTAGTGATATGATAAAGGCTTTTATTTTTTCTAAGTGTGGTGTGATAAGATCCATAATTAATTTGAAAATTACAGATGTGGTGTCAGTAGTTGAAGCATTATTTGTAAAAAGGTTTGGTTGCTCACCCTTGCCGTTGTATGTGGATGCTGATGTAGTAGCTGCATAGGTTCTATTTTCATTGTTGTTGTCAAATCTGTTGTATCTGCTATTTTGGTTGTTTAGTCTAGGTGTGTTTCTGGCGGTTTGTTGAAATTCCGGCTTCTTTGTAAATTGAGAGTAATATGTACATCCTTTATAATTCGCCGGATGTTCGCCTTCACAATTGACACACTGTGGTTTCTCGTTTTTTGTTTTAGGGCAGTCTTGGTATAGATGTTTTCCGGTGCATTTGACGCACCTAGGTTCTAATTTACAATAATTTTTCGTGTGACCATACCGCTGGCAACGATGGCATTGTGGTATGTCACTTGATTTTCTTCTGGGTTCTACGGTGATTATGCTGTATTGATATCGGCTCAGATTAAATATTTCATTAGTATTTTCGGTCTTTGTCAGTTCCACTGCGCACACTGGAATGGGGTACTTCTCTTTGTTATATAATCGAGTTACTTTGACAACTGGGTAATTCATTGTTTTAAGATCTTTCAAGATTTCATCGTTAGTTAACGAGATTGGGATATTTTTAATTATAACAGAGAGATTATTTGTTTCAGGATCTTTAAATGTGTGGTATTTAATTTTTTCTTGGTCATAGTATTTGGTAAGGTTTCTGAAGTCAGTTATATCATTTAGGTTTATTCTGAGGAACTTGCCCTTGCAGGCTGTGGTGAACTCTTTTATAACAAGTGGTTTGATATCATTGATAACCGCTTGATAGTTCTCTGCTTCGTGTAGGTAGATTGGGGGAATTTTAATTTTAGTAGAGTCATTTATCGGTTTGTCTTTGTCTATTACCATAGTTTCGCTTCCATCTTTTGTTAGGGTTGTTGGTAAGTAATATTTGTTGGCTGATAATAAAGTATCTGCATTAAAAAGGTAACGTTTTGAAGGTTCCGCAGATGGTGATAGGTTATCACTGTCGCGCTTGTTGTTAGCATTTATATTGTCAGAAGACATATTTGCTTTACAGGCTCCCTCAGATGAGGAAGCCTGTTTACTGGTATCACAATTATTTACAGATTTATTATTGGTTTTGCAGTTTTCATACACAAAATTTGTAAATGAAAGAATGTTGTGTTATCAGCACGGTCACACGCGTTTAACAATGGATTGATAAGCGAGCGCTAACGCAAACGTCCGTATACAACGAACTCGCGGCGATCACTTTTAAAAATTTTTACCATTGATCGTTTAACTTAACTTCAATTTAATTGTCGACTGTAATCGCTGTTTTTACGATTGTATTCGATTATATCAACTATAAATGTAAATATCCAGCAACAGTCAATGAGGTGCTTATTACCAAGTTAGAATATATAAAACATAAATGGCAAGAATGGGAGAAGAAGAAAAAATAAATAGTATCCTAATAAATTTAGAATAAATGCTGTCTAAATTTAACCTATAGCTCCAAAGTACAGCCTTAATATTAAAAATGTAACTAAAATAAATTCAAGCTACCGCAGTAATATTTTGTTTTCCCAAAAGAACAAGTTTTCAGGCTGAAGAAATAATATGTTCGTTAAACTTGTATTTTTCTAATGATCGCTGTAAGATTTTCACATCTGAATATCCCGTTTTCCATCATGTTGTCTCACTAGCATTACAGAAAACAACACAAGACCACCAAAATATATTTTTTTTAATAATTCATTGTTTCCCTTAGCCAATCGCCAATCGTATATCACGAATTATAAGCCGTATTTGGTTTATCGAAATTAATTAAAGTTTTGCTCAAAACTATTGTTTAAAACACGAACTTGCATCTCTCCGTCGTAGCCTAAATGTGTAGCTGCCGTTCAACTTGAAAAATTTTATTATTGATTACTTAGATACAAAATCAAAATTAGTTTCCTTTTTAGTGCGATATCCTGCATTACCTGAAACCTGCACCACAATTTTTACACACTCTGTATATTCGATTACCGTATTAAATATACATCGTGTTTGTTTTCAACACCCTAAGATGGTTGCAAGAATTGCGAGATCTGTGCATTTTTGTTATTAATATTTAGTGCTCGGTTTCAATAATTCTAACAGGTTATGGGCCCAGAACGTTTGATACTGCAAGAGTATTTGTATTAATTTAAAAGGAAAATAATAAACGTCGGTTCTTTGTGTTTCGGTGTTCTTTGTTACAAGTAACGGTTCTTTTTCTCGAGCGTCGCGTCGGTTCGGTGTTCTTGTGTTACGTGTAAGAAACTGTCTTTTAATAATGGATTTCAAAACCCATATTGAAAAACTAGAAGGTGCCAGAAACTGGACGAAATGGAAACGGCAAATCCAACTTTTACTGCGACATCACGAAGTGTTGGACATTATCACTGGGGATCGTGTTCAACCTGAGCTACCAGAGGATGCGGCTGCAGCTACTCGTGCTGCGTATGATGCCGCGGTAAAATCCGTTGTAAAGGGTGATGCATTAGCGCAATTTATTGATTCTTGTCGGAAGTATGAATGACACAAATGTGGATTTAACAGCAACGTGTGAAACTGCAAAAGCAGTTTGGGACAAATTAGTGTCAATATATGAACAAAGTTCGGGTCAACGAGTGGATCGTTTAATGGAACAATTTTTTAGCGGTGAAAAGAACTCGAGTGAAGATATAGCGACTCATATAGCACGTTTGCAAAGAAACTTCCGGGAATTAAACGACGAGCTTAAAAGGCTAGTGAAAACGGAACTTCCAGATTTTATTAATGAGCAGAATCATGTCCACCTTGCCGAAGGAATACTTTGAATTTAAAAGTGTTTGGGAGTCGGTGCCGCTACAGGAACGGACAGTAAACAAGTTGACGGAACGGCTTCGGTTGATCGAAATGAGATTGCCGGTAAAAGATCATTCCATCGCGCTCGTAGCCAAGTCAAGTGGCAAAAATCTAAAAAAATCTGAAAAGAAATGTTTTAAATGTCATAAGGTTGGACATTTTGCAAGAGATTGCCCTAAAAAGTTTGGAAAATCTGACGATGGCCTCAGGATCAAATTACAAAAGAGATGAGACCAGACGGTGAAGCTTTTATGTGTGAAATTGACGGTGTACCTGATACGGAATTATGGTTAGCGGATTCCGGGGCGTCAGCACATATGACGAAGTATAAAAATTAATTTTTAACTTATGAGGCATTTGGCACACCAAGACATGTGCAAATCGGCAATAGTGAAATCATTCTGGCATTCGGTCATGGAACAATAAATGTGGAAATGGAAATTGATGGAATGTGGCATAAAAATCATTTGGAAAAGGTTTGGTATGTTCCCGAAATTGGAAGAAATTTATTTTCGATAGGCCAAACGATAGAAAAAGGGTTTGATTTCGTAGCTGATAGAAATGGGTGTTCGTTTGTAAAGAACAGAAAAGTGCGTATGACTGGAATAAAAACGACAAAAGGGTTATACGTGTTAAATATGCGAGTTTGTATACCGGAAACGACGGCAAATGTTTTAATCGCGTCTGAAGTGGAAACAGTGCAGTTGTGGCACGAGCGGCTTTGCCATCAAAGTAAACAGCATGTACAAGAAATTCTAAAACGACATGGGAAAAATGTGGAAGTCACGGAAGAATTTTGTGAAGGCTGCATGTTTGGAAAACAACATCGGCGAAGTTTCAAAACAAGAAGTGATCGTCCCACAAAGGCAGGCGAGCTAATACATGCAGATGTCTGTGGTCCTATGCAGGAGGAATCTATAGGTGGTGCCCGATATTTTCTTTGTTTCAAAGATGACTATTCAAAATATCGTCGCGTGTTTTTCTTGAAAGCGAAAACTGAGGTCGTGAAGTGTTTGGAAACGTTTTTAAACGAAATTAGTGCCGTTGGACAGATAACTAAAGAATTTTTAAGTGACGGTGGAAAGGAGTTTAACAACGAGAGTGTACGCGAAATTCTACAAGGTAAAGGAATAAATTTTCGTATAACAATGCCGTATACACCTGAACAAAATGGGGTGGCAGAACGAGAAAATCGCATTTTGGTAGAAAGCGCGAGGTCAATGATTCATGCGAAAGATTTGCCCATCAAATTGTGGGCAGAAGGTGTAAATACAGCTGCGTACGTTCTTAATCGGACGGGCCCTACGGCAGTGAAAGGGAAAACACCACATCAATTGAGGTTAGAAAAAGAACCTTCGAGTATTGATCATTTACGCGTTTTTGGTACCAAATGTTTCGTGCATGTACCAAAGCAGCGACGACAAAAGTGGGACAAGAAAAGCACCCCGGGTCGCATTGTTGGCTATTGTGGAGAAAAAGATGGATTTAGAATTTGGATCGAAACTGAAAATAAAATCGTGTTAAGTCGTGATGTAGTTTTTGACCGTGAAAACGTGCTTGAAAAGAAGGTGCAGCTGTCAATCGATGAAAAGGAAGTAATTTCAATTTCAGGGGTAGTAGACAAAAGCGAAGAAATAACCACGCCCACTGAAGAAGAAGTGGTTGGAAATCGACGACAAGTGCGTAAACCAACATATTTAAACGATTATGTATTGTTCGCGGAGTGCGGTGTTCCAGATTCATACAATTCCGCCATAGCATCAAATGATGCAAAACAGTGGAAACACGCCATGGACGAAGAGATGAATTCGCTGATGGAAAATGAAACTTGGCAGTTAGTCGATCTGCCTGCTGGTAAGAAAATAATAGCAAATCGCTGGGTTTTGCGCGTGAAAACTAAAACAGACGGTTCCGTGGATCGGTTTAAGGCACGGCTTGTAGCCAAGGGCTATTCGCAAAAACAAGGTGTAGATTATGATGAGACTTTCAGCCCGGTGGCTCGGTTTGATACCGTACGAACTGTGTTGAGCGTCGCGGCATCAGAAAATTTAAAACTTGTACAGTTCGACGTAAAAACTGCGTTTTTATACGGTACGCTTCAAGAGGAAGTTTTTATGAAACAACCTGAAGGGTATGATGACGCAACGGGTCGGGTGTGTCGGCTTAATCGTAGCTTGTACGGACTAAAGCAAGCACCAAGGTGCTGGAACCAGCGTTTTGTGGATTTTATAAAAAATCAAAACTTGACATGTAGTGTAGCAGATCCGTGTTTGTTCGTACGTATAAACGAGAACAGTAAATTATTAATAGCCATATACGTTGACGATGGTTTAATAGCGGGTACTGACGATGATGAAATCTCAGTTTTTATACGCAAGTTAAAACGTGAATTCCAAATAACTGTGGGTTCCTTAGATTCTTTTCTCGGAATGAAAATAACTCGTATGGAAGATGGTTCTATTTTTGTAAATCAAAGTGCGTACATTACTAAAATTTTAGACAGGTTTAATATGATAAATTGTAATCCTGTGTCAACGCCGTTTGAAAGGGTGGATGATGAAAATGGAAAACTGATTGGTGATGGAACTCCATACCGTGAGGCAGTTGGCAGCTTGATGTACCTGACAACAGCAACGCGTCCGGACATTGCATACGCAGTCAGTGTTGTCTGGGAATCATTAATTGCCCCAAATTTATCCAATTGGAATGCAGTGAAGCGAATCTTCAGATATCTGCGAGGTACAGCTGGATATGGACTGCTGTATCAAGCAAATTACAAGACCGGTGAATTGGAGGCTTACAGCGATGCTGACTTCGCTGGGGATCTAAAGACCAGACGTTCAAGAACAGGGATGGTGTGCAAGTATTCAGGTGGTGCAGTTACTTGGATGAGCCAAAAACAAAGGAGTGTAGTGCTTTCAACAACGGAAGCTGAATACGTGGCGGCCAGTGAAAACACCAAAGAAGTCATTTGGCTTTCACGTTTGTTAAACGAGATCACTCGTTTAAAGTGTGTGCCCACGTTATTTGTCGATAACGCCAGTTCGGTTAAGTTGCTAAAAAATCCGGAGTTTCACAAACGGTCGAAACACATCGAAGTGCGTTTTCATTTTATTCGTGAAAAGTACCATGAAAATGCATTGAAAATCGAGCATGTGGAGGGTGTTAACCAAATTGCGGATGTAATGACAAAACCTTTACTCCGTGTTCAGTTCAACAAGATGCGTGATATGTTGGGACTAGTACAATGTGTGCAGTGTGGTAAATTTTAAGAGGAAGTGTTAAAATAATAAATTTTACTCGCCCTGTATACACATTCAATATGTTTGGCAACATAGTATCTTTGGAATGAACCGTTACTTTGTACTGTTATACAAGCAGGGGTAGTTTTAAGAAAGTAGTCGAAGGTCAATGTTTAGCGTGGGTAGTAGAAGTTTTGTTTTGCAAGTTTAAATTAAATTGTTTCTCTTGTGTTTGCGTTTTATTTTTGTTATTAATATTTAGTGCTCGGTTTCAATAATTCTAACAGTGATCACAATATGCACTTAACTAGCATAAAAAATGAGAAACACAGCAAGAAGAATGAGGAAAGTAAAGGACACAAAATAACTACTGTATGCCTAGAAAAGGTAACTGAACACTTAAGGAGTAACCCTATAATTATTAGGAACCGTAAGGATGTAAACACCATGTACGATGAATTCATAACACAATTAGGACAGGCAATTAAAAAGGGCACAAAGGAAAAGTCTATAAAGAACCACACTAAAAACGGAAACGATGTACCATGAAATTAATTGTTACTAAAGACAAAGCCTATCAGCAATACAGAAAAAACAAAGGCAATCGAAATGTACAGGAGGACTACAAGAAAATAAAAAATGAAATAACAACGGTAAGGCGTAGGCTACAGAAAGATTACTTTAACACTAAACTAGAACGGAATATTACAGATATGAAACAAACATGGAAGACCATAAACGAAATAATAAACAAAAAGCAGAAAGTAGAAAATAAGCATATCAAACTAATAAACGAAACGGCCGAAATTGAAGATGAAAAACAAGTAGCCAACATCTTCAACAAATATTTTACTAAAATTGGGAAATCTTTAGCAGAGCAAATAGAAACGAAAGACAATGACCAAACAACAATAACAATCCTACCAGCATCCCAACACCATCGTAAACTCGTAGAAATAAAAACAACCTCAGAAGAAGTATCAAAAATAATAGACAAATTGAAATCCAAAAAATCCAAGGACAATGATCACCTGTCAAATTATATTTATAAAAGTCTCAAACATGATCTGGTCGAAGCAATAACATGTATAATAAATAGATCGCTTAAAACTGGGGAAGTACCTTCAAAATTGAAAATAACCAAAGTTATACCAATTTACAAATCGGGACCACCAAATAACCCAAGCAACTATAGACCTATTTCAATCATACCAATAATGTCAAAAATCATAGAATCAGTAATAAATGAAAAAATTAGAGAACACTTTGAAAAAATAAGTTTCTTTAGTAAGGAACAATATGGCTTTCGGAAAAACAGCAACACGGAAATCGCGGTAGCAGACTTAATTACCGAACTGCAAGACTCAATGGATGAAGGACTACTAACGGGGGGAATTTTTATAGATTTACAAAAAGCGTTCGATACAGTAAAGACAGACATACTTTTAAGGAAATTGGAAGCAGCTGGAATTGCTGGAGTACTATTAAACTGGATTAAGAGTTATCTAAATAATAGGACCCAGTACGTTGAAATAAATAAGGTGAAAGGAGACCTATTAAGAATCACGTACGGTGTGCCACAGGGGTCAGTCCTGGGACCTCTATTGTTCCTAGTATACATAAATGATATCAGCCAATGTCAATTCGGAGGAAGGATTAAATTATATGCTGATGATACAAATTTTTTCTATCGAGGTACTACAGCTTCGGAAATAGTAGAGGAAATGCAGGAAGATCTAAATACCCTTAGTGAATGGTTGAGGCTTAACAAGCTGACACTAAATACCAAAAAAACCACGTATATGATAATAAGCCGTAACACAAATAATGCCAATCATGAGAAACAACTTAAAATAAATGGAGCAGTTATACAACAAACCAGCTCAGTGCAATATTTAGGCCTCACAATCACAGACAATTTGAAATGGGACCATGGGAACATAAGGAAAAAAATTGCGGGGACGTCCGGAATACTAAGAAGGCTCAGAGTGGTTGCCTCAGAAACAGTCCGACGTTCAGCTTACTTCTCACTAATTCACAGTCACCTGAGATATCTCATAATTGTGTGGGGCACCGCACCTAACATTGCCATACGACCTTTACAAACCATACAAAATAGGGCAGTTCGTAATACATTCGATCTGCCCCTACACACTCATAGAACAAACATGTACGTGAACTGCAATATCCTACCAATAAAACTCATAAGAGACATGGAAATTTTGGTATTTACCCACAGACTTACAAGGACGCAAACTATGTCCAAGATAACCTTAACTACGAACAACCAGGTGCATACATACGGCACGAGAGCAGGATATAACCTGCATACCGAAGCTATACGAACAACAAGCTATGGAAGTAACTCGCTGAAGCACAAAATGATAACCTTATATAACGAATTACCAGGAAACATAAAAACAGAAACTAGCCAGCGGAAATTTAAAAAAGAAGTTAAAACCATATTGAAAAACAGCATCCGAGAACACTTCACCTAAAGATAATCCACGGTAAAGAGTCCCTTAAGCACTATTTTGTATATAAATACATGTACATTTAAGTTCAAACATCTAGAATAGTTAGAATAGAATTAGTATAACTATTTTTTGTACCTAATACGATATAATTATAATCCAATAATGAGCCTTGGCTCTTGGATATGTGCGATTACTTAAATAAAAAAAAAATAAAAAAAACAGTAGGTACCTACCTTTAACCTGGTCGTTGCTATGCAATTACGCGTTGCTGTTTTGTAAACAATAACAATTACCTACCTAACACTAGTGATAAAATAATGTCACATATTATAACTAGTTATAAAATGAACGGCATATGACAACTAAAATAAATGTCAAAAAGATGACTTTTCACAACTAAATTGGAAAAAATGTTTATTATGTATATTTTTGTTTAATTTAAGATAAAAATACAATATACACAGGATATGATGTAAAAATTAAACCAATGACGTTTCAAATTTATAAAAATTTTCATAGCCGCCTTTAGTGCACCGCGCACAAATGTTCACAGCTGTCACGAAATTCCCTAGATTTTGAAAATTTGCTCTTTTTGTTTAAAAGTGTGGAAAAGTAGATAAAATACTGTATGATACCTCGTTTATAACGCATTTTGTGGCACTTACTCTTTTAGGGCACTCCTCGCTCCGCTCGTCGTGCCCTAAACACGTGCGTGCTACAAAATGTGTCTTATAAAACTCGTATCATAATATACTATTATAAGTGTTTTATGTTTATTAAAAGATACAACTTAGTTGTACTAATTATTATTTATTAAGTAATTTCATAAACGATGATGTATAACACAACTACTTATTCATGTCTTGTTGACTGGTAACTATGACAACCACACTTATAACTAACTAAAAAGGTACCAACATAACATCCTTCCTCTTAAGTTAATTAAACATAATCCTTAAACCTAACAGGTTTCTGAACAAGCCTACCACTACGAGTAACATTAGGATTTGTAGCCCCTTCATCATTAGGAATATTTTTATCTGCCATAACAATGGTTCCATCAGTTAAGGGACTTTCGAGCACATCATCTGTGTCATCATATGCGAACTGTGGGTCGTTCAATGACTTGCGAATGTGTAAACTGTTACGATTTACAATTCTATTGTTTTTTGTAAGAACCTTATACGATCTGGGTGTCTGGTTACGATCTACAATTTTTGCAGGCTCCCACTGTTTAGTAATTTTATTTTGAATGGTTACATTATCGTTCACAGTAAATGGTCGTTTTACCTTAACCTTCTGGTCATGATAAGCTTTGACTTTCACTTGATTCTCATTTAATGTCTGGTAAGCATCCTTATGGAGTAGCTTAGGTTCTAACACATCTTTATGTACAGGTAATTTAGTTCTTAATAATCTCCCCATCAGAATTTCACTTGGACTGTACCTTAAACCTGCAACAGGTGTGCATCTGTACTCCAATAGGGCATAATACATATCTTTACTGTTTTGAGTTTTCTTAATTATATTTTTTGCAATGCCTACAGCTTTTTCAGCCAACCCGTTAGACCGTGCATAATAGGGACTAGAATTGACAACTTCAAAATTCCATTCATTGCTGAACTTCTTAAATTCTAAGCTATTAAACGGATTACAGTCGCACACAACTGTTTTCGGTATGCCATGATTCGAGTATACTATCAAAAGTTTAGAAATAACTTCCTGAGCAGACTTTTCTCTTATGGGTATGATATCAAGCCATTTAGATAAATAATCAACTACTTACAATTAAATAATTCCTATGAGCATATTCAGCAATATCCAACCCAATTTTGTTAAATGGCAATGTTGGTATTTTATGACTAATTAGGGGTTCATACGTACAGTACTTTTCACATTCTTTACATTGTTTCACTAGCATCTCAACATTTATGTTCATCGAAGGCCAATAAAACAATTTACGAGCCCTCCTCTTACACTTTATAATTCCAAAGTGCCCTGAATGCACATTTTTCAACACTTCATTTCTAAACAAGGGGGGTATAACAATCTTATCATTAAAAAAGATAATGTTCTCTATCACATACAATTCATCTTTTAACTTATAATATTGTTTAAGATCTTTATTAGCTAAACATGCATTATAATTATACCAACCATTGTTAATCAATTCAATAACCTTAGACAAAGTCATATCCGCTAAAGTATTTTGTTGTAAAATTGCAATTTTTTGTGGAGACATGGGCAAATAACATTCTAACTTTACAGAGTGTACAATACCGGATAATTCATCGTCTGATACCTCATTATTTTCTAAAAAGGCCCTTGATAACATATCTGCAACATACATGTCTTTACCTGGAGTGTATTTAATGTTTAACGAGTACTTTAATAATTTCAAATGCATTCTTTGTATTCTTGTCGTACTTTTGTGAATGTCTCTATGTAGAATATTAACTAAAGGTTTATGATCTGTTTGTACTTCTATTTCGTGACCATAAATAAATTGATGAAATTTTTGACACGCAAAGACAATACCTAACATTTCTTTTTCTATAATCGGGTAGTTTCTTTGAGCCGGTGTTAAACTTGTAGATGCAAAAGCTACTGGCTGACCTTCTTGAATTAAACTGCAGCCCAGTCCATCCTTACTGGCATCACTTTGTATTACAATTTTCTTTGTGGGATCAAAAAATCTCAAAACTGGAGCATTAGTTACCAATTCTTTTAATTTGTTAACTGAATTTTGCTCCCTTTCCGTCCATTCCCATGGTATATTTTTTTTAAAAAGATTACGCAATGGTGCTGCAACTATTGACAACTTTGGAATAAAATTGTGTAAAAAATTTAACATACCTAAAAAACTCTGAATTTTCTTTTTATTGCTAGGTACTGGCATTTTAACAATAGCTTCAACTCTGTCTTTATCTGGGTGTACTCCGAACTCAGAGAAAATTAACCCTAAATACTTAACTTGCTTAATCTTAAATTGCATTTTTTCTTTATTATGTTTAGCTTTTTCCATTACTAGGCCTAATGCTTTATCATGTTGTTCCCCTGTGTCACCTGAAACTATTAAATCATCAAAGTATACCTGAACACCAGGGATATCTCCAAAAATACGCATATTTTCTCTCTGGAAGACCTCGGGGCTGCTAGCTAACCCAAACGGTAGCCTGTTGAATTTGTAGCGCCCAAATGGCGTTCCGAATGTACATATCTTGGACGATTCCTCATCCAATTCAATTTGATAAAATCCATCCTTCATATCTAGGACACTAAAAATTTTCTTGCCTGATAATTCAGCGGTTAGCTCCTTCACAGTTGGAATTTGATAGTATTCCCTTTTTATGTACTACTTGTTTACATCCACAGGATTTAGGCATATTCTCAATGTTCCATTTTTTTTTCCACTATGACTACATCATTCACCCAGTCTGTTGGTTCCATCACTTTAGAGATTATTTCACTTTCTTCTAGCTTATCTAAAGCAGGTTTCACCCTCTTCTTAATGATTTCAGGTAGTCTTCTGACTGGTCTCACAGTCGGCACGGCATCTTCTTTTAACTTTATCATGTATTTGAACGGTAGCTTACCCAACCCTTTAAATACATCTTTGTATTTATTTATAAATTCTTCTTTTTCTCCCTGGATTGTTACTGCATCAATTCTTTTAATCAGACCCAACTTGATACAGGACCTCAGTCCTAGAATAGCATTTGAACATGCATTGACAACTACAAACTTAAGATTTTCTTCTTTTCCTTTTACTACAGCTTTAAATTCTGCATTTCCCAGGACATTTATTTTATATCCGCCAAACGCGACAAGTTTACTATTAGTTTGAACCAGTTTTTTATTTGAACACAACTTCTTAAACACTTTGTATGATATTACATTAACGTCTGCACCTGTATCAAGTTTAACTTCTACTGCTTCACCATTTATTATCAAAGGATACAGCCATTGTAAATTTTCCTGGCTTTTAACTTCCTCCACAAGCCTTAATCCGTCAACATAAATTTCATTTTCACTAGAACTTTCTTCGAGTACTTCGTTAACTCCCTTCTTTGCATGGTACAATTTCTTCTTATTTCTAACTCTACATCCCACAGCAAAGTGACCATATCGACCACACTTATTACACGTTTCGTTATACGCTGGACAGCTTCTTGGCCCATGTTCTGTACCACACTTTTTGCACTGATAGGTGTTTGTTTGTTTCTCATTATTGAATGACCTATTGCTTTTCTTAATTATATTTATACCTGCACTGCTAGTAGATGGCCCCATACTTGCATCTTGCAAAATTTTTACCTGCCTTTTACTAGCTTCGTGAGCTCGACATAGTTCTACAGCCTTTTCTAGGGTTAGCTCCGTTTCACGCAGCATTCTTTCTTGAAGTGACATATCTTTGATACCAATAATTACCCTATCCCTAATTAAAGACATTTCCTGATCACCAAATTCACAGTCCTTGGACAGTTTCTTTAGATCGGTCAAATACTGTTCAAATAGTTCACCTTCTTGCTGGCTTCGGTTAAAAAACTTGAATCTGATAAAAACAACATTCTTGCGAGGCTTACCAGTGCTTCTCAAACGCTTCTAAAACTACATGATACGTCTTTTTGTCAGCTGCTATTAACTTAAAAGTGTTGAACAAATGGAGCCCATCATCTCCAATGGCATTCAACAACATCGCAATCTTAATTTCATCATCTTTACCTTCCTTCTCCGTTGCTTTTAAATATAATTCAAATTTTTGGCGGAATATTGACCAGTTTTCCTCCACATCCTCGGCAAAATTAATTCCTTGAGGTGGTTTGAAGCACTCCATTACTTATTTTTATGCTACGGCACTCATCACTGTTTTTACATCTGACACCATGTTTTATGTTTATTAAAAGATACAACTTAGTTGTACTAATTATTATTTATTAAGTAATTTCATAAACGATGATGTATAACACAACTACTTATTCATGTCTTGTTGACTGGTAACTATGACAACCACACTTATAACTAACTAAAAAGGTACCAACATAACAATAAGTCGTTTTGTTTTATGATACCACCTATAATAGCTCTAGTTCAGCTTCATGTGTTTATTTTAGTTCGTGTTTTTTATTACGTTAAATATGTTTAATTTAATTTTTCCCTGTTAGTGTTTTTTGCACTACATAATCGCCGGTACACCACAACGGTTGGGGTGTACGGTAGAAAGAACTTCTTTATGTTTAATAATTTTTTAATTATTTAATTGTTTTATTTTTTTTTAAATAATAAAATATATACTTTGCTATATAACATGTACTAAGCATTATTAATTTTGTACCAGCGTAATATCAGAAAAGAAAAATCTAAATGTCCATTGAGGACATCTTATGGATGTCCGCAAAAGGACATCTGATGGATGTCCAAGGCGGACATCTTATGAATGTCCACAGAGGACATCCTATGGATGTCCAAAGAGGATTACTTATGGACGTCCACAGAGAACGTCTTATGGATGTCCTCGGAGGACGTCCAAGGGACATCCACCTTTGTGGGATATCTTATGTGGACATCCATAGAACATCCTCTGTAGGACGTTTTAGGGACATCCTTGCCGGATATTCTGGGACGTTCATAGATTGTCCATTTAGACCCAGAATTACAATCTCGGTTTAAACCACGGCGTGGCGTCCCAGTTAAACTCCAGATTTCCCAAAAATGTGTATTACAATCTTGGTTTAACGCTTAAAGTTCGGTTTAACTCGAGTGGCGTTTAAACCCCACCAGTTCTACCAACTGTACTTTCTAAACCTCAAATAACCTTAAAAACCGGTTGATTGACAACAGCACAAGGTCTAAACAGCACAAGTTGTTCAAGTAGACTTGGAAATAATTATGACAAAATGAAAAAACCTGCTAGAACCTACGCTCTAAGGATCTTTAAAAAGGGAAGAGACAATTATGCACTCTTAATTAGAATAACATTTACCAAACCCAATTTGCAGGCATATTTGCTTATCGTAATTGCCTGCAAAACGCATTCTGTCCGTTACTTGGCCAAAATTCACAAACAAAATATGTTTCACAGAAGATATTAGCATGTTAGGCTTGGTTTATGCAGAACTTAATTTAAGAACTTAATTTAAGGACTTAATTTAAAAATTTAATTTAATTTATGTTCGTTTATGCAGGAATTAATTTAACTTAAGAAAACAAGTAAGACAGTAGCGCAGGCAGAAATTTGCTGACTTTACTACATAACTTATTTTGCAGTATAAGCAATATTTAGCTTGTTTCCTGGAAGTTTATTACATATTTCCGAACTTTGGTGCAAGAATGAACCTGTGAAAATTTTTTTAACAAACAAATAACTACGAAAATTAGTAATTTCGTACATGATACGCTACTGACGCGAACATTTGGTTTGATAACAAGTCATCTCCTTAGAAACCGATGCGCGCGCAGTAATTTAACGTAGACTTAATTTAAGAAGTTGAAAATTACGAACTTCTTAAATTAAATCCTTAAATTAAGTGAACGTTAAATCATGCATAAACGGCAGTATGTATTTTGTACCGTTCAACTTTCTTAAATTAAGTCCTTAAATTAAGTTCTTAAATTAAGTCGCTGCATAAACCAAGCCTATTAGTTATTACGATATGACATTACAATACATTTTGACAAAAAAAATATCTATGACGTTATGGTTATTTTAGTAAACACGCATCATCGGAACTTAACCGGCGATTGTAATACGGCGTTGGAATAATCCGAAGTTTAAACTCCAGTTTAAACTAGGGTTTAAACTGAGATTGTAATACCGGCCCTTAATGTCCGCCAGAAGTAGGGGAAAGGCGGGAGGATTGGAACGGGTTTGGTTTGGGACACTTTCAAATTTCCCTCTTTAAATGTGACCGTGAGTAACTACACTTTGTTACTAGATGGCCCCTAGCCTTAGAGTTACAACGTAATACAAATCTCCACTCAGCAGTTACTCGTTATTGCAGTAGGAGGTAAATATATTTATTGCTATATTTTCGTAAATTTTTTCATTGGCACATTCTTTTTAATATAACATAACCCAACAAGATTATGAAAAGTTGAATAGGCTTGCAGTATTGTGTAATTTAGTGGTCATTTATCGCCAGTTATGGTTTCCCTGAACACTAACCTCAACTTTTTGTAATCCTGATTTATGAAATGTGCAGACAGCAGGGAGGTTTGGACCACCCAACATAGGGAGGTCTGGGACACTGTCCTAAACCTCCCTATGCCCATGCTTATCTAAAATATAGAATATTTTAGGACTTCAAAATAATTATCATGCCTCATAAATATAAGAATAAAGGAAACAGAGAAAGTTTACCTCAGAATCTGATTGATGAAGCAATCAATAAAGTTAGAAAATGGGAGGGTATAAGACCTACGGCTCGAAGATATGGTATCCCAAGAAGCACACTACTACGTCTTTCAAGAAATAATGTTTTTAAAAGGAGTGATTACTCCACAAAGCATTCAAGCAATCAAGTTTTTTCCAAGGACGAAGAAACTATGTTAGCCAACTACTATATACAGGCATCAAAGCTTCACTACGGCTTGAATAGAAAGGCAGCATTAAAACTAGCCTACGATTTTGCAAAATGTAACAATATTAAATATCCAAAAGCATGGGATACTGGAGAAAGTGCTACTAAAGACTGGCTAAGAGGGTTTTATTCCCGTAACAGCAATATCTCTCTCAGAAAACCAGAAGCAACAAGTCTCAGCAGATCGACAAGCTTCAACAAAAGCAACGTTGATATGTTTTATGGATATCTAAGGAGTATTATGCAAAATAAGAATATTCGCCCAGAAGATATTTGGAATATGGACGAAACGGGGCTTACAACCGTTCATAAGCCGAAAAAAGTTTTAACTCAGAAGGGCTCCAAACAGGTGGGGCAAATGACTTCTGGTGAGCGAGGGACATTGGTTACGGTTTGCTGCTGTGTTAATGCGATTGGCCAAGCAATTCCACCGTTCTACGTATTTCCAAGAGTAAACTTTCGCGAAATTATGTTAAAAGGTAAGAAATCCCATGGGATAATATTAGTGTTAATCTACCTTATTATTTATTTTAAGGTGGACCTACAGGATGCAAAGGTGCAGCTCACCCAAGTGGCTGGATGACCAGTGAGAATTTTTTGATTTATTTCAAGCACTTTTTAGATTATGCTAAACCCTCAAAAGAGAGACCTGCCTTGGTAATTTTTGATAACCATGATAGCCATATCCAAATTGATTTGATAAATATTGCTAGAGAAAATAATGTAGTTTTGCTGACCCTTCCGCCACATAGCAGCCACAGACTTCAGCCCCTTGATGTTTCTGTTTACGGGCCTTTAAAAAACTATTTCAATGCTGCAGCGGACAGTTTGATGCTAAGACAACCCGGAAAACCCATACAAATATACGACATTCCAGAACTTTCTAAAGAAGCTATGGAAAAGGCATTTACTCCGTCAAATATTGTAAATGGGTTTAGACGTACTGGCATTTTCCCATTTAATCAAAATACTTTTACGGAGGATGACTTTTTGGGTGCATATGTCACAGACCGAGTTCAACCGGAGATTCCACCAGAACAGCATCCCAGACCATCTACTTCAACGGCATTGGCAGAAACCGTTTCTGATAAGTCCGGAATACACAGCATTAAAACCATATTAACTCCTGAACAGATTTTGCCGTTTCCAAAGGCAGCTCCACGTATTAAAAACAGTGGTGGCAGAAAACCTGGAAAGTGCAGGGTAATAACCGAGACACCTGAAAAAAATGAAATAGAGGAACAACAACTTGGCAGAAAAAGGAAAAAGGAGGTAGAAAAAAGAAAAGTTACAACAAGAAAGCTAATAGTGGAAAAAGGGAGTTCTTCCTCTGAAGACGAAAACATTGACGAAAAAACTATTTGCAAAGATAGTAGCTCTGGTTTAGAATTCAGTAGCGATGAAGACGACAATTCTACTAAAGTAGACATCAATGATAAAACTTATAACGAAGGGGATTACATTTTAGTGAAACTAAAAGTAGAAGGCAAAAAGGAAAACTTTGTACATTACATAGGAAAGGTGTTGGAGGTTCTGCGCTTACAATTATTGTTCTCCTTTAAAGTGAAATACCTTCGTAGAAGTGTAAAAACCAATGAATTCTATTTCCCTAACGAAGAAGACCTGGATGAGATTTCTGCAGACAATATTATAGGAAAATTGCAAGAGCCACACAACAAGGGATCCCGTAAAAGGACCAGTAAATATTTGTATTTTAAAGAAAGTTTGACCAACATTTACGTTAATTTTATTCATGTTCCAAACCTCCCAATAGGTTGGTCCAAACGTCCCGATGGTAGGATGGTTTGGGACAGTTTTTATTTTTTTTTTAAAGTATGTACAGGGTGATCAAAAATGATTGAACGTGCCGCTTCATACTGATTTTTTGTTGTCCGCTTACTGCTGCTGTCGGTACTTAAATAACCTTGGTAATTTCAGTGGTGTGGACATTGTAATTTAAATGACAGATGGAAATGACAGATGGAAAATAATGCGCAAGACCCTGAACAGATGTAAGTATTGATAAACAACAGACTGTTTGACAAAACGGAATGCATTTTTGATAGTAATTGGACCGACTAGCGGTCATGTGACCTTCAATCATTTTTGATCACCCTGTATAAAATAAACTGTTCATTTTTTTTAAAGAATAAAATTGTCTTTTGATTTATAATTGTCTTCTCTTCCTCTTGTTGACTTTTAAAGAGTTTTCAAGTATAACAACCAATAAAAATATGCCCCTTACAAAAATCGTCCCAATCCTCCCGCCTTTCCCCTACAGTGGACGTCCACAGGTCGTCTTTTTGTCAAAACTTTGGCCTCCACAGAATCTCCTAAAAGGACGTCCAAAGGATGTCCGGTACGGATATCTTCTGGTAGTCCATACTTTTGCCAAAAAGACTACTTATGGACGTCCGGCGAACCTTAAACGGACATCTTGCGGACAACCCCAATGCCAATGTCCGTGAAGTACAACCATAAAATTATAAATCGTGTACCGACACTATCGGACCTATAATCAATTCAGAAAACTAACGTGACGTTTGATGTGTCAAATGGAAAATTTAGTTGGCTAGTATAAAAATCACTATAAATTTTTGAAAATGGGGCTTTGATTGCTAATAGCTGATGGGGATTTTCTTGTTAACCAACTGAATTTTCCATTTAACACATTAAATGTCACGGGAGTTTTCTGAATGTATTATACTAACCCCTTGCTACTAACCCTAGTCGATGCAGGAGACACTACCTACTATCTAGACATTTTCAAAATGATAACCCAAAATAACATAACCTCAAAGTAAATATGGAAAATAGCTATAAAAATCAGAAGAAATCACGCATTAAATTTATTAAACCCAGAACATTTCAGTTCAAAATAAAAAAGTGTTTTATACAAAACCAGACATAACTCTTATCACAGAAAGTAAACATATTATCTTATCAGAAACTTCCAGATGAATAATAAGATGTAGTAGCAATATTTAAACTAGAAGAATTTTTAAAGAACAAGTTTACATATGGGTACCAACGAACCAGCTTTTTCTTATACACACGTAAGTTAATACGCATGGCAAGAATTTCGTAAAATTCAGTTCATGCTGCAGGAATATCAGGTGGGTTCTGGCGCAATCGATCTTGGTCGAGAATATGAACACAAAATGGTTGCCTTGATATCCTTACGGTGTCTTCTTCAAGACTTTGATGATATACAAATTGCCTTTAATGCTGCTGGTCTTGGTGCTTTGGATGATGTTGTTGTAATGGTAAAAACAAACCAAGGTAAAACAATGAAGATTCTTATGCAATTGAAACATGAAGTTCAAGGAAAAAGTCTTGTCCGAGAACAATTTTTAGCATCCAAAGGAAATTATTCACTTCCAAAGTATTGTGATTGTATAATTAAGTTGAGAAGGTGTTTTGATTGTAAGTCGGAACAAAAGGGAATTATTAAGGATTTAAATACGTTTGATGATCTATGTTTTGTATTGTTTACCAACAAACCGACAAACCAGCATGAATTTTTAGAAAATAATGGTTGGGATGATATTTCATTTTTAAATACTGCTGCTAATAATGATAATTTATATAAATTTGATTTGGGAAACATTCCTGAGTTATCGAGCTTACCTGATTTAAATTACAATGTATTTTTGTTTGCTAAACAGAATCACGTTAATGGTCTAGATGAAATAATTGAAAATGAAATGGAAAAAGTGTTTCAGCATTTTGAAATAAGACTTTGTAATAGTAAAATTATTACCAAAGCCTATATGGAATATGTAACTGATTGGTCTTTGGGTAAGCTCGGTAATCATTATTACTTGACGAAGCAAGATATTCTTTACAAACTTACCGAACTCTTTCTTTCTCAATATGAATTAGATTTAAGAGGGGAAAAGTTGGAGTTTTATGATTGCCCCCGCAAATCGTTATGGAACGAAATTGTTCGGGATAAAATAATAACCGTGGTTGATTCCGATGAGGAAATAATTAAGTTTTTAAAATTATACATTGGTAGTGAAATTAGACAGTATTGCCCGAACGTAGGACAAATGTGGTGTTTCAAATTTCAAAATGCAGAACAGAGTTTGTTTTATAAAGATTATAGGAATCTTAAAAAAGGAATGTTGAAAATTATTGGTAATAACGGAAGAATATCATTACTGAGTATTTTTAAATGTTTATGGTTTAACGAACGGCTTCCTTTATTATTAAAGATTAATACTTTAGAAACTTTTACTTGCATTTTGAAAATTCTCAAAGTATCCGATTATAAATTAAAAGTTATTATTTTAAATGCAAGTAATTTGAAGCTAAACACGAGTGATTCTATTCCTGGTTATTTTACTAAACTTTCAAATTTAAATTTCGAACATAACCTTAAAATATTAAATTGTTCTGTAAAACTCCAAGGACGGTCTTTCCTTATATTAAAGGAGATAATCTACGATTCCTTGTACGAATATATTAATTGCAATGCAATAATTAGTATTTTAATGGGGAACTTTAACGTGGGAGTGTTATATGAACCTCTTTCGGAATATTTTATCGAACGATGCCTACTCAAAGTATTTCTAAAAATTGCTGTTTTAAAAGAAATAAACAACGAAATTTTTGTAATAGAAACGAATAAAGATAATTCAATTAGAAGTAAATTAGAAAAATTAATTTCAAAGTTTAGAAATAAACCTAATATAAATATTTGGGACGAACAGAATTCGATACGAGTGCAAGAGTTGAAACGTGAAGAAAAACCGATTCATCGATTAGTTTTTCATAACGATTCCTTGTTAGAATGGAAAGAATCTTTTGGTAATGTCAGTAATATCCGAAAATATGGTATAAGTCACGAAGTTGATTTTAAGGAATATTTGTTCTCTGTAAAGTGTTCGCCCCATGATGATATAAATTGGTTGTACAACAAAATGGAAGATATTCTCTCCATTAAGAGAAAGAATTGGTTTAATTGTGTAAATGTTGTAAGTGCAAGCCCTGGTATGGGCAAGTCTACAATATTAGATTACATTGCCGCAACGGCATCAACAGAAATGTGGGTCCTGAACATGGAACTTGGCGATTACGATGATTATTATGAAGAAATAAGTTCCCAAAAGGAAAACTTAACAGCACAAGACCATTTGAAATATTTCAATAACACAATTCTTGCAAAGCATGGATGTAACAATATGCAACTGGTACAAGCGGTGTTTCAACGTTTTGTTGATAAAGGGCAGGTTTTAGTATTACTCGATGGGTTGGACGAGGTTTCAATTTCCTACAAAAATGACGTTGTTAAAATATCAAATTGCCTTCACAAAGCAGGATTTTCTGTATGGGTAACAACACGACCTCACTTGGCGAGAGAATTAGAAGAGAAATTTTCCACCATCTCGACTACTTTAAAACCGTTCACTTCCCTCGATCAGAAACTATTTTTGAACAAATATTTCCAACGTATCACCGACACAGCGAATGACAATAGCAATAAACATCAAATTATAATCGAAGAATTTGTTGAGAAATTATTACAAGCTTGTAGAAATAATTTGAACGATCCTTTTGATCAATTCATGGGTGTTCCGTTACAAACAAAATTATTAGCAAATGCGTTTAGCTCTGAATTGAAAGCTTCTCTTTGTACCGGTACGGTTAAATTCGAATCTAGGTTTGATTTGGTTTATTTATACGAAGAATTCATGAAAAGGAAAGATAATATCCTTCGCGATAAATTTGGTAGAGGTGCAAAAGACATGAAAAAACTTTTTCAAATCCATCAACAATTATTTGCTTTAAAACTAATTTTTGATACTGAAAGTTTATTTAGACTTGATATTAAACAAAAATTAATGGATTATTATAATAATAACGAAGATCAAATTCAATTTTTACAGCAAGATGGAGTTACGGTAATACAACGAAGACAAATTACTTTTGTTCATCGTACTTTTGCAGAATATTTAGCCGCTTGTTGGTTGTTTAATAATTTTAATTCTGAATCCGTTAATTTAAGATTAACGGCTAGACATTTGCTTTTACAACGCTGTAGAGGTCATACCAATTACGGAGTTTTATTTAAAATGTTTGATTTTATGCTCGCAGGTAATTCCGCGTTACTGAAATTGATTATAAATGCTCGATTCGATGACGCTCGAGAACTAATAAAGTCAAATCCAGGAGTAATGAATTTTATTGACCGTGGTGGAAGAACATTTTTACATATTATAGCACTTTATGGAACGGATAGTCAATATAAATTCCCTAAACCACGGGTGATAAACCGAATACTGGATTTTCTAAACATCATTCCTGATGCGAATATAAAAAATATTAAAGACTTTTTAGGGTATACTGCTTTAGATTACGCTTTACTTAATAGTTCGTTTACTATAGCAGATAAACTATGCGAGAAGTTGAATAAACTAACCGTAAGCACAAATATGTTACATCTTCATGATATTTACATAGAAAATACATGGCTAATGGATTATAAATACAAAACGTTGCTTAAAGTAATTTTACCCCTTCATATTTGTCAAAAGTTATTAACCGATTCGCAATCGCTCAATCACGACTCAACCATCGCATGTTATTGTATTAATTTATTTAAATATAGCAACAATTTTAACGAAATTATAAATGAATATACAAAAGAGAGTGGCATAAAAACAATATTCGAATTACTTGGTAAAATGAATTTCAAATCGGCTGACCCTGAACCTTATTATTACGATTTATCCTTTGCTGTTACATTTGGAACTTTACCTAACGTCTTAGATTTAATTTTATCCGAATACTATCCTTCCGTTCCGAAGCAAAGTATTAGTTCGTATACGGCCCTTTATTGGGCAATTAGACATAATCGATTAGAAATAATTAAAATCTTATTGTTTTATAATGAAAATGTTAACGAACTTTGTAGATGGGATCTAACCCCACTCCATTGTGCGGCTCGGAATGGTTATACGGACATTATAAGCTTACTCCTCTCGTATCGGGCCAACGTGGATGCACAAGATGTTTATGGTGACACCCCCTTGATTGTAGCAATTTACAACAACCATATCGAAACAGTAAAATTGTTAATTTCCAATAAAGCGAATGTAAAAATCAAAAATCGGCACAATTTTTACCCGGTATTTTATGCAGCCAGCCGAGGACATGTCGATATTATCCCAGATCTTAGTAAAGGGGTCAATGTTAATTCCCCGGGTCTTTATGGTGATTTACCTTTATTCAAAGCAATTACTAACGGACATATTAATACCGTGCGCTCCTTACTCGACAACGGAGCTGATTGTAATATCGCAATTAAATCTCAATTACCCTTACATGCCTGTGCCCAAGAAGGTCTTTATGAAATATTGCCAGAAATTGTAGCAAAAACCCTTGAGAATAATCATGTAAAAGCCGTTAACCTAAAAACCAACGTAGGTGAAACCCCGTTACATTTAACAATATCCGGGAAATGGACAGGTTTGTTTAACAGTCGCTCAAGTAACCGTTCTAAAATTGTAAACTTTCTTTTAAATAACGGCGCTGATGTTAATATTCAAAGTGGATATGGGAACACTGCGTTACATTTTTTATGCCAGGACTGTCCGCTTGATAGAGATGATAAAAAACTTATTGCTGCGTTACTTGTAGAAAAAGGTGCCGATATTAATTTAAAAAATCGTGACGGTCACACTCCTTCGCTTCTTCTATTACATTATTTAGCTTCGGAAGACAATCCAGGATGCGAGTTAAAGATTTTGCCACTTTTAGTACATGAAAATAATGTTAACCTACAAGACATCAAAGGAAATACTGTCCTCCATTGTTTATTTAAAGAATCTGATATATCCACAGATGAGCGAAAAATAGCTGCAAGGTTAGTTTTAAGTAACGGAGCTGATGTTAATATAAAAAATAATATCAGCGATACTGCATTGCATCTTTTTCTTCGTTACTTATTTACATGCGATTTGATAAGACAACTTTTTGAAATTTTTCCTCTAATGATTCATAAAGCTAATGTTAATCTTCAAGATATTGATGGTAACACTGCGTTGCATTATTTCTGTATAAAGTATATTTCTAAAAAGATTGACAGAAAATCTGCAGTTGTATTACTTTTAGAAAAGGGTGCTGACGTTAATTTGAAAAATAACTTGGGCGAAAGTGTTCGGGAGTTTGCAATTTGTCATCAATTAACGGATATTATATCTTTATTTCAAGAAAAGTCACTAAAATGCACACTTAAAGACCACACGATGCAATAATATCAAAGTTTTTTTTTTACCACGGAAAGGGCTTAGTCAAGATCACTTGTACAAAGGGATTTCATATACAGGAGTCACTTTGATGCTGTTGGCTTTGACACTTTGGCCTATAAAAAAGCGAATTGGGCCGGCTATTAACTAGTAGGCGCTAGGAATGGAGCTGGCCATGATCCGACAAAGCACAGGCAGCTTCATTCCTAACTCTTACGTGTCGACCAATGCTCAAATTGACCTTGTTCGATTGTGAAAGTCATACAGTGCACTCTATATCCATCTGATAGATCTAAGATTTAATATATATTTAAAATGAAGTACAGTGCCTTCATTAATTACTGATACTCACGTGACTTTTGATCCGCAGTGACCTTGGGAGATTCAGATTTAGATGAAGTCAGTTCAGGGTTGGTACTCAAGGACCGGTTGTATCGACGCAGTTCAGCTGAACCACGGTCCACGATCAATTGTTATGGATACCATTGCTACAATAATTGTATCCATGACAATTGATCGTGGTTCAGGTGAACTCCGAGTTGAACTACGTCGTTACAACCCAAGGTTTATATAGTGAGTAGGTTGCCTCGTAACTTTTAGCCAATCAGAAGCGCGGCGAAATGACGTCACAGGGTATGCTGGTTTAAAATATTGCTATAAGGTGGCGCGGCGCATTCTCAATAGCCAAATAAAAGCAGCTGGCGTTGTTTTACAGCAACACTGCAAATTGTCCCAGTCATCTTAACAATAACTAATAATAATAATAAACACTTTGACAACAAACAACCACTTTAATGTATTTTACTTTATACTCATTTTTTTTCTTGTCAAACACGCGCCCGTAAGGCGACCTTGATCCTACAATAGTACATTGCGCGGGTAGCATACCAGATACGTAGTCATGACGTCATGACCTTGAAGTTACGAGGCAACCTACTCACTATATAAACCTTGGTTACAACCGGCCCTAAGTCAACTACTGTCAATTTTATAGCTGTCGGTGGAGTTGTTTTATTTGTTTTATAATAAGTTTGCCCTAATTTACGTACATACAATCAGTTATGGAATTGTTGGTTAAATATTTAGCAACTGTGTAAGTTGGGTTGCCTATATTTTATGGTCAGGTGGGTATCAGTATTTAATGAATAATCATAATCATTATATTATGACTATCGAAGCCGAAAATAGTATATTATATTATTAGGAGTAGAAAGAGTTCTTTTTGTGTTGAGCTCATATTGCGGCCGAGGCTGTGCAAGTGAGCGAAACACAAATAAGACGTTCTACTCCGAATAATATATAGGGGAAGTCCGTGTAATTTGGACCAATATGTAAATTGGTCCAGGCAAATAATTCAAAAACTAGAATATGTAGCAACATCTTACTAATGTGTTATGAACCATCCCTACCTAAGACGCTCTAAGGAATGAAACTTGGTTAAGTTACTAAAAAGTGCCATTCAGTTCAAGTTGAGCCCGTGTATTCATATAAGGTTAGGTGAAATCTGTGTGCGAGATTCTGCAAAGTCGGTACATATTTTACAATACCAACTAAAGACTTTCTTAATTAATAGCTAAGAATACTTCACCCCAATAAAAATTTTAAAAATTAATTACATCATTTAAAAAAATCATTGTTGTCTAGACGCCATATGGTGTAAATCGGTCCACTTATATAGTGTATACAGGGTGGTGACTTGAGCAACGCAACATAGGGATTTCAATGGTAAATTCTTAATGTTTAATTATTGGCTCGCCTAATTATTTTAGAGCAAAAGTGCGTTGAGGTTTTTCGTAGAGAAAAAAATTCTGCATCTGTTCGTACTATTATTTATATTTTCCATTTTCCGGAAGCGTAGAAATAGATGAAATTAAAAATGGTCTTTTTAAAGAAATCAGTGATGCCTTGGAATTATCTAAACAATCAACATTCGCATTTAGATCTGTCATTGCGGTTTGAAGTTTATAATCGATTATTAAAATCTATTATTTTTAAAATGTATTTAACGAAAGAAAAATTAGAAATGATAAAGTGCCTTGTTTAGCGTAAAATATGTTCCTATTACCTGCTCGTTTTATTGCTTTAAAAAGAAAAAAAATGTAATGAGACAGAAATGTCAGTGCGTTTGTTTGATTTTATAATTCCATGGCATCAGTGATTTTTTTAAAAAGACCATTTTTTATTTCTTCTATTTCTAAATGGAAAATTGTAAATAATAGTATGAAAACATGCAGAATTTATTTCTCTACAAAAAACCTAAGCACACTTTTGCTCTAAAATAATTAGGGGAGCCAGTAATTGAACATTAAGAATTTTCCATTGAAATCCCTATGTTGCGTTGTTCAAGTCACCACCCGGTATACCAACTTAAAAGATAAAATTAATACAGATCTTCTTTCAGACGTAATTTACTCAATCCCTTGTAATGAATGTAACGCAACTTATATAGAACAAACAAAACAATATCTTAAAACTAGATCAAATCAACACAAATTTATCTATTAAAAAAAACATTAACACCCCAAAAACCCAACACAGCTTTAGACAGAGATTAGACTGAGCGATCAGCGTCGGTCGTCCGCGAACGTCTTCGATCGTTCAGTATCGGTTAGCAACGTTCTAAAAATGTAACATTAGACTGAGCGTCAACTGACTGGCGGTCAAAAATTTGTTTTTGGTCGTTGCACTGACAATAGATAAATAAACTTTTACTTTTAAATTCTTCAAATATGTAAAAAAAAAAATTGTAAATAATAGTAAGATGCAGAATTTATGTCTCTACAAAAATCCTAAACACACTTTGCTCTAAAATAATTAGGGGAGCCAATAATTGAACATTAAGAATTTTCCATTGAAATCCCTATGTTGCGTCGCTCAAGTCACCACCCGGTATATATCGTGTAATTTGGCCCTGGTCCAAATTACACGTATTTTACTACAAAATCTTTGTCTGCATTTATATTTCGTTTTTTCTATACTAAATATTAAAATATTTCATATATAGGGAAGATTCATGGAAATTTAAATTGTAAAATAATTGCATGAATGGGTATAAAATAGTATTTAAATAGGTTTTGGCAAAGAGAAATTTATTTTATGTCAGTAATTGTCAATTAACATATAGTAAATTCCAAAACTTTATGTACTTCAAGGTCATACGAACTAAGTTATGGACATGACGTGCGCCGATGTAGCTGGTCCAGATCAGTGCAGGAGATTTATATTTTTTCGTTCCTTAATGTTCTAAGTTTTTCGCTTTACCCTCAATTTACAATTTTTAATGATTGCTACACTTATTAAGATGTATAATTCATGTTACGCCGCTGTAATTGTCAATTTGACAGTTCTTCGTACGTCGTTGTACACTTCAGTTGTATGACCTTGAAGTACATAAAGTTTTGGAATTTACTATAGGAACAAAGTTGCTAATTATTTTTAAATTTGTCACGTGACTCAAAACGAACCTTCATTGGCTAAGACGTAACGTGACGTCAATTAGTTCCACTGGCTTGACCTGCGCCCTGCGCTGTAGCATTGCTCTGTACATTTAATGAGGAACGATAGGTGCGCGTTTATTACCTATATTGTTTTATTTAATTGTGACTTTGTGAGTGGTAAAATACTATAGGATGACTGAAGAAGGGTTTAATAAAGCACAATCTGACAATTTACCTATTGTGGATGTTCTAATGGTAGCCGAGTTTTTCCAAACGAGTGATAATGCTTGCTTGATGATTTGCTTAATATATTGTCAGATTACAATGTATTCGAAATTAGAAAAGATTATTTTTTTAAATAACAAAAGATTGTTTTTAGCGATTAGGATGAAATTTGGGATATGATTCTTTACTGGAAAAATATGTTTTTTGACATCATTTTTTTGGCCAAAGGTTGATCATCCACAGGCAAAGAAGCTCACCTATTTTAACAGTCCGGCCAATAGTTTTCAAAAATGTTTTACAGAGAGACATTCTTATTTTAAATATTTGTTGTTTCTTGTTCGATTTCGGTATCTCCCATAGTTTAGACCTGAACCATTTCTCAATAAATGGTTCAGCTTATTTTGTACCAGATTCTAAACAAAAATGGTCTTTTTCCAATTTAGTTGTGAAAAGTCAACTTTTTGACATTTATTTTAGTTGTCATATGCGGTTCAACTAGTTATAATATGTAACATTATTTTATAACTAGTGTTAATATTTATTGTTTACAAAACGGCAACGCGTAATTGCATAGCAACGACCAGGTTAAAGGTACTGTTTCTAAAAAATTAAAGTCGCCGTTTAAACATCACCAAATTTTAATTCATATTATGTGCTTTTTTTTATTCAAACTTACTAAATTGGAAAAAATGTTGTATGAAACACGTTGCAAAATTGCGTTTTTGTCATTTGTTTCTCAACATACGGGACAATAATTAGATTACTACATCTGTTATAAGAAATGCACTGCAACCAAGCAAAATATTTTTTTTCAGCCTAAACTATGGTAGATACCGAAATCGAACAAGAAAGAAAAATATTTGAAATAAGAATGTCTCTCTGTAAAACAAATTTGAAAACTATTGGCCAGACTGTTAAAAAAATATGAGTTGCGTTAAATCGTCTTATTTTGATCCCCGGAATCTGTGGTTAAGCTATGGCACCATATTTTAGAGACATCCTGTATGGTAAACTTAAAAAAAATAATACTCAATGCTTCAATAGTTATAACATAACAAAGTACACCTTATTTACCTATTACAAGTACTCTTATAAACATGAACTAAATTATACATAAATATTCTAAATGTAAATATTAAAAGCGACTTTTCTTGCTTTTTTAATTGCAAATTATCTAAATAAATCCGTTATATCCGTTATATCAAACGCCTCGCAGATATCCTCCTCGATGCTTATTACAGCCAAATTTGTAAGTCTATTAATAGTAGATCTCAAATAGTTTTTAATTATTTTTAATTTTGAAAACGATCTCTCCCCATGAGCAACAGTGACCGAATGGAAGTATTAAGTTTCATTTTTTTAATGTAGTAAGCATAATATATCTTAAAATTTTTGATTTTTCTCCCCTAGTAAGTAGCCGCCCGGGTGCTGTGTACTCCTTGCACCCCCGGCACGGCCCGGGCCTGCTTCCGGTACCCTTATAAAAATGGTATTTGGTGTAGAAACTGTAGTATTTCTACACATTGGTACTATACAATATTTATAGTAGGTAGAAACAACTTTGTTAGCGCTTTCTTCCATTGTACGCCGTCTTATACTTGGCGCTTACAACGGTATGACGTCACATCGCTTTCGCGCCGTTTTGTAGTGTTTAAACGGTGTAGTTCGCGCGCGAATGTTTATTTAATTATTATTAATTAACGGTTAACATTTAAGTGTTCATACTTTGCAAAGCTGTCTCATTACTATAAAGGAATAATTTAAAACAATAAAAAAAATTCATTAATGTTCCCTAATTAAACAACATCAAAACCAAATTATACTACTCATGAAACCAAATTACACGCCTATGGACCAAATTACACGGAATAATAAAAATTTTAAATATTTTTTAAAAATTAATACGTATTTAGTTGCTTCATATTGGGGTGCAATATCAATTCGTTTTAGTACGTAGCATTCACACAAAATATATGCATCCTCTGGGTATCTCCAGTAAAGCCGATGTCTCACTGTAAAATTTTTATAAAAATTTTTATAAAAATTTGTATAAAAACGATTTTTACAGTGTGACAGCACGGAGTTTTATAAAAATGACGTCATGTAAAAATATTTTTATGGTGCTTCTATTTTGATGACGTCACGTAAAATGGGTGTCGGCGCCTAGCCCATCTCACTGACAATTTGAATTTGCGCGCGATATTCTGACGAAAACAACGTGACGTAAGTCTTCGTTCTCACTTTCCATTACTATAATAGGTATAGATACTATGATAAAATAAAACGCGAAAACTAGAACGAGTAAAAATATTTCAACAGCAAACCAAACGCTTCACTCACAACACTAACCTCACTTTCGTGTTGTTTTTGTTTGTTTTGTCAAACGCGCGCTGTTTGACATCCAGTTTTTATAAAATCTTTTTACAAACAGTTTTACAGTGGGACATACCTTAAAAATACTTTTATGGTTCATGACGTCACATCGTTTTTATAAAAATTTTTATAAAAAATTTTTAAAAAATTTTTACAGTGGACATGGGCTTAAGAAATTATCGTGATATCTTCTTAGGGGGTCCAAATTACACGGACTTCCCCTACTATTTTTTCTTCAAGTGTAAAAATATTCTGTTGCTGTAAATAAATATTTCCTAAAAAGTCATTTCCACAGGACAACGCTCTCCCCTCTACCAACCTTGGGGGCGGAGCTATGGGCAAAATACTGCCGTTGCCATGGATACGTAAACACATTATTGTACTAGTAACATTATTTTCATTTTTTGACTATTAACAAAATGATTTCCTTCTACATAGCCAGTTCTGTACAACAATACGGATATTATGATACGCTTGAAGAAAAACGAATGTATGCAACTTACATTTAATGGCCATTAAGACACTCATACATGCATTACAACACACATCAAAGCTCGTGTCATAATTAACATGCTCGTGACTTAATTACCATCATTAAATGCTCATTGCATTTTTTCCTCATTTTTTTATTAAATAAAATTGCCAAAAAATTATTTTCATTTAGACTCTAGACTTCTAGAGTATACAGACCGATCAGTGCGTGGTCTACCTCGGTGGATAAGGTCTTATGACAGGTGTCCTGCGAAGATTTAGGTACTTAAATCGGACAGTACTTTCGGTACCTTACTAGGATCGCTTTACTCTGTACTTGCTCAGATAATTCAGGTGCGTTTTTCGATTGTTGAAAACGGTAACCTATCTATGAAAGAACAAATTGATGGCATTAAAATTGACTCGCATATAAATGTTATGGTTGTCAATAATTACCTATTTTAATGTAAAGTATTAAAAAGTATTCTAATTATTATGTTAACCAAAAGGCACCAGTTTGTTCTTTCATAGCCAAAAGCTAGATTAAAATAAATTTTAACGATACTTATATTTTTTGTAATAAATGTTTCAAATAAGAAGTTATATATTTTTAATATGTAATGTAGTACGTAAATTTGCGATTAATAAATTTTATAAATATTGTCATTGATTATTATCTAGTTGCCTAAGGCCAAATTGCACCAGTTACATTTAAATAATAAGTGTCACAACTATTGCGATGGATACAATTCTTAGTGACAATCGTATCCATGGCAATTAAATTTTTTAGCGACGCTTATTATTTAAATGTCACTTAAAAAATTAATTCCCATGGATATAATTGTTAGCAAGAGTTGTAGGTATCTATAGCAATTACACTTTTAAGGGACACTTATTATTTAAGTGTGACTGGTGCAATTGGGCCTTAGTATATTAAATATTAATTCAATATGCTAGCATCACATGCGTAACATGCCAATATCACATGGTAAAAGAAAAATAGGTATAACAATCTTGAAATTTTAGTACAACGCCCAAATGGTATATATACAGTGTGTCCCAAAGAGAGTAGTAATGCATGGCTATCTTTCTTATTAATAAAGATACAGATTCGGTTAAATGGGCAATGTTGTGCAGTTTTTCATGCTGGTTTAGATGCTGCTTAGAAAGATCCATACTCTCATGTGGCTTACGTTAAGACTGTTGGATATTTTTCAAACACTAGTAGAAGGTTGAGCGTCAATCATTACAATACATCAAGTATTACTTCTTCTTGTGCAAGTTCTTATTGCACTGGACGTTCAGAAGTAGCTCCAGGAAACTTGCCTGTTTTTATCAAACACCGATGGACATTGCTAAACACTTGTCTACAAGGTAGGTAGGTACTCTACGAGTTGGAAATCGTCGACTATATTCTACAACTGTCGCTCGTCCGTTTCCATTACAGAACCCGTAAACATAGTGCATGTCGGCATATTCTTCATTTAAAAAATGAACATACTTTTAAATTAATTTGGTTGTAAGACAAAGAAGAAATACTACTCGGAATTAAATTAAGTGACTTTTCCTGTCACAGTGAATAACAAATGATGAATCACAGCCATCCCGACTTTTTAATAACTGCGCTAATTAATGCCGCTGTTGATTGCGCAGTGCGCAATCAACAGCGGCATTAATTAGATTTTCTAAAACGTATGTGTATTTAACGCCTCTAACCCAAAAACTAGTGAACCCATTTTGATGAAATTTTAAATGAAGGGGTATATCGAAAATTCATCGACAAAATAAGCTTTTCAAAAAAATCCGAAACCGGAAGCGGAAGTTAGACATGTTTTTTTGGTAGCATTTTTTTTAGAAGCGAAATTTTGAAAATATGAGTAGGGAATATGAAAGAATTGAAGGGAAACAGTTTTTTGCTGGACTCTCTAACTTCAAAATGGCGATCGCTATGAATTTTTCAAAATTTCGACTTTAACGCCCCATAACTCAAAAACCAGTTATCGGATCAGATTCCGCAACAATTTGTTTGAAAGCCCTTTGGCTGTACTACACCAAGAAAAAAAATTATTCACTAAATCCAAAAATGGTCGCTACTGCGCTCTTCCAAAAACTTTGAAATTTTTGAAAAATTTACAAAAAAACTGGTCTAAGGATTTTGTTTAAATTTTCTATACTTATGCAGCTTGGTATTAGCTACATTTTTATTTTTTGATGAACGCCAAAATTTCACTGTGGCGCCCTCTACGAGGTTTTGAAAATCGAAATTTGATGCTCCTATAGCGACTTTATTAGTCAAAATATGAAAAAAGTTTAAATATAAAAGATATTCAGTATATAATTCTGCAATCTTCTAAATGTAAATCACGTATACAGGGCGTTTGCTTTCCACAGTACGATAAGCAACTTTGTTATTTTAAATGAAACACCCTATATATTATTATATAATTGAATGCAAAATTTAATTGTCTATCACATAGTGTAAGGTGTTTATACCGGGTGGCCGGTTTCAAAGGTGTACATAGGGATTTAACATTGTATTGAACGTTTCTGCTGATTCCTGCTCGACAATTCAACTTACAGGAATGGTAATGGTATTAATTGAAAGATAAAATGATTGCGCTTCAAATGGCGCTAATAATAAAATTAAATGTGCTATATTTAATTTAAAATAACGATTTTAAATTTTGCGATTTTTAAATATGACGTGCCATGTTTTTCAAATTTTTGTTAAATTAGTTGTCATTTACAGAAATCCACTAATTTACGCCAACTAAATTATCAAATTTTTTGACAAATGCTTTAAAATTTGAAAATCATGGCACGTCATATTTAAAAATCGCAAAATTTTAAATCGTTATTTTAAAATAAATATAGCACATTTAATTTTATTATTAGCACCATTTGAAGCGCAATAATTTTATCTTTCAATTAATACCTACCATTACCATTCCTGTAAGTTGAATTGGCGAGCAGGAATCAGCAGAAACGTTCAATACAATGTTAAATCCCTATGTACACCTTTGAAACCGGCCACCCGGTATAGCTAAAATGTACGGTTGATGAGAAATTCGTGAATTTTGAATATTATGTTGAATTCTGACGCGTCGGTCGGTCGGTAGCGATCGTCCGCCTTCGCCAGCTGTAAATTCTAGCCTGTACCGTACCTACAGATTGATAGGCATAGGATGGGCGTCTTTCTGAAAAAATTAGTTTTTCTAGTATAACTCCTCCATTTTTCAAGATCAGTAGGTATCCATCAAACATTATACCAGTCAAAAGGAAAAAAGAGTTCTGTGCAACTGACGTATATTTAAAAAGCAAAGTTAATGTAATGTTGAAAAGTTGGGGACTTACAAAAAATTTAGGTAAGGAATTGAAAACTGCATTAAAAAAATTCTTAATAATATCAAAACCATTTTGCGCTACTGGCTATAATAATCAAATTACACATAGAAATAGAAAACAGAAAATTTAAGATTTTTCAGCCTGTACGCAAAATTTATAGAATTTATAGAAATTTCAATACGCTGGACATTTCTTCTCATTAACCGAATCTATATCTCTTACCGTTTACGAGATCTCCATGCATGTTTATTCTTTAAAAAATTAAATATAATTTGGCAAAATTTTAAATATTAAAATCATACACTAATTAAATTTACTGTAAAAGAAACACCGTTATATTGAACAAGTTCAGATGTAGGTACACAGATGCTAGTATAATTATTAAGATAAGTAATACCATTATTAATTATATTAGAGAACATAATATTTAATCTTTATTAGCCAATTCTGTATCGGTACACCTGACTCCATTGAAAATGACCAGGGCCAGGTTTTCTTTTGACTGACATGGCAATATCAAGTAAGAAAAACCCTATCCCACAAACAGTTTCAGAAGCCTACCTAAAGAAACCTTCCCAAACTATTTGTTGTATTTCTTATTCGTTCATTTTTGAATATCCACCTTGAATAATAATTTGCTTACCTATATAGAAAGGTCCTTATTTCTACAATATCGCAAATTTTACTATTAATAACAAAAGAAATTAGGAACTACGTTATTATCCTAGTAGGTTCATATTATTTTTGTTAAACTGACAAAAACGTCTCTACATTTTGAATGCTTATCTCATGTCAATAAATTAAACCTGCCGTTCTATTGTTAAGGGCTCAGGAATAGTGGCAACAGTGCCATATTTTTTTCCATAAGGGCCATACGTAACATACAGTCGTCAGTCCTATCTCCTCTGTAGCCTATGTATCCGGTGAAAACTTCTATAGTCATAAACAAACAAATCATAAGTGTTCAAAATGACCTCCGCCAGCCTGGATATATGCACTATACATACACCCTCTAATTAAAGACTGGCAAAAACAATAACCAAAAACAATATCTACAATTTCTCTTGCACTAAATCCCATCCTAAGCCTAACAACAATTAAATGGACTGACAGTCAGCAGGTACAAACTCAAATATTCAGCAACGGAAAAAGTTACACAAGTTTACACCTTTATAGTTGTAATGCAATAGGTAATGGAATTTTCTTAAACTAATACAGGGTGATCAAAAATGATTGAAGCTCACGTGACCGCCAGTCGGTCCAATTACTATCAAAAATTCATTCCGTTTTGTCAAACAGTCTGTTGTTTATCAATACTTACATCTGTTCAGTGTCTTGCGCATTATTTTCCATCTGTCATTTAAATTACAATGTCTACACCACTGAAATTACCAAGGTTATTTAAGTACCGACCGCAGCATATGCCGCAGCAGTAAGCGGACAACAAAAAAGTGGAGGTGAAAACCTCCCCAAACGTTTCGTTTTTGGTATTCAACAGTATAGTTCGCGAGGCAGACCCTGATAAGCATTTGAATGCCTAGCGAGAAAAACGAGACTATACGGATTCGATATGAACAGAAGAAAGACACCCATCCTATGCACCTATCAATCTGTAGGTACGGTACGGGCTAGAATTTACAGCTGGCGAAGGCGGACGATCGCTACCGACCGACCGACGCGTCAGAATTCAACATAATATTCAAAATTCACGAATTTCTCATCAACCGTACATTTTAGCTATACCGGGTGGCCGGTTTCAAAGGTGTACATAGGGATTTAACATTGTATTGAACGTTTCTGCTGATTCCTGCTCGCCAATTCAACTTACAGGAATGGTAATGGTATTAATTGAAAGATAAACTTATTGCGCTTCAAATGGTGCTAATAATAAAATTAAATGTGCTATATTTATTTTAAAATAACGATTTAAAATTTTGCGATTTTTAAATATGACGTGCCATGATTTTCAAATTTTAAAGCATTTGTCAAAAAATTTGATAATTTAGTTGGCGTAAATTAGTGGATTTCTGTAAATGACAACTAATTTAACAAAAATTTGAAAAACATGGCACGTCATATTTAAAAATCGCAAAATTTAAAATCGTTATTTTAAATTAAATATAGCACATTTAATTTTATTATTAGCGCCATTTGAAGCGCAATCATTTTATCTTTCAATTAATACCATTACCATTCCTGTAAGTTGAATTGTCGAGCAGGAATCAGCAGAAACGTTCAATACAATGTTAAATCCCTATGTACACCTTTGAAACCGGCCACCCGGTATAAACACCTTACACTATGTGATAGACAATTAAATTTTGCATTCAATTATATAATAATATATAGGGTGTTTCATTTAAAATAACAAAGTTGCTTATCGTACTGTGGAAAGCAAACGCCCTGTATACGTGATTTACATTTAGAAGATTGCAGAATTATATACTGAATATCTTTTATATTTAAACTTTTTTCATATTTTGACTAATAAAGTCGCTATAGGAGCATCAAATTTCGATTTTCAAAACCTCGCAGAGGGCGCCACAGTGAAATTTTGGCGTTCATCAAAAAATAAAAATGTAGCTAATACCAAGCTGCATAAGTATAGAAAATTTAAACAAAATCCTTAGACCAGTTTTTTTGTAAATTTTTCAAAAATTTCAAAGTTTTTGGAAGAGCGCAGTAGCGACCATTTTTGGATTTAGTGAATAATTTTTTTTCTTGGTGTAGTACAGCCAAAGGGCTTTCAAACAAATTGTTGCGGAATCTGATCCGATAACTGGTTTTTGAGTTATGGGGCGTTAAAGTTGAAATTTTGAAAAATTCATAGCGATCGCCATTTTGAAGTTAGAGAGTCCAGCAAAAAACTGTTTCCCTTCAATTCTTTCATATTCCCTACTCATATTTTCAAAATTTCGCTTCTAAAAAAAATGCTACCAAAAAAACATGTCTAACTTCCGCTTCCGGTTTCGGATTTTTTTGAAAAGCTTATTTTGTCGATGAATTTTCGATATACCCCTTCATTTAAAATTTCATCAAAATGGGTTCACTAGTTTTTGGGTTAGAGGCGTTAAATACACATACGTTTTAGAAAATCTAATTAATGCCGCTGTTGATTGCGCAGTGCGCAGTAGACATTGTAATTTAAATGACAGATGGAAAATAATGCGCAAGACACTGAACAGATGTAAGTATTGATAAACAACAGACTGTTTGACAAAACGGAATGAATTTTTGATAGTAATTGGACCGACTGGCGGTCACGTGAGCTTCAACATTTTTGATCACCCTGTATTAGTTTAAGAAAATTCCATTACCTATTGCATTACAACTATAAAGGTGTAAACTTGTGTAACTTTTTCCGTTGCTGAATATTTGAGTTTGTACCTGCTGACTGTCAGTCCATTTAATTGTTGTTAGGCTTAGGATGGGATTTAGTGCAAGAGAAATTGTAGATATTGTTTTTGGTTATTGTTTTTGCCAGTCTTTAATTAGAGGGTGTATGTATAGTGCATATATCCAGGCTGGCGGAGGTCATTTTGAACACTTATGATTTGTTTGTTTATGACTATAGAAGTTTTCACCGGATACATAGGCTACAGAGGAGATAGGACTGACGACTGTATGTTACGTATGGCCCTTATGGAAAAAAATATGGCACTGTTGCCACTATTCCTGAGCCCTTAACAATAGAACGGCAGGTTTAATTTATTGACATGAGATAAGCATTCAAAATGTAGAGACGTTTTTGTCAGTTTAACAAAAATAATATGAACCTACTAGGATAATAACGTAGTTCCTAATTTCTTTTGTTATTAATAGTAAAATTTGCGATATTGTAGAAATAAGGACCTTTCTATATAGGTAAGCAAATTATTATTCAAGGTGGATATTCAAAAATGAACGAATAAGAAATACAACAAATAGTTTGGGAAGGTTTCTTTAGGTAGGCTTCTGAAACTGTTTGTGGGATAGGGTTTTTCTTACTTGATATTGCCATGTCAGTCAAAAGAAAACCTGGCCCTGGTCATTTTCAATGGAGTCAGGTGTACCGATACAGAATTGGCTAATAAAGATTAAATATTATGTTCTCTAATATAATTAATAATGGTATTACTTATCTTAATAATTATACTAGCATCTGTGTACCTACATCTGAACTTGTTCAATATAACGGTGTTTCTTTTACAGTAAATTTAATTAGTGTATGATTTTAATATTTAAAATTTTGCCAAATTATATTTAATTTTTTAAAGAATAAACATGCATGGAGATCTCGTAAACGGTAAGAGATATAGATTCGGTTAATGAGAAGAAATGTCCAGCGTATTGAAATTTCTATAAATTCTATAAATTTTGCGTACAGGCTGAAAAATCTTAAATTTTCTGTTTTCTATTTCTATGTGTAATTTGATTATTATAGCCAGTAGCGCAAAATGGTTTTGATATTATTAAGAATTTTTTTAATGCAGTTTTCAAATCCTTACCTAAATTTTTTGTAAGTCCCCAACTTTTCAACATTACATTAACTTTGCTTTTTAAATATACGTCAGTTGCACAGAACTCTTTTTTCCTTTTGACTGGTATAATGTTTGATGGATACCTACTTATCTTGAAAAATGGAGGAGTTATACTAGAAAAACTAATTTTTTCATAGTAAGTCATGAAAATTATTTTTTGCAGTGTGGGCTTAAATAGTACCTATTCTGCGTATAGCTCTGCTGTTAATAAAGACAGACCAACAAAATGAACCAGCGGAACGAGAGAAAAAGAACTCTTTCAGTGGTGGCAGAGCCGCCTCTGGCACATACATAAGAAATCAAATTTACTACCCTTTTTTCTCTTTCCACTGATTGGTTTGGTAGGTGTGCCTCAATTAACAACAGACCAATATATGCAAAAAATGTTGTAGCCCACAGCAAAAATATTTTTCATGGACTCCTAAAGAAAAACCAAGTTTTTCTATTATAATTTCACTATTTTTAAAAATAAACCCATCAAACCTTAGTATATAGCAGTGGCGGTCCGTCCTATTAGGCAGGGTCTACCTAAAAATTATCAAAAATAATCCGTAACTTGAAATAAAGAAATATGTTTAAAAAAAGACATACTTTATATATTTACTATTATTAAGAACAAAATCACTTCGTAGAATTTAAATAAACCGATATGCGATACCGAGAGCGTACGTGATGCCAAAGCCGTAAGGCTCGCCTCTTAGTCCATATACTTTATGGTCTGAGGCTCGCCTAGCTATGGCTAGTTTACCAGTCTGTCACTGTTGACAAGTCTGCATAATTCGTATACAAAAACTTTCTAATATTGAGATCGTACACTACTAGTAGTGGTGGGGGTGTTGCTGTATTCTGTACAAGCGAAGGCTCGCCTATGGCCAAGGAACTACTGCTGGGAATTAAATTTCCCGATTCCTAGTAAATCCTAATGCTAATACCTACCATGCAATAAAATTTAAACGCATTATTTGTTGCAATTTACCAGATGTACTACAGAGTAGGTTTTATTTTTGTTTATTTCAGTCTTCTCTTTTTATTTCGGAGCTGTAGGTACAATTGCAAAGATAACATTTTCATTTAGTTCCTACTGAATAGTAGTTGCAAATGCATTTTGAATTGTGATTGTTTTGTCGTCTGTAACTGAAAAGCAAATAATATATAAAGCCACTAACGTAGATTAGTGGAACAGTTGAATAAAAGTGTATCGTTAATATTGTGGTAGGTAAATTAATAATTACTAATTGGCGTACTAAATTTTATATTTGAATTATTTTCAAATTTTGGTGGTATGATAAGATAATAGATCATTTTGCGGCTATGAAAGAACGACGTATTGATCTTGTATATAAAAAATAATATAGGTAGGTGTTGCTGTTCCCATAATTGATAATATAGTAATTAAACTAATTTATATTATACAAATAAATAGAAATTTATTTTTGTTACCTTTAAGTAAATAAAGTACTGTTTGAAATTTTGAAGTTTTGTGAATTTTTTGGATTTGCCTACCTTAATTTTTAACCCACGGACCGCCACTGGTATATATAGGTGGAAAGGAAAGAAGTGCTCTTTCAACGGTGGCATGACCACCTTTGACGCATAGGTATAAGCATGGCATAGCAAGTAAACTCCGTTTTTTTTTAAAGATCCACCACCTGTTGATTTCAGTTGGTATAATAAAAAAATTGAAATTTTTAGTAATTTTTGTCAATATATGGTAACATTGATTCAAAGATCAATCAAACTGTTCTGTCAATTTATGCGTGCGCATCACTACATTTCAAATTTAAATTATTTAAAATCTTAATTAAAACATAAAGAAGACTAGGTACCTACTCTAATATAAGATTTATTTTTATTGATGAACGATTTACAAAAACGATTCTGCTACTAAATCTTGGACTATTGACAACCTTCACAAGAAAGATTAGAAATTAAGGAAAGCAGGTTTACAGTGCTCCATCCTGGGTGTGAACGATGAATAGTCAGCTATTTAAAGAGTGGATTAATCAATTAATTCCAGCTCTACCATCTGAAGGTTTTAAAACTGTTATTATTTTTGACAATGCCCCATGTCATTCTGTCCGTTTGGAGAGACCTCCAATACATCATTCCAACAAAACTGCAATGCGAAATTATTTAATAAACTGTAACGTTACCAATTATTCTAATGCCTGAATATGAATACATTTTTTCTATTCTTACCTCGAATTATTTATATATTAATTATTATAAAACTATAATACTTCTTATTAAATCGAGCAAATTTACATAAACTCAGCATATATCCACATAAATCAACAATATTTAACAAAATATATGAAAATACTTCTTATGAAAAGCACTTGTCAAAATTAACCATTAAATTTATTAGTCCTAACCCTACTTTAAAAATTACTAAAAAATTTCACCAGCAGCGTTGCCAAACATACTTTCGAGAGAAATTGCAAGGTTGGTGGATCTTTAAAAAAAAATAGACTGTATAAGTAATTAAAAGAGCAAAAGTTAATGTCAATATCTTAAAAAGTTGGGGACTTACACAATAAATAAAGATTTGAAATCTGCATTAAAAAATGCCTCATAATGTAAAAGCTATTTTGCGCTACTGTCTATAATAGGTAGGTAATAATCAAATTACAGAGGGAAATAGAAAACTAAAAATTTAAGAGTTTCAGTCTGTAGGTACTGAAAATTGGCCAAAATTTATAGAATTTGAATGGTGATCGTAGTAGTCCTCAATACACAACATTTCATCCCATTTAACTGAATCTCTATTTCTTACCGTTTATGAGATCCTCATGCATGCGCTTCTTCCTGGACAGCCTGTACACATCCATCATCTATGGCGTCATCCGTTGTGTGATTTTATTGGCTGGCAGGTATGAAGCAAACGCTACTGACGTTATCTGAAATAGGCTTTAGAGAGACTTGTTTTGCACTTCTTTTGGTAACTAGAATGCCTGACATATTTAATGCAACTCTTTCCAGATATCCTCTGTAAAGGAGGCTTCATACAGGTGCGAATTTTTCTTTTTCTTTTCATTGGGTAAATTTGGCCGCAAATTCAAATTTAACCAATAGAAACAAAACGAAAAACTCGCACCTACATGAATGACGCTGAATATGTATTGCAAATAGACGAAAAACATATCATTTTGTGAGATTAATGTTGCAACCCACAAATACAATATTGACGAAGCGACCTATATATTAATACTATGTGGTAATATTAGGAGACTTCTATGCGCACACCTCTGGCGCACACCAAAAACATGTAACCGAACAGCATGGTTACGTAGCCACTGTAGTACAATTTATAATAAAAATTCCCTAACGTTTTCTTGATCGCGCTATGAACATGCGCATAGCCACCTATCCATAGTACGTTGTTTTCAACTATTTTGTCAGTGTGCAATGGGTGTACTTGTTTAAGTTAAAAATGATATTATAATAGATTAAAGTGAAAACGTAAATGAACGACTCGATGATGGTCTTGGACCATATAATATTTAGTTGTCTCTCCATCGCAAATAAGACTCTTTGGACAGAAGCCCCGTGGTTACCTGAGAAAGCTTCAAACGTATTTGAAGCTTTCGAGGCCGTGTTCATGGAACTATGAACCTGGACTCGTTGTCTTTTACTTTGTCACAAATAAGTTATTTAGTTGCATCATTAACTAAAAAGAATCATAAACAAGTGGTTGCAGACCTTTCAAGGGTAAGTATTTGCTAAAAATGGAAAATATTGTAGAACGAATGACAAATACAGTGGTAGCCATACTGACCGACTCCGTCATTTCATTCATCCATCATCTGTAATTTTTTTTACAGTATTTCTACTTACCGACCGGGGAACGGATTGAAATGTGAACAAAGATGTTTTGATTCTAATTTTTTTTCTATATTATGTCTTAAAATGTCAATCATTCATATGTATAGAAGCATTTTATTTAAATTTTATATGTGCTATTGTTTCTTATTTTGTAACATGACTGTTAATTTGTGGTTTTGTATGGTAGTTGGTGACTTTACACGGTCTGGAGGCGGACCGTCACTTGCTCCAATGCCTATTTTCATCGGTGGACTTTTCTGAAACGTACAGTAAAATTTCTGCCCCAGCAGTTCACAGTCAAATATTGTTGGATCACTGTACTACAGTTATTAACAAACCATCGTTGTCATCGACCATCTGTTGCATCATAGCTAATCCTTTGAACAATCAGAAGGTAAGCAGTAATTAATAGTAAAAATCGTATATCGAACAAGGTTAGTATTTGCCAATCAAATAGGAAGATGTTGGTATTGTAAAGACCAATTAGGTATTAGTAGTTCGTTTTTATTATTCGTAATTGCAATTTTTGGCAGGTAAATCAATTTACAATCCTTACAGTAGGTGCCTAACTGTTACAGATTCATATATGACCTTTCGTGAACTTATCTTATAGAAATTTTGTACAATATTACTAATTATACCTGTTTTGAGAGAAACTGAAAGCAGTTAAACCTGTTAACAATTAATTACGAAATATTTAATTCTGCTACAATATCCACAAGTTCGTTTTGTAAGAAGTTTATGTTATTTGTCGATAGTAATAATAGTCGTAACTTTTTTTTTTTACTCCTCATCGAACTTATCTGATAAAGTAAACAGGCAGGTGTACAAAATGTGTTGCCATTTGTTTTCTATATAACTTAGTGAGTAACAACATAATTAATACAAACCATGAATCCTAGAAAAATATTTTTAATGAATATGATCTCCGTTTTGTCTCATTATCTCTTAGAGACTCCTTGCATTGGTGAGCACTCGACCAAATCTTTAAGTAACCTATACACCCCCAAGATTAGGGCACTGACTGGTAATCAGCTATCTGGCATTTGGTATAACTTCTATTTTAGGGAACCCCACAGGCAGCAATCAGTAGGATTAAGGAGAGAGATGACCTCATCTGTGATCAAACCATTCGGAAACCAATTGATAAATCATTTTGTATGAAGTATTATGCATGGATTGCTACTTGCCAAGAATTAAATATTTTAGCTGTCGAGGTATCGCATAATGCCATCGAAAATGTACTAATCATTCTATGGATTGAAATGGTGGCCCACAAACACCTTTTAACGCCTTTTAATAAGCACCCAGACTCTTGTTTTTGTTAAAACCAATAGAACTTTGGCATATAGTTTTAAAGACAGAATTGAATGGTAACACATTTGGTACGCCACTATGTAAAATTAATTACGAACAAAAGAATGCAAAATTTTTTTACGTTGTAAGTAGGTCTTCATATTTATTCAACGGCTGTTTTAATGTTGTTTTGTTTTTTTTTTGGGAAAATTGCAGCCAAAAACGATGAGTAGATATTTTATGTGCTCATTTGGTAATTAAAACACAATTTTCCCCAAAAAACAAAAGTACGTCTTCATGCTATGGCTTCACAGTTTTATTAAAATGATGAATTATCAATATCGCAGTAAATTTACTTTAATGATATTTTTTAAGTAGGACATGGCAAACCAAATTACAACGCTAAAAATGAATTACAAAACAAGCACTAGATTATTGCTAGCGTTTCCATTTGTCTGTCCGTAATTGTCCATAATTGTCCTAATTTTAGCTTGTACTGTGGCTAAGAAAAAATTAGGATATATATTTTTGCAACAGGGTTGATAAAAATCACGTATTGTTTTTAAAAATTCAAAAAAATCAATTTCTTTGCTTTAAATCAAACAGTATGTGTTTTTTAATTTTGTTAATGTGTTAATTTGTCGATTTTGATTAGATTTTGTTTAGCTGCCGGAAACAATTTTTTAGGTAACTTTGATTTAATTTGTTGTTGTTACTATGAATCGGTAATTATTTTTTTTCTCGGGAAGGTGTAGAAATAAAGTATTTAAGTGGTACATTTTCGAAACCAGCAAGTTAAGCTGTACACGAATCCGTTAAAGAAATATAGGGGTTCCATTAAAAAAAATATCCGATGACGTCATCACGCGAGAACAAATAACATCAAGGGTCTTTTTAAAAAGTAAAATCGACGTGTCCGAAGAAATTTCATGAAACGTCGTCGTTTTAGAAATAATGAATTTATTCCATACTTTTCTTCCACACTGTATATATTTTTTAATCTTGATTTCCTAAAATTCCCTTTGAATTTTATATTTTCCTTGAAATTTGGAGTAACTAGCTTACTTGTTGCCCACAATTTAAATTTTTTGCGAAACTTTAGTAAAGTAAAAGTTGTTCTACTTTGAAAATGATCTAAATAAAAAGCGATAGCCGAAAAATGTAGAAAGTCTCACATTAGACATTTATTAGTTATTACACCATGACCAGTAAGAAGTAATGTGTCTAGTAATAAATCCTTGAAATTTATCTATGATATCCTGGAAAAGTCCTTTAGTTTTAATTTCAACAGAGTGTAGGTACCCTGATAATGCCCTACATTTTTTTTTTGATTAATTTTTCCTTGGACATTATTTGAAGTACGTAATTGTAACTCACATACCTACTTTAATACTCTCTTATTTATGATTCATTGTGCATCGAACCATCAACTGGACTTACTAAATAGTAGGACGCAAAAAAACTTTCCCATAATCTTGAAAATGCTCAATGCACAAACCTTTGATCAATAACAGCTTATGGATAAATCGCAGATTAAATATACAAGGTGTGTAAAAATTTGCGTGCAAGCTTCTCGTAGCGTTGTTTCTCGAACAAAACTAAGACAAAATTTTATTACGAAAAAACCTATAAAGGCTTGTTGAACATGCACGAAGTCTTCAAAGTTCAAAATTGGTTACAGTAAAGAGAGCTGCTTTTTCTAAATCAAGTTACTTTATGCACCCATTAAATGATAATAAACATTAATTTATTATCAGTTATCGTTTAAAGTAAAAAGAAACTAATAATTTTCATAATTTTAAGTCACTAATTCTTCTAACGTTTTTACTTGCTCAAAAAAATGCATTTGACAACATTGAAAATTAATAATGATAGATTGTAGAGTGCTTTGATGGAAGATAAATGAGTTGCTTGATATTTGTGGTTATAAAATACAAGGTTGCCAAGTTTACATTTCTTAAATTGTTATGCTGAGAAATAACCGTGCGTCTACGAACTTTTTTGCAAAGGAATTTTTGTCTTATTTTTGTTCGAGGAACAACGCCACGTGAAACTTGCACGCGAGTTTTTATACACCCTGTATAATCTTGAGGGGAAAAGACCCCAGTACGGCATGGATAATAACGAGGTAATAATATCTAATAAAACAATAGTTTCCTGTTCAGGAACAATCTTGGTGCACCAGAATTTTAAAAAGTTGTATGGTAAACTTTGTAAATGGGGGTGGGGAGTTAATAAGGAGTCTAGGAAAAAGCATATAAGAAAAAAGCAGCTTTTGTATTCGTTAATAAAATTACAAAAATATTAGAATAAAATATACAAAAATTATAAAGGATGTTATGTAAAGTTACGGCAATCTGTTATTAGCCATGGTAAGAAAATTAATTAATATTAATTGAATAATAATTGCAAGGCACTGTTTGTCACTTCAGGTTTAATTTTGATGTTTACAAAACTTGATACCTACATAATTTTGTATGTAAAATGTAAATGTAAAATTTTCTTATTGCTCAAAGTTATAGTCCTGTAGCGTGTAGCTCTTCAACAACACATTTAGCAAAAAAACTAACCAGCTAATGCATTATGCCTCAGAATTAGCCATAAGAGATTGTGTCCTTACTAACTTTATATAACGCCCTGTATAATGAGTAGTTACCGGTAGATACATACATACTGAATTGCTTGTCCAACGTGATGTATGGAACAAAACTGTAAAAAAGTGTGTTCAAAAATACTTCCTTAAAAAGTTCATGCATGACTGTGCTCCACCCTTAGGCTCCACCACATTTCAGCCTTGTTGCTAGGCAGTAGGTACTTAAATTAGTTATTTGTATCACAAGGCCAGAAAAAGCACATTTGTGAGTGCGAGTAAGGTTGCAGGGCGAGGCGGAACGCCGAGTCCTGCAAGTAGGAGCACTCGCAAAACTGTTTCTGGACGTGTAATACACAAGATTTTTTGTGCCGATGTTTGTTTAAATAAATTAAATTTATATTTAAAATTTAGTATTAGGAATTTTTTTTATGATTTTAAAATCAAGATTCCTTGTTTCCTGGCAGTCCTTAAACTTAATTCAATTTATTTTCTTACAATTTCCATTGACGTTTATTTATAAATTTCATTATCTTTGATTTAATAATGGATACACCGGGGCATATTAAAGATTATATTCAAATCACCACAGTGGCTCAAATAGGTAATCGTATTTGTAAAATTTTGCTTATTCATTGGTTTGATCGTCTCCGACCGCGATGCACAAATTTGACTTTGACAGATTGAGCCGATGCTGCCAACCAATAACCTTCAATTCCTACTTTTTGCCGGCCTAGACCGGAGAAACCTCTGTTTCTGGCGGATTTCGCGATGCAGAAACTCAGTGATGCCGACCGGAGGCACAAAAAAAAATATTTTTCCGAACCGTTCGATTGGCAGAGGTGGGCCAGTTGCGTGGCCACCGCGTTCTTCAGACTGCAAACTATACGATGTTACTCAATTTTACTGACTATCGCATTCACCTGTCACGTGACAGACGTCGACCAATGAAAGTTGCGCATTTGTCTCGTCACAGCCTATCAAATCACAATTACTTGAAAATTTTGACAAAGCGAATATTGCACTAGTGCTGATATTCGGTAATCACCCGCGATGGCGACTAGATGAAACACAATTCAATTAATGACAGTTATACAACAAATAAATTATAAATTATAATGAAACGTTCAATTAGTATAATTAAATTTATTTGGTTCCTGCGATAGTCTGAACAAATACACCTCGAGCAAGGCATATTACTTAAAATTTTTCCTTTGCTGTCGCACGCGTGTTTGTTTCCCCTTGAAAACTGCCCTCTCGCTTCGCGATCGGGCAGTTTTCATGGAAACAAACACTTGTGCGACAGCGCGAAAAAATTTTCGGTAATATGCCTTGCACTTGTTATATTGTATATGATTATTCGCAATTTTGAAAACCGGGCGCAACTTTTTAAGGAAGCTTTTTTAGACACATGTTTATAAGAACTTTTTTACAGTTTTCTTCCATACATCACGTTTGTAAAGTTTGGCCAAGCAATTCAGATACACCCTGTATAATGAAATCGAATTGCACGTCCAACAACATTCCTGGAGGAAAGGTTCTTTTACGGTGTTTTTAAATTATAATAATACGTCTTAAATTTCAAAACCGGAAGCTTTGAACCACAACCCCTAATCGCATAATTAATGAAAAATTCCCTATAATATATTTCTGGAGCGCAAGTTCCTTTCAGCATCTTTTGACTCTTTTAAATCTTGTAATTGATATTTTTTTTCCTTAACAATATCCTTAAATTTGTGCTTTCAGAAGTGTAATTTAAGGCTGGAGTTTACACCTTGAAATATACCCCATTTTATGCACATTTTGTTGCAATTTTTCAGAGCCAATTTTAAAGTAGGAAGAGCGGGCGAATTTTTTTTCTTATTATTGGTGTTTTATCTGTCTACCCAACGTTTTTGTTTAATTTCTAAAAAATAACTTTTCAGCATTAAAAAATGTAAAACTCTATTTTACTTTAAAATTTTCAAGTAGTATTTACAAAAATATGGATATCGAAAAATTCTCTCTATCAATAGATAGATATAACCACGCTCTTTCAAATGCCACAAGATTTTTTTTCTAAAATTAATTCGGAAATAATGGAAATAAAATTTTAGAAATATCAATAAGATATAATCAAAGAGTATAGATATATACAGTGAAGTCCATTTATTATGCAATATAGGCATGTTGCAAGTTAATTGGTGTACGCACTTTACCATTGGAATATAGGCAACCCATTATACAGTTAGCTAGTTTTTTTTTTATCTAACCATCTATGATCTAAGCTAACCGAAATCAGCAACACATGAAAGTTTAACCTCAAAATAAAACATGTTCTTAGTTAAAAAAAGATTATTTAATATTGAAAATGAAACAAATAGGATCAACAGCAAGCAATTACGAGCATTATAACAAATGTTGTTATTTCCTTGTATTTCCAAACAGAAGGCTAAACGATTGTTAAATTCGAAATTAACAGGTTGGTATGTTTCGACATTCATTAATGCAGGGGCAAGAGTGCTTAGCATGGGTTGCCTATATTCCAATGGTAAAGTGCTCACACCATTTAACTTGCAATATGCCTATATTGCATAATAAATGGACTTCACTGTATACTCTTTGATATAATTCACCTTTTGCAATTTAGCATATAGGCAACACAACTAACAGGACCATTAACTCACAATGGAGCCAATACACAAAAGACGGATTATAACGAATTGCAACTTTCTACTAGGTATTGTTGTTTGACAAAAAAAAAAAAAATAATATAACGACAAAATCTTTATTCAATACAGTACATTCATTATTCTTTATTGCATTTATCAATTTTGGTAACGTCAGAAGAATCTGAAATATTTAAAAATATGAAACAAAATTCCAAGGCAAGCATTATTCTTGTTATTGTAGGTATGCAACTTTCCATACATCAAATTCGAAAGCTAAAGTGGTGTGGTTATAACTAAACGTCATTCCCGGAGACCGCGACTAGCATGTAAACAAAACCACGCGACACATGCCCGTAGTAGGATCTGTGATTGGTTGCTTCCTTGCGCCGGCTGCATGCAACCAATCACAGATCCCATGTGTCACGTGGTTTTGTTTACATGCTAGCCGCGGTCTCCGGGAACGACGTTTTAGGAACTTTTTTAAGTTGTTAATTATTTAATGCCGCGGGAATAAATGCCTGTATAAATAAAAATAGGTACAAAGAAAAAGCATGACAAAGAGTCTGGAATTTGCCTAAATTTTCTTTTGGAATTTTAACTTAATACACACCCTGAAACATTGGACGTATTCAGCCGGATACAGCGCTGGAACAGCGGTGCATTTGAAAAACTTGCCGACTTCCAGCGCTGTTTTGGCCAAAAAACAACTTTGTCCGATTGAATGCATCCATTGACCAGCTCCAATTTCTCTATATTTGTTATCTTTAAGATATGTTTAATTCATACCTATTTCATAGAAATACTAATTTAAATTTTCTCAACAGAACCTGAAAACTGGACCGCATTTCTTTCAACAGCTGTGCAAGTGTCTTCGCCTCTCAGCTGTTCAGGAAATTGTATTTGCCCTTGCCCTTTGCCACTCTGAAAATCCAGAAATCACAAATCTTGCTCAAGCTCATCTACGTTTGTCTGTTCCTGCAATTGTACAAACTTACATTGATACAGCAGGTAGTAGTCGACAGCAAGAAGGTGGCCTTCACGATACTACACCTGAAATATTACATTTGATTCTTTCTGCTGTGCTTAAATCTCCAAAAGAAGTTGGACTTACTAACGACATCCATACGGAATTTCTGCATTCGTTACAACAAGATTTTCCCAAAGATTTGGTTCCTGTAGTTCTTGCACCATTAGTATATCCTGACCAGTGTGAATTAGCCCCGGAAATGTCCTCAGAAGGCCCCGGTTTATCCGGGGGAATGTTAGATACTTCACTCGCTGACCTTGTGTCAGAGATGGGATATGGATTTACCTTATCAGTTGATGAATGTCGCAGTAACCTGCTCAAGTTGGTTGGTCGGGATATTAATCCATCAACCGTTGCCCGCACATTGGTACTTATGTGCCGGACACATAGTGGCCTTGAAGAATTACTAAACATCCAAACGCCAAGCTCTTTTAATAAAGATGGACGTAACTCCTGGAATATAGAAGTATTTGTGCAAGCTTTAAAGGAAGTTGTACCTAGTTTGCAGTGGAGCAGTGTTATAATCGAGTTGGATCATGCAGAATTTATAACCAAAGACAGGCAAGGCCTTATTATGCTTATAAGTGCACTTCGAATGGGTTTGCAAAATGTGGGCTTTCATCCAGAAACATTTCCTGTCGACCATCTTTACCGTCGTTGGACGAATGTGGAAGGACAGTTTAGTTTAATTCAAAATATTTTAAAAAACCCAGATGTGTTCTGTTTTGCAGACTACCCTTTTTTATCAGTGCCTGTTGACATACTGAAAACTCCTCCGGAGCAAGACAGTAAAGAACTTGCCAACTGGCGCAATTTAAATTTAGTGGAATTGTTATTATCCATTTCAGAGTGTGGTTTATATCCTCAAGTACAAGAACTGTTCAAAGTTCCTTTACAAAACTGTCCTGACGTGCTTGTGTTAACGCTGATGCAGATCTCGGGACCTGTTACTATGTTACGCCAAGAATTATTCACAAACCTCATTCCCATTTTCCTTGGTAATCACCCAAATTCGGCCATTATTCTACATCATGCATGGCATATACAAACTCTTAACATCAAGCATATCATCATGCATGCCATGGCTGAATGGTATGCAAGAGGTGACTGTGATCAAACACGATTATCCAGAATTTTGGATGTTGCTCAGGACTTAAAAGCCTTATCGATGCTGCTGAATGCACAATCCTATCCATTCATCATAGATTTGGCATGTCTTGCATCTAGACGAGAATACCTTAAACTGGAAAAATGGCTAACCGATAAAATTCGTGAACATGGTGAACCGTTTGTAACTGCATGCATCAAGTTTTTGCAGAGACGTTGTCCACAACTTATAGGAAAAAACGATGACACACTAACTAAAGCGGCGTTATTACCAAAGGAAACGTTAACAACGATGCTGCTATGCCTACAGTCCTGTGCTGTCAACATGAGTGCAGAGTGTCAAGAAGCAATTTTAGCAATGGCTACGAATTGTTCCATTTTATTAAAAAGCCATCAACAACCCTCGGCAATCCTACGGTCTCATCGTGCTTTGGATGGTCCTTTTAATCCTTCTTCAATGGGAGGACAATTGTACAATCCTGCCAGTGTTGAAACAATTACAGGAATTAATTCTACCCTTGCTAACATGAATTTAGGTGGACCTACAAATTCAGCATTTAATTTACAAGGAGGTTTGGGGCCTTTGGTTCCATCACCAGGTTCACCTTCACGACTTTTGGGAGCTGGCCCTTCAAACAGTCCATTTCCTATAATGCCACTGCAACATCAAGGACCTGTTGGTACAGCTGCTTCTCTGGTTCCTGGTGTAAATACTATAGGAAATTTGGGTAGAATAGGACCAAATCCTGGAATTGATAAACCTCGATTACCAGAAGCCAATCTATTTCCTGAAATCGCTCCAAATGTTTCCAAAGATATTGAAGATGAAGCCAACAGTTACTTTCAACGAATTTACAACCATCCACCACACCCAACATTGTCCATAGATGAAGTTTTGGATATGTTAAAAAAATTTCAAGATTCACCATCGAAACGAGAACGAGAAGTAAGTTTTTTTTTTACTTTATTGTGTATCAAATATTAAACAAAAGTTGCTTTTTGAATCAAAGTCGTTTTTGTTAGTAAAATAAATTGCAGCAACTGCAAAATATTTGAACAGTATATAATGTTCTGTATTATTTCTTCCAACACTCTTCATGAAACAAAGACCTATTGGTCTTTCCTAAAATAGACCAGAAGAAAGTAGTTTCGGATATTAGGACTGTTGTAGGAGCTACTAAATATTCTTTATACCTCCACCATTCTTTTTTAGTTCAAAAAATGTTAATAGCCTACCTAATCATGACATAGAAATGCTTCGGAGGGAACTAGAAAATAATTCCCAATTTATTTCAAAATAAAAATCGAATAGGACCACAGTGTAACTTCTACCCTTTTCTTATACAGTGTGGGTACTTTCAAAACCGAACATAGGAGAATTGCATTGTAACTAACCTTTATATAGATTCCTGCTCGCCATTTAAACCCACAAGAATGGTAATGGTATGAATAGAATGACAAAAATGCAGCGGATGCAATGGTACCAATAAATGTTAGTACTTAGTTACCTTTTTCTGTATGTATAAAATAATGCTATTTTGAAATAACATAGGTTGCTATGACTGTCAACTTTTTTTATCTGTCAATTAAATTATTTGACATCAGTCATAAGTTTCTGTTATTAATATCAGATATGAATAATAACGTGTATTCAGTCGAGCAGAGGGTTTTGCAATTCTCCTATGTTCGGCTTTGAAAGTACCCACTTGGTTTAGGATGTTGCACATTCGAGAGCAACCATGGGGATCTCGCTCATTCCAAAAGATATAGGGTAGTTTTAAATTCTGCACTTTTACGGAATTTTATGCCTACAATATGCCGCAAAGAAATTTAGCCCAACCCGTTTCTGTCTTATGGAGAAAAATCTAAAAAAATTGATTTTTGACTTTTATTTATAACTGTTATTAGAAAAGATTGAAAAACTGTAATTCCATTCTTAGGGTAACCTTATACAGGGTGTAACACTTCCGAAAAAATTTAACCATACATACACTTTTAAATAAGAAATCGATTTGTTAAAATTTTTTTTAATAAAAGTCCCAACACAAAACGAGAAAAAAATTGTTAAAGTTAGAAATGTTGGCGAACCTAACCACCCCCATGTCCACGGTTTGGGCGTAAATTTCCAGTAGGACATCCACGTAGAACCACTGCCGTAAATGTTTCGTGATGAGGCAAGTGCCTATTTGGAAATTGCTGGGAATAAAGGCGAGAAGCTGCTAACGAGATTTGCCTTGCTTCTCCTTACGCTAATACAATGTCCATCAACTCCTCGTTACTGTACACATGTGCCATTTTTATTGAAAAAATAACTATTACTGCAATACTAACAATTCGCACACAAGTTGACAGATTCATACATTGTACTTTTGTTTTTGGCAGTTGTTTTATGCAGTGTTCAACAAATTACCATTTTTCTCAATTTCATTAATTTGTACCTTTAACAATTTTTATCTCGTTTTGTGTTGGACTTTTATACAGGGTGTCTCTAAAATATGGTGCCATAGGTTAACCACAGATTCCGGGGATCAAAATAAGACGATTTAACGCAACTTACCTCTATCCGAAATTGCTTCGTTAAAGCGCTATCCAACGCCAAAGATCTTCAAAAAATTTCTATATTTTTAAATAACAAAAAATTGTTTTTAGCGATTAGGATGAAATTTGGGATGTGATTCTTTACTGGAAAAAGGTGTTTTTCGACATCATTTTTTTGTTCAGAAGGGTCGCGTAAGTGGTCAAAGGTTGATCATCTACAGTCAAAGAAGCTCATATCTTTTTAACGGTTCGCCCAATACTTTTCAAAATTTTTTTACAGAGTGACATTCTTATTTGAAATATTTTTTGTCTCTTGTTTGATTTCGGTATCTGCCATAGTTTGGCTGAAAAAATTATTTTGATTGGCTGCAGTGCATTTCTTAAAACAGATGTAGTAATCTAGTTATCCCGTATGTTGAGAAATAAATCACGAAGAGACAATTTGATATAAGTTTATTACTAGCAAGTATGTAAAGGGTGGCGCAAAATAATCTGAACCATTCCTAAATCAATGGTTCAGCTTATTTTGTACCACCGGTAAATTAATAGATTTACAGCAAATGCTCAATGTGACCACCATTTTCCCGGATGCAAAAGTTGATTCTACGCAAAAAATTGTCTCTTCGTCATTTATTTCTCAGCATACGGGACAACTAGATTACTACATCGTTTTAAGAAAAGCACTGCAGCCAATCAAAATAATTTTTTTCAGCCTAAACTATGGGAGATACCCAAATCGAACAAGAAACAAAAAATATTTGAAATAAGAATGTCTCTCGGTAAAAAAAAATTTAAAACTATTGGCCGAACTGTTAAAAAAATACGAGCTTCTTTGCCTATGGATGATCAACCTTTGACCACTTACGCGACCCTCCTGAACAAAAAAATGATGTCAAAAAACACCTTTTCCCAGTAAAGAATTACATCCCAAATTTCATCCTATTCGCTAAAAACAATTTTTTGTTATTTAAAAAAATAGAATTTTTTTGAAGATCTTTGGCGTTGAATAGCGCTTTAACCGGCTTTAACGAAGCAATTTCGGATAGAGGTAAGTTGCGTTAAATCGTCTTATTTTGATCCCCGGAATCTGTGGTTAAGCTATGGCACCTTTAGAGACACCCTGTATATTAAAAGTTTTTTTAACAAATCGATTTCTTATTTAAAGCTGCATGTATGGTTAAAATTTTTCAGATAAGTTGTGTTACACCCTGTATTCTCTAGCAGCCGAAGGTATTCAACTTTTCGGTTTCCTTTTTTTTTTGTAACCATCAACTTTCTTATTTCCTGTGGATGCCATGTTAAAGTTTTATGTCATTGGGTTAAATTTCATTGTGGCATATTCATATTCACAAAATTCTGAAAAAGTGGTAAAGTTAAACCTACCCTCTTATCTGTTAGGTATAACAAACGAGATCCCCATGATTGCCCTATAATTTGTAACGCTTCGTATACAGGGTGTAGAAATAGAGTAGGGTTTAAGGTCAAAATACAGTAGTGAAATGAAGCCTAGGGATGTAGGGACAATAAGTGGAATTAATTAGAATTAGGCCAATGACAAGGATTTGTCGTACTTATCCGGAAGGATAGAGTCTATTTATTGTTTAGTTTCTATCCTTGTGAAAAGACTTTCTCTAATTAGATACTAACACTACAAGAGCATCTTCCAAAACAAATAAATAAAGGTTTTTTATTATTTTCCCAAGCCACCACTGGTATATGAATGCAAAAATCTTTACTTATATTCATTTATTTTCTCCCCTAATTATTTTAGAACTAAACTACTGTTCTGAAGTTTTTGTAGAGCAAAAAATACTGAATTAAGACATTGTATTGATTTTGTATTTTATTTTTATGAAAATTCTGCATACAGTAGCGCGAGCAGTAGCGTGTTTCATTAGTTTTTTTTTTATTATAGAGAATTTTTTTATGTTGGATCTAGACAGCAGTGTGCTACCATAAAAATTAACCGATATCAATTGTGTTATCAACAAGGTGACGGCAAATTGAAACAATACCTTGTAAATACATTTTGTAATTACCTATACAAGGTAGCTATAAAGATGTAACCAAAGTCATAGCCCTCAAATCCTTTGAGATATTAATTTGAAATTTGGAACACTTCAATACAACATTACTTCGCATATTTTACAGTATAGAAAATTTTTCTTTGACTCATACCGAGACTCATACATTCCGAAACAAAATAAACAAACTATGAATAAACAAGGTACTAAATATATTAATTAATTAATTAATTCAGATTGTTAACTTTCTAAGAAAAGTATGACAATGTACAGCTCTACCAAGCTTACGAAATTAAAAGGGGGCGTGTCCGGCGCTGATATAGTTTTTTCCAATTTAGTTGTGAAAAGTCAACATTTGACATTTATTTTAGTTGTCATATGCGGTTCATTTTATAACTAGTTATAATATGTGACATTATTTTATAACTAGTGTTAATTGTTATTGTTTACAAAACAGCAACGTGTAATTGCATAGCAACGACCAGTTTAAAGGTACTCTTTCTAAAAAATTAAAGTCGCCGTATAAACATCACCAAATTTTAATTCATATTATGTGCTTTTTTTTATTCAAACTTACTAAATTGGAAAAAATGTTGTATGAAACACGTTGCAAAATTGCGGTTTTTTGCACACAATGCAACTCGTTGCATAAATAGCTATTTCAAAGTACAGTCAAAATAAAAACATTTAGGCGGCAAATTTAAATAATTGTAAATAGTTTTTATTCTAAAATTTCTATGACCTATGATATTTCTGGCTTCAGAATGAATTATCTTCCTCGATTTAACATTCATACTTAACAGATTTTAAACATCAAAACAATCTGATAAACACTGAGATTATTAAAATTTCAAACGGAAATTGCATTTTTCCAGTGAATGTACTTTTGCGTAGGATTGTTTACTGTTGGGCTATGTATTGTCGCGCTTTGTCGTTTAAATTTTAGTTTGCAAATTTTCTGTGGCATTTGTAAGCTTGGTGGAGCTGTACCTACAGTCATCTGCTAAACAATTACTGATTATTTTTTGTTGAAGCCTTGTTAAAGCAAAGCCACCTAGAATTAGCATACAATGAATAGCCATCTGAGCATAAGGCAAATTGGTTTCTACTTTTCCTCCATACTTTTGTTAAGTAACCCCATATTAATTTACCACGATTAGAAAGAAAAAAAATTAAACTTTCTAATGATGCGTTACCCCTATTATCATTTGAGAAAATTCAAGATCACATCCGGGTTGAGAAAGTATGAATCAAAGAAAATTTTTCTATACTGTAAAATATGTGAAGTAATGTCGTATTGAAGTGTTCTAAGTTTCAAATTAATATCTCAGAGCGTTTGAGCGCGCTACGGCTTTGGTCCCATCTTTAATAGCTACTCTGTATTTAAAAATTTTAAGATTTTGGGCTGTTTTCCACAGCACACTTGAAAATTTAATGGTGTGTACTACTGCCTACATGCAATAAATTAAAAAAAATTCGAATACCAAAAAATAATTGAAACAAAGTACTGTAGGCAGAATTTCATCCTGTATCCAAACATGTAAAAATATACAGGGGGTTCCATTTAAAATAAAAAAGTTGAACATCGTAACTTTAAACAGTTGATAGATGGATGGACAAATGGACGATATCTAAAGATAGCTTTTGTCTTACTATTTAAAATTACATACAAGCTGATTCAAATTTGAACCCGCCAACAAAATTGATTTGTGACAATTTATTGACAATTGAAATTTTTTGAAAATTCAATAAAGAATTTATAATTAAAATCTAAAAACACATTTTCATAGCCATTTCTTCTCCTCTATCTGATGGACTATATACAGGGTGATTTCTAACGTACGGAGGAAACTGAAAGAACAATTAGAGGAGACCAAAATATAGTTTTTTTTATAATAAACTTTTGATCAAAATCGAATTACAGGAAAGTTACAACGGTTTAAAGTTCTTATAAATACAAGCGGATAGCCCTCACATTTGTGCTACAAACAGCTGAATACACAAGTCCACTGGGTTTTTGTGAAAAATCATTCTCAAACTGCAACTAACCTAAAGCTCGAGGGGCGCCCAACTAGTCTTTGCAAAAAGTCTTTGCTTTAGGTTAGTTGCAATTTGAGAATTAATTTTTACAAAAACCCAGTGGACTTGTGTATTCAGCTGTTTGTAGCACAAATGTGAGGGCTATCCGCTTGTCTTATAAATTAGCGCCCACATTTTGAGTACCGCTGAGTTTATTGTATTCGCATTATGAAAATCAGCGGTTGTCAATAAAAAAACACCTATAACTGAGCAGTTGCAACAAAAGTTGAATTCAAAACGTAACCAATTACCGTATTTTATTAAAAAAATGCTCAAGTTTATAAGAACTTCAAACTGTTGTAACTTTCTTGTTATTTGATTTTGATGAAAAGTTTATTGTAAAAAAAACTATGTTTTGACCCCCTTTAGTTGTCGTTTCAGTTTCCTCCGTACGTTAGAAATCACCCTGTATAGTGCTTAATTGTGAAAGAAACATCTAGTTACATCGCTTACGCCGTTATTGCTGCGTTGTAATTTAAATCAGAATTGCTAGTTTATGCTAACTTCAAACAGTTCTAAAGGTCAAGTTATTAAAGTTAGGCATGTGCTTTCAGGGAGTTTTTTGTAGGAATTTTTATTTTCTACAACTTTGGTTCTATAGTATTTTACCCTGTAGCTCAGGTTTTGTTGTATTTCAATTTAAAGCGTTTCGATAATGGTATTTTACGCTTGCTCCATGGTAAATGACGTCACGCTCCACTATTTTCCGACTGGGTACGTTTTTCTTGCTCCTTTCGCGCAGAAAAGTTTCCAAGGCGTTTATTTCTATAATAAAATTTCAGAAAAAAAGAAAGTGCAAAACATATTCTACAGTTGAGTATCTTATCTATGATGAAGAGTTTTGGAAAAAAACAAATTAAAAAAACTATAATTTGTTTAACCATTATTTTGTACCAAAATATGCATTTTATGTTATAGGTTTTTAATTGTATGCTACGAAATCTGTTTGAAGAATATCGATTTTTTCCTCAATATCCTGACAAAGAACTTCATATTACTGCACAACTGTTTGGTGGTATAATCGAAAGAGGCCTTGTCTCCAGCTATATGGCTCTTGGTTTAGCATTGCGTTTTGTGTTGGATGCTCTTAGAAAACCTGAAGGCTCAAAAATGTATTATTTTGGCATAGCAGCTTTGGATAGGTTTAAATCTCGACTGAAAGAATACCATAAATATTGTGAGCATGTTAGAGCAATTTCTCACTTCAATGAATTCCCACCTCATTTGATTGAATATGTGGAGTACGGTTTACAAAGTCTGGAGCCACCAAATAAACCTCAAGGACCTGTTTTACCTGCTAGTTTATCTGCTATGCTGGGTCCTGTCAACACCCCATCTTCACAAGTGTATAAAAATAATTCTGTTGTTGTATCAACACCAAATAGCAAAGTTAATACAACAACTGGTAGCACATTGAGTAGTAGACCTTCAATAGCTAACGCCACCAATATAGATACGCTATTAGTTGCTACTGAAAAAGAAGAAAAGGTTATATCACCACCAGAAAGTTTACAAGATAAAACTGCCTTCATTTTTAACAATCTGAGCCAGTTAAATCTGCAAAGTAAATGTGATGAACTACGTGATTTAGTGTCTGATGAATATTGGCCGTGGATCTCTCAGTATTTAGTTATGAAACGAGCTTCCATTGAATTGAACTTCCATGCTTTGTACTCTAATTTTCTAGATACTCTTAAAGTTCACGAAGTGTATAGAATGGTAACCAAAGAGACCTTTAGAAACATAAAGGTTTTGTTAAGATCAGACAAGGGCATCGCTAATTTTTCAGATAGATCACTTTTGAAAAATTTAGGCCATTGGTTAGGAATGCTAACTTTAGGAAGAAATAAACCTATCTTGCAAATTGATATCGATTTGAAAGCTTTGTTAGTTGAAGCCTACCATAAAGGGCAGCAAGAGCTTCTATATGTTGTACCATTTGTTGCCAAGGTAATAGAGTCATGTGCAAAGAGTAAAGTATTTAAACCACCTAATCCATGGACAATGGCCCTAATGAATGTTCTAGCAGAATTACATCAGGAACAGGATTTGAAATTGAATCTGAAATTTGAAATTGAAGTGTTATGTAAAACTCTTGATATCGACGTAGCCCATTTAAAACCTGCAGTGTACTTAAAAGATGCAGATCGACTTCGAAAAATAGAATATCAGCTTTCTCAGCCTGCCAAGAAGGATCCTCTCATGGTAAATCAATCTATAGTGCCGCAGTCTAACTTGGCTACTACAAGTCTAAATGAACCAGAATTAGCAGCAGTTGTAGGACAAACTACTAATTCACCTCCTGTTACCCAGAATAATAGTTCAACACCAACATCTTCTTTGGCAGCTCCGCCTGAACCAAGGTTCAGCTATGTGGACATACAATTAGCCGGAAATGCCGCCCTACAAACCCATATTACAATCAGTCCAAATATTTTATTGTTTCAAAGTCATCCTCACTTGAAACAACTTGCAAGAACTGCTGTGGAACGTGCTGTTCAAGAGTGGATAGCACCTGTTGTTGATCGAGCTATCAAAATTGCGCTTACAACCTGTGAACAGCTGGTTAGAAAAGACTATGCGCTGGATTCGGAAGAAAGTAGAATGCGCAATGCTGCACATTGTATGGTCAGATATTTAACAGCTGGTATGGTCATGATTACTTGTCGGGATCAGTTGTTGGGTGCAATCAACACTCACATGAAGAATGGTCTACAAAGTGCTGTAGTTGGAGCAACAACTCAACAAAAAGAGATGATTGAGCAGGCTGCAAATATAATTGCCCAAGATAATATGGAGTTAGGGTGTGCATTTATCCAGAAAACTGCAATAGAAAAGGCCATTCCTGAAATTGACAAACGCCTTGTAACGGAATATGAACTGCGTAAAATTGCTAGACAGGAGGGACGGTAAGTACTATTTTCTCTTCAATACACTATGTGGAACATGTTACAATATACTCCGTTTCAAACCTATTTAGAATAATTGTTACAATTTTCCACTAATAAATTGATCTCTAATTTAAACTTCTTTCTCATTTAACTTGTTACCCCTTACGTTACCTCCATACCAGCCAGACCTTACGGTTTATTCAATATTTTCTTCACGTCTTGCCAGTTTCTTGTACTAAAATATTATAAACATATTTAAATTTACGCAATTACTTGCACTTGGTATTAATTGTTCCTTTTGCACTTTTCCATTGGTCATACTTGCTCTATGTTATGTCTGACATTATAGTACTCGATTGCTTGTATCACTCTCTGGTTTCCTCAATACATTTCCTATCCATTTTCATTTACTGGTTTCATTAGTCAATTCTGATTTAATTTTATTTTCCTGGAAAACTTCATTGTTTATCATTTTTATGGTTCCGTTTCTTTATAAATACTTGTAGTTTGTTCATCCATGACAATTCAAGGCAACAGAACTTTTCCTCTTTTTGTTTCCAATATGTATCTTCATTCTAACCTATATTCCCTTTAATTTTCTGATGTTTACTTTTATTCAAAAATGTTCTAGTTTACCCTATTCTGTTAGCAATACTGTTTGTCATAATTCAGCCCGTTACTAACCCATTATAAACAGCAGTAGCGATAGAATGTACTCTGTTTACCGTCCTAATGTATTGTTGTTTTGTTCTTGTTGATTATCTTCCATATAGAATTTGGCTCTTGCAACAACTGAAACAGTTGGTGTTATAAATAAAGAAACCACAAATAAAAAAAGAAAATAGCAAAATTCAGTTTTTCATATTAAATAATAAGTAAGCTGTGAATATTTTTAAACCTTTGAAATTGTATCTGGTCCCTAAAATAGACAACTTTTATCTAATTTAATCAATAGTGGCCCAAATTAAAGTTTACAGCTGTAGACTTGCTGATGCATATTTTAAAAATCATTCACTTGAGTCTAACTTTTCTTATCTATTTACCGGCCGTGTTCCTGAGGAGTGCTTTCCTATAATACCAAACTGTCCTCCATCTATGCTACAACCATTTCATCAATAAAGTATACAGGGCTTTCATTTCAAAACTAGCCATCTTTAATAACTCTGAAAGTTTTAAAATTTCCAGTTCGAATAAAAACACGCAACTTTGATATCGAGGGGGAAGTTTAAAACCGCCATTGAAGTAATTATACAGGGTGTCTCTAAAATATGGTGCCATAGCTTAACCACAGATTCCGGGGATCAAAATAAGACGATTTAACGCAACTTACCTCTATCCGAAATTGCTTCGTTAAAGCGCTATCCAACGCCAAAGATCTTCAAAAAATTTCTATTCTTTTAAATAACAAAAGACTGTTTTTAGCGATTAGAATGAAATTTGGTATGTGATTCTTTACTGGAAAAAGGTGTTTTTTGACATCATTTTTTTGTTCAGGAGGGACGCGTAAGTGGTCAAAGGTTGATCATCCACGGTCAAAGAAGCTCATATCTTTTTAATAGTTCGGCCAATAGTTTTCAAAATTTTTTTACAGAGAGACATTCTTATTTCAAATATTTTTTGTCTCTTGTTTGATTTCGGTAGCTGCCATAGTTTAGGCTGAAAAAATTATTTTGATTGACTGCAGTGCATTTCTTAAAACAGATGTAGTAATCTAGTTGTCCCGTATGTTGAGAAATAAATCAGGAAGGGACAATTTGATATAAAGTTTATTACTAGCAAGTATGTAAAGGGTGGCGCAAAATAATCCGAACCATTTCTGAATCAATGGTTCAGCTTATTTTGTACCACCGGAAAATTAATAGATTTACAGTAAATGCTCAATGTGACCACCATTTTCCCGGATGCCAAAGTTGATTCTACGCAAAAAATTGTCTCTACGTCACTTATTTCTCAGCATACGGGACAAGTAGATTACTACATCGTTTTAAGAAATGCACTGCAGCCAATCAAAATATTTTTTTTCAGCCTAAACTATGAGAGATACCGAAATCGAACAAGAAACGAAAAATATTTGAAATAAGATTGTCTCTCTGTAAAAAAAATTTAAAAACTATTGGCCGAACTGTTAAAAAAATATGAGCTTCTTTGCCTATGGCCTTTGACCACTTACGCGACACTCCTGAACAAAACAATGATGTCAAAAAGCACCTTTTTCCAGTAAAGAATCATGTCCCAAATTTCATCCTAATCGCTAAAAACAATCTTTTGTTATTTAAAAAAATAGAATTTTTTTAAAGATCTTTGGCGTTGGATAGCGATTTAACGAAGCAATTTCGGATAGAGGTAAGTTGCGTTAAATCGTCTTATTTTAATCCCTGGAATCTGTGGTTAAGCTATGGCACCATATTTTAGAGACACCCTGTATAATTCACCCCCTCCACTCCAGCAACCCTCACTTTGAAATTTCAAATGGAACCACCTACTTTGTGATATATCATTTTACAGGTAATAAAATTCTCTATCTAACCATACTATTTTTTATTGCAACCCATCACCCCCCTCAACCACCCCTTTTCTGAAATTTCTGACATTTCCTGTTTGAAAAAGAACACGTCAATTTTTATATGTAATGGGAAGGTTAAAACTACTTTTGAAATGCTAAATAGTCGTTTTAACCTTCCCATTCGACATAAAAAAAGAACTTTTTTTTTTAAATTGGAAATGTCGATGATTTCAGAAAGAGGAGGTTGTTGAGGTTGAGGGGTTGGAATATAAAATAATGTGATTAGATAGAGAATTTTTTACCTGTAAAATGATATATCACAAGGTAGGGGGAAATTTGAAATTTCAAGGGGGGGGGTTGCTGGAGTGAAGGGGGGAAGTTATAAAATTATTTCAATAGTGGTTTTAAACTTCCCATTCGATATAAAAATTGACGTGTTTTTTTCAAACCGGAAATGTCAAAAATTTCAGAAAGGAGGGGGTGATGGGATGCAATAAAAAATAGTATGGTTAGATGGAGAATTTTGATACCTATAAAATGATATATCACAAAGTAGGTGGTTCCATTTGAAATTTCAAAGTGGGGGTTGCTAGAGTGGAGGGGGTGAATTATAAATATACTTCAATGGCGGTTTTAAACTTCCCCCTCGATATCAAAGTTGACGTGTTTTTATTCAAACTGAATATTTTAAAACTTTCAGAGTTATTAAAGGTGGCTAGTTTTGAAATGAAAGCCCTGTATATCCATTTTCAAGCTGGAGTGAGCTTAAACAAATGCATGCAGAGTTCACATGAACAGAATACACAGAGCAGTATTAGAAATTTTCAACATAATTGCAATAAATATAATAAACAAAAATACATTTACATCACTCCTTCAACAAGGCAACACTGCAATCTCAAGGACCAATAACATGCAACTGCCAACCATACAGGGAGTGATTAGGCACACATAATTGTTTATGCGCGTTCCAGCTCGGAAATGGATATACTGTAGATATCTGAAAGTGAGAGTTCTGTACAGCCTCACATTTTTATGCAGACTTGTATTGAAACTAATATGGCTTTTGTATTGAGGACATCTTAACTTTTAATGACTGTATTTATTTCCTTCTGTCAGTGTTATTGGGAAGCTCTGGTGTCTTTATTAATCATTTAAGTCACCTCGTTGTGTAGAACTTACATCGTCTTAACCAAATTCCCATAAGTATAGCATTGCCTATCTTCCCCACACAGAACTCTCGCCCTAAGATGATCTATAGTTTCACTAACCCTTGATTTCAAGTATATCCTATATTTTGTTGTTAAAATATTTTTGGGGGTAAAATTGATTGTAAACGTTTTATTTTTAAACTCTGTCAATGGCAGAAAGGGACTTAGGGGATTTATAATGGAGGACATTTAAAAAAGAAACTTAGTTATTTTAAGTTTATATTAATATTTAACATTAAATTTTCAGACGATATTGTGATGCAATTGCGCTAACTTTTCAAGCAGAACGTATGCCAGAAGCAATTCGGCTTAAAGTTGGAGGTGTGACGTCTCAACAAATGGCAGTGTATGAAGAGTTTGCTCGTAATATACCTGGTTTTCTGCCACTAACAGAACGTGATGCAGCACTGTTTATTCATAAACCAACTGTAGCTTTAGAACCACAAGTGCATCCTCCCACACCGTTCCAAACCTCACAAAATGTATTAGCAACAGATGATATGAGTGCTGTATATGAAAAATTAGCAGTGGAGGTTGAACAATTTGTACAAGCTATTAGTACACAAGCAGGCTTTGGAGTAATGAACAGCAACTTGCACATTTTACATGAATGTCTTATGCATGCTATTCGCAGTAGAGACATGCTGTTATCTGCAATGACACTTGTACAAAAGGTAAAATTGTGTTATTTTTAAAATCTAATGGTAAATCATATTTCTTATAACATTTCTTTTTTAGTGTGTGGAAGGTTTACAAGACGGTTTAATGTCTGTAACAAACGACCCCGAACATATAATTATTCGATACAAAGAACTTTATGTACGAGTATTAAAGTCTATACAAGACCCTCGAGCATTTTCACAACAATGGACTAACAAGCAAGTTACTCGCTTTCTCACAGAATGTAGAGATGATCTACGTTACAATTTTGATGCAGTAGATACTCTTATCCGTGCTGGGTTGGTAAATGTCCCACAATATGATTTATCTCTTGCCCAGTGTATGGATAATGGATTGAACTATGTTGCAGTATCATTTGCTACACAATTAATTCAATTGTTTCTTATCGAAGATCGCTCCAACCAGTTTGTAACTGAGAGTGATTTTGCAAATACGATCGAAATGTTGGCTAAAATTGCTACACATACTCGACAACCACCAGAAGGTTTGACAAATGTAATAGAGTTGCTAAGACAAAATCATGACCAGTCCGTGTTTTTTGGTGATCGTGCACCTGCTGGACCTTCTGTGCACATACATAATGGTATTTTACAAGTAAGTATTTTTCCATAAAAATCTCTTCATGTTCTTACTAAATATCCATTGTAGGTGAGGTCACTCAATTATGATGATCCTCCCGGACTAATGGAAAAGACTGACTTCCTTCTAAGAGATTGGATAAGCATATACCATTCACAACCCTCTGGCCGAGATTCTACAAAAGCTTTTAGCATGTTTGTTCATCAAATGAATGTTCATGGTATACTAAAAACTGATGACCTAATAACCCGCTTCTTTAGATTATCTACACAACTTTGTGTAGAAGCTGTTTACAGAAATGTTACCGACGGTACTAGTAATAGCCCTACAGTTATAAGAGCAAAATGTTACCATACTTTAGACCCATTTGTACGTTTAATTGCTCTTTTGGTAAAACATTCGGGAGATTCAAATAACACAACTACAAAGATTCATTTACTAAATAAAGTGTTGGGTATTGTGGCTGGTTGTTTGTTACAAGATCATGAACAACGTAATATTGAATTTCAACAATTACCTTATCATCGAATATTTATTATGCTGTTCTTGGAATTGTGTTCACCTGAACCTGTTTTGGAAGCAATCAATTTTCAAGTGCTAACGGCTTATTGTCACACTCTCCATATTTTACGTCCATCTAAAGCTGCTGGATTCTGCTATGCTTGGCTGGAGCTGATATCACATCGGGTGTTCATAGGACGTATGTTAGCAATCACACCTCAACAAAAAGGTTGGAATATGTATGCGCAGCTACTCATTGATTTATTTAAATACTTGGCACCCTTTTTACGCAACGCAGAACTAGCCAAACCTGTTACAATGTTATATAAAGGAACTCTTCGAGTACTGCTAGTGTTGTTACATGATTTCCCTGAATTTCTTTGTGATTACCATTATGGTTTCTGTGATGTGATTCCACCCAACTGCATTCAGATGCGAAATTTGATTCTATCTGCATTTCCACGTAACATGAGATTACCTGATCCATTTACACCAAACTTAAAAGTGGATGTGTTACAAGAAATTACCTATTCTCCCAGAGTTTTAACAAACTTTGCTTCATTAATTGCACCACCACAGTTTAAAAAAGACTTGGACTCGTACCTTAAAGCTCGTGCCCCTGTTACCTTCTTATCAGAACTAAGAAGTAATTTGCAAGTATCCAATGAACCTGGAATGAGGTATAATATTCCACTTATGAATGCTTTAGTGATGTATGTGGGTACCCAAGCAATTGCCTATATTCGGAGTAAAAGTTTGACCCCTAATATGTCTACTATTGCTCATAGTGCTCATATGGATATCTTCCAAAACCTAGCTGTAGATTTAGATACAGAAGGCAGGTATCTTTTCTTGAATGCTGTTGCTAACCAATTACGGTATCCTAACAGCCATACACATTATTTTTCGTGTACACTTCTGTACTTGTTTGCTGAAGCTAACACTGAAGCCATCCAAGAACAGATAACCAGAGTTTTACTGGAAAGACTAATTGTTAATCGTCCACACCCATGGGGTTTATTGATTACCTTCATTGAGTTAATAAAAAACCCTAGCTACAAGTTCTGGAATCATGAATTTGTCCACTGTGCTCCAGAGATTGAAAAGTGAGTATATAATATAGAAAATTATGTCTCATTCATATAGTCGCGATTTTTTTTTGGTTTTCATTGGTTATATTTGAATTTGCCGCCAAATCTTAACTAATGAAAACAAAAAGAAAACTTCGCAAAAAAATCGCCTTTTTTGTCCTGTACAAATTTAATAAATTTGCCTTCCTTTATTTCAGATTGTTTGAGTCTGTAGCACGTTCTTGTATGGTTCAGAAAACGGCAGTTCAAACACAAGAAGGTGATGTTCAAGAGTGATAATGGCTGGTGATTTGTAAATATGTGGAAATGAAGTCAAAAATTTAATATACATAATTTTACATTAACGCTTTTATTTGCCTCATGGCACCTTTCTTGGGATGTTTGCATTTTAGTTCTAGAATAAGAATAGTGTATAGAGGTAGTAGTACTAATAAATTGTAATATACTAAAAGGAAGTATTTTTAAGAAAATTTTCATGTAATTTGTAATTAATATATAAATATATAATAGATGTAACAATAAATGGTTTTAAATGTTTTGATCAAAAATGTGTTTTTCTCCAAGCGTTCCCTATTGTACTACAGAACTGGCTATGTAGAAGGGAGTCATTGTGTTACTAGACACTAATCAAAGGATATGTTAAATAATAAATGTGTGTACGTTATCCATGGCAAGGGCTGTATTATACCATTAGCTCATCGCACATGTCATTGTATTATTTCGCTTGAAGAAAAAACAGTATATTATTATATCACTCGCAGTAGAACGTTCATTTTGTGTTTCACTCATTTTGCACAGCCTTGGCTGCAACATATGAACTCAACACAAAATGAACTCTTTCTACTCCTAGTAATGTAATATAACGTACTATTAATTACCATCACATAAATATTGTATTAGATTGAGGACCTACTTATAAAAGTTCATAACTGAATAAATTTACTCCACAAGAGTTCCATTAAAACAATAGGGTATTCTAATGATATTTGGTCATGTGTTCTTCCTGGAAGGCAGTACAAACAATCGACCCTTCAGCCTATAGACTGGCCCTTATTGAGACAAAACCGACCAATCGGCGTCCTCCACGAGGTGTCACGTGATACGCCGGTGACGTAGTGCTGCCCTCTGCCCTCCAAGTAAGACATGTGACCAAATGTTAATAGAATAAAGTGGTTAAGACTGTAGTATCCCCAGTTACGCAAAGCTTCACCACCAGGGGCGTTTGCGTTCCGTAAATAGGCAATCAAATATACCGAGTGGGTACTTTCAAAGCCGAACATAGGAGAATTGCAAAACCCTCTGCTCGACTGAATACGCGTTATTATTTATATCTAATATTAATAACAGAAACTTATGACTGATGTCAAATAATTTAATTGACAGATAAAAAAAGTTGACAATCACAGCAACCTATAATATTTCAAAATAGCATTGTTTTATAATTTTTTTACAGAAAAAGGTAACTAAGTACTAACCTTTATTGGTACCATCGCATGCGCTGTATTTTTGTCGTTCTATTCATACCATTACCATTCTTGTGCGTTTAAATCGCGAGCAGGAATCTATATAAAGGTTAATTACAATGCAATTCTCCTATGTTCGGTTTTGAAAGTACCCACACTGTATAAGAGTGAAAAACTATTTTTGGCTATGCAGCTTTGACGTAGCACGAATTAAAACTTTCCCCGAATCCTCTCGTTTACCTGCTTGGGGTTGTAAACATTGTAATTGTAAAATAATGTAAATATTATTTCTTCTTTATTCTAGAAGGTAATTTAACTAAGACTTAGGGGTATTCTACCAAACATACAAGTTTACAAATTAATAAAAAAAAAACAAAACTTTTAAAAGCGCGAAACCTAACATTTATTGTCGAGTAATATAAGCAAAATAATAAAATTGACAAATGAAAGAGTTACATATACACAATGATAATAATAATAATACAAGTGGGGATGCGCACTATACAACAGTATAGTTCGCGAGGCAGACCCTGGAAATCATTTGAATGCGTAGCTTTTGAAATTTATAAACACACAAAAAACAATAAACCTACGTACCTTCAATGAATGAGCAAATTGACCTCTTAGATTCTCCTCTACTGGCAGTTTTGGATTAGAAGATGGCTTTGATGGAATCAAGTAGTTGCTATTGCTAATATTGCTATATAAATCATTATTCATTTGTTATAAACATCTTCTTTTGACAATGGCACATTGATGCCGAAATACGTATTAAGCAAATAAATATTGTTATTTCCCGTTAAAATCGATATTTTATTTAATATTTATTATTTATATATGTATAGAAGAAAGGCACGCATTTATCTGTAGTAAGCGTATGTAACCGGCTTGAAATTACAGCTGGCGAAGCCGGACGATCGCTATACCAACCGACGCGCACGATCCGTTTCTGTCAGAGTTCAACCTAAATTTTGACCATAGATCCAACGCTCTATGTGCATTTCGAAGACTGCCAGAGAGTTGTGGACAAAATTAAAGAAAATATTTGCTGATTCGGGTTTTAGTCGTAGAATTCGCTTTTTACGATCCCTGATTTCGACGCATCTATGGTCTGTTTTTTAACTAGGAGGAGTGAATACAAAAGCCAGATTCACACTAGAAATGTCACTAGAAAAGAAGACTTCCGAAGTTTTGACGGTAAATTTGAATTTTTATCATGTTTAAAATTTACAGCTGAAATGAAAACTAATTTAATGTATTTTGCCTGAATTATGTCACTTTCAGCGCCTAGAAAAATAATTATCAAATCACGTCAAACGTCAAAATTTATACAAATTACTTAGCGGTGTGAAACCGGCCTGGCCGCAGCCAATCACAGGTGTGGATTTTGGCGCGACAAATTTGAATCGCTCCTCCTAGTTAAAAAACAGACCATAGAAAAATGCGATTCGATGAGTTCATATGCATATTCATATGTGAAGCAGATTGTGGAGACAGCACAGCGACTGGGAGGTAGGTACATGGTACAGGCTGTAACATTGACGAAGAATGAATCGGTTTATTGCTATTAGCCGGTTTACCAGATTAAGTTTATGCCCATGATAATGGCCATAGAACACTCAATCGCCATTACAACATATATTCATATTTTACACGGGGATATACCTAAGGACCCAAAACACATTATCCAAGCGAAAAATTCGTTGTTACGCATTTCGGCGGCGATTGGCGGCGGAAAATCTGTGGATCTGTGTTTTAGAAAACTTTGCTTTCCGCTGTGACCCTAGCAATAAATTTTCAGCAATAACCAAAACTTAATAAAGTCGTGGTCACAAGGTCCATGTAAAATAATTTAAATTGGTATTAAATGTAATCATAAATGTAACCGCGATATTGAAACAATAGTCAAACATACAGGGTGTCCCGAAAATGGCGCAAAATATTTATGAGGCGTTGTGGGTGACTGACAAGGGAGTAAGGGAAAAATACAAAAAAATCTACCTGTCGTGTTTTTGTAGTTATTAACCGAAAAAGATGTGCACAATCTGGCACATCCACATTTTATAACTTGTTAGGAAGCTATTTAATTTGATTGTTACCTATACTCATTATTACCTAGGAAACCATACGACTGGTTTTTAAACAGAGCACAATGTTGCCAGAATCATTTTCGCGCTATCTCGATGTAAAAATGTCTTCAGTAATAATTGAATCGGTCATTTCAAAAACAGCATAAGTCACATTTTTAAAATTTTACAGATGGGCATAAAAACTGAATAATTGTGTAGGATATTGAGGATTTTGTAATCGAAACATCTTAAAAAAATAGGACCACAAAACCACCCTTAGTAATTTTTGAGAAAATGACTTATGCTGTTTTTGAAATGACCGATTCAATTTAATAATTTGTAATTACGTGCTTTTTTGCAATTTTTAAAATTTGGAAACAATAAAAGACATTATTTTCTACAAATAGAGTACCCTTAGTCAGTTTCATTTCCAATTTTAAAAAAGCTACAAGTGTTAACTTTACATCTTCATATCTTACAAATTTGAGCGAAAAGATTTATTTTAACATTTTTCACACACTTGTTTAGCGGTACTGAACAGCGTACCATATATTTTGCGCCATTTTCGGGACACCCTGTATATACCGGGTGGCCGGTCTCAAAGGTGTACATAGGGATTTAACATTGTATCGAACGTTTCTTCTGATTCCTGCTCGCCAATTCAACTTACAGGAATGGTAATGGTATTAATTGAAAGATAAAATGATTGCGCTTCAAATGGCGCTAATGATAAAATTAAATGTGCTATATTTATTTTAAAATAACGATTTAAAATTTTGGGAGATTTAAATATGACGTGCCATGCTTTTCAAATTTTACAGCATTTGTCAAAAAATTTGATAATTAGTTGACATAAATTAGTGGATTTTTGTAAATGACAACAAATTTTTGACAAATACTGTAAAATTTGAAAATCACGGGACGTCATATTTAAAACTCGAAAAATTTTAAATCGTTATTTTAAAATAAATATAGCACATTTAATTTTATCATTAGCGTCATTTGAACCGCAATCATTTTACCTTTCAATTAATACCATTAACATTCCTGTAAGTTGAATTGGCGAGCAGGAATCAGCAGAAGAAACGTTTAATACAATGTTAAATCCCTATGAACACCTTTGAGACCGGCCACCCGGTATAGGTACGGATATATAGCTTAGTTATGACAGTGAAATATTCGTTGTTACGCGTTGCAGCGGCGACTGGGGGCCGAAAAACTGATTTTTGTTTTGTTTTAGATATAGAAATATTTTTATTACGGCCGATTCTTTATTCATATTTTACACGGGGATACCTAAGGACCCAACACACATTATCCCGGCGAAAAATTAGTAATTACGACTTGCGGCGGCGATTGGCGGCGGAAAATCTGCGGATCTGTGTTATAAAACTTAGGTTTCCGCTGTGACTCAAGGGACTCAAGCAATAAATTTCCAGCAATAACCAAAACTCAATAAAGTCGTGGTCACAAGGTCCATGTAAAATAATTTAAATATGTAACCGCGATATTGAAACAACAGGCGACGACTGGGGGCCGAAAAACTGATTTTTGTTTTGTTTTAGATACAGCAATATTTTTGTTACTGTAGTTTTTTTATTCATATTTTACACGGGGATACCTAAGGACCCAACACGCATTATTCCACCGAAAAATTCGTTATTACGCCTTGCGGCGGCGATTGGCGGCGGAAAATCTGCAATTTTTTCTGTTTTAAATACAGCAATATTTTTATTACGGTAGTTTTTTTATTCATATTTTACACGGGGATACATAAGGACCCAACACACATTATCCCAGCGAAAAATTCGTTATTATGCGTTGCGGCGGCGATTGGCGGCCGAAAATCTGCAATTTTTTCTGTTTCAAATACAGCAATATTTTTATTACGGTGGTTTTTTTATTCATATTTTACACGGGGATACCTAAGGACCCAACACGCATTATTCCACCGAAAAATTCGTTATTACGCGTTGCGGCGGCGATTGGCGGCGGAAAATCTGCAATTTTTTCTGTTTTAGATACAGCAATATTTTTATTACGGTAGTGTTTTTATTCATATTTTACACGGGGATACCTAAGGACCCAACACGCATTATTCCACCGAAAAATTCGTTATTACGCGTTGCGGCGGCGATTGGCGGCGAAAAATCTGCAATTTTTTCTGTTTTAGATACAGCAATATTTTTATTACGGTAGTTTTTTTATTCATATTTTACACGGGGATACCTAAGGACCCAACACGCATTATTCCACCGAAAAATTCGTTATTACGCGTTGCAGCGGCGATTGGCGGCGGAAAATCTGCAATTTTTTCTGTTTTAAATTTAAATACAGCAATATTTTTATTACGGTAGTTTTTTTATTCATATTTTACACGGCGATACATAAGGACCCAGCACGCATTATTCTACCGAAAAATTCGTTATTACGCCTTGCGGCGGCGATTGGCGGCGGAAAATCAGCAATTTTTTCTGTATAGATACAGCAATATTTTTATTACGGTAGTTTTTTTATTAATATTTTACACGGGGATACCTAAGGACCCAACACGCATTATTCCATCGAAAAATTCGTTATTACGCGTTGCGGCGGCGATTGGCGGCGGAAAATCTGCAATTTTTTCTGTTTTAGATACAGCAATATTTTTATTACGGTAGTGTTTTTATTCATATTTTACACGGGGATACCTAAGGACCCAACACGCATTATTCCACCGAAAAATTCGTTATTACGCGTTGCGGCGGCGATTGGCGGCGGAAAATCTGCAATTTTTTCTGTTTTAGATACAGCAATATTTTTATTACGGTAGTGTTTTTATTCATATTTTACACGGGGATACCTAAGGACCCAACACGCATTATTCCACCGAAAAATTCGTTATTACGCGTTGCAGCGGCGATTGGCGGCGGAAAATCTGCAATTTTTTCTGTTTTAAATTTAAATACAGCAATATTTTTATTACGGTAGTTTTTTTATTCATATTTTACACGGCGATACATAAGGACCCAGCACGCATTATTCTACCGAAAAATTCGTTATTACGCCTTGCGGCGGCGATTGGCGGCGGAAAATCAGCAATTTTTTCTGTATAGATACAGCAATATTTTTATTACGTAAGTTTTTTTATTCATATTTTACACGGGGATACCTAAGGACACAACACGCATTATTCCACCGAAAAATTCGTTATTACGCCTTGCGACGGCGATTGGCGGCGGAAAATCTGCAATTTTTTCTGTTTTAAATACAGCAATATTTTTATTACGGTGGTTTATTTATTCATATTTTACACGGGGATACATAAGGACCCAACACGCATTATTCCACCGAAAAATTCGTTATTACGCCTTGCGACGGCGATTGGCGGCGGAAAATCTGCAATTTTTTCTGTTTTAGATACAGCAATATTTTTATTACGGTAGTTTTTTTATTCATATTTTACACGGGGATACATAAGGACCCAGCACACATTATCCCAGCGAAAAATTCGTTATTATGCGTTGCGGCGGCAATTGGCGGCCGAAAATCTGCAATTTTTTCTGTTTCAAATACAGCAATATTTTTATTACGGTGGTTTTTTTATTCATATTTTACACGGCGATACATAAGCACCCAGCACGCATTATTCCACCGAAAAATTCGTTATTACGCCTTGCGGCGGCGATTGGCGGCGGAAAATCTGCAATTTTTTCTGTTTCAAATACAGCAATATTTTTATTACGGTGGTTTTTTTATTCATATTTTACACGGCGATACATAAGGACCCAGCACGCATTATTCCACCGAAAAATTCGTTATTACGCCTTGCGACGGCGCTTGGCGGCGGAAAATATGCAATTTTTTCTGTTTTAGATACAGCAATATTTTTATTACGGTAGTTTTTTTATTCATATTTTACACGGGGATACATAAGGACCCAGCACACATTAACCTACCGAAAAATTCGTTATTACGCCTTGCGGCGGCGATTGGCGGCGGAAAATCAGCAATTTTTTCTGTATAGATACAGCAATAATTTTATTACGGTGGTTTTTTTATTCATATTTTACACGGGGATACATAAGGACCCAGCACACATTATCCTAGCGAAAAATTCGTTATTACGCGTTGCGGCGGCGATTGGCGGCGGAAAATCTGCAATTTTTTCTGTTTCAAATACAGCAATATTTTTATTACGGTGGTTTTTTTATTCATATTTTACACGGGGATACATAAGGACCCAACACACATTATCCCAGCGAAAAATTCGTTATTACGCGTTGCGGCGGCGATTGGCGGCGGAAAATCTGCAATTTTTTCTATTTTAAATACAGCAATATTTTTTTACGGTAGTTTTTTATTCATATTTTACAAGGGGATACCTAAGGACCCAACACGCATTATTCCACCGAAAAATTCGTTATTACGCCTTGCGGCGGCGATTGGCGGCGGAAAATCAGCAATTTTTTCTGTATAGATACAGCAATATTTTTGTTACGGTAGTTTTTTTATTCATATTTTACACGGGGATACCTAAGGACCCAACACGCATTATTCCACCGAAAAATTCGTTATTACGCGTTGCGGCGGCGATTGGCGGCGGAAAATCTGCAATTTTTTCTGTTTTAAATACAGCAATATTTTTATTACGGTAGTTTTTTTATTCATATTTTACACGGGGATACATAAGGACCCAGCACACATTATCCTAGCGAAAAATTCGTTATTACGCGTTGAGGCGGCGATTGGCGGCGGAAAAACTGCAATTTTTTCTGTTTTAGATACAGCAATATTTTTATTACGGTAGTGTTTTTATTCATATTTTACACGGGGATACCTAAGGACCCAACACGCATTATTCCACCGAAAAATTCGTTATTACGCGTTGCAGCGGCGATTGGCGGCGGAAAATCTGCAATTTTTTCTGTTTTAAATTTAAATACAACAATATTTTTATTACGGTAGTTTTTTTATTCATATTTTACACGGCGATACATAAGGACCCAGCACGCATTATTCTACCGAAAAATTCGTTATTACGCCTTGCGGCGGCGATTGGCGGCGGAAAATCAGCAATTTTTTCTGTATAGATACAGCAATATTTTTATTACGTAAGTTTTTTTATTCATATTTTACACGGGGATACCTAAGGACACAACACGCATTATTCCACCGAAAAATTCGTTATTACGCCTTGCGACGGCGATTGGCGGCGGAAAATCTGCAATTTTTTCTGTTTTAAATACAGCAATATTTTTATTACGGTGGTTTATTTATTCATATTTTACACGGGGATACATAAGGACCCAACACGCATTATTCCACCGAAAAATTCGTTATTACGCCTTGCGACGGCGATTGGCGGCGGAAAATCTGCAATTTTTTCTGTTTTAGATACAGCAATATTTTTATTACGGTAGTTTTTTTATTCATATTTTACACGGGGATACATAAGGACCCAGCACACATTATCCCAGCGAAAAATTCGTTATTATGCGTTGCGGCGGCAATTGGCGGCCGAAAATCTGCAATTTTTTCTGTTTCAAATACAGCAATATTTTTATTACGGTGGTTTTTTTATTCATATTTTACACGGCGATACATAAGCACCCAGCACGCATTATTCCACCGAAAAATTCGTTATTACGCCTTGCGGCGGCGATTGGCGGCGGAAAATCTGCAATTTTTTCTGTTTCAAATACAGCAATATTTTTATTACGGTGGTTTTTTTATTCATATTTTACACGGCGATACATAAGGACCCAGCACGCATTATTCCACCGAAAAATTCGTTATTACGCCTTGCGACGGCGCTTGGCGGCGGAAAATATGCAATTTTTTCTGTTTTAGATACAGCAATATTTTTATTACGGTAGTTTTTTTATTCATATTTTACACGGGGATACATAAGGACCCAGCACACATTAACCTACCGAAAAATTCGTTATTACGCCTTGCGGCGGCGATTGGCGGCGGAAAATCAGCAATTTTTCTGTATAGATACAGCAATATTTTTGTTACGGTAGTTTTTTTATTCATATTTTACACGGGGATACATAAGGACCCAGCACGCATTATTCCACCGAAAAATTCGTTATTACGCCTTGCGGCGGCGATTAGCGGCGGAAAATCAGCAATTTTTTCTGTATAGATACAGCAATAATTTTATTACGGTGGTTTTTTTATTCATATTTTACACGGGGATACATAAGGACCCAGCACACATTATCCTAGCGAAAAATTCGTTATTACGCGTTGCGGCGGCGATTGGCGGCGGAAAATCTGCAATTTTTTCTGTTTCAAATACAGCAATATTTTTATTACGGTGGTTTTTTTATTCATATTTTACACGGGGATACATAAGGACCCAACACACATTATCCCAGCGAAAAATTCGTTATTACGCGTTGCGGCGGCGATTGGCGGCGGAAAATCTGCAATTTTTTCTATTTTAAATACAGCAATATTTTTTTACGGTAGTTTTTTATTCATATTTTACAAGGGGATACCTAAGGACCCAACACGCATTATTCCACCGAAAAATTCGTTATTACGCCTTGCGGCGGCGATTGGCGGCGGAAAATCAGCAATTTTTTCTGTATAGATACAGCAATATTTTTGTTACGGTAGTTTTTTTATTCATATTTTACACGGGGATACCTAAGGACCCAACACGCATTATTCCACCGAAAAATTCGTTATTACGCGTTGCGGCGGCGATTGGCGGCGGAAAATCTGCAATTTTTTCTGTTTTAAATACAGCAATATTTTTATTACGGTAGTTTTTTTATTCATATTTTACACGGGGATACATAAGGACCCAGCACACATTATCCTAGCGAAAAATTCGTTATTACGCGTTGAGGCGGCGATTGGCGGCGGAAAAACTGCAATTTTTTCTGTTTTAGATACAGCAATATTTTTATTACGGTAGTGTTTTTATTCATATTTTACACGGGGATACCTAAGGACCCAACACGCATTATTCCACCGAAAAATTCGTTATTACGCGTTGCAGCGGCGATTGGCGGCGGAAAATCTGCAATTTTTTCTGTTTTAAATTTAAATACAACAATATTTTTATTACGGTAGTTTTTTTATTCATATTTTACACGGCGATACATAAGGACCCAGCACGCATTATTCTACCGAAAAATTCGTTATTACGCCTTGCGGCGGCGATTGGCGGCGGAAAATCAGCAATTTTTTCTGTATAGATACAGCAATATTTTTATTACGGTGGTTTTTTTATTCATATTTGTCGGCGGCGCGACCCGCCCGCAGTCTACGCCTCTGGAATGTCTACGCCTCTGGTTGCAGATATTGCATGCGGCTGTTTCTTTTAGTTTTAGTAGTTTTAATTATTTTTGTAATATGAAACTTTGAGGGAGCGCGCGGGGGTAGCCCTGGCGAACGGAACGGCGACAGTGGAAATCGTAAATTTATTGAAAAGGTTTTAGAACCATGAAGGGATATTTTAATATTCAGAAACGGACAAGCGTGAGAAACGGTCGAGCTGTCGTCGGAACGTTATTGCTCCGTTTATGTAAATTAAGTGCTGGCTTTAATAAACATTGTCAATTGTCGATTATTTTACTCTAATTAGCTATCATTACGCCCTAATTACTCCGAAATCAGAAGTGGGATAGTTAACCGTGTTTTATTTGTTTTATTTGTATTTCTAAGTGCGTGAATAAACGGATAAACGATTGTGCAGTGTGTTAACGCAGCCCACGGGTGTTTGTTTATCGAGTAAACGGTGAAAGATAAGGGTGAGGGCTGTGCCCTGCATTGTGTGTTAACACTGTTAACAACCAGCACTGGATAACGCTCACCATGCCACCAAAGCGGCGACCCAATACAGAAAACGCTGACGCATTGGAACGCATCAGAACGTTAGAACAACAACTGCAGGTTGCTACAAGCTCACCGTCGACGAGTGTACCCCATGGGGCTATGAAACTGCCTTCGTTTGATCCAACTTCTCGCTACGTGGATCCTGAAGGGTGGTGTGCAATTGTTGATCTGTGGGTACGAAAATACGTCCCTGATGACATCACGATGGTGATGGCGTTGTCAAACGCTTTGCAAGGTGAAGCAGCAAGTTGGTTCATCTCTGCTAAACCTACTGAGAAGGACTGGGCGACCCTAAGAGCAGAATTTTTGGCTGTCTTTGCGAAACCGGTTGACCCAATCGAACAGTTTTCAGAAGCAGTTATTGGCAAGCGAGGTGTACCAGAAGACACTCCGTTAATTGACGAGATGTTACACTCTATGCGAACCATTCTTGGGCTATTAAAAAATAGAGAAAGCGACGAAGAATTTGCAGTGCTTGTTGCTTGCTATTTCGGTTCCACGCGAAATGGACAAGTGAGGAGAAGTTTTCAAACTGAAAAGCCAAAAGATGCCAAGGCTATGTGTACCATGCTACAAGGGAGGTTGGGTAAACGCCCGGCGCTATTTCCTTCCGGTCATCATACTGGACCGAAGCGTCGAGTTAGTTCACCACCCCCCAAGATCGAGAAATCTACCCACTTTCAGGGAAACTGTCATAAATGTGGGCGCAGTGGACATCGTGCACTGCAGTGCAGAACGCAACAAAACCTGGCATCATCCAAAGCAAATCGAGACTTCAAAGTAGTCACCTGTTTCGCCTGTGGAAAACCTGGCCACATTGCACCGAATTGCCCAGACCGCACCCGAAGACCGAGGACGGAAGTTCCTGAAAAACGAGTGAACCTATGTGAGCTGAGCACTTCACCTGTGGGGCAGCTGAAACTTAAGTCTGGTGAGACCTTTCCTTTTCTGTTTGACACTGGTTCAGATTGTTCATTAGTAAAAGAAAGTGTGGCTACACATTTTGATGGTAAACGTATTAATAATGTAACTTGTCTGAGAGGCATTGGTAGCGGGTCTTTCTTGTGTGGAACGCAAATTTTAACAATTATTGATATAGAGGGGCTTTGCATTGAACTTTTATTTTTCGTAGTACCGAATGAGTTTATGACTGCACAAATTATTATAGGTAAAGATCTGATCAAGCAACAAATTTGTGTTCAATTTAATTCCACCGGTTTGATATTTTCTCGTGAGTTAGAGGTACGAATTTGTGAACAAAAGGTTGTAAATTTTGGTACCATTGACACGGATTTAAATAGCGCATATAAACAAAATTTGGTAGGGCTTTTGTCAGAATTCCGAGACCATTTCTTGACTGGTGTCCCTGTCGGGAGGGTAAACACTGGGCAACTAGAAATTCGTTTAAAAGACCCAGCGAAGTTCGTACAACGAAGACCGTATCGGCTCGCTCCTACAGAGCGTGACTTTGTTAGGAATAAAATAACAGAGCTTCTAGATGCTAATATTATCCGACCTAGTTGCTCGCCCTTTTCGAGTCCCATCATTCTCGTAAAAAAGAAAGATGGATCTGACCGCATTTGTGTAGACTATCGTGAGCTCAATGCCAACACAATACCTGATAAATACCCACTTCCTCTTATCAGCGATCAAATAAATAGATTACATGGAGCAATTTACTTTACGTCACTGGATATGGCATCTGGTTTTCACCAAATACCGGTACACCCCAATTCTATAGAAAGGACAGCATTTGTTACCCCGGATGGTCAATATGAATATTTAACAATGCCCTTTGGTTTAAGAAACGGACCTTCTGAATACCAAAGATGCATTGATAAGGCCTTAGGTGATTTGCGCAATACCATTGCAATTGTTTACATCGATGACGTCTTAATACCATCGACGTCCGTTGCCGAAGGCCTCGAACGTTTGGAAATTGTTATTCGAGCCTTAATTGACGCCGGTTTTTCATTCAATCTAAACAAATGCCACTTTCTTAAAACAGAAGTAGAATATCTAGGTTTCGCTGTACGTGCGGGGGAACTACGACCCAATCCTCGTAAAACAATAGCTCTCGTGAATTCCTTGGTACCAAAAACTCCAACGCAAGTTCGCCAATTTCTTGGCTTGGCATCTTATTTCAGACAGTTCATTCCCAAATTCTCAACGATTGCAGCACCATTATATCAATTAACTACCTCATCTGCAAAAAAGATCGATTGGTTACCAAAACATGATGAAGCGCGAAATAAGATTATTCAAATTCTAACCTCCGAACCAGTTCTACTAATTTTTGACCCAGAGCTTCCAATAGAACTCCACACAGATGCCAGTTGTGAGGGTTATGGAGCTATCTTATTTCAAAAAAATAACGGGAAGCTCCAGCCTGTTGCATACTTCAGTAAACGCACTACTGAACCCGAGTCTCGATACCATTCATATGAACTGGAAACTTTGGCAGTAGTAAATGCTGTCAAACACTTCAGACATTTTCTTGTTCAGAGACATTTCACGGTTTTCACAGACTGTAATTCATTGAAAGCATCTCGAACAAAACGAGATCTTACCCCTAGAGCGCATCGTTGGTGGGCATTTTTACAAGCATTCCATTTCGATTTAATTTATCGCGAAGGGAAACGCATGAAGCACGCAGATTTCTTTTCGCGGAACCCACCAGTAGCGAACAACACGGATGAAACGTCATCGGCCATTGCTTCGAGAACCAAAGTCGTGCAGATTGTAGATTTGTATAAAGATTGGCTCACCGTTGCGCAACAACGCGATAATGAAATAACTCAAATTTTTAATGGGCTGAAATCTAACGAACTTGATTCTGAGATTGCCAAGACATATGATATTCGAAACAACGTTCTATTTCGCAAAATTCAGCGGAATCACGCGTCCTGTTATTTACCTGTTGTGCCCAACTCTATGATTTGGTCCGTTATCAACCACGTACACACTGATTTGAAACATCTAGGCTGGGAAAAAACTCTAGAGAAAATTTATGAACTTTATTGGTTTCCTAAAATGTCACGAACAGTTAGAAAATTTGTTGACAATTGTTTGGTATGTAAAGCGTCTAAAAATAAGTCTGGCAAATCACAAGTTCGGATACATCCAATACCTAAGGTCCCTAAACCCTGGCACACTATTCACATTGATATTTCAGGAAAATTAACGGGAAAAAGCTACACTAAAGAATATGTTTTTGTAATAATCGATGCTTTTTCCAAATTTGTTTTTCTTCAGCGCATTAGTGCTCTAACTTCAGAATGCGCTGTTCGTTGTTTAAAGAAATTCACTTATTTATTTGGAGCACCTTCGCGAATAATCAGTGATCAGGGTAAATGTTTCACAAGTAGTGAATTCCGCAGTTTGTGTTCCAATTTTAACATTGACGTACATTTCGTTGCGCAGGGTGCCAGTCGCGCTAACGGACAGGTGGAAAGAGTGATGCAAACCTTAAAGAATGCACTAACTACTATTGAAACTGAAAGTGAACAAAATTGGCAGGATAGTTTAGGTGAAGTGCAATTGGCGCTAAACAGCACAAAGCATAAGACTACTGGGTTTAGCCCAGCTGAACTTTTATTTGGTACTACTATACGTTCTTTAGAGTTACACAAGATTTATTACCCCCAAACTGATACTGCAGACCATAGTGCAAGTTTATCGAAAATTCGATGCCTTGCTAGTGACAATATTATTCGATCAGCAAAACAAGATGTAACTAGAAAAAATGTTGGCAAAGCTATGCTTAAACCATTTGCAGTTGGTGAGTTTGTATTTAGTAAAAATAATGAAAGAATGATTTCTAAACTCGATCGTAAGTTTCGCGGGCCCTTTAGAATTGTAAAGGTGTTAGAAAATGATCGATATGAAGTAACTAAGGTAACGGAAAAAGGCAAAGGTCGAACCTTTAAGTTTGCTCATGATCACCTTATCGGTGTACCCCAGGGACAAGGTGAAATCTCGGTTGATTTAGACCCCGATACCTTCAATGAAACTGAGCCCGTGTCGGCGGATGATGATAACCAATAGCAAAATGGGTACTTAAATTATTACTTATTTTCTATTTAGCACGTCGAGCCTGGCAAGACCCATTTTCTTGGCCAGATGAATTGTTGTAGTTTCATTTTTTTATTTTTATTACGTGTTGATCCCAGTTAAAATGTGAAACTGGATGAGGCTTTTGATTATGTGTTGATCCCAGTTAAAATGTGAAACTGGATGAGGCTTTTGATTATGTGTTGATCCCAGTTAAAATGTGAAACTGGATGAGGCTTTTTATTATGTGTTGATCCCAGTTAAAATGTGAAACTGGATGAGGCTTTCTTTTATGGGTTGATCCCAGTTACAGTGTGATAACTGGATGGGTCGAACCTGATTCTTGACTTAATCAGAAGGAACCGAGTTGTAGTACATGGTTGAGTTTGTTTGATTGTTACTTTGAAGTTCTCGTCAGGATGAACGAGCAAGTTTTTATTAACATGGCACTTATGCCTATTTTCCTTTTTCATAGTGTCTGGAGAATAGTGCCCGAGGACGTGCACTAGTCAGAATGGCCGTGTCGGCGGCGCGACCCGCCCGCAGTCTACGCCTCTGGAATGTCTACGCCTCTGGTTGCAGATATTGCATGCGGCTGTTTCTTTTAGTTTTAGTAGTTTTAATTATTTTTGTAATATGAAACTTTGAGGGAGCGCGCGGGGGTAGCCCTGGCGAACGGAACGGCGACAGTGGAAATCGTAAATTTATTGAAAAGGTTTTAGAACCATGAAGGGATATTTTAATATTCAGAAACGGACAAGCGTGAGAAACGGTCGAGCTGTCGTCGGAACGTTATTGCTCCGTTTATGTAAATTAAGTGCTGGCTTTAATAAACATTGTCAATTGTCGATTATTTTACTCTAATTAGCTATCATTACGCCCTAATTACTCCGAAATATTTTACACGGGGATACATAAGGACCCAACACGCATTATTCCACCGAAAAATTCGTTATTACGCGTTGCGGCGGCGATTGGCGGCGGAAAATCTGCAATTTTTTCTGTTTCAAATACAGCAATATTTTTATTACGGTGGTTTTTTTATTCATATTTTACACGGGGATACATAAGGACCCAACACGCATTATTCCACCGAAAAATTCGTTATTACGCGTTGCGGCGGCGATTGGCGGCGGAAAATCTGCAATTTTTTCTGTTTCAAATACAGCAATATTTTTATTACGGTGGTTTTTTTATTCATATTTTACACGGGGATACATAAGGACCCAACACACATTATCCCAGCGAAAAATTCGTTATTACGCGTTGCGGCGGCGATTGGCGGCGGAAAATCTGCAATTTTTTCTATTTTAAATACAGCAATATTTTTTTACGGTAGTTTTTTATTCATATTTTACACGGGGATACCTAAGGACCCAACACGCATTATTCCACCGAAAAATTCGTTATTACGCCTTGCGGCGGCGATTGGCGGCGGAAAATCAGCAATTTTTTCTGTATAGATACAGCAATATTTTTGTTACGGTAGTTTTTTTATTCATATTTTACACGGGGATACCTAAGGACCCAACACGCATTATTCCACCGAAAAATTCGTTATTACGCGTTGCGGCGGCGATTGGCGGCGGAAAATCTGCAATTTTTTCTGTTTTAAATACAGCAATATTTTTATTACGGTAGTTTTTTTATTCATATTTTACACGGGGATACATAAGGACCCAGCACGCATTATTCCACCGAAAAATTCGTTATTACGCCTTGCGGCGGCGATTGGCGGCGGAAAATCAGCAATTTTTTCTGTATAGATACAGCAATAATTTTATTACGGTGGTTTTTTTATTCATATTTTACACGGGGATACATAAGGACCCAGCACACATTATCCTAGCGAAAAATTCGTTATTACGCGTTGCGGCGGCGATTGGCGGCGGAAAATCTGCAATTTTTTCTGTTTCAAATACAGCAATATTTTTATTACGGTGGTTTTTTTATTCATATTTTACACGGGGATACATAAGGACCCAACACACATTATCCCAGCGAAAAATTCGTTATTACGCGTTGCGGCGGCGATTGGCGGCGGAAAATCTGCAATTTTTTCTATTTTAAATACAGCAATATTTTTTTACGGTAGTTTTTTATTCATATTTTACACGGGGATACCTAAGGACCCAACACGCATTATTCCACCGAAAAATTCGTTATTACGCCTTGCGGCGGCGATTGGCGGCGGAAAATCAGCAATTTTTTCTGTATAGATACAGCAATATTTTTGTTACGGTAGTTTTTTTATTCATATTTTACACGGGGATACCTAAGGACCCAACACGCATTATTCCACCGAAAAATTCGTTATTACGCGTTGCGGCGGCGATTGGCGGCGGAAAATCTGCAATTTTTTCTGTTTTAAATACAGCAATATTTTTATTACGGTAGTTTTTTTATTCATATTTTACACGGGGATACATAAGGACCCAGCACACATTATCCTAGCGAAAAATTCGTTATTACGCGTTGAGGCGGCGATTGGCGGCGGAAAAACTGCAATTTTTTCTGTTTTAGATACAGCAATATTTTTATTACGGTAGTGTTTTTATTCATATTTTACACGGGGATACCTAAGGACCCAACACGCATTATTCCACCGAAAAATTCGTTATTACGCGTTGCAGCGGCGATTGGCGGCGGAAAATCTGCAATTTTTTCTGTTTTAAATTTAAATACAACAATATTTTTATTACGGTAGTTTTTTTATTCATATTTTACACGGCGATACATAAGGACCCAGCACGCATTATTCTACCGAAAAATTCGTTATTACGCCTTGCGGCGGCGATTGGCGGCGGAAAATCAGCAATTTTTTCTGTATAGATACAGCAATATTTTTATTACGGTGGTTTTTTTATTCATATTTTACACGGGGATACATAAGGACCCAACACGCATTATTCTACCGAAAAATTCGTTATTACGCCTTGCGACGGCGATTGGCGGCGGAAAATCTGCAATTTTTTCTGTTTTAGATACAGCAATATTTTTATTACGGTAGTTTTTTTATTCATATTTTACACGGGGATACATAAGGACCCAGCACACATTATCCCAGCGAAAAATTCGTTATTATGCGTTGCGGCGGCAATTGGCGGCCGAAAATCTGCAATTTTTTCTGTTTCAAATACAGCAATATTTTTATTACGGTGGTTTTTTTATTCATATTTTACACGGGGATACATAAGGACCCAGCACACATTATCCTAGCGAAAAATTCATTATTACGCGTTGCGGCGGCGATTGGCGGCGGAAAATCTGCAATTTTTTCTGTTTTAGATACAGCAATATTTTTATTACGGTAGTTTTTTTATTCATATTTTACACGGGGATACCTAAGGACCCAACACGCATTATTCCACCGAAAAATTCGTTATTACGCGTTGCAGCGGCGATTGGCGGCGGAAAATCTGCAATTTTTTCTGTTTTAAATACAGCAATATCTTTATTACGGTAGTTTTTTTATTCATATTTTACACGGCGATACATAAGGACCCAGCACACATTATCCTAGCGAAAAATTCGTTATTACGCGTTGAGGCGGCGATTGGCGGCGGAAAAACTGCAATTTTTTCTGTTTTAGATACAGCAGTATTTTTATTACGGTAGTTTTTTTATTCATATTTTAACGGCGATACATAAGGACCCAGCACGCATTATTCCACCGAAAAATTCGTTATTACGCCTTGCGGCGGCGATTGGCGGCGGAAAATCAGCAATTTTTTCTGTATAGATACAGCAGTATTTTTATTACGGTAGTTTTTTTATTCATATTTTACACGGCGATACATAAGGACCCAGCACGCATTATTCCACCGAAAAATTCGTTATTACACCTTGCGGCGGCGATTGGCGGCGGAAAATCAGCAATTTTTTCTGTATAGATACAGCAATATTTTTATTACGGTGGTTTTTTTATTCATATTTTACACGGGGATACATAAGGACCCAGCACACATTATCCTAGCGAAAAATTCGTTATTACGCGTTGAGGCGGCGATTGGCGGCGGAAAAACTGCAATTTTTTCTGTTTTAGATACAGCAGTATTTTTATTACGGTAGTTTTTGTATTCATATTTTACACGGCGATACATAAGGACCCAGCACGCATTATTCCACCGAAAAATTCGTTATTACGCGTTGCGGCGGCGATTGGCGGCGGAAAATCTGCAATTTTTTCTGTTTCAAATACAGCAATATTTTTATTACGGTGGTTTTTTTATTCATATTTTACACGGGGATACATAAGGACCCAGCACACATTATCCTAGCGAAAAATTCGTTATTACGCGTTGAGGCGGCGATTGGCGGCGGAAAAACTGCAATTTTTTCTGTTTTAGATACAGCAGTATTTTTATTACGGTAGTTTTTGTATTCATATTTTACACGGCGATACATAAGGACCCAGCACGCATTATTCCACCGAAAAATTCGTTATTACGCGTTGCGGCGGCGATTGGCGGCGGAAAATCTGCAATTTTTTCTGTTTCAAATACAGCAATATTTTTTTACGGTAGTTTTTTTATTCATATTTTACACGGGGATACCTAAGGACCCAACACGCATTATTCCACCGAAAAATTCGTTATTACGCCTTGCGGCGGCGATTGGCGGCGGAAAATCAGCAATTTTTTCTGTATAGATACAGCAATATTTTTGTTACGGTAGTTTTTTTATTCATATTTTACACGGCGATACATAAGGACCCAGCACGCATTATTCCACCGAAAAATTCGTTATTACGCCTTGCGGCGGCGATTGGCGGCGGAAAATCAGCAATTTTTTCTGTATAGATACAGCAATATTTTTATTACGGTGGTTTTTTTATTCATATTTTACACGGGGATACATAAGGACCCAGCACACATTATCCTAGCGAAAAATTCGTTATTACGCGTTGAGGCGGCGATTGGCGGCGGAAAAACTGCAATCTTTTCTGTTTTAGATACAGCAGTATTTTTATTACGGTAGTTTTTTTATTCATATTTTACACGGCGATACATAAGGACCCAGCACGCATTATTCCACCGAAAAATTCGTTATTACGCCTTGCGGCGGCGATTGGCGGCGGAAAATCAGCAATTTTTTCTGTATAGATACAGCAATATTTTTATTACGGTAGTTTTTTTATTCATATTTTACACGGGGATACCTAAGGACCCAGCACGCATTATTCCACCGAAAAATTCGTTATTACGCCTTGCGACGGCGATTGGCGGCGGAAAATCAGCAATTTTTTCTGTATAGATACAGCAATATTTTTATTACGGTAGTTTTTTTATTCATATTTTACACGGGGATACCTAAGGACCCAGCACGCATTATTCCACCGAAAAATTCGTTATTACGCCTTGCGACGGCGATTGGCGGCGGAAAATCAGCAATTTTTTCTGTATAGATACAGCAATATTTTTATTACGGTAGTTTTTTTATTCATATTTTACACGGCGATACATAAGGACCCAGCAGGCATTATTCCACCGAAAAATTCGTTATTACGCCTTGCGGCGGCGATTGGCGGCGGAAAATCAGCAATTTTTTCTGTATAGATACAGCAATATTTTTATTACGGTAGTTTTTTTATTCATATTTTACACGGGGATACCTAAGGACCCAGCACGCATTATTCCACCGAAAAATTCGTTATTACGCCTTGCGACGGCGATTGGCGGCGGAAAATCTGCAATTTTTTCTGTTTTAGATACAGCAATATTTTTATTACGGTAGTTTTTTTATTCATATTTTACACGGGGATACATAAGGACCCAGCACACATTATCCCAGCTAAAAATTCGTTATTATGCGTTGCGGCGGCAATTGGCGGCCGAAAATCTGCAATTTTTTCTGTTTCAAATACAGCAATATTTTTATTACGGTGGTTTATTTATTCATATTTTACACGGCGATACATAAGGACCCAGCACGCATTATTCCACCGAAAAATTCGTTATTACGCCTTGCGGCGGCGATTGGCGGCGGAAAATCAGCAATTTTTTCTGTATAGATACAGCAATATTTTTATTGCGGCAGTTTTTTTACATTTTACACGGGGATACCTAAGGACCCAAGACGCATTATTCCACCGAAAAATTCGTTATTACGCCTTGCGACGGCGATTGGCGGCGGAAAATCTGCAATTTTTTCTGTTTTAGATACAGCAATATTTTTATTACGGTAGTTTTTTTATTCATATTTTACACGGGGATACATAAGGACCCAGCACACATTAACCTAGCGAAAAATTCGTTATTACGCCTTGCGGCGGCGATTGGCGGCGGAAAATCAGCAATTTTTTCTGTATAGATACAGCAATATTTTTGTTACGGTAGTTTTTTTATTCATATTTTACACGGCGATACATAAGGACCCAGCACGCATTATTCCACCGAAAAATTCGTTATTACGCCTTGCGGCGGCGATTGGCGGCGGAAAATCAGCAATTTTTTCTGTATAGATACAGCAATATTTTTATTACGGTGGTTTTTTTATTCATATTTTACACGGGGATACATAAGGACCCAGCACACATTATCCTAGCGAAAAATTCGTTATTACGCGTTGAGGCGGCGATTGGCGGCGGAGAAACTGCAATTTTTTCTGTTTTAGATACAGCAGTATTTTTATTACGGTAGTTTTTTTATTCATATTTTACACGGCGATACATAAGGACCCAGCACGCATTATTCCACCGAAAAATTCGTTATTACGCGTTGCGGCGGCGATTGGCGGCGGAAAATCTGCAATTTTTTCTGTTTCAAATACAGCAATATTTTTATTACGGTGGTTTTTTTATTCATATTTTACACGGGGATACATAAGGACCCAACACACATTATCCCAGCGAAAAATTCGTTATTACGCGTTGCGGCGGCGATTGGCGGCGGAAAATCTGCAATTTTTTCTATTTTAAATACAGTAATATTTTTTTACGGTAGTTTTTTATTCATATTTTACACGGGGATACCTAAGGACCCAACACGCATTATTCCACCGAAAAATTCGTTATTACGCCTTGCGGCGGCGATTGGCGGCGGAAAATCAGCAATTTTTTCTGTATAGATACAGCAATATTTTTGTTACGGTAGTTTTTTTATTCATATTTTACACGGGGATACCTAAGGACCCAACACGCATTATTCCACCGAAAAATTCGTTATTACGCGTTGCGGCGGCGATTGGCGGCGGAAAATCTGCAATTTTTTCTGTTTTAAATACAGCAATATTTTTATTACGGTAGTTTTTTTATTCATATTTTACACGGGGATACATAAGGACCCAGCACACATTATCCTAGCGAAAAATTCGTTATTACGCGTTGAGGCGGCGATTGGCGGCGGAAAAACTGCAATTTTTTCTGTTTTAGATACAGCAATATTTTTATTACGGTAGTGTTTTTATTCATATTTTACACGGGGATACCTAAGGACCCAACACGCATTATTCCACCGAAAAATTCGTTATTACGCGTTGCAGCGGCGATTGGCGGCGGAAAATCTGCAATTTTTTCTGTTTTAAATTTAAATACAGCAATATTTTTATTACGGTAGTTTTTTTATTCATATTTTACACGGCGATACATAAGGACCCAGCACGCATTATTCTACCGAAAAATTCGTTATTACGCCTTGCGGCGGCGATTGGCGGCGGAAAATCAGCAATTTTTTCTGTATAGATACAGCAATATTTTTATTACGGTGGTTTTTTTATTCATATTTTACACGGGGATACATAAGGACCCAACACGCATTATTCCACCGAAAAATTCGTTATTACGCCTTGCGACGGCGATTGGCGGCGGAAAATCTGCAATTTTTTCTGTTTTAGATACAGCAATATTTTTATTACGGTAGTTTTTTTATTCATATTTTACACGGGGATACATAAGGACCCAGCACACATTATCCCAGCGAAAAATTCGTTATTATGCGTTGCGGCGGCAATTGGCGGCCGAAAATCTGCAATTTTTTCTGTTTCAAATACAGCAATATTTTTATTACGGTGGTTTTTTTATTCATATTTTACACGGGGATACATAAGGACCCAGCACACATTATCCTAGCGAAAAATTCATTATTACGCGTTGCGGCGGCGATTGGCGGCGGAAAATCTGCAATTTTTTCTGTTTTAGATACAGCAATATTTTTATTACGGTAGTTTTTTTATTCATATTTTACACGGGGATACATAAGGACCCAGCACACATTATCCCAGCGAAAAATTCGTTATTATGCGTTGCGGCGGCAATTGGCGGCCGAAAATCTGCAATTTTTTCTGTTTCAAATACAGCAATATTTTTATTACGGTGGTTTTTTTATTCATATTTTACACGGGGATACATAAGGACCCAGCACACATTATCCTAGCGAAAAATTCATTATTACGCGTTGCGGCGGCGATTGGCGGCGGAAAATCTGCAATTTTTTCTGTTTTAGATACAGCAATATTTTTATTACGGTAGTTTTTTTATTCATATTTTACACGGGGATACATAAGGACCCAGCACACATTATCCCAGCGAAAAATTCGTTATTATGCGTTGCGGCGGCAATTGGCGGCCGAAAATCTGCAATTTTTTCTGTTTCAAATACAGCAATATTTTTATTACGGTGGTTTTTTTATTCATATTTTACACGGGGATACATAAGGACCCAGCACACATTATCCTAGCGAAAAATTCATTATTACGCGTTGCGGCGGCGATTGGCGGCGGAAAATCTGCAATTTTTTCTGTTTTAGATACAGCAATATTTTTATTACGGTAGTTTTTTTATTCATATTTTACACGGGGATACCTAAGGACCCAACACGCATTATTCCACCGAAAAATTCGTTATTACGCGTTGCAGCGGCGATTGGCGGCGGAAAATCTGCAATTTTTTCTGTTTTAAATACAGCAATATCTTTATTACGGTAGTTTTTTTATTCATATTTTACACGGCGATACATAAGGACCCAGCACACATTATCCTAGCGAAAAATTCGTTATTACGCGTTGAGGCGGCGATTGGCGGCGGAAAAACTGCAATTTTTTCTGTTTTAGATACAGCAGTATTTTTATTACGGTAGTTTTTTTATTCATATTTTACACGGCGATACATAAGGACCCAGCACGCATTATTCCACCGAAAAATTCGTTATTACGCCTTGCGGCGGCGATTGGCGGCGGAAAATCAGCAATGTTTTCTGTATAGATACAGCAATATTTTTATTGCGGCAGTTTTTTTATATTTTACACGGGGATACCTAAGGACCCAAGACGCATTATTCCACCGAAAAATTCGTTATTACGCCTTGCGGCGGCGATTGGCGGCGGAAAATCAGCAATTTTTTCTGTATAGATACAGCAATATTTTTATTACGGTGGTTTTTTTATTCATATTTTACACGGGGATACATAAGGACCCAACACGCATTATTCCACCGAAAAATTCGTTATTACGCCTTGCGACGGCGATTGGCGGCGGAAAATCTGCAATTTTTTCTGTTTTAGATACAGCAATATTTTTATTACGGTAGTTTTTTTATTCATATTTTACACGGGGATACATAAGGACCCAGCACACATTATCCCAGCGAAAAATTCGTTATTATGCGTTGCGGCGGCAATTGGCGGCCGAAAATCTGCAATTTTTTCTGTTTCAAATACAGCAATATTTTTATTACGGTGGTTTTTTTATTCATATTTTACACGGGGATACATAAGGACCCAGCACACATTATCCTAGCGAAAAATTCATTATTACGCGTTGCGGCGGCGATTGGCGGCGGAAAATCTGCAATTTTTTCTGTTTTAGATACAGCAATATTTTTATTACGGTAGTTTTTTTATTCATATTTTACACGGGGATACCTAAGGACCCAACACGCATTATTCCACCGAAAAATTCGTTATTACGCGTTGCAGCGGCGATTGGCGGCGGAAAATCTGCAATTTTTTCTGTTTTAAATACAGCAATATCTTTATTACGGTAGTTTTTTTATTCATATTTTACACGGCGATACATAAGGACCCAGCACACATTATCCTAGCGAAAAATTCGTTATTACGCGTTGAGGCGGCGATTGGCGGCGGAAAAACTGCAATTTTTTCTGTTTTAGATACAGCAGTATTTTTATTACGGTAGTTTTTTTATTCATATTTTACACGGCGATACATAAGGACCCAGCACGCATTATTCCACCGAAAAATTCGTTATTACGCCTTGCGGCGGCGATTGGCGGCGGAAAATCAGCAATGTTTTCTGTATAGATACAGCAATATTTTTATTGCGGCAGTTTTTTTATATTTTACACGGGGATACCTAAGGACCCAAGACGCATTATTCCACCGAAAAATTCGTTATTACGCCTTGCGGCGGCGATTGGCGGCGGAAAATCAGCAATTTTTTCTGTATAGATACAGCAATATTTTTATTACGGTGGTTTTTTTATTCATATTTTACACGGGGATACATAAGGACCCAACACGCATTATTCCACCGAAAAATTCGTTATTACGCCTTGCGACGGCGATTGGCGGCGGAAAATCTGCAATTTTTTCTGTTTTAGATACAGCAATATTTTTATTACGGTAGTTTTTTTATTCATATTTTACACGGGGATACATAAGGACCCAGCACACATTATCCCAGCGAAAAATTCGTTATTATGCGTTGCGGCGGCAATTGGCGGCCGAAAATCTGCAATTTTTTCTGTTTCAAATACAGCAATATTTTTATTACGGTGGTTTTTTTATTCATATTTTACACGGGGATACATAAGGACCCAGCACACATTATCCTAGCGAAAAATTCATTATTACGCGTTGCGGCGGCGATTGGCGGCGGAAAATCTGCAATTTTTTCTGTTTTAGATACAGCAATATTTTTATTACGGTAGTTTTTTTATTCATATTTTACACGGGGATACCTAAGGACCCAACACGCATTATTCCACCGAAAAATTCGTTATTACGCGTTGCAGCGGCGATTGGCGGCGGAAAATCTGCAATTTTTTCTGTTTTAAATACAGCAATATCTTTATTACGGTAGTTTTTTTATTCATATTTTACACGGCGATACATAAGGACCCAGCACACATTATCCTAGCGAAAAATTCGTTATTACGCGTTGAGGCGGCGATTGGCGGCGGAAAAACTGCAATTTTTTCTGTATAGATACAGCAATATTTTTGTTACGGTAGTTTTTTTATTCATATTTTACACGGGGATACCAAAGGACCCAACACGCATTATTCCACCGAAAAATTCGTTATTACGCGTTGCGGTGGCGATTGGCGGCGGAAAATCTGCAATTTTTTCTGTTTTAAATTTAAATACAGCAATATTTTTATTACGGTAGTTTTTTTATTCATATTTTACACGGGGATACATAAGGACCCAGCACACATTATCCTAGCGAAAAATTCGTTATTACGCGTTGAGGCGGCGATTGGCGGCGGAAAAACTGCAATTTTTTCTGTTTTAGATACAGCAATATTTTTATTACGGTAGTTTTTTTATTCATATTTTACACGGCGATACATAAGGACCCAGCACGCATTATTCTACCGAAAAATTCGTTATTACGCCTTGCGGCGGCGATTGGCGGCGAAAAATCAGCAATTTTTTCTGTATAGATACAGCAATATTTTTATTACGGTGGTTTTTTTATTCATATTTTACACGGGGATACATAAGGACCCAGCACACTTTATCCTAGCGAAAAATTCATTATTACGCGTTGCGGCGGCGATTGGCGGCGGAAAATCTGCAATTTTTTCTGTTTTAGATACAGCAATATTTTTATTACGGTAGTTTTTTTATTCATATTTTACACGGGGATACCTAAGGACCCAACACGCATTATTCCACCGAAAAATTCGTTATTACGCGTTGCAGCGGCGATTGGCGGCGGAAAATCTGCAATTTTTTCTGTTTTAAATACAGCAATATCTTTATTACGGTAGTTTTTTTATTCATATTTTACACGGCGATACATAAGGACCCAGCACGCATTATTCCACCGAAAAATTCGTTATTACGCCTTGCGGCGGCGATTGGCGGCGGAAAATCAGCAATTTTTTCTGTATAGATACAGCAATATTTTTATTGCGGCAGTTTTTTTATATTTTACACGGGGATACCTAAGGACCCAAGACGCATTATTTCACCGAAAAATTCGTTATTACGCCTTGCGACGGCGATTGGCAGCGGAAAATCTGCAATTTTTTCTGTTTTAGATACAGCAATATTTTTATTACGGTAGTTTTTTTATTCATATATTACACGGGGATACATAAGGACCCAGCACACATTATCCTAGCGAAAAATTCGTTATTACGCGTTGAGGCGGCGATTGGCGGCGGAAAATCAGCAATTTTTTGTGTATAGATACAGCAATATTTTTATTGCGGCAGTTTTTTTATATTTTACACGGGGATACCTAAGGACCCAGCACACATTATCCTAGCGAAAAATTCGTTATTACGCGTTGAGGCGGCGATTGGCGGCGGAAAATCTGCAATTTTTTCTGTATAGATACAGCAATATTTTTATTACGGTAGTTTTTTTATTCATATTTTACACGGCGATACATAACCAGCACGCATTATTCCACCGAAAAATTCGTTATTACGCCTTGCGACGGCGATTGGCGGCGGAAAATCAGCAAATTTTTCTGTATAGATACAGCAATATTTTTATTACGGTGGTTTTTTTATTCATATTTTACACGGGGATACATAAGGACCCAGCACGCATTATTCCACCGAAAAATTCGTTATTACGCCTTGCGGCGGCGATTGGCGGCGGAAAATCAGCAATTTTTTGTGTATAGATACAGCAATATTTTTATTGCGGCAGTTTTTTTATATTTTACACGGGGATACCTAAGGACCCAGCACACATTATCCTAGCGAAAAATTCGTTATTACGCGTTGAGGCGGCGATTGGCGGCGGAAAATCTGCAATTTTTTCTGTATAGATACAGCAATATTTTTATTACGGTAGTTTTTTTATTCATATTTTACACGGCGATACATAACCAGCACGCATTATTCCACCGAAAAATTCGTTATTACGCCTTGCGACGGCGATTGGCGGCGGAAAATCAGCAAATTTTTCTGTATAGATACAGCAATATTTTTATTACGGTGGTTTTTTTATTCATATTTTACACGGGGATACATAAGGACCCAGCACACATTATCCCAGCGAAAAATTCGTTATTACGCGTTGCGGCGGCGATTGGCGGCGGAAAATCTAGCAATTTTTTCTGTTTCAAATACAGCAATATTTTTATTACGGTGGTTTTTTTATTCATATTTTACACGGGGATACATAAGGACCCAACACACATTATCCCAGCGAAAAATTCGTTATTACGCGTTGCGGCGGCGATTGGCGGCGGAAAATCTGCAATTTTTTCTATTTTAAATACAGCAATATTTTTTTATGGTAGTTTTTTTATTCATATTTTACACGGGGATACCTAAGGACCCAACACGCATTATTCCACCGAAAAATTCGTTATTACGCCTTGCGGCGGCGATTGGCGGCTGAAAATCAGCAATTTTTTCTATTTTAAATACAGCAATATTTTTTTACGGTAGTTTTTTTATTCATATTTTACACGGGGATACCTAAGGACCCAACACGCATTATTCCACCGAAAAATTCGTTATTACGCCTTGCGGCGGCGATTGGCGGCTGAAAATCAGCAATTTTTTCTGTATAGATACAGCAATATTTTTGTTACGGTAGTTTTTTTATTCATATTTTATACGGGGATACCTAAGGACCCAAGACGCATTATTCCACCGAAAAATTCGTTATTACGCGTTGCGGCGGCGATTGGCGGCGGAAAATCTGCAATTTTTTCTATTTTAAATACAGCAATATTTTTTTACGGTAGTTTTTTTATTCATATTTTACACGGGGATACCTAAGGACCCAACACGCATTATTCCACCGAAAAATTCGTTATTACGCCTTGCGGCGGCGATTGGCGGCGGAAAATCAGCAATTTTTTCTGTATAGATACAGCAATATTTTTGTTACGGTAGTTTTTTTATTCATATTTTACACGGGGATACCTAAGGACCCAACACGCATTATTCCACCGAAAAATTCGTTATTACGCGTTGCGGCGGCGATTGGCGGCGGAAAATCTGCAATTTTTTCTGTATAGATACAGCAATATTTTTGTTACGGTAGTTTTTTTATTCATATTTTACACGGGGATACCTAAGGACCCAACACGCATTATTCCACCGAAAAATTCGTTATTACGCGTTGCGGCGGCGATTGGCGGCGGAAAATCTGCAATTTTTTCTATTTTAATTACAGCAATATTTTTTTACGGTAGTTTTTTTATTCATATTTTACACGGGGATACCTAAGGACCCAACACGCATTATTCCACCGAAAAATTCGTTATTACGCCTTGCGGCGGCGATTGGCGGCGGAAAATCAGCAATTTTTTCTGTATAGTTACAGCAATATTTTTGTTACGGTAGTTTTTTTATTCATATTTTACACGGGGATACCTAAGGACCCAACACGCATTATTCCACCGAAAAATTCGTTATTACGCCTTGCGGCGGCGATTGGCGGCGGAAAATCAGCAATTTTTTCTGTATAGATACAGCAATATTTTTGTTACGGTAGTTTTTTTATTCATATTTTACACGGGGATACCTAAGGACCCAACACGCATTATTCCACCGAAAAATTCGTTATTACGCCTTGCGGCGGCGATTGGCGGCGGAAAATCAGCAATTTTTTCTGTATAGTTACAGCAATATTTTTGTTACGGTAGTTTTTTTATTCATATTTTACACGGGGATACCTAAGGACCCAACACGCATTATTCCACCGAAAAATTCGTTATTACGCCTTGCGGCGGCGATTGGCGGCGGAAAATCAGCAATTTTTTCTGTATAGATACAGCAATATTTTTGTTACGGTAGTTTTTTTATTCATATTTTACACGGGGATACCTAAGGACCCAACACGCATTATTCCACCGAAAAATTCGTTATTACGCGTTGCGGCGGCGATTGGCGGCGGAAAATCTGCAATTTTTTCTGTTTTAAATACAGCAATATTTTTATTACGGTAGTTTTTTTATTAATATTTTACACGGGGATACATAAGGACCCAACACACATTATCTCAGTGAAAAATTCGTTATTACGCCTTGCGACGGCGATTGGCGGCGGATAATCTGCAATTTTTTCTGTTTTAAATAAAGCAATATTTTTATTACGGTAGTTTTTTTATTCATATTTTACACGGGGATACATAAGGACCCAACACACATTATCCCAGCGAAAAATTCGTTATTACGCGTTGCGGCGGCGATTGGCGGCGGAAAATCTGCAATTTTTTCTGTTTCAAATACAGCAATATTTTTATTACGGTAGTTTTTTTATTCATATTTTACACGGGGATACATAAGGACCCAACACACATTATCCCAGCGAAAAATTCGTTATTACGCGTTGCGGCGGCGATTGGCGGCGGAAAATCTGCAATTTTTTCTGTTTCAAATACAGCAATATTTTTATTACGGTGGTTTTTTTATTCATATTTTACACGGGGATACGTAAGGACCCAACACGCATTATTCCACCGAAAAATTCGTTATTACGCCCTGCGGCGGCGAGTGGCGGCGGAAAATCTGCAGTTTTTTCTGTTTTAGATACAGCAATATTTTTATTACGGCAGTTTTTTTATTCATATTTTACACGGGGATACCTAAGGACCCAACACCTATTATTCCACCGAAAAATTCGTTATTACGCCTTGCGGCGGTGATTTGCGGAGGAAAATCTGTGGATCTGTGTTAGAAAACTTTGCACGACTTTATTGAGTTTTGGTTATTCCTGAAGGCCCAAACCATAATGTATTATTCGAAGATCGCCTGTATTGTTGTACTACAACACCACCAACCTTACAAATATTGGTCAAACAGTCGAATAAATTACTAGGACAACTGCATGTGCAATAATTGTGGGGGTGGCCTGTTTAAGGCCGCTGAAACTAAAAAACTAATTAGTGACACATACAAGAGTTTAAGCTAAGGGTCTGGAAAACCAAGAATCTGAAAAAAAATAAATTAACCTAATGAAAACCGGTGCGGGGGGGGGTGTTCGTCGATCAAAAATTGTCGATCCGGCTAGCGTTCCCGGGCTACGTCGCGTATCAAGACAGTTCCGTACGCAAGACCAAGTGAGTGGAACTGAAACAAAAAAAAAATAATTAGTGGCACAACTACACTTGCAAAATTTTAAGGCAAGGATCTGGAAAACAAGACGAAAGAATCTGAAAATGTAATAATAAGCATACCTTAGGAAAACAGGTGCGGGGGGGGGGCGTTCGTCGATTGGAAACTGTCGATTCGGCTAACGTGCCCGGGCTACGTCGCGGTATCAAGACAGTTCCTTACGCAACCAAGTGAGTGGAACTGGGTGATTGATGACGATGGTATGTACATAGTTTTCTAAAAAAAACCAAAGAAAACGAACAATGGAAATGCGGGAATTAATCCATGCCAAAAAGAAAAGGATTCAGGAGGTCCTAAACAACGGCAAAAACCCAATGGGTTGTGAAGCCATCCAAGAAGAAGAAGAAGAGGAAGAACACGGTGGACATATGTATTCTGCATCAGTATTAGGAACAGTAAATGTGGGTGTGGCACGTTGTAAGCAATCCTGATGGTACCATCTTTTACAGATACCATCGCAGCAAATCCAGTCTCGTTGTCCGTTTACATTAGATCGATTGCATAACATACAAGTATTTTGCATATCGTCCGACGCACGCCTCCAATAATGTAAGCTGTAATTGAGCTCGATAACGGTTAGCTTCAAGCGAAGCTGCAACTGCCTCCTGCTTCAAAATACTAAGCGTAAAAAATTACGTATAGGCTACGCCACAATTATATTTGTTACAGTCGCTTCTTCACCCTAAGATATATCACCTTTTATTAACCTTTTGCCCCTAACGTATAGGCAACCACCAATGTAATGTAAAGTAATGTATATTTGACCTTTAATTCGTATTTTGGCGCTAAGATGCCCTTTTTTGATTATTTTACTGCATTTCCATCGCTGTGCGTTATCTTTCCCCAAAAATTTCCGTTCTAGAAGAGAAAGGATCATTGTATTTCCTGCTTTTGTGCCGAATGGTTGACATGGAGTTTTGTTGTTGAACAATCGAATTTTTCGGATTCTTCCATCTCAATCAACTGGTCTGGCTTTTATATTTGTTTAATTATCGTATTATATTGACGAATATCGCCTACCGCTTATTTAGTGAGGATTATTTTTGGCTTCTTTGGCTTGGAAATACTTGCATCGTTCGTGGCCGCATGTGCGGTAAGTCTTTGAAATCCTTTTCTGCACATTTAGGGAACATTTTTGTTATTTGCTATTTCGCTTCTAGGATCTTTTTAGTTACCCTACGAAAATTTACTGTTAGCCGTCGACATAGGTACCTATATTCGTTTTATCATTGGTTTTATTAAACATGTCAAGTGGCTGGTTTTCGAAATATAAATTACCAAAGCCATCCAAAATGGATGTCTATGGTCTGGTAAAGTTACCTATTCGAAGATTTTGCCAACTTGGTGTGACAACAGTAGCTCTGGAGATAAAGGTAAGATCATTCCATGACTATAACTAATTATTATTATGCTTTATTATCTCACGATTACCTACTTTGATTAGTACCTAAGTCAGATTCACACTGTATTATTATTCCAATTTATTATTCTGTACTTGATATTGTTTTTTTATACTCAATTAATTATAGTTTATTGTTATTCAGTTATTATATATTAATATCATTTTGATCATTTTAGTTTAGTACAGTCAATTATTTTAATCAATTTGCTTTAAAGTCATTTTTGTTATGTTTTATCGTTGAGGTATACAGAGTGATGATAAAGTTTCGCACAAAAATCATATTCTGGTTATTTAATGTTTTTGCGGAAAATCCTGAGACCGGTCGATTTTTGTTTTTAAATTGCCATTCAGACATATAATTTTCAACCCCCCACTCCTCAATCCCTAACTGCTAGAAACCCCAACTTTAAAAATTTAAATAGAAAGATACCCTTTGTGATACCTCTTTTGATAGGTCCTTTTATTCTTAATATAACCAAAAAAAGTTTTTCAAAATCGGTTGATAAATAACGGAGATATGTAACAAAATGTAATCAATGTAAAAAATAGGGTTGACATTAAAAAAAAAATTATGACGTCACAGCGTAGAAATAATGGCACAAATCCTGAGACCCGTCAATATTTGTTTTTAAATTGCCATTTAGGCAAGTAATTTTAATCCCCCTACCCCTCAACCCCTAAGTGATAGCAACCCCAACTTTAAAAATTTAAATAGAAAGATACCCTTTGTGATACCTCTTTTGATAGGTCTTTTTATTCTTAATATAACAAAAACAAGTTTTTCAAAATCGATTGATAAATAACAGAGATATTTAACAAAATGTAATCAATGTAAAAAATGGGGTTGACATTTAAAAAAAATTATGACGTCACAGGGTAGAAATAATGGCCGATCAAAACCAAACTTTTAGGTCAGGAAGTGTCTACCATTTACGGCGTGTTTGAGCCGTTTCTTGTCGAATATTGACATTTTCATTTGATTACATTTTGTTAATTATCTCCGTTATTTATCAACCGATTTTGAAAAACTTTTTTTTGTTATATTAAGAATAAAAAGACCTATCAAAAGAGGTAGCACAAAGGCTATCTATCTATTTAAATTTTTAAAATTGGGGTTGCTACTACTTAGGGGTTGTGGGGTGGGGGGTTGAAAATTATATGTCTGAATGGCGATTTAAAAACAAAAATCGACGGGTCTCAGGATTTTCCGCAAAAACATTAAATAACCGGAATATGATTTTTGTGCGATACTTTATTATCACTCCGTATAATTGCGGAATTTACTATTTTATTCTAAGCGGTGCGTTGCCAATTCTTTTTCGCGAGATAACAATATTAACCCTGACAATTAAGTGAGATCTCCCTTATTAAGATGTGACGTATTGCGGTCGATTGCGAATTTATTGCTAGCGCTTTTTGTTTATTATTTTGTGGTTGGAGCTGATTATTTAGCTATTTTTTTATTTATTTATTCAATTTTTCCGCAATAATATCTTAATCAACTAATTTTGCTTATTCAGTAAAAATTATTTGATTAATTAATGCTGTGCTAATCTTTTTATCATTAGATAAATTTTGATTTATACAGGGTGTCTCTAAACCTAGTACCATATATTTACCAGCCGTTTCCTGGCGTAAAAATAAGTCGAAAATGTCTATAAAAATTTTATCCTAAACCGCAGCATAAGGAACGTCTTTGAAAATGGTGTTGAGAAAACGGAAAACAATTGCCTTTTAAAAACCGTTTCAGATAAAAAATCGAAATTTCGCAGGCAGCCTATTACAGGTATAAACTTTCTACTATTTTTTTTTGTAAATTAACCAGGGGCGGCGCGAGTGGGGGTTATCTCCTTCTACTTGTAACCCGTTTTTCTTAACCTTTTGTTTTTTTCCATTTTAGTTTAGAGATTTGTAGGTATTCCCTGTTGTCTAGTTAACAAAAAAGGTACTCTTGTTTCAACTCGCTTGGACTAAGCGTTTCCTATAAAATGCAGGTTTTCTGCAAGGTACTTAAACATAGTTAGGTATGCTACTTCGGCGGTTTCCCATAAGCGCTGTGTTAATGTTACCGTGACGTCACAAGTAGAAGCGGCGGTCACCGCTGCAATGGATGTAGTGGTATATTGCCACTATAATATTTATAAACTCATAAAGTAATGCTTCCATCATCCTATATCTTGCTCTAAACGAAATCATGGTCTATGTATTATATGTTTCAGTACCTACATTGTTTTCATACATATTTTTATGTAGAAAATAAACAATAAATTTGCGAAAATCACCAATTAGGCATACAATATTTGTAATATATTATTTTGTGTAGAGTAGGTACATAAGTTTCCTGTGAGTAATTACATTAATGTAAAAAACAACAACAAATTTTGGATATGCGTAAATATATTGACACAAGAAGCAAAGAAAATTAGTACCTATTAAGAATATGGGTGGCGGTAAAAAAAAGCCCGGGAAAAAAGCCCCTGAAATATAAGCCCGGTAAAAGAAGCTTCTGGAAGAAAAACCCCTACGTCTCAACTTTGATATCGAGAGGGAAGTTTAAAACCACCATGAAGTAATTTTATAATTCACACGATTCTAAACCAACATTTATTTATTTTACTATATCATACATACCTATTTACTTATATAAATTTATTCAAAATAAAAATCGGTGCATTAAATAAAACAATATTAATAAAATTACCGAAAAATTACAGGCAGGTAAATAAATATCTATTGTTCACGAAACCTTATGTTATGCCCCAATAGTTTTAACAAACTTTCAAAAAAATTTTCAGGGGGCTTTTTCTTCCAGGGTTTTTTTCCTAGGGTTTTTTCTTCCGGTGCTTTTTTTCCTAGGGCTTTATATCCGGGGATTTTTTTTCGGGGCTTTTTTCCCGGGGCTTTTTTTCCCCGGGCTTTTTTTACCTAGATTCATTCGCCAAAGAATAAAAAGAAGTCCTAGGAAAAAAAGCACCGGAAGAAAAAGCCCTACAAAAAAAACCTCCCATTTTCGTTTGTATAATTGGCGCTTTTCTTCTTCCCTTTTACTATTCAAAAAGTTTATTCGTATAAATATTCTTTGGCGAATATACACTGCTATAATATCCCCATGAATCGCTGTTTTATTTTTAAACTTTTTCAATAGTTTACTGTTAATTCCTTTGCGATGGTTTACTCTTTTACCAAAATACTTGTTAAAGAATTCTTCCAATATCCAGTGACATAAAAATACGAACATCCGTTCAACATACTTTGCAAGGCGTTAAATATAATATGGTAAAATATGTAAACTATAATAAAATGCTTATAATAAATATAAAAAACTTTAAACTATAATAAAGGGGTAAAGAATTTTGCGAACTACGATATACGGAATAGCAGTCAAACGCGTACTTTCGCTGTAAGCCTGTTAGCTTGTCTACTTGTGACGTGCTACACCCTCTCCCGCGAGGGGCATCTAGGAACTGAATTGTGCGTTAGGAGCATACCTAACTATGTTTAAGTACCTTGGTTTTCTGTTTAGCCAAAATCAATTTAGAATGCTGGATTTGTATGTAAATTAATTTATTGAAAAATAAATAAAAATAAAAATAGTTACAGTAAGTTTTCGTACTGTTTATACCTTCAATAGGTTAGGATGCATGCAAAATTTCGATTTTTTATTTGAAACCGTTTTTAAAATGCAATTGTTTTCCGTTTTTTCAACACCATTTTCAAAGACGTGTAGCTTCCCTATGCTGCGGTTTAGGACAAATGTTTTATAGACATTTTCGACTTATTTTTGCCTCAGGAAGCGGCTGGTAAATTTATGGTACTAGGTTTAGAGACACCCTATATCTTGTAGTTGTTTATAAGTACCTTTATATTGTTATAGTTTAAAGCTAATTTCAATTGCTTTCAAATTTACTGAATATTTTTGTTACATTTATTGCCAACTTTACGTAATTAATTTTTTACTTTCCCATACCACCACTGGTATATGGGAAGTATTGATATCATGAAAATTTTCGAAGTCGAGATTTTCGCAGAAATACGTGTTTTGGACCTCCAGGGCCCCAAAAAAGTGGTCTAGAAAAAATGTCTGTCTGTGGGTGGGTGCGTGGGTGGGTGGGTGGGTGCGTGGGTGGGTGCGTGGGTATGTATGTAACGCCTCTAACCCAAAAACTAGTGAACCGATTTTGATGAAATTTGAAATGAAGTGGTATATCGAAAATTCATCGACAAAATAAGCTTTTCAAAAAAATCCGAAACCGGAAGCGGAAGTTAGACACGTTTTTTTGGTAGCATTTTTTCAGAAGCGGAATTTTGAAAATCTGAGTAGGGGATATGAAAGAAGGGCATAATTCAAAGAAAACAGTTTTTTACCGGACTCTCTAACTTCAAAATGGCGGTCGCTATGAATTTTTGAAAATTTCGATTTTAACGCCCCATAGCTCAAAAACCAGTTATCTCATTAGGTTTCGCAACAGCTTGTTTGAAAGCCCTTTGGCGGTACTATACCATGAAAAAAAATTATTTACTAAATCGAAAAACGGTGGCAACGGCGCTCTTCCAAAGATTTTGAAATTTTTGAAAAATTATAACAAAAAAACTGTCCACAGGATTTTGTTTAAATTTTCTATACTTATTAAGCTTGGTATTAGCTACATTTTTGTTTTTTGATGAATGCCAGAATTTCACTGTGGCGCCCTCTACGACGTTTTGAAAATCGGAAATTGATGCTCCTATAGCGCCCTTATTAATCAAAATATGAAAAAAGTTTGAATATAAAAGTTGTTCAGTATATAGTTTTGCATTCTCCTAAATGTGTATCACGTATACAGGGCGTTTGCTTTCCACAGTACAATAAGCAACTTTGTTATTTTAAATGAAACACCCTGTATATTATTATATAATTGAATGCAAAATTTAATTGTCTATCACATAGTATAAGGTATTCATATAGCTAAAATGTACGGTTAATGAGAAATTCGTGAATTTTGGATATTATGTTGGACTCCGGAAACGGATCGCCGCGCCGGCGCCGCCGCCGGTCGGTAGCGATCGTCCGGCTTCGCCAGCTGTAATTTCTAGGGGACCCGGTCACAACCCCCACCGGTCATATCGCCCACTGGTCACAACCCCCACTTTTACAGCGTCACAACGCCCACCCTGGTCACAAGCCCCACCGCAGATTTTGGTCACAACGCCCACCTTGGTCTTAACCCCCACTGTTGAAATTGGTCATATCGCCCACCGTGGTCTTAACCCCCACCGACGTCTGCTGGTCTTAACCCCCACCGGCGCTGGTCTTAACCTCCACCTGGTCACAAGCCCCACCGCAGATTTTGGTCACAACGCCCACCCTGGTCTTAACCCCCACTTTTGAAATTGGTCATGTCGCCCACCGTGGTCTTAACCCCCACCGACGCCTGCTGGTCTTAACCCCCACCGACGCTGGTCTTAACCTCCACCTGGTCACAAGCCCCACTGCAGAGTTTGGTCACAACGCCCACCCTGGCGGTCTTAACCCCCACCGCCTCTGGCGCTAACGTGTTCCCGCGCTAACTACTCCCTTACCAACCTACAGTAACTGAAAGTAAATTAATGCTGCAACTCATTTTAGTTCGGCGTTTATTAAAAAAATGATCCCTCTTTTTGAGAATGTATTTATGTTAAACAATGGCCGCTATTAATTCTATTTATATGTGTAACTACGCGTACTAAATAAAATCTTCCAAACACAGCTAATAGTTTATGAACTATAGAATTTGTAATTGCGGTGTTATTCGTTTTGGTGAGCGGAAAAAAGTCACGGAAAGAAGTCCCCGGAAAAAAGTCGCGGCAAAAAAATCCCCAGAAGAAAAGTCACGCGGAAACAAGTCAGGCGGAAATAAAATTACCGGAAAAAAAGTCCCCGGAAGAAAAGTCACCCGGAAAAAAGTCACGCGGAAAAAAGTCTCCAGTAAAAAATTTGAAAAAGCCTTCTATTACTCTTTACCTTTTCACAATATTGTTGTTTTCGCAATTATGTCAGAGACATATTATGTGACAAATTAAATTCAGTGTATGTCAAATCACTTCATTCAGTATTAATTTAATAATTCCCAATGGCGTCGGTGTAATCGAGCGATTTAATTGTTCCTCTTGGTTTACTTCAGCTACCTCCGCAACTTGTATATCTTCGTTGGGCGCGTCGACTACCGCTGCGATTTCCCTAAAATCGACAGGAACATCTCCCTCCAGCGGTGCCAACAATTGGACATCTAGTTCTTCTTCCTCGTCCTCATCTACTAGCTCACGATTTAACATGCCCTGGACAGAGTAAGCTACCATTTGTAGGAAGCTGGCAACGTTACCAGTCCTTGAAAGTTCTTCCGTGGCATTCCTAATTCGGGTGTCGTTCAAGCGATACTTACGTTTACGATCGGCGCGAATTGGAAGCCCGCGTCCGAATGCTGCCAATTCCCGAACTGTCGTAGCGCTTACAGTTCTCAATCCATCTAAAAAACAAGTTGAGGAAACAATCAATATGACTGATCAAATATATTTTTATATATAAAGTATTTTCTATGACACAACCTAGATGCTAAACTAATAGTGTTCTTATAGTGGTTCTACTCTGTTGCAAACCTATAATAGTAATCATGTCTAATAATAATTTAGCAAAAAAAAATCAAAATACTCTATAAATATTGTCTAATTTAGAGTAGCCTATAGTATGAGCAGTAGAGTATTTTTTGCATGCAACTTACCAATGAACTGCCATACGCTTGGTCCCCGAATTTGTAGAAGTCGAACCAAACTGGCGTGGAAAGATTCTGCATCGTTGTTCGTTCTTCTAGTGCGGTTGTGCACGGACAGTGCATCTGCTCGCACTCTTTGCATCCACTGCCGTGTATGATACCTAATAGTTATTTATTGTATAAGTGTCTTAGGAAGTATTTTATCCACGCAAGAATGTTTAAACGCGAGAACGAAGTTCGAGCATTTAATTTTCTTAAGTGGATAAAATACAACTAAGACACGTATGCAATACAACGTTTTATCCACAAACAGACCAGAGAGTGGCGTTTTTAAATTAATATTTTAGAAAAATTTTATTTTGACATTTTGAACTGACTTTTGTCATACGTGTTGCTATAGATTTACCATTACATATCAACGCAGACGACGGCTTTAATTATAAGACCTATGTGTTTTATTAATATCATAAGACGTCTCTTAATAGTGGAATTATGACCTTATAATATACTGGTTGTGGATAATAGTTATTTATTGTATAAGTGTCTTAGGTAGTATTTTATCCACGCAAGAATGTTTAAACGCGAGAACGAAGTTCGAGCATTTAATTTTCTTAAGTGGATAAAATACTACTAAGACACGTATGCAATACAACGTTTTATCCACAAACAGACCGGAAAGTGGCGTTTTTAAATTAATATTTTGGAAAAATTTTATTTTGACATTTTGAACTGACTTTTGTCATACGTGTTGCTATAGATTTACCATTGTTTTAGTTATAAGACCTATGTGTTTTATTAATATCATAAGACGTCTCTTTAATAGTGGAATTATGACCTTATAATATACTGGTTGTGGATAAAATTATTTTAATAATGCGTTATTAACAATCCGAACAAAATCTGATCTCAAATACCTCATCAATAATACAAATTGTTCAGCAAGACCTTCTTCCCGGAGGAAATTATTTATATATGCGAGACCGTCAATGAATTTTTCTTGGGGAAGAAGTGGCAAGCACAATAAAAATTTAAACGCTTTCTGGGCCAATATATTGTTTTTTATTAACGGCTTCATTCGTAATACCCCCGCTTGTCTAGTGACAGCCTAAAAATAGATAAACATTTTATTTCTAATCCTTATGTTTACACACCTTATTTTATTGAGCATAGATTACCTGACAATAGTGAAAATAGCAACCTGTTCTGCAAGCTCCGGGAAAGTTCTGGCCTAACGAACGTGTTAAGGCTGCTTCAAAATCTGTCATTATCAATTTTGGGGCGAAGTCCGGCACTAACTCTTTTAATTTTTCAAAAATTGTATTATACGCCTGGGTGGTTCTACTTGCCATAAGTGCAAATACACAAGGAAATGCCTGTAAAAGAAAACGGTTTGTAGCCTTTCATTCTACTCAAAAATGTGCTGCAATCAGCTACAGAATCAAGTTAATTTCGGAAATAGAGAAATTGGTATAATTTCTTAGAGGGATAATAATACCTACATTTGCAGCTAGGAAATTCAAAAAGTACATCCCCTCTTTATCGAAAATAAAATTATTAACGAAATTTGTTATAAAAAAGTTTACCATGTGAGCCTATATTTATACTGGACACTATGTAACACGATTAACGACAATATGCATAGCCTATAACTTACAATTCCAAATTGGATAGCAGTAATGGTGAGCAACTGACTACTTGGCGGATTTCTTGGCCTTGTTTTAAAGGTGCCATCGATATTGATTTCCTCGCAGTCGCTTAAGAACCGCTTTAAATCATCAGCCAAAAAAATTACGGCGGTGGTACTACCGTGGCCAACAGTCCCCCTGCAAAATAGCTTTTCATCTATTAACCCATATCTAGGGTTATTCTGGCAAATGTCGCCAAATTCAGCTAAGGTTCTGGGCATTGCTGGATGATTTTTCAGCCGCTGCCGTTTCATGGTTTTAGACAGTGACGGAAACGACAATTGCGAAGCAGCGTCAACCGATGCACTGAAAAATTAGAAACAAGTCAAGTCGTAATCTCCCATAACCCATACACAGAAAATTTAATTATATAATATGTAACTTATATTAAAGCTGACTATTGTTGGTGCTACTTGGGTGGACTTGGGAAGATTCATGGAATATTGTCACAAAGAAAGGAAATGCCTGCTGTAATCGTCCAAGCTCCGGTAATGCTCCGTTAAAGGTAGGGGACAAACTTAACACACCCTTTAGATCTCATAATTTAGTTGAGGATTTTTTAAATTTTGTTAAACGTTTAAAAAATCAGTGGCATACCGATCTTGAATACAAAGAAATTTAGAAGCCACGTTTATTAAGACTTTTTTGTTGGCATTGGCGACATCTATAAGTGGTTAAAATATATGAACGTTTTAACTTCCCTGTATAAATTTACACTGAAAACTGAATAGCATAGGTATTATTATAGTATCGGAGATACAGAGTGTTTAACTTTTGTTTTATTTCACGTTATATGTGTCCTCGCGGACCAAGTTGTGGGGGGTTGAAATTTTCAGTATACAAATATGTATAACTCAGGACTGGCCATATTTTAGAGATGTTAGTTCTAGTGGCGTTGAAACCCCTTTTTCGAATAATATTTGATAAGCCATTTATTATTTACATATAGGTAGTATTACATTTCATATTTGGTTTAGAAAAAAAAAAGTACTATAGGTACTCTTGTAAATTAGTTAATTTAAAATTATTTTCACGCATTCTAAAACTTCCTGGAGTGTGAAAAGAAAATTCAAATTTTTACCGAAACTGAATCGTTCCTGGTCAGTAATGTGAATTTACGGTAAAACGGCTAAGCCATCTTAAATTTGGCCACTTTGTCGGTATGAATGCCACTGGATAAACTGTAAAAAATAACACACCCTCACAATGTCCTCCCCACATAATGTAATGTAGATACCTATAAATGCATGATTTTGTTTCTAATTCTATAAAGTATTTATTTGTTTTCACGCGCTTACAAAACTTTAAATGCGATTTCCAGCGAAATATCTTCGTGTTTGCACTGTATCCATATTGGTAAACTGGTAAAACAGTCATGAAAAAAAACTAAAAAGCCAGGAACAGCATTCATGAAATAAAAAGCCACGGGAAAAACAGTCATGGTATAAAAATAAGTCAAATGTGAAATTTTTGTGTACTCCTCGCCTATAAACTAGACATCAGCCACGCAAATACGGGAAAAACTACAAAAAATACTGCTCTCGTGAGCATTCTACGCATTCTACGGAACATTCTACAAAATAATAGTTTTTAGTTATTGAAATTTAATTTAATTTTTGTACATGTATAATTTAATTAACATCGTAAATCAAAGATTAATCGTTAATTTTGTTTCTAGATGACACTGTTATTACCTCAATGGTAGTTCGAAGTCGATGCTACAGTGTACAAATAGAAGCAATGATAGAAATGCAGCAACTTTATTTATAAGATTGACTTGCACAATTTAATTTAGCAAATAAAAAGATTTAATTCTTATCCAAATTAATAATTTAATTTCATCTGTCAGATTTAAAAAAAAACGACAAATTAAAATCATGGCTATGCATCATTATTTCAAAACGATTTTATTCTTTTAACTCCCACATATTTATCGGATTTCAAGGTTTTTGATGTAATTGGATGCGTAAAAAAATTATCTTTGGATTGGTACCATACTATTCTAAAAGTTTAAATGGGGAGCAGGAATCTCCAAAACCGTGGTTCTCGGTGCTATTTCCGTATGTTCCGCTGTAAAGGTATTCACCCTGTATGTAAACGCTTCCACAAGTTACTCTACAAGTACTGTCCCAATTTACTACCCCGTGTAAACCACTATTACACAAAATCGCATTGCCTAATACGATACATAGAAGATTTGGTCTAATTTTGATAAAAATCCAATAAAATCATTGGTTTCATGAATTGCGTGGAAAATGAAATAATTACGTACGTATATTTTTGATGGCAAAAGTAAGTTTGAATTATATTTTTCTAATTTTGACATATAAAATGACACTTCAAAATTGATTCACGCTTTGAAACCCAAATTTTTCGCAACCTGTTAGGAAACGAAAAACAGCTGTGATAAAGAATTCATTTCAAGATCTAATTTACACTTACGTATTTTTGTCATAAAAGGCAAATAACGTTTTTTTTTTCAAAATTAGAAAAACAAAGTAGTACAAAGGTGATGCATTTCCTGACTGGTTCATAAATCCCAAATGTTGAAATGAATTTTTTCTACTAGCGTGCGGAAAAACGCATTTTCCGCACATGTTTTAGTGCGGAAAATCCACTTTTCCGCACGGTGCGGAAAATCCACTTTTCCGCACTAAAACACTAAAACAGTGCGGAAAATGTTTTTTTCCGCACGCTAGTAGAAAAACTATTGTTCCTAACACGTGCAGAAACCTATTTTTCTGCACTTGTTAGGAAAATAGCTATTTCATCACCAGCTGCGAAACGATTCTTCATTTCACTTTTTTTTACGAAAAATTTGGTGTTTCTAAACGAATTTTAGAAAGTGTCATTTTAAAGTCAAAATTAGAAAAGACTTATATTCCAGGCTTTTTATTCCGTTATTTTTTTTTCAGGACTTTTATCTTAAATTCAATAATCACATTATAGGATTTTGGGTATAAAAGAGATAAAGGTACTATTATTTGCATAATTTAAACGATCGACGTTTGTATTTTTCATTTTGTGGCGATCAATAAAGGAATTGGAGGAGAGAGAAGTTGTATAAAAATTGCAGAATGTAACAGTTATTAACGTCATCAAGTCAAATATGCAAACTGACACAAGGTGGTATATTTAAAAATTATGAGTTCCTAATCATTGAAGTTAAGAGTTAACATTCATCAATTAACAACCACTACTAATCAGTATCTTTAAAAAGATTTCGCACTCATTTGTAGGAAGGGAATCTACAAAATTTGTTCAGTCAACGAAATATAGCAGTAAAATGTCTTAAAATAGTTTTACTTACCCTGCACCATCGCGTGAAAAAATTGTTTTGACATCGGTGCTGGTGGAAACTGCCGTCTTTACCATCCGATCTTTTAATACCAACGCCTCTTCTTTGTCATAATTAGGTAGATGCTGGTGATTTTCGCCAATTTTAAAAAAAACGTGTCCATCACAAGATGCTCTTGCAGGGCATGTTTTTTCCACGCAATCCAAATAAATGGTTCCATTCGGTTTCGATGATTTTTTCACATAAAAATAACCCTGATCATTATTACAGGTATAATACACAGACCCTTTACGAAAACCAGGAACTAGACGAACTTCCATGGCAAAAAAGAAACACAATAAAAAATTACAAGAAGCACGCGTTACCACTGATAGTTGAATAATGTTAAACACAAACTGTTCAAATAGTTCCACCACCAATTTTACACCCTTTCCGACAACGGTTATTTTGGGAAAACCTAATCTATAGGTAATATAAGTTTCAGTCACAATTCATTTTCGGATTTGTTTAAGCGGCCATTTGGTATTTCCTTAGGTATTTGCATAATCTCCAGGGGATTTTATCCCAATTTTAGTTGTTGAACGTTACGTTCTTCAAAACACAAAAGGGAACTTAAGGTTTAAACAAAACGTGCAATTGTTCAGAAATAGCTATAAACCATTCATAACATTTCTGTAGAATGTGAAATTTTATTTTTTATGGCACTTCCGGTTTAGCGAGAAATGGTTTTTTATTTTTAAATGGAACACCCTGTATTTTTTTTTATTTTTCGATTGGAAATAATTTTGGCTTTAATAAAGTATAGCACACATGTACAATTAAAATTACTCCTAACCAAGATATTGCAGATTTAATATTGTTTTATTCCAACTAAACCACAATTGCCATGAAACAAAAGGGCAACAAAAACCAACAGTGGCGTAGCCAGAATTGGGGAGGGCTATATACAGACTGAGATGTTTTAGCGATTTTTCCCAGTACCCCTTAAAAAAGAGATAAGTATAGAGAAGGTCGATCCTTCGTCGTAGTCACGATTTTTTCAAAATTCTGGAGGAGGTTCAACTCATAAATATAGTGGGGAGGGTTTTTTTAGGTGTGATGCACGTTAAACCCGTGCATATAGCCTTTCATACACTTTATGTTCAGCGTCTTTGGGGGGGGGGGTAGCCCGGTAGCCATCTCCTTAGCTACGCCACTGATAACTAGAAATGAACAAATGTCAATTGCGTATTACTTGTGTAGTACTGTCATTGAAATCATATGAAATGAATTTTTCTAATAACGAGAAGAGGGAAACTGTTTCGGACAGTAGAGTAGGTACTTGCAATAACTTGAATACGTATTCAAATAGTTTTATTTGATAATTATTGTTTATTTTCCATATTGTTCCTGTTTGGTTAGGTATTGGTTTGTGCCAGGCCAACTGTGATCCCAGTTTAATAAAAATAAATAAATGTCAAATATCATGGTTATGAGTGATTTTAATTGTACACGTACACGTGTGCTATACTTTCTTAAAGCCAAAATTATTTCCAATTGAAAAATTCAAAAACATACAGGGTGTTTCATTTAAAAATAAAAAGTTGGCACCATTTCTCGCTAAACCGGAAGTGCCATAAAAAAGAAAATTTCACATTCTAAATGAGCATAAAAAATACTGAATCTTTCTTCATTTAACCAACTTCCCATCTCCAAAGGTAACAAAGTTACCAATGGTGGACAACTTAAAATTGGCACCCTGTATATAAAAGTGCACACGCTGCTCCCCCAAATGAATATAACCGCACATCGTTGGTCACTTTTTGTCTACAGAAATATTTGCAAAAATGCCAATCCACAAATTCTATATTTCATAAACTATTAGCTGTGTTTGGAAGATTTTATTTAGTACGCGTAGTTACACATACCGAGTGGGTACTTTCAAAGCCGAACATAGTGGAATTGCATTGTAACTGATCTTTATATAGATTCCTGCTCGCCATTTAAACCCACAAGGATGGTAATGCCTTTATTATAAAAACCTCTGCTCTACTGAATACTCGTTATTATTCATATTATTTGATAGTAATAACAGAAACATCGACTGATTTCAAATAATTTACTTGACAGATAAAAAAAAGTTGACAATCATAGCAACCTATATTATTTCAAAATAGCATTATTTTATAAAATTTTTTACAGAAAAAGATAACTAAGTACTAACATTTATTGGTACCATCAGATGCGCTGTATTTTTGTCGTTCTATTCATACCATTACCATCCTTGTGGGTTTAAATGGCGAGCAGGAATCTATATAAAGGTTAGTTACAATCTTACAATGCATCAGTTCCCCTATGTTCGGTTTTGAAAGTACCCAGACGGTATAAATAGAATTAGTAGCGGCCATTGTTTAACATAAATACATTCTCAAAAAGAGGGATCATTTTTTTTAATAAACGCCGAACTAAAATGAGTTGCAGCATTAATTTACTTTCAGTTACTGTAGGTTGGTAAGGGAGTAGTTAGCGCGGGAACACGTTAGCGCCAGAGGCGGTGGGGGTTAAGACCGCCAGGGTGGGCGTTGTGACCAAACTCTGCAGTGGGGCTTGTGACCAGGTGGAGGTTAAGACCAGCGTCGGTGGGGGTTAAGACCAGCAGGCGTCGGTGGGGGTTAAGACCACGGTGGGCGACATGACCAATTTCAAAAGTGGGGGTTAAGACCAGGGTGGGCGTTGTGACCAAAATCTGCGGTGGGGCTTGTGACCAGGTGGAGGTTAAGACCAGCGCCGGTGGGGGTTAAGACCAGCAGGCGTCGGTGGGGGTTAAGACCACGGTGGGCGATATGACCAATTTCAACAGTGGGGGTTAAGACCAAGGTGGGCGTTGTGACCAAAATCTGCGGTGGGGCTTGTGACCAGGGTGGGCGTTGTGACGCTGTAAAAGTGGGGGTTGTGACCAGTGGGCGATATGACCGGTGGGGGTTGTGACCTAGACCCATTTCTAGCCGTTGCCTACAGATAAATGGGTGTCTTTCTTCTGTTCATATCGAATCCGTCTAGTCTCGTTTTTAACTAAGCATTCAAATGCTTATCAGGGTCTGCCTCGCGAACTATACTGTTGAGTACCAAAAACGGAACGTTTATATTTAGTATGGGAAAGTCCAGGGGAGGTTTGCACCTCCACTTTTTTTTACTTCGTGCATTTATTATTTTATTTTATATGCATTGAACTTTAGGTGTAATATTATTTCTTTTTTCATTGTTGGGTTAACGTTTAAAATAAACTTATATATCTCAATATCTGGTTACCGGATTTGCCGTTGTTACTTATTTATTACTGGTTCTCTCGTGGTTGCTGCTGTAATTGGAACGTTACAGTATTGCGAGTTTGTTTCCTAGTGGTATGTTCCTGGCGCCCTTAAAAATTATATCTGGACCACTTCATTGGGAACCCATCCCATCACCGTCTGATCTAGAGGAAGCAACTTGTATTATCACCTTCAATCCACGGCCCAGATCTAGCAACTTGCCTAGACGCAATTAGGTGATAACATATAGGTACGTCCACTTGCCTTGGATAATTGTCAATCACCGTGTTCCATCCCCGTAGCTGTATTGTAGGTCGTTCTCGCAACAGGGCCTTCGGATTATACCTCTGGGCAAATGCAAGAAACTTTTGGAGATACAACTTGGTAGACTGCGTGTCCTTTTCACGATAGTAGAGTTCCAAAAGCTGAAAAAGTCTTCTAGAAATGAGATCCGTGGAACCTGAAAGGTCTAAATGTTTTGACCTATTGAGGTGTTAGTACATGTGGTAGAGGTTCTCCAAAAATTTTTGTCGGGTTCCAACCCAGTGCAGGGACCCTCCAGAGGGGGTGAACCATAAAATTCGCGATTTTCCAATTTTTATTTGCTCGGATAGAGATTTCCTTAAACTTTTCAATCATCTATAATTTATCATAATAAACGGCAGCTTTGTTGTTACAAATAATTATTCTTTATTATAATTTGTGTTGGTTCTTACGGGAGCTGGAAACATTAAGAGCGTTTTTGACCAGGATGCGAATTATTAAATAGTTCTAAATTTCATTTACATCGTGTTTCTGACAAAGCGGCTGAGAAAAACAATTTTTTGACATCAATAGTTCGCTATAGCAAATTTTATTGCGATTCTAATGGTTTTAGACTCATTAGTGTGCGATTAATAATAAGGCTAAAATGATTTTTTTTCCAAATCGCTGCAGACATGCGAGGCTGCCGCCGTTGGAACCTCGATCACCCTCTCTTGCGTCTCTCACATCGCGCTGCCCTTAAACTGGAGCCTACGGTGATATGAAACTACGGGTAATTGAGAAGATCCTTCGTTGCATTAGAATCACCATGATTTAAAAGTTAATTTTGTTCAGATGTTTACTTACTGATTATTAACATTCTTGATCTTCATCATCTGAAGAATCGAAATTAGCAGTAGTAATTTCATTTTGATAGCTTTTTATTGCCATGCAACAACATGCGCCTAAACATGGAATGTTGCTGATTTTACAGGAACACCTTTTTGTAGAACATTCTATAAGTTAGAATTATTTGTAATCATTAACTAATAATGTTAAATTTTATAGAGCAATAAATATTACCTGTTTTACAAGAACAAAATGATAATTGTGCAAACTTTTTTGAATAAGATTCCCGACCCGAGTCTAAGCATAATTTATTTCACTGGGCAACTGAAGCTTGTGCACTGGTATGTATAATTTTCCATTTTTTTTTCTTGTTTCAATTCATAATTCCGGTGTCAATTGTGCTTTAAAGTGATGTAAAAGTACCAAAATATTTGTGACTGCACACTTAACAACACAGTTTTTATATCCCTCGCTCACTGCAGATAATACGGGGTGTTTCTTAAATGGCGGACACGGAGAGCACTACGCGATTCTCATCTTAAAACTGAGTTGAAAAAGTATAGGCGATTTTGTCCTAATGTATTTAGTTTCCGAGTTATTCGCATTTTAAAAATTTTAAATTTGACAACATTGCGCATGCTTGCACGGACTTTGTTTTAAACGTTTGGTGTTTTAATAAGGCAGATGAACAAGTTTCCTAGGTAATAACCTCATAGCTACAATGCACTGTTGCAACATATTGAAAAAAAATTTAACAACAGATATTTATCAGAAAGAATGTCTTCGGAGGAAGGAATACAACGTATAAAAAATTCCAAATTTATTCTGATTTAATATTTGATTGATGAACAATGCGGAACGGTTAAAATTTACCCGTTTTTCCAAAGCATAAAGGAATTGAATCTCAATCTTTGACGGAGAATAACTCTGAAACTAGCGAAGAACGGGCATTATTGTATTATATTTTTCCAATCAGTATCTGGAGGGGAAAGTTGTACTGTGCTCCGTGTTCGCGATTTAAGAAATACCCTGTATATGAATAATTCTCGTATCAGCTTCTTCATGGGTTAAATGTAGAATTGATGTGTTTAAATTATTCACCGAACCAAAGTCTTCAATGTTTTTATATCCCCCCGACGCGACGTAACAAAATTGTAATTGTGGTTCATAGCTTCCTTCATCATCTCTTCCGATAAAAAATTTGTTAAGTCTGGTTCGTTTTCCCATGAATGTATAAAGTTGCTCCACTGCACCGGAAGGGGTACATTGACATCGTCTACTATTTTTCTTATTGAGGGTTTCTACTTCTTCCTTTTTTCGCGTGTAAAGCTTTTCACAAAATTTTCAAAATAATGATCAAAAACCAAGTCAACTCTAGAAAATGTCTTAAAATTCGAAAAAATAACATTGCAAAATATACGTGCATAATCTTCTAAAGTTTTTGTGTTATTTGGTTTTCCCATACTCTGCACAATGGCACAGATTTCTTCCTTTTTTGCGTCGACATATGAAATATTTTCCCCAAAACTTTGTAAAATATGACCTAAATAATGAACAAAAGACAACTTTTTATAATGTACCTACCCAAGCTACTTTTATTAGTAGGTACGGATACATTCCCATTTGTTGTTAATGATAAAGGATGTTCTGTTAATTCATAAATTCATAAAATTTAAAATTATTCAATGATTACAGATAGTTCTAACTTATAGGGTGTTTTACAAAAAGGTGTTCCTGTAAAATCAGCAACATTCTATGTTTAGGCGCATGTTGTTGCATGGCAATAAAAAGCTGTCAAAATGAAATTATTGCTAATTTCGATTCTTCAGATGATGAAGATCAAGAATGTTAATAATCAGTAAGTAAACATCTGAACAAAATTAACTTTTAAATCATGGTGATTCTAATGCAACGAAGGATCTTCTCAATTACCCGTAGTTTCATATCACCGTAGGCTCCAGTTTAAGGGCAGCCCGTGTGAGAGACGCAAGAGAGGGTGATCGAGGTTCCAATGTCTGCAGCGATTTAGAAAAAAAATATTTTAGCCTTATTATTAATCGCACACTAATGAGTCTAAAACCATTAGAATCGCAATAAAATTTGCTATAGCGAACTATTGATGTCAAAAAATTGTTTTTCTCAGCCGTTTTGTCAGAAACACGATGTAAATGAAATTTAGAACTTTTTAATAATTCCCATCCTGGTCAAAAACGCTCTTAAAGTTTCCAGCTCCCGTAAGAACCAACACAAATTATAATAAAGAATAATTATTTGTAACAACAAAGCTGCCGTGTATCATGATAAATTAAAGATGATTGAAAAGTTTAAGGAAATTTCTATCCGAGCAAATAAAAATTGGAAAATCGCGAATTTTATGGTTCACCCCCCCCCTGGAGGGTCCCTGCACTGGGTTGGAAGCCGACAAAAAATTTTGGAGAACCTCTACCACATGTACTAACACCTCAATAGGGCAAAACATGTAGACCTTTCAGGTTCCACGGAAATCACGATAGCTCCGATTTAGAACTCTAGTAACGAGGGGTGGGCATAGGATCGAAGTATCGGAAAATTTTTGTTTGAAGATCAGCAACCGCTAAAGTAAAATGCTCTCCTGTACAAATTGGCATGATGACTATATCTTTTAAAAGGGGGATATTCTCTAAGGTGAAACATGCGATTTCATGATGTAGTAGCAATGTTTCTTCTTTTGGCTGCGGTTTGGGGAAGTTTGATATTACGCGATCGGTTCAAATATAACTGTATAACTCTCTAACAAATATAACTCTTGACAGAAATATAAATTTTTCAAATCCTACAATAATTTAAACCAACAGCAGCAGGAACTCCAACAATCAGGGAGACCACATTACAGGATCCGCCAGCTGGAGGCACAGCTTGTGGTAAGTAATTAATATTACTTGGTTCTTGGAAAAAAATTGTAAATGTAAATTTTCAGTTTTAGCAACATCAGGGAAAAGCCCACCAACGCAACGAGAGGTCAGATCCCATCACTGGAATTGTAAGATAAATACCTTAGCATATTTACTTCAGGAAATACCAAGAACTACTTTTTTTCAGACGCCGATCTATAAAAAATTTCAAATCCTGGGGGACAGTCAACTGCTGCGGTTCGCTCAGCAGGTCCTGGGCTATCCTAGCTCAGCTGTAACAAAGACCGGTAAGACAATCTCATTTTAACAATTGTTATTACAGATATATATCAAAAGCTTCCTTTTAGAGGACACTGCAAGCCGCAGAATAGGGCTTAGTGTAAGCGGCCAGACGATCGGTCAATAAACCAAGAGGCCATCAACGACTGAAGTTTCAGAACAAGTGGTAATAATGATCGGCACCAACGACATTTTAAGGGTAAATACGTTTTTAATTTATCCTGTTTCAATCATAAATGTACTGTTTTTTTAGAACTATGATATCGAAAGGTCCATCGCCGAAATGGACCGATTGATGGAGTTATTGAAACGTCGCGTCGTCGGTGCAAAAAAATTATGGCTTGTACTGTGCCTCCGATTCCAAAGTTGATGGACTCCAGCGGCCGGCACGTGGAGAAACTGGGTCAATTAAATAAACACATCCTGGCCATGGCCGATAGTGAGTTTCGATTTTATTAAATCAATAATCCGAGAAAGCCTGAATTTCCATGTAGTCATTTACAGAATGTTACTTGGTGTTTTCTTTCTCAATTTTTTATTACTTCGGTTCCCACTTGGAGAATGGACGTCAATCAATTTATTACAGAATGTGCTTCACACCAAACCGCAGGAACTGCAAATCGCTGTTAAGATGTGTATATGTTACGGGTAAACTGAGGGATGGGCATTAACCTAGGGTTACCCATGTAAAGCGCACTCAAAGGCGTCTTATTCTGTAGGTGTTTGGAGGCTTTTCACTGCGCTTTACCCGGGCAATCCTAGGTATATCCACATTCCCCACGTTATACCTAACATACACATCACACACAACTTGTGTATTCAACATTCACTAATGCCTGTATATTATAATTACCAACTTAAATATCGCTTGATGACAAATGACTACTTAACAGAACATAATATTATCCTCTATCCTAATAATCAATTATATTTTCAGACGAAATCATCTACGCCTTAGATGTGGCGCAAGAATATTTCGCGTCGCCGACTACAGTGTCAACGAACTATTTCGAAAGGTACTAATGAGAACCTACTAATTTATAATACTTATTAATTACCACCAGTGTTGGGTAGGATCTAGATTCACCATGTGGATCTAATATCTTGATCTAGGTCTTTTTTACATGAGGATCTTCTATCTGTATCTAGATCATATTTTTATAGATCTTTCAGCATTAGATCCAAAGATCCGCTATTCAATTAACGTTTTTTTTTTCTAAAATTTAATGTAATAATTTCTATTTAACTTGTTCATTACCAAACGTTAGGGACGTGTAAAGCCTACGAAAATATGAAAAACAGTGCATATGATAGCATAAAGTATAATATGTAGTAGTCATTTTAGTGGTGGTTGGAAATTAATGAATAAATAATAATAATAATGAATTACAAGTAATTCATTACTGTAATTAAATTACTTTTCGAGTAATAAGTAATTGTATTGAATTACTTTATTCCACAAGTAAGGAGTAATTGTAATTCATTACTTTCTTCTAGTAATTCTTGTCGAATAAATACATTAATTTTCTCATTACTTTATTTCCAAAAAAAATTATTTTGGGGTATTTTCACATGTTAAGGGCAAGTTTTACGTAATTGAGCACGTGGTTGTCGCACAATTGGTATTGCATTAGCTTGTACAGTTCATTCCCTGGCTTTATGTCCCTAAAAGATTAACGCAGATGTATACGCAACGATGCTCGACGTGCCCTGCCGATGGCTAACGGTACACCAGGTAAAAGCTATCCAGTGCCGTAGCTTACTTTGATAGGTACTTTGATTTTGTTGTAATTTATTTCTAATGCCTAATATTATAGTTAAGTTAAATTAATAGTGCTGGTTGTAGTCAATTTATAATGTACGTATCTTTATTTTAAAATATTTGTAAGTACAATTTAAAATAAATTCAATTTCTATTTACCCTGTAAAGTTATTTGTTTTGAACGCTACTGACAAACCTTTCTCGCTACTTTCCGGTTGTAAAACGACGTCCCAGCTATTGTCTATCTTACTTTAACGCATTAGGTGAAAGCTAAACGAGTATGAACAATCTTAGAAATTTACGTTCAAGGTTCAGGTATGCGAGGGCCATAAGCAAAACAGAGACGACCGACAGTAGTAGGTCGCATCATAAATTCTGCGTTAATCTTTTAGGGACATACAGGTCACACGTTTTAAGAATTCCTCGGGCCGCGCAACCCGAAGGCGAATCGGGAAGCGCGGCGTTTAAAAATTTTAAATTCAAGCAGTGGCGTCACGTTCATGCTTTTAGGTATAAAATAGAACGGTTTTCATGCAATCGCAACACATATTTTATTGTCACGAAAATATTTATAAACATTATAAATTATTTCTCGCGATTGACCTCTTAATATTTGGCCGCTTTTTCCCACTTTAGAACTCAATAAGTCTAACTACCTGTTGCAACTGATAATTACTGTGCCACTGGTACCGCGCGAAAGTGGTAGGACGAGTGTGAAGGTCACTCCCACCATAAATTTTGGACAAGTGCGCACCCACAGCCGAGGAATTCTTAAAACGTGTGACCTGTAAACCCAGGGAATGAACTGTACTCAGGTAGAATCTTGCAAGAAGCCATTGATTGACAGGAGAAGGATTATTTTTAAAAGGTTTTACCCCATCTGAGATTAAAGTATTAATTTTGGTGTAGTTCCTTTCACGGGCAAACCCAAAGATCTTATCTGAACAAACTTTATGCAAACTAACAAATAATTCTCAAACAATAGATTTTTAACATCTGGTGTTCTGTCCGTTTTCTTAAAATTTCCAGGCGAGCACTTACAACTACTTGTAACTACAAAATATAAAGTATTTAAACATTACTTAAATTTTAGAATTCCTAAAATTTCTTTAATGCCCGATTGCACCGTCGTCACTTAAATTTTAAGCGAGCCTTAAAAGTTGAATTGCCATGGATACAATTGTCACCAAGAATTGTATCCATGGCAATTAAACTTTTAAGGCTCCCTTAAAATTTAAGTGACGACGGTGCAATCGGGCATTAGAGGTAAAAATATTTTTGAATGGGGCGCAAGATCTAGTAGATGTTTTTAAAACAAAACGTTTTGCATTAACAGATGTTAATTTTGAAACTCAACTGTTGTTAAATTTAAACACGGAGCACATGAACTTAAAATAAATTTTTGTTTTTATTTCTTTTCTTTATAAAGTAATGACTAAAGTAATACATTACTTTGGTGAAGTAATGGGTAATTGAATAAATTGTAATGCATTCCTTTTTAAAAGTAATGTTCCAACCACTGGGCCGCCCGCCCGCCACTCATTATCACTAAAAGGCGACATAGGGGATTAGGATTACGCCCCCACCCATTTTCCAAACTAATTGATCAGAAATTACAAAATTCGAAAGGATCTATAAACGATCTAGATACTTTTTCAAAGATCTTGAATCTTGATCTAGATCCATTTTTGGGCTTGGATCTTTGATCTGGATTTAGATCCTATTTTTTAAATGTATCTGGATCTGCATCTAGATCCCTATTTAACGGATCTTACCCAACACTGATTACCACAATACAATTTGTTACAGGTTTTTCTATTATGGCAGTCGGAGAGACGAGATCCATTTGAATTATGAGGGGTTTCCGGTTTTCAAGGCGTTATTAGACATGGTGGTTCGGTAGTTCCACCGACGAACGCCCCCCCCCCCGCACACCGGGTTTTCAGTGGCCTTAAACAGGCCACCCCCACAATTATTGCACATGCAGTTGTCCTAGTAATTTATTCGACTGTTTGAACAATATTTGTAAGGTTGGTGATGTAGTACAACAATACAGGCGGTCTTCGAATAATAAATTATGGTCTGGGCCTTATTTAAAAGTATTAGAATATAATGTAGGTAGCAATAAATGACTATATTTTCAGATTCTTGGTTTTGCAGACCCTTAGCTTAAACTTTTGTATGTGTCACTAATTAGTTTTTTAGTTGCAGCGGCCTTAAACAGGCCACCCACACAATTCTTGCACATGCAGTTGTCCTAGTAGTTTATTCGATTGTTTGAACAATAATTGTAAGGTTGGTGGTGTTGTAGTACAATAATACAGGCGATCATACGAATAATACATTATGGTTTGGGCCTTATTAAAGAATATTACATTAAAATGTAGGTAGCAATAAATGACTGTAGATTAAACCTAAGTATACCCAGTATAATAAATATGAAGGTAGTAGGTACCTACTTTCCACTGTTTCCAGTTTTATATTTCTACCGAGAGATCAATAAAAAAACCAATTAGGGCAGGTTGTGAAATTGAATTATTTTAAATTGGTACTGTAGCCACATTCACAGAATGACAATTCTGACATGAAAATTTAAAACTGAACGCTCTTGTCTAAGTTTTTTATTTGATTATCAAATATTAAAATATTATTATCAAATAAAAAACTTAAAAACTTAGACAAGAGCGTTCAGTTTTAAATTTTCATGTCAGAATTGTCATTCTGTGAATGTGGCTACAGTACATTATGTATGTATGTAGCGGAATTTTGAAAATATGTGTATGGGATATGAAAGTAGAGCATACTTGAAGGGAAACAGTTTTTTGCCGGACTCTCTACCTTCAAAATGGAGGCCGCTATGAATTTTTCAAAATTTCGACTTTAACGCCTCATAACTCAAAAACCAGTTATCTGATCAGGTTTCGCAACAACTTGTTTGAAAGCCCTTTGAAGGTACTACACCATGAAAAAAAATTATTTACTAAATCCAAAAACGGTCGCAACTTTGAAACATTATTACAAAAAAACTGGTCTAAGGATTTTGTTTAAATTTTCTATACTTACCTATGCAGCTTGGTATTAGCTACATTTTTGTTTTTTGATGAACGCCAGAATTCCACTGTGACGCCCTCTACGAGGTATTGAAAATCGGAAATTGATGCTCCTATAGCGCCTTTATTAGTCAAAATATGAAAGAAGTTTAAATATAAAAGCTATTTAGTATATAATTCTGCATTTTCTTAAATGTATATCACGTATACAGGGCGTTTGAGTTCCATAGGACAATAAGCAACTTTGTTATTTTAAATGAATTATTATTATTATATGTAATTGAATGGGTGATCTGGTTTTATTTAAAACAAACCCTGTAGCGACCGCAGGCCAACGAATTTCTCCCAAATTGTGGCTGTTATATGAAGGCCCCTATAAGGTGGTTCGCCGCCCACAGAATAATGCATATACCTACCATCGCGGACCCAATCACCGATACCCTTAAAGGCTCAACCCCCACACGGGACGCCCATGGCCACGACCGTCGTTGCAGAAGTAAAGGCTGCGCGGGCAGGTAACAAACGCCGAGTCGGACAACCCTTACCTGTTCAGTCTCCCTGCAACATGGGCTGCAGAATCAAGGAAGATCCCCGCTTGAGCAAGGGAATTTATGGAACGGCGAAGGCCACCCCGCTGAGTGTTATTAAAGAATACACCGACGTGCCATAATGCCGGGTATAGCCAGGGGTCGTGAACCGCGAACGAATAAATCAGTTCCAAGGGAGCCCGAGTTCAAACCCCGAAAAGACCCGGAGAAGGAACAACCGGCCGCCCCCGTATCAGCCAGTCCTTATATCAGCCCCCTAGGACTGGAGGAATACATTGATCTAGAAGTGTCCCCCTGGGACGAGGATTTTCCGAACAGACCTCCGACTCCGTTTTCGCTAAGTGCCCGCCTAGCCGACGCGAACCGGTTGAAACGGATCGCCGCCACCGGTAACTCGCCTCTCCAGAGTCCGGAGGTTGTGGCCCAGCGCTACCAGAGAGATCCGCCGCCGCCAACTCGCCTCTCCAGAGTCCGGAGGTTGTGGCCCCAGCGCTACCAGAGAGATCCGCCGCCGCCAACTCGCCTCTCCAGAGTCCGGAGGTTGTGGCCCCAGCGCTACCAGAGAGGTCCGCCGCCGCCAACTCGCCTCTCCAGAGTCCGGAGGTTGTGGCCTCAGCGCTACCAGAGAGATCCGCCGCCGCCAACTCGCCTCTCCAGAATCCGCGACGCACACACGATCAACAACGGATTAGGGGACAACAAATAGTGTAGTGGGTGAGCGTAAGCAAAGTGTCGCGAGTGTTTATGAACATCTATAAAAACAAACATTATTATTATTATTATTTTTGCTATTCATAAAGGGGGAGATTGTAGAGCCCCGGGTTTTACTTATGCATATATGTTTGGTGTGTGTGTTTTGTTCTTTTTAATAAAGCTTTTCTATTACATTGTACCGGTATCGAATCTATTGTTTCTATTATACATAAGTATGCAATAGATTAAGAATTTACCTTTCACTCCTTAGAGTAAATACAGGGTTTTTATTCATGAAAGAAATGATTCTGTAAATTGTAATAATTTGAATAAAGCTTGACCGCCGCCGTACTGACGCCAGTACCGAGACATCAGGTAAATGTCTTAGGACGGAAATTGGGATTACCAGCTCTATCGGTGTAAAGGACAAATAAAGTTTATTATGTCGCAATAAATGCTCCTTTGCTAAAACGCCGGCTTGGGGTTTCCCAGGGAAACACTTGTCACACAAACGTGGGAATGCAAATTAAATGTGCCTGCTCTCTTTGTTTCCAATACTCCGAAATTATTTACCAAATTTAGGTCACTCGTAGGAATGTTTGAGAATCCGCCGTTCGGCTCCCACGTGCAGCGGAATTTCACCCCCGCTGTATCCACGTTTGGACTATACAGGGTGTTAGGTAAACATGCGGCAAAAATTCAAGGGGTTATTCCTTGGCCTATTATAAGAATATTTTGCCCTATAATGATTTCTGAAAAACCCATTTGTTTCGAAGATACAGGGTGAATAAAATTTGTGACAGTAACAACATATTTTTATTATTAAAAGGTACATGTAAAGTTGCTCAATTTACACTAAATATTCGAAATGACTTCCTCCAGCCTGGATACAATACAAGCATTCAATCTTCTCGTCATAGAGTGCCGAACTCTCTCAAACACACCAGGGTTGTTTCTAATTGAGTTACACCCAGCAATTATCCGATTTCGCAATTCGTCCAAATTCTCCACTAGAGTAGTGTAAACTAATGACTTCAGAGAACCCCATAAAAAAAATCATCGGGGGGATTTAAGTCTGGGGATCGAGCAGGCCATGCGTTTGGCCCACCTCGGCCAATCCAGCGATCTCAATGTAAACTACTGCGACCGATTCAACAAATATCGAATATGGTTGTCGCAAATATTGTTCACCCTGTATCTTCGAAACAAAGGGGTTTTTCAGAAATCATCAAAAGACAAAATATTCTTAAAATAGGCCGAAGAATAACCCCTTGAATTTTTGCCGCATGTTTACCTAACACCCTGTATAAGCAAAACAATTTTGAATGATAGGATATTCTTGATCTAACAGTCTCGAATCGACATCCAAATAACCAGTGTTCTAGCGCTATAGGTGTTCCTCGGCTGCTGAGTTTCCAGTTTCCTAGCGCTGTAGGTTTTCCTCGGCTGCTGACTTTCCTTTTCCAAGCGCTGCAGGTTTTCCTCGGCTGCTAACTTTTCTTGTCCAAGCGCTGTAGGTTTTCCTCGGCTGCTGACTTTCCTTTTCCAAGCGCTGCAGGTTTTCCTCGGCTGCTGACTTTTCTTGTCCAAGCGCTGTAGGTTTTCCTCGGCTGCTGACTTTCCTTGTCCAAGCGCTGCAGGTTTTCCTCGGCTGCTGACTTTTCTTGTCCAAACGCTGTAGGTTTTCCTCGGCTGCTGACTTTTCTTGTCCAAGCGCTGTAGGTTTTCCTCGGCTGCTGACTTTCCTTTTCCAAGCGCTGCAGGTTTTCCTCGGCTGCTGACTTTTCTTGTCCAAACGCTGTAGGTTTTCCTCGGCTGCTGACTTTTCTTTTCCAAGCGCTGTAGGTTTTCCTCGGCTGCTGACTTTTCTTGTCCAAGCGCTGTAGGTTTTCCTCGGCTGCTGACTTTCCTTTTCCAAGGGCTGCAGGTTTTCCTCGGCTGCTGACTTTTCTTGTCCAAGCGCTGTAGGTTTTCCTCGGCCGCTGACTTTTCTTTTCCAAGCGCTGTAGGTTTTCCTCGGCTCCTGACTTTTCTTTTCCAAGCGCTGCAGGTTTTCCTCGGCTGCTGACTTTCCTATTCCAAGCGATGTAGGTTTTCCTCGGCTGCTGATTTCCCGGTTACCACTTCCTGGAGCGTAGTCTCTACCGATTATTATTTTCTTGTTCAGGATCATCAACTATTAGCCTCAGACTATCACTACGAGCTTTAGCTGCACGGCAAGCACCATCAAGCTTTAGCCTAACAGCTACAACTAATAACTTCCAATTATACCTTACAACTAGAATACCTATAATAACTATTTTCATACCCTGTGGCTAGGGTTTTTTGCAGTTTCCCCTAGCTATTAAGGTAAATACCGGGGTATTTGGTTAACTCGGCTGCAACTTTTTTTGAGGACAATAAATAAATTAATCCTCTGTTTGTGTTTTATTTTTGATTAAGTTCAGTACTCTATATCCCGAACCTAATTCCAGTTAGTACTAGACGATCACCACGTGAGGCGAAGACGATCGTTGGCCAAACTTGCGCAAGGGTATGTCGTCGGGACACACGGGATGTTACAGTATTAAGCAATCCCAACCACCCAAATTATCAAACCCTTCAACAAAACCTGCATGCCCTAAACAAATCAATCCACTTCCCTTTCAACATCAGATCAGAAACTGTATTGGAACAACTTAACGTAAATATCCCCAATTTTCCACAATAATCCGAACTAGCCCCCCCCCCTGGCTGCTGCTGATAGCGGCAAATGTAAACCTGAGTGAAACTACGCCAATTCACAAATTGATCGGTCAATTTTCCACCAATAAAAACGTAGTATTTATTTGGATCCAGCACACATATTATCTATAAAGGGGAACGAAATAGCAGACACGCAAGCGAAACAAGCAACAACAGCTTCAATAATCCATGACAATACAAGAACTATCGAAGACTACCAAAAGTTTGCTAAAAATCAAATCCATCTTTTATGGAAGCAACATTGGAAATCTTTAACAAGTAATCACCTTAGGATGATAAAAGAAGATGTACCTATCTACTTCCATGGAAAATAAAAAATGGATTAACAAGAAAGGAAGAAGTACCTATGCATCACAAGGCTACAGATTGGCCACACACACCTTACTCATTCACACATCCTAAAAAGAGAACAACCGCCAACATGCAACCAATGCCACATACAATTGACAGTAAACCACTTGCTACGTGAATGCCCAAAATTTGCACACATACGGGAAAATTCACCACCATACAATAATACTATTAAATATCTGGCAACACCCACTGGTATACAACAATACCTATGTTTTGTTAAACAAATAAATATATTTAAGGAAATCTAATATGACATATGACATGTAGTACCTATCCTAAATGTAAACTTTCAGTGCCAATAACCCTGGCAGTTGAGGCACTATCCGACCCCTTATATAATGCGCAAAATCCCGTTCAATGAAAAAAGTACGGAAGCGTTGAACGCAGCAATCCACTTAAAAAATTATTATTAATATTAATAATACCAGTATAATTGCATAAAACGTAATTACTTATTGCTAATTGCAATTTTTAGCTCCTTGTAGTTACTTATTAAAGCCTCGGAAATGATTATTCTTCATTTCTATAAATTTGTTCTTATGAAAGTACACGAACGCACGAAAAGCGTAACACACCTCACAAAAAACGTTTTGACACTTTACTTTGACACATCTTGTCATAGACATTTGAACAGTACCTATTTGAAAAACATGATGTATGATGTATTACCTATATGAAGTGAAAATACGAGTTAGTATGTATTGTGCAATGTACCTACAAGAATAATCCCAAAAATATGTTTGTTGTTCGAGTTTATATAGTTTAAACTGAATTTGGAAAATCGTTATTTGTGATTGTGAAATAATACAAGTGGTCCCAAGTAAAAGAGAACGAAAAATAAATATGTATTAAAATACCAGATAGTGATACAAAAAAAGTAAGTACAAAAAAAATTTGGTTTAAAAATACTACCAAGCTATAATGTTTTTTTCATTTCTATATCTTAGCGTTTTACGATTTTTAACTTCTGAATATAATTTAAATCCTAACAACCAATACTATACATTTTCGATTCAAAGAAATAGTAGAGATACATATTTTGCAAATAAGATGAATTACCTACTCTGACCGCCCGACGCGATATGGTCCCCTACTTTGCACTATGCTTGCACTTACTAATACAGATACTATCTTTGTATAGATGAATCTTTGTCTGCAAATTTTAAAATAGTTTGCTTCAAAATTATCCTTACATAACATAGAATACCCTGCATTTTTGTGATCATAGTAGTCCTTAATATGCTGAAATTTGGGATGCAGATGTTCATGTCAAAACCGACGTGACATCATTTGAGTTCAACTTTTAATACCAATAATTTCGATTTTACCGATTTCGGTCCTTCTTTGTACGACACTATTGAGTTCGTCCACTGGTTTGTGCTTTTCTATAGTTAATCGAGTGAGTTCAATTTTTAGTACTTATAATTTCTATTTTGCCGGTTTCGGTTCTTCTTTGCACGACACTATTGAGTTCGTCCACTGGTTTGTGCTTTTTCTATAGGTGAATCGAGTGTATCGGTGTGGTTCGTGATAATGGCAAACTGCGCAGCAGATAATTGTGGTAAGAAGCGAGGTCAGGGTATTGCTTTATTTACGTTTCCCAAACATTTGCAACAAAGAAAACAGTGGGTTAAATTGTGCAAAAGAGAAAATTGGACACCTACAGCTTATTCACGTCTATGTGAGGTAAGTATAGGTACAATTTAGTAAGATTAGGTTCGTTATTTAGAGAACTCCATTTGCTGCAGTGTCACTTCGAAGTCTCGCAAATTATACAAAATGCCGATGGAAGAAAAAGACTGAAAACCAATGCAGTACCTACTATTTTTACATCCCATAGTGATGAAAATATAAGTGCAGATTTGGAATCTATTCCATCTACTTCGACCTCCACGAGAACTTCACCGAACAACGAAGTTAATACTCAGGTTTGTGAGAATTTGCAGCCTATTCCAACCACATCCAACTCTACGGGAAATTCTTTAACTATAATTTTATTAACAGCGGACCAATGACCGAGGTTTGTCGAAACTAATGTGTAAATTGTAAAATTCACCCTTACGCAACTCGAGAGATTGGTTTATAGAAAACGCTTTTAACTCTAATACTTCTGATTAAGTTCAGCGATATAGGTTCTGACTAACGACTCTAATGATTCTGAAGAACTGAACCGTTCACAACCGCCTACTTTTCAAGTAGTTATGTTGATCAAAAGTGAACCAAAACTAATTTACTGGAATATTCGTTTCTTTTGTTATAGGGCAATTACGAAAACCGCTTCAGAAACAGAGACAACCGCGAGCTTTTGCAGGATCCGACAGGAGATACACTTGGTTTAATGAATGTGAAGTGCCAGCATTGTGCAGCCTTACATTTTGCACCAGAGGTTAGGGGTCGTCACACGGACGAATTCAACGACTGCTGCAATTTTGGTAATGTAAGGCTCCCAGAACTTAAGGTGTATCCCACAGAATTAGAGCATCTTCTGAATGGAACTGATCCTTGCTCTAATAATTTTCGGAAGTACATTAGGAATTATAACAGCAGTTTGGCTATGGCATCAATGGGTGCCAACGTAGTTACTCCTCGTGGAAATGGTTCGTACTGTTTTAAAATACACGGACAAATATATCATGCAGTAGGCCCTTTGTACCCTGATGTCGGTAATAATCCTGCATACGGGCAAATTTATATATTGGACTCTGAAATGGCAACAACGGAAAGGTTAAGGAGTTCCGCAAATTTAGGTTGCATTGCATCTGTAATGAGTCAGGTAGGTACTCTTTTGGTGAATATAAATCCATATGTTGCTTCATTACGGATGATGAAAGAAGTAGTGGAGGAAGAAGAAAGACTAGCTTTGGTGGAAAATAGACCAACTACATCGGTCAGGATGTTTTTTGATATATCGAAATCAATGGATCGAAGGCGATATAATACACCCACTGCTAACGAAATTGCTGCTGTATTCGTAGGTGAAGATGGTGAGGTACCGTTGACTCGGAATTTTACAGTTTTTGCGAGAGGTGGTGGTCTGCAACGAGTTTCGTATATGGATAAGAGTTGTGATCCATTGACATACCCTCTTTTATTTCCTGAAGGTGATTTCGGATGGCATTTAGACCTTTGTAAACAGGAGTCTCTTCGAAAAAGGACGCGAGTTACGCAGAAAGAGTAGGGCAGTAAATTTATGTGGAATGGGCGTTAGTCTGTTAGGAAATCGCTCAGAGTACAATCAGCTTGCAGCAGCAGAATTTTGGTGTGCTTCCCCATAAATTAACAACATATGTCAACGTATTCATTATTAGTACGATGAGCCATTCGTTTTTACTTTCTTTAGTAAAATTATCACAACAATTTAAGGAAAACCAACGATGAAATATCTTGACAGATGGGAAACATTACTGGCATCAACCTATTTAAAAGACATATCTTGGATACGTGAAAACAGAAAAAGTTGTAAAATTATTCAAAAATCATATCTCTATTATAATGCAACTTTTGTTAAGGTGTTTTAGGTTTAATCACCTTCTTTTAAGGTGGTTAATCACCCCTTAAAAATAAAATCACAAGACCGGGAACACTCTGTATATTCGTTTTATACGACCCTACTGTAAACGCGGCATATGCTGCGGGTACCCAGCTAGTAATTTAATAATATAATAAAAATCGAAAACGAACGCTCGGCCGAGGCCACACTAACTAATAATGTTAAGAACAAAATAATGGCACTACAAACATTTTTTCATTTTAAATGTTAAATGTAAAATCACCAATGTGTAATGCAACCAAATTATTAAAGATTTGAATTAAAAATACTTTGTAAAAGTAAAAGTTTTTTGAAGAATGTAAGCTTCCTTTTTCATCTTCCAAAAAAGTACCTATGTTGTGTTGGTGTTTTTTTGCCCATGCCATTTTAGGAATATACAGCCGTGAGTATATCAATTTGGAAACTGGAAATTGTTTATATTAGTATTACCATTGAATATTGTAGTAGGTATTACCTATAATTTTATTAATTTTTTTAATTACGATAATCCAAATGTTTTTATCTTTGATTTGAAACAGTTGAGTACTAGTATAACAGGACTTTTTATTGCAATTACTGTAAATTAACGACTTTTACCAACTTTACCACCGCACCGTGGGTGGGCGCGTATGTGGTGTGAGGGTAAACATTTGTTATTTGACGATAAGCGCAAGATTAGGGAAGCCTAGAAGTGCCATCGGAGCATTTTTTTTATAATTCAGAGCTTAAACTCTGAATTAGAATTATAGCAATTCGTATTAGGTATATGTGCTTCCGGTTTCAGTGCTGGTATACGGAAGCAGAATAATAAAATACGAAGTTAGGTAATTGTTACGATTCTAAAGCTTGTTGCTCACTTGTCCGTCACGTTCCGGTACAGCGCCGTCCGTCAACTGACGCTACCATAGCCCACTGCTGTCTATGACGGGCCGCGACGGAACGGAAAAGTTAATTTAATTATATGTGTTTAATCCTAGCCGCATTTTGGCGGTACGTGCCGTGCTGGAACGTGACGGACAAGTGGGCAACAAGCTTTATTCAGAGTTTAAAGTCTGAATCATTTAAGAAAATGCATCGGTGGTATTTCTACGCTTCCGTAATAGTGCGTTTGAACTTATCAATGAGAAGTGTCGAGGAATTCTTTTAGTCAGATCTGAGTAGTAGGTACCTACTTCATCATTATTGGTAACATTTTTCTATAATTACCTACCTACTAATGTAAAACATAATTGAATCCAAATTGGAATTATTGCTGTATTAGTAGATAGTAGGTACATTGGGCAACAATCAATAAAATGCGTCCTGTTCAAAGGTAAAATATTTATATTAGCAAAATATTACAAAAGAAAATATTTTTTCCAGTTTAAAAATCAGTATTTGGACGCTTTTCAAGCCAAGCTCTAATTGAAGGAAGAATAAGCACATTGTCTCTTACTAGCTGCAAGTTAGGATAATCTGCAAGCAAGTCTTGCTGGCTGTAGAAGTTCAGGGTATCAAGTAGACCCACGAAATAAAAATCAGCCCATGTTAACTGAAACAAAACATTTTATTAAAATTATGTCCACTGAAGTGAATGAGCCTCATGAGTAATCTTAACTTTTTTTTTGCAAATGAAAAATACAATATACCTACGATTTCCATCCCTAGCTAGCCGCAGTGCTACCCATTACACAGCTAATTCAGCATGGGAATTTGCGTCACTTTTATCCGGATTATAAAATACAGTTCTGTTTACATATACTAACCTTGCCGAGTGCTAGATGTCCTTTATTAGTTTTGGCAATGGTATCAAGACGGCAAAGGTAATAAGGAAGAGTTTCCTTCAAGAGTTGGTCCTTATGAGATTCCTTAATAGCTACGTCTTGTTCATAATGATACTGAGCAATCTCTGCAACAAATGTACCCAAAGTTATAAAATTAACTCAAAATTAATTTTTTAACTTACTCTGACGAAGATCATTGACTGTATCAACAATTGCATCAATTTCCAAATCTTCCCAGTCATCCTTTCCAACAAGCTTCATTTGTTTAGCCAAATAACGAGCTATTGCAATGCTTTGATAGGCTTTTTTTCCGTTTACTTCCAATATAGGCAGTTTTCCAAAAGGCATATCTAAAACAATATAAAAAAGATGTTTTTGTTTAGGTAATAGTTAAAATTCTTACTGTGCTTCTTATCTGGCCAGTTTTCAGGATCACAACGGACATCTTCAAATTCAATTCCTCCATAACTCATGAGGAAACGAAGGGGTTCTGCAAGAGCCTTAATAGGGAAGTATGTAAGTTTGTATGAAGGAGCCATGTCTGGTATTCCTGAAAATTAAAATTTTAAGTACTTATAATAGTGCAAGTTCTAGACCAGATTTTTTGTTTCATTTTTTTAGACAAATGACATTGTTTTTAAAGTCTTTGTTTTCAAAATACTCATTTAGATCGTTACCGCTGTTAAGTTTGGTTTAATTGCTAGACCAGATTCAACAACTAGACCAGATTTTTGCGTTTTTTTAGGTAAATGAGTCTGATTTTATGCTTGAAAAGCTGGACCAGATTTTTAAAAGTGACGCTTTTTAGTTGAAAATGATGTGAAAAAACAAGACTATTTAGCTAAAGAAATTAAACAAAAATGGGTAGAAAAGAGGGGTGTTCATTTTGGTTTCAAATTGTCTCAGGAATTTCGAAAACTTCAACGGATGAAATTTAAAAACAACCCATTTTCCCTCTAAAACGCGTTTTGAAAAATCTAGTCTAGACAAAATGGATGGATATTCAAGGGTTTTTTGGGGTGAAAAAAAACTTCAACGGTTGAAAATCAGGGTTAAAATCCTGATTTTTATTAGTTTTTATAAACTTCAACGATAAAAACTTAAAATCTGTTTTGCTCAAAAAATGCGTTTTTAGAAAATCTGGCCTAGAAAATATGTTTGTGTTTTTCATGGTTTTTGGTTAGAAAGTGAGTGTTTTGAAAACAAATACTTTAAAAACAATGTCATTTGTCTAAAAAAAAAGAAACCAAAAAATCTGGTCTAGGATATGCACTATTATAACTACTATTTTATTTAGGAAAAAATTAGGTGGGAAAATATTAATGTAACCTGCTTCTTTTACACTTGAGTAATCAACGTACTACCAGTGGAGTAGCCAGAGATGAAGGGAGGGGGGGGCGAGATCCTTTAGGGGCGCATTTTTGGTGCATCATATTGGAATAATATTGGTTTTATGTTCTTTTTTTTCTAAGAGGCGCTAGGAGCGCCGGTTGATAGGGGTGAGGGGGCGCTCGCCCCCCTTCGCCCCTGTGTGGCTACGCCACTGCGTACTACTACAATCAAGTTTATGCATGTGTTCCTCTGTTTAAAACCTGAGCATTTTGAATTGTTTTGTTGAGATTTAAAATTACAATATTTATTATGTTACATTTCATCGTCATTTTCTCGGAACCGGACATTAGGGCGCCACCGTTAGGGCGCGGCCGAAAATCTAAAATTACAGGGTTTATATCTTTGCCCACTATTTTCTATAATTTATTGCCCTCTTCACACTTAAACTTAGATGTCAATACTCATTTAGCTTTACATTACGTTATATAAGTAGTATCAGAACGAATTATTTCGACAAGAGTCACATTGAAAATATTAGACAACTTTCGCGCCCTTGTGTCCCACGCCCTAATGACCCGCGCCCGAACGGCCGCGCCCATATGTCCTAGACCGTCATTTTCTCGTAATATACAATTTTTCAAACTCATGAACTTTATAATTTATTATAATAAAATCGAGTGGGAACGAATATACAAATTATCATGAAAGAGACACTTTTTCGATGGTAGGTATACAGCTATACACATGCTCAATAATTCAATAGTGCCACACTGTCAATAGTACTGACATATCTAAATGAAAATACAGATACAGAGTGTACTAAGTTACCTATAGGTACCTATGTAAAACATGAATTTAATAGTTATAGGAATATGTAGAAACCGACTCTAACTGCAATCAATGTTTAGAAGCATAGTGAGGTTGGGTTTCAAACTACTCTGGACCCCAATTATTGTTTTCATAATAACAATATTACAATATAATAACGGTTTTAAATTAAATAATATGTATGACTCATTGTTGAATGGTCCAACAATCAAGCGCGGATACATAACGCGGATAAGAGGTGAACGAAGCGAGGAGAAATGGCAGGGGAAGTTGTTTTAGACGCGATTTAAGAGCATCTATCAAATTTTAGAATTAAATTAAAAATCTGAAAATGTCAAAGTTTTTACAATACAAAATATATTGAAGTGTGTATTAATAACAAATCGATATAATTGAAAAAAATATTCCATCTCAGACATTCCTCATTGCCAGTCAATAAAATAGCGAAAAACAACTATTTTTACGACACTTGTGAAATTAACTATAAAACTTATATTCTGAATTTTGCGACAATATTCAGTGTTCGGGTCGAATTTTGGTGGACCTGTGGCTCCCTGGTTTCCCCTACCACGCCACTGCCGGAGAGGTACACGGAGAGGATTCCGGAAAATTGGCGGCAAAACTCACAATTGAATTTTGTTTCATAATGTCAATACAACACACAACCCTTCATTTTCAATTTATTTGTTAATGTTAATCGGATGATAATCTGCTGCAAATGCTTGCTAAAGCAAGGGGGACGTATTCAGTAATATTTTATTTAAGTAGTAGTACCTAGTACCAGTATGGAATTTTCTTTATTATTGTAAAAGTTAGAGCCTGGAATTAGAATCTTTATGTAGCTTACAGATAGAGAAGCAACATCCTATTATTTTAATAAGTTACCTATATGTTTTAATACAACAATGCGTTTAACAATTGGCGTGGATAGAAAAAAAATGTGCACATACATACCTATAGAACAAGTCGATATTCTTATCAGTAGTAACCTGTTTACTTACTTTAGATCAACTTTAGATGTAGTTTTGTTGATAAGAAATGATCAAAGATCTACACGTAGTAATTGTTTGAGTTTGTGGTTTTACGCACCATGGGTTTACGGACTATTTCATTCGCGTTATCACCTCGCTGGGCTTTCCCTTACTGAAAATTAATAATTAACTTTTCGATATTCAACAGTACGGTTCTCGTGGCAGTTCGGCAAGCCGGACGATCGCTACCGACCGACGACCTGTCTCTGTCAGCGCCTAGCCTAAATCTTCAAATTTACAAAACGCAGCGGAACTTGGCGAAATTCTCATCAACTGTACATTTTAGCTATATGAATACTTTATACTATGTGATAGAAATTAAATTTTGTATTTAATTATATCGTATACCTAATATACAGTGTGGAAGAAAAGTATGGAATAAATTCATTATTTCTAAAACGATGACTTTTCATGAAATTTCGTCGGACACGTCGATTTTGCTTTTTAAAAAGACCCTTGTTCCTATACCTGTGCATTTTCGATGTTCATTTGTTTTCGCGTGACGACGTCATCGGATATTTTTTTTAATGGAACCCCTATAACTCAACTTCCTGAATTCCTGAAAAATATAGGGGTTCCATTAAAAAAAATATCCGATGACATCATCACGCGAAAACAAATGAACTAATAATATAATAATAATAATCTTTCTTTATTAGCTCAATAGCTACATCTTGTACATACATTCGGAAATGCGTAGGTATAGGAACAAGGGTCTTTTTAAAAAGCAAAATAGACGTGTTCGAGGAAATTTTATGAAACATCATCGTTTTAGAAATAATGAATTTATTCCATACTTTTATATACAGTGAGCACCAAAAGTATGGTACATACCAAATAAAACCGAAATGAATGTTTTTTTCTAAAAATCCCGAAACACGGCAATTTTCTTTTTTAGAAATACACATTGGAATGCCAAAATAATTTTCCGGCCTTCATTTGTTTGTAAGTGATGACGTCATCAGTATTTTTTTTAAATGTCAACCCCCATTTTTTTCGCGTTTTTGATAGGTACATCTTTTAATTGCTTAAATGACAGTATAAAAATGTTGATACCTTACTTAAAAAAATTTTCGAGAAATAAATTATTTAATGTTTAATAAACACATTCTTAACAAATGTTAAACATGGTTTTAATGGTATTAGTATTGACGTATTTGGTATTGATAAAAGAGAATCAAAGTTACCAAGAAACAAATGCCCGTAATCTAAACAAATGCCCAATTGTCAAATATTCAGAAATGTTAATTGTCGTTTACTTGTAATATAATAATTAACATCAGCTTCATAAATCTGCCATGGCTCATTTAACAAAACAATTACAAGTAAACGACAATTAGTAACATTTCTGTATATTTGACAACTAGTGGGCACTTGTTTAGATTACGGGCATTTGTTTCTTGGTACCTTTGATTCTCTTTTATCAATACTAATACCATTAAAGATTAAACCATGTTTAACATTTGCTAAGAATGTGTTTATTAAACATTAGTAAATAATTTATTTCTCGAAAATTTTCTTATGTAAGGTATTTTATACTGTCATTTAAGCAATTAAAAAATGTATCAAAAACGCGAAAAAAATGGGGGTTGACATTTAAAAAAACTACTGATGACGTCATCACTTACAAACAAATGAATGCCGGAAAATTATTTTGACATTCCAATGTGTATTTTTAAAAAATAAAATTGACGTGTTTCGGGATTTTTAGAAAAAAAACATTTATTTCGGTTTTATTTGGTATGTTCCATACTTTTGGTGCTCACTGTATACACGTTGTCCCCTGAAATTTTGAATACGGACATTTGAATGCATTACTTGGCGCTTTGTTACCAAGCTCACTTTTTATATAACGGAGTCAAATATTTTAATTCACTAATGGCCGGTTTCATAAAGTCTGGTTGACCGACGGTTGACTCAATCTCGATCATTTGTCATGGATTTGTCCATGACGATTGATTGGTGGTTGAGCCAACCGTCGGTCAATCAGACTTTATAAAACAGGCCCTAAGGCGAAATTGCACCGGTTACACTTAAATAATAAGCGTGGCTTTTAAGTTTAATTGCCATGGATACAATTCTTGTAACAATATGTATCCATGAGAATTAATTTTTGAAACGACGCTTTATTGTTTAAGTGTAACCGGTGGAATTGGGCCTAAAGCAAAGAAAATATTCTTTGCCTAAAGTAACGGGAAATAAATAGTAATTTCTAATTGGTAATAAACAACCATGGCAATCTATTATAATAATCGAGAAGAACAAAATCGCAGTGCCTACATTACTCGTATTCAAAATTTCTAGGCACAACGTGTATGTTACGGACAATGACCTGAATGTCCATTTTTCCTGGCCCATCGCTAATGGCCGGGCATTGACGTTATGGCCCGTTGCGGGCAGGCAATGTTGTTAATATTTTCATTTTATGGTAATGTTAACATCCTTGCCCGGTCATAACGATACTGGCCAAAAATAGTTGAAGAATGTTGATATACAGTGTGTCCACGTAAGTTGGGTACATATGGAAAACTTTGTTATTATTGATTTTATGAAAAAGTTATTCTTCATAATAAGTTCTGCATGTTCTAAAACCCAAAATTCAACCATCAGATATTAAATCGTATCAGTCGTATCATAATCAAAATAATTATATCATTTTTGTTCAAGAGTAAAGTACCTTCATTTTTGACCATATCGAAATTCTTTTATAGAATTATTCTTTATGTTAGACATACTTTTGTTAGACATAGGACTATGTTAGACATACTTTTGTTAGACATACGACTATGTTAGACATACTTTTGTTAGACATAGGACTATGTTAGACATAGGACTATGTTAGACATACTTTTGTTAGACATAGGACTATGTTAGACATACTTTTGTTGGACATAGGACTATGTTAGACATACTTTTGTCAGACATAGGACTATGTTAGACATACTTTTGTTAGACATACGACTATGTTAGACATACTTTTGTTAGACATAGGACTATGTTAGACATAGGACTATGTTAGACATACTTTTGTTGGACATAGGACTATGTTAGACATACTTTTGTTAGACATAGGACTATGTTAGACATACTTTTGTTAGACATAGGACTATGTTAGACATACTTTTGTTGGACATAGGACTATGTTAGACATACTTTTGTTGGACATAGGACTATGTTAGACATACTTTTGTTGGACATAGGACTATGTTAGACATACTTTTGTTAGACATAGGACTATGTTAGACATACTTTTGTTAGACATAGGACTATGTTAGACATACTTTTGTTAGACATAGGACTATGTTAGACATACTTTTGTTGGACATAGGACTATGTTAGACATACTTTTGTTAGACATAGGACTATGTTAGACATACTTTTGTTAGACATAGGACTATGTTAGACATAGGACTATGTTAGACATACTTTTATTGGACATAGGACTATGTTAGACATACTTTTGTTAGACATAGGACTATGTTAGACATACTTTTGTTAGACATAGGACTATGTTAGACATAATGTGTTAGACATAGGACTATGTTAGACATACTTTTGTTAGACATAGGACTATGTTAGACATACTTTTGTTAGACATAGGACTATGTTAGACATACTTTTGTTAGACATACGACTATGTTAGACATACTTTTGTTAGACATAGGACTATGTTAGACATACTTTTGTTAGACATACTTTTGTTAGACATAGGACTATGTTAGACATAGGACTATGTTCGACATACTTTTGTTAGACATAGGACTATGTTAGACATACTTTTGTTGGACATAGGACTATGTTAGACATACTTTTGTTAGACATAGGACTATGTTAGACATACTTTTGTTAGACATAGGACTATGTTAGACATAGGACTATGTTAGACATACTTTTATTGGACATAGGACTATGTTAGACATACTTTTGTTAGACATAGGACTATGTTAGACATACTTTTGTTAGACATAGGACTATGTTAGACATACTTTTATTAGACCAAGGACTATGTTAGACATACTTTTGTTAGACATAGGACTATGTTAGACATACTTTTGTTAGACATAGGACTATGTTAGACATAGGACTATGTTAGACATAGGACTATGTTAGACATACTTTTGTAAGACATAGGACTATGTTAGACATACTTTTGTTAGACATAGGACTATGTTAGACATACTTTTGTTAGACATAGGACTATGTTAGACATACTTTTGTTAGACATAGGACTATGTTAGACATACTTTTGTTAGACATAGGACTATGTTAGACATACTTTTGTTAGACATAGGACTATGTTAGACATACTTTTGTTAGACATAGGACTATGTTAGACATACTTTTGTCAGACATAGGACTATGTTAGACATACTTTTGTTAGACATAGGACTATGTTAGACATACTTTTGTTAGACATAGGACTATGTTAGACATACTTTTGTTAGACATAGGACTATGTTAGACATACTTTTGTTAGACATAGGACTATGTTAGACATACTTTTGTTAGACATAGGACTATGTTAGACATACTTTTGTTAGACATAGGACTATGTTAGACATCCTTTTGTTAGACATAGGACTATGTTAGACATACCTTTGTTAGACATAGGACTATGTTAGACATACTTTTGTTAGACATAGGACTATGTTAGACATACTTTTGTTAGACATAGGACTATGTTAGACATACTTTTGTTAGACATAGGACTATGTTAGACATACTTTTGTTAGACATAGGACTATGTTAGACATACTTTAGTCCTATGTCTAACTAAGAAAAGATGTTATGAATTAAAAATAATTTTTAAATATTCAATATTGTTTATTTACAATTAAAAAATATTATTTTTACATTTTCTCTGCGATAACGTTGAAAGTTTAAGTTTGAAGATTAATACATTACATTTAATAATTCATTAATTAATTAATAATATTTTTTAATTATAAATAAACAATATTGAATATTTAAAAATTATTTTTAATCCATAACATCTTTTCTTATAAAAAAATTTCGATATGGTCAAAAATGAAGGTACTTTACTCTTGAACAAAAATGATATAATTATTTTTATTATGATACGACTGATATAATTTAATATCTGATGGTTGAATTTTGGGTTTTAGAACATCCAGAACTTTTTATGAAGAATAACTTTTTTTCATAAAATCAATAATAGCAAAGTTTTCCATATGTAGCCAATTTACGCGGACACACTGTAGATATCGTGATTATTATTATATTGAAACTATAAAACATGGTCTCTTCAATTATTTTTATGTAACGCCTCTAACGCAAAAACTAGTGAACCGATTTTGATGAAATTTTAAATGAAGGGGTATATCGAAAATTCATCGACAAAATAAGCTTTTCAAAAAAATCCGAAACCGGAAGCGGAAGTTAGACATGTTTTTTTGGTATCATTTTTTTCAGAAGCGGAATTTTGAAAATCTGAGTAGGGATATGAAAGAAGGGCATAATTCAAGGGAAACAGTTTTTTACCGGACTCTCTAACTTCAAAATGGCGGTCGCTATGAATTTTTCAAAATTTCGACTTTAACACCCCGTAACTCAAAAACCAGTTATCTGATCAGGTTCCGCAACAACTTGTTTGAAAGCCCTTTGGCTGTACTACACCAAGAAAAAAAATTATTTACTAAATCCAAAAACGGTCGCAACGGCGGCGCTCTTCCAAAAATATTGAAATTTTTGAAAAATTATTACAAAAAAACTGGTCTAAGGAATTTGTTAAAATTTTTTATACTTATGCAGCTTGGTATTAGCTACATTTTTGTTTTTTGATGAACGCCAGAATTCCACTGTGGCGCCCTCTACGAGATTTTGAAAATCGGAAATTGATGCTCCTATAGCGCCTTTATTAGTCAAAATATGAAAGAAGTTTAAATACCAAAGTTGTTCAGTATATAGATTTGCATTTTGCTAAATTTATATCACGTATACAGGGTGTTTGGTTTTCACAGTACAATAAGCAACTTTGATATTTTAAATGAAACACCCTATATATTATTATATAATTGAATGCAAAATTGAATTGTCTATCACATAGTATAAGGTGTTCATATGGCTAAAATGTACGGTTAATGAGAAATTCGTGAATATTGAACTTTAAAACAGTGTAGGGTGAAATTTGTAAGTGCCGATATGTTCAAGTGACCATGCGCGGGACGGGAATTCCTTGTCGCCGGCTAATCACTCGCGTCTATATCCCAACCCTAATCCTGTTAAGTACGCACGCGTATCTAAACCGCGCGAACTTGCGAGTGTTTGAAATACGAGTGTGTCGCGTCTGTTGGTGTATTTAATTACCGCAGTTGCGAATGTTTGAAAATTTGATAAGATTTTCGGGTGCATGCGTATCATGCGTCAAGTAACCTTATCTATGCAGGTTACCTTGTTGCTTGTACTGGACGACTGATGGTTGATTAAAAAATACTGAAATAATTGTTCAGGAACAAGAAGAGGATTCAAATGAAAATAATTTGTTAGCCAGTGATGAAAACAATAATTCAGATGATGCAGAACAAGACATTATTACCAGTCATCTCCTCTGCCACAAAGTGGCAATACACTTGAATCAGAAAAAAATATTGCTCTTGAAAAATTGAATTTTTTTATAGCTGCAGTGAAGAGCAGTAACAATGAAAAGTATCAACATAACAAAATTGTTGAACATCAAAATCGTTGGTTACCTTCATTAAAAAAATTAAAACGGAAGAAATAGAAGTCTGACGTTGCAACTAACGATGAAGAACCTTTACTTTTGATTTTAGAGCAAAACCAAAAAAAAAAATAATACCTATTTCTATATTATTTTGTATATTATTATAAACATTTTTAAATAAAAATATATGTTCTTTCTTTTCATCCTTGCAACTTTGAAAATCATCAACATAACAAAATTGTTGAACATCAAAAACGTTGGTTACCTTCATTAAAAAAATTAAAACGGAAGAAATAGAAGTCTGACGTTGCAACTAACGATGAAGAACCTTTACTTTTGATTTTAGAGCAAAACCAAAAAAAAATAATACCTATTTCTATATTATTTTGTATATTATTATAAACATTTTTAAATAAAAATATATCTTCTTTCTTTTCATCCTTGCGACTATGAAAATCTTATCAAATTTTCAAACATTCGCAACTCCGGAAATTAAATACACTAACCAACAACACTCTCCTATTTCAAACACTCGCAATTGTTCGCGCGGTTTAGATACGCATGCGCATTTGACAGGATTAGGGTTGGGATATAGACGCGAGTCGGCTAATCCTAGCAGCCTATGAATATAAATAATCACACATGCGCAGATGAACACAATCGGCACTTGTGTTAATTTTCCATATACTAATTTTCAAGTTTAGTTTATCAGTTGTGGCGAACAATACTGTTGAATACCAAAAACGAATGTTTATTTTTAGTATGGGAAAGTCCAGGGGAGGTTTGCACCTCCACTTTTTTGTTTCATGAAGTGATCAATTACCCCTCGCACGCGCAAAAGATACCTACTAGTTTCTAATATACAGGGTGGCCGGTCTCAAAGGTGTACATAGGGATTTAACATTGTATTGAACGTATCTGCTGATTCCTGCTCGCCAATTCAACTTACAGGAATGGTAATGGTATTAATTGAAAGGTAAAATGATTGCGCTTCAAATGGCGCTAATAATAAAATTATATGTGCTATATTTATTTTAAAATAGCGATTTAAAATTTTGGGATTATAAATAAAACGTGCCATGATTTTCAAATTTTATAGCATTTGTCAAAAATTTGTTAAATTAGTTGCATAAATAATAATTAGTGGATTTCTATAAATGACTTATAAGATTATTTACAGAAAAAGGAATAATAATTACTGGAAAGAAGAGCGAATTATTTACAGTAGCGTTAATTTGCGCCGAACACGGAAGTAACGTTGTGCATTCGATTTAATAAATATTGAAGTAATTAATAGTTTCAACAGTTTTTATTATAAACTCTGAAAAACAACAATTAGAATGATAAAATTATAATAAATATTCAATGATCTAAGATTCAAATACCCCCCCCCCCCAATTTTCGTGTAAACAATACCCCAATCTGTTATAAAAAGCATTTCGTACATTGGCCAACTGCCTTTCTCTAATTAACGCGCATTCGACAACTATCGTTTCTCTCAAAGAATTAATATCTGGGTGGCGTCTTTTATAAATTTTGCTTTTTAGGTGACCCCATAAGAAGAAGTCGCAAGGCGCTAAATCAGGAGATCTTGCTGGCAATTAATATATCCACCTCTGCCGATTCAACGATTTGAAAATGAATCATTTAAAAACCTTCTAACATCTAAGCCGAAATGCGCTGGACAACCGTCCTGTTGGAACCAGATTTTCTGATTTTCTCTTGCAACTTCTTCCAATGCAGGCCCTACTTTAGTTACTAATAAGTCGAAATACGTTTCTGAATTAAAATTTCCCTCAATTTTAAATGGACCAATAATATTGTTATTAAAAATCCCAGCCCAGATATTAATTTTTTGAGGATACCGAGTTCTAGTGGAAATATTAATTCTAGGATTTTCCAGAGTCCAATACCGCGTGTTTTGAACATTAGGCTCGTTATTAATTGTAAACGTGCATTCGTCTGTGAAGCAAATTGCAGACAGATCAGTGTTCGCACACTCTTGCATTTCATAACAGAATGCGCTCCTATTTTCTCCGTCAACTTCAAAATTTTCTTGATGACACTGTGCCTTGTAGCTTGTAGGGATGATATTTGTATTTCCTGAGAATATCCCCTACCCGCGATCTACTTAAACCCATTTCACGAGAAATTTGCCGTGTACGGTATGTTGGGTTCATATTCACCATCGCCAAAACACGTTCTTCTGCACGGTCAACTACTTGTCGATTACCTGCATAATAATAATTATTTTTGAATATTTTGCTTTGACAATATAAAGCATATAATCATTATCATCACTTACCACCTCTAGCATCCGATTCTACAGAACTATTGGCACATCCTTCAAACCTTTGTACAAATTTGCGAATTGTAGTTACAGAAGATATAGGTCCGACATTAAACTGAACAGCAAACAAATCTCTAACACTCCGCAAGCTAACGTTACTGTAAAAGGTTTTTACTATAAAAATTCGCTCTTCATTCGAGTAATAATTCATTTTTTGAAAATAATTTTAAACGTCATTACAGAAATCCGATAGTTTACGACAGCTAATTTAACAAATTTTTGACAAATGCTATAAAATCTGAAAATCATGGCACGTCATATTTAAAAATCGCAAAATTTTAAATCGTTTTTTTGAAATAAATACAGCACATTTAATTTTATTATTAGCGCCATTTGAAGTGCAATCATTTTACCTTTCAATTAATACCATTACCATTCCTGTAAGTTGAATTGGCGAGCAGGAATCAGCACAAACGTTCAATACAATGTTAAATCCCTATCTATGTACCTACACCCACCTACACCTTTGAGACCGGCCACCTGGTATGTCTGTTCTTGTCAATCTTCTCTGAGCCAATTTCAGGCGGTATGCTCTTTCCATTAACGAGCAATGTGTGTATGTTTGAAGTTTATTTCATACAAAAAAAATCCCTCTGCAGATTTTGAACATTTGAGAAAACTAATTACTATACAGTGTCTTTAAAAAAACCTTATTTACGGTTAAGTGGGATCTCATTATAAAATGGCCTACATGCAAACAGTAATACAGTTATGATAACATTTTTGATGGATAATCTGTAACATCAAATTTTGATAGTTCTTATTATTAAAGTTAACTTATTAACGTTTATGTTTTCAATTTAGAATCAATCATAGCTCAGTCTAAATGAGTTTTCTTTTTAAGGAACAGTACCAGGTGAAACTTGCACAATCATTCAGTACAGTCTATTTTAACAAAGTACATAAAATACATTAACAAATTAAATTGTTATGAGCGTTTATTGGATTTATTCTTCATTTTCTTATTTTCCACAGAAGATTTAGAGTCTTCCCCTTTTCTTTTCTGCTGGGATGTGTTCAAGGAAGCCAAACTGAACCCTTCAATATAGGGTGAAACGAGTTGTAATGCAAACTTTTCATGCTGGATATTATTTGAATCTAAGCTGAGTCGCACAACAACAGGATCAAAAGCATGTAAAACAATATCGCCACTCCTTTGACACTGACCCTAAAAGTTTCAGAATTCTATATCTTACTCTTTAATAATACTATAGTAATGAAATGAATGTCATAGATGATACGAGTTGTTTTACAAAAGCAGATTTGAAATATTACCTCTTCATCGTATTCGAAGATTGTTGACTTTTCTCCTTTCTGAGCTAAGTATAAAGTACACTCCAAACCATATTTTGGTATCAAAATTTGAATAGCATTTTTCCGTATGTACAAAATATATCCTTCTTCATCTTGTATTTTACCACGAAAAAACAACTAAAAACGAAACATCAAATTAGAAATGGTTAACATTATAGGTGTATGTAAATAAAGGATAGGCAATCTCTAGCCTAAATAAAATCAAAAAATTACTGTAAGTATTAAAACAAATCCCTGCATGTTTAATTAACAAAACTCTGCATTTCTCAGGATCATTTTGTCACATAAACTATGAATCTACTATCATTCATGGTGTTTTGTAAACCAGACAGTTTTGTAAACTACATGTCCGCTGAAGTAAAAATCCACAAGATTAATATCTGGCAATTACAGAGGCCATAAAACTAAAACATTTCTACTAATCTTTCAGTTTTAAAGAAATGGCAATTTGGTAAAATTATTATTAATGAGTTTGAGTGAAATCCTCCGATTGCTCCATCGGTGAACAAAGAACTTTAGCAAAGAAAAAATAGTATATTCGTATTTATTTTTTTCCAGATCATTACCATTGTCAGTTGAGTTAAATCCAAATTGAAAGTCCGGCCCTAAATAAATATTTCTACAGTTAAACACAAATACCTTTGCCGGTGGCAAAAAATAGAACTAAAGTTAGAATCTAGCAATTTCTGAACTTCATATTGGTAGGTAACACTTTTTGACATCTCTAAGATACATCAGTGGCATGCAAGCATTTTGTATTTGTGTATTACTGTACCTACTACTCCTTTTTCAGGATCTACTTTAATATTTAAACTATTCAGTTATTCTTCTGTTTTACCATTTACATTAGCAATATATATTTCGACTTACGTGAGTATTAAATGCAACAGAAGCTCTGCCTGCATATTGTGCCATGCGATTTCTATAATTCAAATTCTGACATAAATTATTTGTTTTACGTTTATCCAATAAATCTGGGTATGTTACGTCTGCATTGATGGATACTGCCAATAACCGATGAACAATTATATCAGCATATCTTCGGATAGGTGAAGTGAAATGTGTATACAAAGGTACGGCTAGACCATAATGAAAAAAGTCTTCTTTTTGATATATTCCACTTGGGAAATACACAGCTTGTAACATACAACGAGTTGCTAGTATTCGTAACATAGTGTTGAAATAAGGATTGTCATCTCTTACAGCATTATCCAAGGAAACAGCCAAATTCTTGCCACTATCAACTTTGATTTCAAATCCCTAAAAACGTACATTACATATAATTATTTTAATACAATTCTCAGTCATCATGAAAAGAGAAATCATGGGAGTATAGTACAAATAAATATTATTAGTTTATTGACATTCTCAAACGTTACTTTGTTAAAATCTATAATTATAGAAACAATAAATATTAAATAAAATATGGATTTTAACTGGAAATAATAATTGATGCCGAAATACGTATTAAGCAAATAAATATTATTTCCAGTTAAAATCAATATTTTATTTAATTATTATTTATTTTTTCCCATACAGGTTCTACATAGAGTTGTACGATGTTGTACGGCGTTCGCGCGTAGATCTATCGAAAGGTCTCGAAAAGACGTATTTTTAGTGCCCCGGGTATGGAATCGCTAACCCATGCGGTTTCGGAGTTATTGCGCCAAAAAGAAAAAACACAAAACGCCCCCTAGCGGCCGGGGCGGTAACCGCAATTGTTTCTAGTTAATTTGGATAGCTCTCGATGCGCTCTTTCCATTGCCGCAAACCGCGACCCTCTAGCTCCTTTACTTTCCGAGATATTACTTTTTTAAACTTTTTCTTTAAAAAAATTTTGAAACCCTGTCCAAAACGCTCCAAAAACGACCCTCTTTTTGGCGACGTCGGCGTCGCCGAAGGAAAAGGCGTCGTCTGATCGAATTGCGGTTTGGACACGTCGTCGTGCCCGAGACCTTGCCCAAGTTCCCCGCGACCGCGGACTCCTACGGTTCATAACAAGCGGATAGCCCTCACAGTTCGGCTACAAACAGCTGAGCGTATGTATACAGGGTGATTCAAAAATGGCGCATAAGCTCTTCAGTACGTTGTTGGGAATAATAATTGAAGTGTAGGAAAAATAGTAAAAAAATTCTTAGCCGCTAATTTGCTGAGAAATGAAGAAGTTAAGTTGAGAACTCAACTTTGAATTCATGTGGATTTTGAAACTTCTCATCATTTCATATAAATAATTTAAGTATTTTTAATAGTGGGTAATAAATAAAATGCTCATAACACCTCATTATCCTGAAATATTAGCTTTCAAAATTGATATTTTCCTATCAAGTTGTTTTAAAAAAATATGTGGCAACGATGTTTGAAACTTTTAATAAGCTCACTATGTAAATGAAACGAAATAAAAGCCACTCATATACTACATAGCTGCACCCGTGTTGCCAAATCTACAACTTACTTCTTCGTTGTTAACTACAAAAATGTAGCAGCTAAATTTTTTTTATGATTTTTCCACAGTTCAAATAACCGTCCCCTACAACGTACTGAAGAGCTTATGCGCCATTTTTGAATCACCCTGTATATGTCGCACCCACTTCGTGAAATGATCCAGTTCATGAACTGGACATCCAGTTCATGAACTGAGACATCCTGTAATTTTAATTTCATTCATTATCATGAACTGGATATCCAGTTCATGAACTGGATCATTTCACGAAGTGGGTGCGACATATACACAAGTCCACTGGGTTTTTATGAAAAATAATTCTCAAACTGCAACTAACCTAAAGCAAAGACTTTGCAAAGACTAGTGGGGCGCCCCTCGAGATTTAGGTTAGTTGCAGTTTGAGAATTAATTTTTACAAAAACCCAGTGGACTTGTGTATAGTATACATACGCTCAGCTGTTTGTAGCCGAACTGTGAGGGCTATCCGCTTGTCGGTTCATATAGCAACGGAGCTGCGATTTTCCAAAGCCACCTCTGCAAAAAACGGGTTTTCCCGTTTTTGGGCGAGTAAAAGGTTTCGGGACCAGATCCCACTTAGACATAGTTGTAGGTCTCGAAAAACTGCGTCTGATAAGAAGTCGCCCATCTCCCCAACCCACCTGGTTTCGGAGTTATTTGGCTCTAAAGAAAAAACTTTGGCGACGGAGCGAGATATCGAATCGCGGTTTGCGGGACTGGATTCGGATCTCGGAGGAGAATCGATTCGTCTAGGGTGTAGTGCGAAAAAAAATTTTGGCGCCGCCTTTCGTTGACCGACGTGGCTCTGCAAAGTTGACCCTGAAGATGGCATTTTTCGAAACTTGCTCACCCGAACGAAGTTGTAGAGGAAGAAATTTGCAATTTTTTCGCAGGTTGGACGAAAATCGCCAAGACTCTCCGTATTCCCCCACCAAATCGGCAAAGTGGAGGAAGTATTTGAAAGTCTAGGAATGGCTTAGAGAGATTGTTATTATGACTTTGATAATGCAAGTAAGAAGTCTGGTCAGACTATTAACTTTGATAAGACAGTAATTATATCAAACAGAAGATCAAGGGACATAAAAGTGGGAAGGAGTATAGTTAAATATGTAAACGAAAAGTGGAATGATCAATCTAGGACAATCGATCTCATTCCAAAACAAAATGGAAAATCACATAACATATTGTTAGCCTTAAAAAGGAAAACATTCAACCACTGTGTTACACCTAGTATTACAAATGGAGCCAAAATATGATCCCTAAATATTACTCCACAAGATTAGAAGTAACCAGACCAAAATGGAGAGATCAATAATTAAACATTAAACTTCAAGGCAAAATTAGACTAACAGACATAAGAAAAAGAAGGAAAGCGGTAGTAGAAGATATTGTAAAATACAACAGAAGAAGAAGGCTAAAATGAAACTGGCCTGGTCATTTGAGTAGATTATGAGACAATAGATGGTCAAAAATTATAACAAAATAGGAACTAATGTACAGGAGAAGGAAACAATAAGGCAGACCAGCAATCAATCAGATGGGAAGATGAGATAAAAGACAGAGGACAGAACTGGAAAAATCAAGCTATGGGAGAGAATAGGGGATACCTTCCCCCTAATTGGGATTGATGGGCTGATATAATAATATTTACAAACATCACTTACCAAATGCTGTCCAGCTTTAACAAGAGGGTCAAAATTTGTGAAAGGTGGTTCAGGATGTCTGCGTAACATAGCACAGTCAGGAAACGCATCCAGTATTTTTTCTGCAACACTAATATTGGCCAAAAGCATGAATTCTTCAACCATTGAATTTGTTTCAAATAACTTCTTTACTTCAACATCAATTGGATCCATAGTTTCAGAATCCATTTGAATTCTTACCTCAGGAGAAGCCAGTACCAAAGCTCTAAAACATATAATTATATTACTAAAATTGCATTTTGCACATAAATGTCGAAACGCTTTTTTAAAGGCCTGTAGTTTGATTAGGAAATATGGGGAATGCTCATTTTGGGCCGGGACAATTCGGCGTCGCAGGCCCCCGCGGCACCAAATATCAAATAAATAAATGTATTTATGCAAAGATTAGTCAAGGCTTTTATTTGTTTTCCCCACAAACTATTCAGTGCGCGCATAAAGTTTGGAATAATGGAAATAATTCTTTTTTTCTATAGCAGATGTTAAAGTGTGCTTTGTTCGACTAAAAATAGTTGATCAAGTATTACTTTAACCGCAAGGGTAGATAAAGTAACACTTTAACCGCAAGGATAGATAAAGTACTTTAATTTTCTGGAAACTCCATGGAAACCGAATGGAATCCTTTGCTACTGAGATTTTCGGGTTTAATATAATCTAATTTTAAATTGTTTTTTTTACAAATTTTTCTTATTTTTTTAACATCTGCTATAGAAAAAAATAGAATTTTATACACGACGATAAAATTTAATTGAATGGTTGGATAATCACTATCCAAATAATTGGATTGGTTGAAGAGGACCGGTTGAATGGCCCCCTAGATCACCCACTCTAACACCGCTTGATTGCTTTTATGGGTTCACCTAAAGTCGGTTGTCTATAAAACCGGATCAGAGACAACGACAACAAATTTCTGAAGAATGCTGGGATATTCCTAGGGAAAATGTTTGACAGAGTTCGTGAAGAGTTTCAATACAGCCTTTATTATTGTTTGGAAAACAATGGAAATCATTTTGAAAATTTATTGTGAGAGTAAATTCAAATAAATAAGTTCCATGACTTTGACCCTTTGTTTTTGAATAAATCGAGAACTATCTTATTAAATATATCTTTGTATAGTACTATGGTTGAAAAGCATTTTTGAAGAGTTTTCCAATGATACGTCACAAGTAGGGTATTAGTATTTAAGATTTTTAAATCGAGGTGGCGGTGATTTAAGGGGAAGGTGGGGGTGCGTTACTTCATACATCATTTCAGTTCCCCCTTCGTGTTATCGAAACGATTTCGAGCGATTTTTGATATCTTTTTTGGTTACAAAGATATGCTCTGTTGAAACTTTTAAAATTGTCACCCTGTATAAAACACATTACGTAACTCAATTTTAGTTTTAGTTACTTTGAAGAAACTACCAAAGTTTCTCTAAAAATCGTAATGTACAAAATTAATTCGTGATTTAGTTTTACCCACCCAGTGCAAATAATTTAGTTCTGCTTCTTTTCTTATGATAGTTACTACAAAACAAAAGAATGAAAACAAACCCATTTTCAAGGCGTTTAAGCTTCAATTTCTTAGCCAACATGTTCAAATTTCGTAACGAAATGGCAATTGAATCACTCCTGTTTTTATCATCAATAGTAATTTGGGCTTCTTCGTAAGTCATTGCCTTTCTGGATTTAATAATACTTTTATGAAATCTGGTTTTTAAAATGTTAGCATTCTTATCCATTTCCCATACACAAGAAAAGGCAAATCGTTCTTCACCACCACGAAGTGAACATAAATTTGAACTTAGCAAATCAGGTACCTAAAAAGTGATTTAGTTTATAAAAAATTTATTAAAATCTATCACATTAATCACCATATCAATGCGTTTATTCACCAAGTAAACAGTGGTAGCCCGACTTGCAGCTTCTATGTCAAGTGCACTACCATGTCTAATAAAATGGGAAACATCTGCTATATGAACACCAACTTCTAGCTTACCATTTTCTAATGATTTACAGTGTAATGCATCATCTATATCAGTACAACCAGGTGGATCCACAGAACATATATCAAGATGACGTAAATCTACACGTACTTCAATATCCTAAAAAAAGAAAATAAGTAAATTGTATTAAGAAATAAGATCAATTTTGTCTACGATATGTGTACCTGACTCTATTGAAAAAGAACAGGGTCACGTTTCCTTTTGATATGGAAATACCAAATAAGAAAATAAGAAAAACTATACCCCAAAAGGTTCAGAAAGGTTTCTTTAGGTAGGTTTCTTAAACGGTTTGTGATATTGGGTTTTCCTTATTTGTTATTTCCAGCTAAAGCAAAAGAAAACCTAGCCCTGTTCATTTTCATTGGAGTCACCTGACTCCATTAAAAATGGACAGGGATTACATGTACAGTCAGTGACAAATGCTTTCACCAGTATTATACCACTGAACGTGCTTTTCCGAGAAATATAAGAGGCTGTTTTTATTGTTTTTTACATTGATATGTTGGTAACGCTGTTAACAAGATGAAATCAGATAGAGAAACGTGTTATACTTCTCAGTAAAGCGGGTTACAGTGGCACAAGACTGGTGAAAACATTTGTCATTGACTGTACATGTAATGTTTGTCAAAGCACCTTTATTTATTCCTTCCGAGAATGATTTACTCAAACCAGTAGACTACTTCGGTATTACTTAGAAAATAGTAATTAATGATTTACAACCCAAGCTCTTTTATGATGTGAGCAATAGTTGATAGGTAATATAAGCCTTTATTATTTTTCTACCACTTTTGCCAGATAAAGGAAAATTTCGAATTGAATTACGAATTTCACCACTTATTACTACTGTACCAACCCAGACGTGGCACTTATGCAACCACTTTTAGACGCGAACTTGATGGCGCGGCGTGAGCGTGTTAGGCGCAGAGACGATTAGACGCGGGCTCGTTTAAGCATTTACACTTTAGGCGCAATTATACAGGGTGTCTCTAAAATATGGTGCCATAGCTTAAGAGTCTTCTGTACCCACGTGACTAGAAAAGGTGAAGAGAGCGCTAAAAGTTCTGAGTAAAAGGGTCGATTGTCGTGAAGCAAAATAATCGTAGAAAAAAACTACCTGGATGGATAATTTCGTTTATTTTATGGGGATACTACACTGTTAGGAAAAAAGTTCAAACGCCAGATATTTTACAACTGAAGGCCGTAGGATACGGTAAATGAATTTCGTCGGAAAAAATATTGTAGTGTCAACCAGATGTTTGTACCTACATATTATTATATTTTATGGTTTTTTCTTATGCACTTCATATTCTCTGTTCAAATACTACACGCAAAACTCAGGTTGACATTGAGTTCAAAGGATTTATTAGATCAATTCATGTGCAAAGTTTCCTGTGGGCTATGATTAATTAATTAATTAATTAATCCCCCCCCCAAGAAACAGAATTTCATTTTAAATTTAATATTCATTTTACAGTTACATTATCAGCTGCGGTGACGGGTAGTGTAGAGATTATTATTATTATATATGTATTTGTTACTTTCGCATACCACCACTGGTATAGGGGAAGTATTGATATCATGAAAATTTTCGAAGTCGAGATTTTCGCGAAAATACGTGTTTGGGCCCCCAGGAACCCAAAAAAGTGGTCTAGAAAAAATATCTCTGTGGGTGGGTGCGTGGGTATGTAACGCCTCTAACGCAAAAACTACTGGACCGATTTTGATGAAATTTGAAATGAAGGGGTATATCGAAAATTCATCAACAAAATAAGCTTTTCAAAAAAATCCGAAACCGGAAGCGGAAGTTAGAAATTTTTTTTGGTAGCATATTTTTCAGAAGCAGAATTTTGAAAATTTGAGTAGGGAATATGAAAGAAGACCATAATTGAAAGGAAACAGTTTTTTGCCGGACTCAACTTCAAAATGCCCTAACTTCAAAATGGCGGCCACTATGAATTTTTCAAAATTTCGACTTTAACGCCCCATAACTCAAAAACCAGTTATCTGATCAGGTTCCGCAACGACTTGTTTGAAAGCCCTTTGGGGGTACTACAGAATAAAAAAAAATTATTTAGTAAATCCAAAAACGGTCGCAACGGCGCTCTTCCAAAAATTTTGAATTTTTTTAGAAAATATTACAAAGAAACTGCTCTAACGATTTTGTTTAAATTTTCTATACTTATGCAGCTTGGTATTAGCTACATTTTTGTTTTTTGATGAACGCCAGAATTCCACTGTGAAAATTGATGCTCCTATAGCGCATTTATTAGTCAAAATATGAAAAAAGTTTAAATATAAAAGATATTTAGTATATAATTCTGCATTCTTCTAAATGTATATCACGTTTAGGTACAGGGCGTTTGCAGTACGATAAGCAACTTTGTTATTTTAAATGAAACACCCTATATATTATTATATAATTGAATGCAAAATTTATTGTCTATCACATAATGTAAGGTGTTCATATAGCTAAAATGTACGGTTGATGAGATATTCGAATTTTGAATATTATATTCTGGCGGAAACGGATCGTCGGTCGGTACCAATCGTCCGGCTTCGCCAGCTGTAATTTCTAGCCGGTACCTGCAGATTGATAGGTGCATAGGATGGGTTTCTCGCTAGGCATTCAAATACTTATCAGGGTCTGCCTCGCGAATTATACTGTTGAGTACCAAAATCGAAACGTTTATTTTTTGTATAGGAAAGTCCAGGGGAGGTTTGCCCGTCCACTTTTTTATATCTCATTTAATCTTTCAATATTTAATTTTATTTTCTAATTTACAGATTTGTGTATTTTATAAGTTTTAACTTGATCTAATTTTGGGAACCAGTATATTACAGTTTCCCTAGCCTATTCCAGGATTACAGCTGCAATCAAATTATTAAATATATAAAATCTGTCTTTGTGTTTTATTTTATCAAGTTCATTAATTTACTCTAGATCCCGAAATTGGTCTTACATTTGGTCACAACATCCAGCGAGATTATGACTAAAAGCCCCGCGGATAAAGACGAGACAAGATATTTAAAATGTTTGCAGTAGCTGTATAGTCGGTACGCCCGGCCCACCGCGCCATACAATAAGGGTCTTACGCATAATTCCTATAGCAGGTATAAACGGATTTAAATTTCATGTCATTTTATGTTTTTACAGTGTAGTGAAGATAATAAATCACCCGTTTGGCCGTTTACTGCTTTCGTAAAGATTGCAGTTGTGACCGCTAGTTGGCGTTAGTTTACGAACTACAATCATCGTCTAATTTTGAAAAACCGCTGATCAGCAGCGCCAAAAAAACAGGTCCTATTTTTGATTTTTTTACTGCCAATTTTTTTATACGCGTTCATAAAGGTTCTCCGGACATTTGGACCGGAGTAATTTTTCAAATTTGTCTTTGTAGGCATAAATATATCAGTGCAAAGAACAGCGCTAATTTATTCAATAAACTACGTTAATTTTGGATCATCTGATATATTAAATCAAAAACTAATCCGGTCCAATCGTAGAGGGGCCTTCTTATTTTCCAAAAGTACTTTCATTTTTTCAAAAAAACTATAGTTAGGTCGTCTAGACTGGCGCTCAATAACACGAAAACTACGTATCTGAATCGCCGGTACAGAAGACTCTTAACCACAGATTCCGGGGATCAAAATAAGACGATTTAACGCAACTTACCTCTATCCGAAATTGCTTCGTTAAAGCGCTATCCAACGCCAAAGATCTTCAAAAAATTTCTATTTTTTTAAATAACAAAAGATTGTTTTTAGCGATTAGGATGAATTTCGGATGTGATTCTTTACTGGAAAAAGGTGTTTTTTGATATCATTTTTTGTTCAGGAGTGTCGCGTAAGTGGTCAAAGGTTGATCATCCACAGGCAAAGAAGCTCATATTTTTTTAACAGTTCAGCCAATAGTTTTCAAAATTTTTTTACAGAGAGACATTCTTATTTCAAATATTTTTTGTTTCTTGTTCGATTTCGGTATCTCCCATAGTTTAGGCTGAAAAAAATTATTTTGATTGTCTGCAGTGCATTTTTTAAAACAATGTAGTAAAGTACTAATCTAGTTGTCCCGTATGCTGAGAAACAAATGACGAAAACACAATTTCTTGCTTAGAAACAACTTTTGCATCCGGGAAAATGGTGGTCACATTGAGCATTTGCTGTAAATCTATTAATTTTCCGGTGGTACAAAATAAGCTGAATCATTTGTTGAGAAATGGTTCAGATTATTTTGCGCCACCCTTTACACACTTGTTAGTAATAAACTTTATATCAAATTGTCTCTTCGTCATTTGTTTCTCAGCATATGGGACAACTATAAATAGATTACTACATCGTTTTATGAGATGCACAGCAGCCAATCAAAATAATTTTTTTCAACCTAAACTATGGGAGATACCGAAATCTAACAAGAAACAAAAAATATCTGAAATAAGAATGTCTCTCTGTAAAAAACTATTGGCTGAACTGTTAAAAAATATGAGCTTCTTTGCCTGTGGATGATCAAACTTTGACCACTTACACGACACTCCTGAACAAAAAAATGAGGTCAAAAAACACCTTTTTCCAGTAAAGAATCGCATTCCAAATTTCATTGTAATCGCTAAAAACAATCTTTTGTTATTTAAAAAATAGACATTTTTTGAAGATCTTTGGCGTTGGATAGCGCTTTAACGAAGCAATTTCGGATAGAAGTAAGTTGCGTTAAATCGTCTTATTTTGATCCCCAGAATCTGCGGTTAAGCTATGGCACCATATTTTAGAGACACGCTGTACATTGGTAAAAGTCAGCCGGGCCAAACACAGTCTACCAAGAAAGGCATACTGTGCCGCACGTCGTGTCGGTATGACGTCCGCGCTATTCTAACACATGTTTGCGGCTAGATATCTTAGAAATTATTGAGTATAGCAACCTGAAATTTTCACTGTTGATCTTAGAGATATTTTTTTCAATTTTTTAGTGCAAAGTTGTTTTTTTGCGTTATACCCCCTTTAATAAACTTAACTTAATCAAATACCTCTTCTGTAATTATCCATGGTAATTTAGGAAGACAGCTTAACACTTCTTCAGAAAACTGGCTATGAGGTACATCATGTTCTAATAGTACAACTTCATTTTCTGTAGCTTGATCTCCAATTTTACCAAGAGCTCGAACAAAATGGCCCTAAATTCAGAACTATTAAATAATTTTACATCTTAATCCAAACCAGTAGAAGCAAAAATAATATCATAAATCAATCCCCTTACATTAGGATATCTAGAATAGCGAGGCCACGAATCTATAGCAACAATTATTTTTTGTGTTCTTAAAAATGCAGCTTGTCTAGTTTCTATTCTGATTTTTGGAATTTTTTTGTCTGCTGGTATAAATAATTGGTAGACAGAAGCTTCTGAACCATCTTGTTGTAAAATACCACAGTACTGCCGCCATTTTCGACGAATTATCCCTACAACTCGACCTGTAGGTTTTACATCTGTTGTTACACTTGCAGTTCTTAATTCATCTTCTTTCTTTAAGACTTCTACACTAGTTTCACCAATGCCTTCATCCTCTAATATCATTTCACTGGGACCAACCCACTCGTTTTGTTTCAAAAGCTCAACAGCTACAACATCACCATCCACTGCACGATTTTGTCCCACTCGACCCTGAAGTATTATCTGCAATTCAAAATTAAACTACATATTATATTATTCTTTCAAATTAGGATGAAATATAACTTTTTAATTAAAAAAAGAACATACAGGATCCTCAAAGCCTTCAACAGTAATATATCCCTCTAAAAAATTGTCCCTAGAGGCATGATAGGTTCCTTGTCGCAACTTGTTCTCTTTGATTCCAGTGTGAATTTGAGATGTAGATAAATGTGGTGGGAAAAGATCTTCTATATCTACTTGTAAATGAAAGTCATGCTTGGCTAGCTTGTCTTCCAAATATTCTGCTTTCGATACATTTTTTACATATAGCTCAACTGAAAAGTATGCGTTTCACAGAATCAGTTGAATAATATAACCCATATGGACATAAAATTCATTTTTAATTAAAAATAGAAACCAAAATTTTCATATACTTAACATTTAAATAATAATTAAAATATACCTGAACAACTTGTAATATTTTCGTCCTCTGCAATCTTCCTATTTGCAGCATCATCTGTTAAAAACACAAATTTGGCATCTGGGATGTGGTCCATGTACCACAAACATGCTTTTCTTATACAACGATCATTATAGTCATTTATTAATTCTCTTTCTTTCTGAGGAATGTAGCAATCTCTGTAAAAAATCAATTTAACATTAAGCTAAGAATGCAAATTGGAAAAAAACTGTTTTAGAATTGACTGTACGACTAAAAAGGGAATAAAAAGAATACATACTTGTGATGATCATTAGCAAACACAAAGAAATGCCGATTAGGATTCTCAATTATACTAACGAGTCTCTTATATACTGGTAAGCTTCTATGTTTAACTTCTTGAAGGACTGTATTTAAAATAATAACATTTCCTATGACACTTTCATCTAAGATATCCATCTATAAAAAAATGAAAATTATTTTAAACCCTCAATTGCCCATTTCGTATGTTTTTGTTACAACAATCCAATACAGTAACTCGTATATCAAAGTTTCATTAAAAATACGATACAGGATGGCACTGAAAGGTCTGCACAAACGCTACCACGTCTTCCTGAGACAAAAATAGGTCTCGTTAAGGCTGTATCAAGATTCAAATATTTCGATTTAGTTTTGCTTTATCCTTTAGAAAAACGGATAACTTTTAACTACATTGTTTACCAATCAAGCATAATGTCTTAATAAATTTGGAATTTTTTATATGCTGCTAAACATTCTTTCTGATAAATTAATAATATCTGTTATTTTTTTTTCAAAATTTTGACCCATTGCATTGTAGCTTGAGGTTATTACTTATTAGTTACTACTACTACTATTTTTATTACTGCTACTATTCATTATAATTATAGCAGACCGAGAAAAAGGTGGAAAATCAAGACTCAAAGGTTGCAAAGCCCAATTTATTATTACATTATACCCACAGGTGGTCCCCAGACACCTTTGCTCTACAGCACGGTTCCGAATTTTTTACTCAAAAATTAACCTGCTATCCAAATGTTTTTTAACACCTGGTTTTTAGAACGGGTGCATATTTAAAAATTCTTGTCATTGTTATTATACAAAACTAAAAAAATAACCTATTTACGTACTTGATCGAGGATAACATTTGTATCTAGTATCAGGTAATGATTGTATTTATACAGCAAGCTCTTATTTTCATGAGTTAATGATAAGTAACTATTGGTGGGCGAACACCTCTCACATGTACTGAAGCCACAAAATATATCATCCCTTAAATAGTGTTCCCGGATATTCTGCAAAAAATAGGTTTTAAACTGTAAGTGTATAGGTACATGTTCTAATATATTTTATTACTGACCTTTAAAAAATTGCCGATTTTATTCTTTTTAATGAAAATCTTTGTAGTTAACATCTTTATTTGGATATTTTCCTAAACATGCAGTGACTACAAAATGCGACATATATAAGGTTATGTTGATAACCACAGATAAATTTGAAACTGTCAGAAAATTTAAATGCAAATAGCTGCGTTCAATTCATCAGCAATAGTTGCCGCTCAGCACAAAACTGCTCTCTAAATATTTCCTTCTTCCTTGATCCAAATCGGAAGTCATATAAAACCGCTGCCAACTTTATAAAATTTGAAAGCTTCCAAAATATATAATTTATGTTTGTTATCAGAAAAGTGTAAAAATTTATACATTCCTGGACCACTAGTCGTAACTCGTACGTACACGGTAGCGTGGTTCTAGACACGGTGTTAAACGAACGCTGCTTTCGCTGCTTTCATAGTGACATTTGATGTTCGGTCGGTTAGAAATGTGGTTCACAGATGTGGTTATGTTGGTTTTTAAAATTGAAATATTTTTAATCACGATTAAATTGTTAAAATAAAGTCAATTTATAATTCTAATAAGTACATCAGTTATCATTCCTAGTATTTATTACTTTTACCAAATATTGTTTTTACCTTTTGATTTAATAGTTATGATAATCCCGACAATTGCCTAAATAATTACTCTCTCATCTGTGGAAATGAATTGTAAGTACCTACTATTAAAATTTTAATTAGAATTGTCTTTAGAATTAAGCAATTTATTTCTAAAACTAGGTAGATAATATACCTTTTGCTTTTGTCAATATAACACAACTCGGTTTTGGTTAGATGACCAACCATAGTAGAGAAGTAATATTTGAGTTTAGAAAAACAAGGACACACTTTTTATATTTGTACTGCACTAGATAACCAAATTTTTATTGTTAGTTTGATTTACCTATATTTTCCAGCATGCATTCTATCATATCTATTATTAAATAATAAGACTCTCTGGCTTTCGTGTAAATTGAAAGTGTCCTCAGTCTTCTAAATATTAGATACCTATTAATTATAAAATGCATGTGTACATTTACTTGAAATGATTCTGCTACATGAAATCCTTCCTCTTTGATATTAATTATAAAATATATACAAAGTGTTAGTGAAGTCAACAGTAACAATTCCAGGAGTGAACCAGTCCAAAAACTAACACGAAAAGTTCTTAAAACTATTTCTGGGTTATGTGCACATTTTGACGATTTCATTTAAAACATATTATTTATTTATTGTTTATCTTGTGTAGTATTTTGCTTATCGTTTTTTTTTATTTTTACTGATTTCTAAAGAATAAAGTTTTCTAGTTAACATACCCTACACCCGACTTCATTGAAAATGCACAGGGCCAGGTTTTCTTTTGGTTGATATGGAAATGCCAATTAAGAAAAACCCTATAGGTACCACAAAAAGTTTGGGAAGGTGTCTTTGGGTAGGCTTCTTAAACTTTTTGTGGTATACAATTTTTCCAGGTTTTTCTGATTTGATATTTCCAGCTTAACCAAAAGAAAACCCTGCCCTGTTCGTTTTCAATAGATACGGGTGTACCCTTCGAACATACACTGCTCCTTGTATGTCTGTATGTATCTATTGAAAACGAACAGGGCAGGGTTTTCTTTTGGTTGAGCTGGAAATATCAAATCAGAAAAACCTAACATACACAATAACATACACTGCTCCTTGTATGTCCGAAGGGTGTACTACTTGTTGCCTGCTCTGTGTCAATTCAAACAACTGCAAATACAAATGCATGAGAACTGAAATCCAGGATTCAAAACAATTGTGGCGTCATTTTTAGCAGTAAGTAATTAGTTAATTACTGAAGAAACTATGCACATATAAGACGAATGACTAAAGACTTTTTGACTTTATCTTGCATGCTGATTCACTCCCGGAATTCAATTGTATCTAGAAAAAATAAATTATATCAAGTACATGTAATGGCTTTGGTAATGGCTGACATGAATTATCTAGTCGCATTGTAATACAATTAATCTGGCAACTACACTACTGGTCAGGCACACACAACCTTCCAGCTTATGTGCCGAAACATACTACAGTGTGTTACTGCATCCACGCATGAATATGTGAAAAAATAAGAGTTGAAATTTCTTCCTTGAGGGTTCAACCCTGCTTGAATAAAAACTAATTGGTGTGCTAATTTTTATTTCGAAAAATCAAGTATGCCTGGAAAATTTATAGTAGAGTGAGAATGGCCGTTTTCACCAACGCTTCCTAAACCAGTACCTACGCAGGCATTACCTAGAGATAGGTAATTCCTAAACAGATGCGTAAACTTTATCCGTTTTCACCAGCCAAAGCATTGCTTATGTAGGAATATCTTACAGAGGTAACCGATGTTATATCGCAACGTCGCAAATGACAGTAGTTTGTACGTGATTTAGGTTGTTTTCTCGTCTTTGGCAGTTTATGAGTACGACAGGTGGATGCACCATGCACCCCATACCACCACTGGTATATGGGAAGTATTGATATGAAAATTTTCGAAATTGAGATTTTCGCGGAAAATTCGTGTTTTGGACCTCTGGGAATTCAAGTGGTTTAGAAAAAATGTCTCTGTGGTTGGGTGGGTGTATGTAACGTCTCTAATGCAAAAACTAGTGCACCGATTTGGATGAAATTTGGAATGAAGGGGTATATCGAAAATCTATCGACAAAATTACTTTTAAAAAAAAATCGAAAGCGGAAGTTAGACATGTTTTTTTGGTAGAATTTTTTTCAGAAGCAGAATTTTGAAAATCTGAGTAGCGAATATGAAAGAAGACCATAATTCAAAGGAAACAGTTTTTTACCGGACTCTCTAACCTCAAAATGACGGCCGACATGAGTTTTTCAAAATTTTGACCACCACGGTGATTTTCGTCTGATGAACATAAGTCGTATCTATTTAAATTTTCAATGAAACGCATTGCACGCATGTTGAAAAAAACTAAAGAAAACTTAAAACTTGTTATAAATAAATTCTTTATAGGTGGCAGCTTTCAAAACTCTTAACAAAACCGCATGAACACAAACGTCAAATAATATATAGGCAATGCCTACCGATATAAGACAGCGTCAAATGGGTTCCTATAGTTACGCACTGCTTATCTTATTTACGAACTCGATTGTGCTTGGTGAAAACCAAATTGCAGTTAAGCAGTGCGTAACCCTTAATATAAGCAATTCTTATGTAGGCACCGGTTTAGGAATCGTTGGTGAAAACGGCCATGACTTTTCCTACTATGATAAAATTTTATTGTTTTCCTACAAACCACACAGAAGGTGGTCCTTGCCGTACAAATTTTAGATTGCAAAGTTGTGCTTTGTTTTACGATGGATGTTTTCATTGTCTAGTGAGTAGTAAAAAGTTTTGAGCGCTAGTGCTCCAAAATTTTTGAGGCACACCCAGTTTGCATCAGTAGTAATTTTAAACTCGGAATCATAAAAAAATTAATACAAATGCATTAGCAGTGATACTTTTTTATTGCATAAATAAAGTGCCTACAAAATCATTATCACATTAATGAAATATATTAGTTATTATTATTTACAATTTTTAAATGAATAGTGCAACCATTGTGCCAGTGGCGTAGCCAGAGTTTACCCTTGGGGATATATCAGTGGCATAGTCAGGAATTAGCGCAGGTGGAAACTATTACGTAATAGGGCTGTTCTACGCAAATACGACCTTGGAACGAGCGAGAGGAAAGTTCTACCCTAGTGCTTTCTTTTTCTATCGGGGTACCAATATGACGGCAAGAACAGCACTACAACATTATTAGCTACTATTTAACGCAACTAGATGTAGGTTGGTATGCTATACATAATTAGAGTCCAACAGAACCTCAATTTTTCCCCTGACGTAGAACTGTCATTTATGCATTTGACACAAAAATAATTAGTAGTGCAAAAAGCAACCGTGCGTGTTTCCGTTGTTTTTAGTTATTGTTTCCTGTTATTTGTTATTGTAACGAGAGATCAATAAAAAAACTAATTAGGGCAGGCTGTGAAATTGAATTATTTTAAATTGGTACTGTAGCCACATCCACAGAATGACATTTCTGACATGAAAATTTAAAACTGAACGCTCTTGTCTAAGTTTTTTATTTGATTATCAAATTATTAAAATATTATTATCAAATAAAAAACTTAAAAACTTAGACAAGAGCGTTCAGTTTTAAATTTTCATGTCAGAATTGTCATTCTGTGGATGTGGCTACAGTACCTATTTAATATAATTCAATTTCACAGCCTGCCCTAATTGGTTTTTTTATTGATCTCTCGTTATAGCAACTTAAAGCAAATAGTAACTAATAATTTAGTGATATTTCTTCAGTCAGATTGGCATTATTGATATAGAGAGACAACAGTAGGGTAGAGCATTCCATCTCTTTCCAACTTAAATAGAACAGCCCTATTACGTACAGTGTGGAAGAAAAGTATAGAATAAATTCATTATTTCTAAAGCCCGTATGACACGGTGTTAAATTTGAAACAAAATTTACGTGTAAATTGACACGTAAATTTGATGTCAAATTTAACGCCGTGTCATACACAAAATAATTTTGTAAATTTTCATGCAAATTTTTATGAAATTATTTTGAACATCCCTGGTAACAAATTAGACACTTCTACGTAGTCTTGAAAGACTCTTGCGACAGGGAAAAGATATGTCGGCAAGGCAGTTTACCAGAGATGTTCAAAATAATTTCATAAAAATTTGCATGAAAATTTACAAAATTATTTTATGTATGACACGGCGTTAAATTTGACATTAAATTTAGGTGTCAATTTACACGCAAATTTTGTTTAAAATTTAACACCGTGTCATACGGGCTTAAAACGATTACGTTTCATGAAATTTCCTCGGGCACGTCGATTTTGCTTTTTAAAAAGACCCTTATTTCTATACCTGCGCATTTCCGATGTTCATTTGTTTTCGCGTGATGACGTCATCGGATATTTTTTTTAATGGAACCCCTATATTTTTTTAATGGATTTCTGTACAGTTCAACTTGCTGAATTCGAAAATGTACCACTTTAATACTTTATTTCTACTCCTTCCCGAGAAAAAAAATAATAACCGATTCGTAGTAGTAAGATCTTCAATATCATTAATCTTTAAATGTACTAACTCGTCGCAGCGACAAGCTCCAGCAACACCCAAAATTAATATAACCTACAAACGTCAAAATTTAATTATCGTAAAATATTCGATTTTAAAACTAAAACACACCTTCATCATCAAGTATTGCTTATCAGGAGCACACTTCAAGAATCGATCCACCTGTTCTTTACTAAGAATTCTCGATTTCTTCGGTGTGTAGTCATTATTTTCTTTTTACTTTCCCATACCACTACTGGTATAGGGAAGTATTGATATCATGAAAATTTTCGAAGTCGAGATTTTCGCGGAAATACGTGTTTTGGGTCCCCAGGAACCCAAAAAAGTGGTCTAGAAAAAATGTCTGTCTGTGGGTGGGTGTGTGTGGGTGTGTGTGTGTGTGTGTGTATGTAACGCCTGTAACGCAAAAACTAGTGAACCGATTTTGATGAAATTTTAAATGAAGGGGTATATCGAAAATTCATCGACAAAATAAGCTTTTCAAAAAAATCCGAAACCGGAAGCGGAAGTTAGACATGTTTTCTTGGTATCATTTTTTTCAGAAGCGGAATTTTGAAAATCTGAGTAGGGGATATGAAAGAAGGGCATAATTCAAGGGAAACAGTTTTTTCCCGGAGTCTCTAACTTCAAAATGGCGGTCGCTATGAATTTTTCAAAATTTCGACTTTAACGCCCCGTAACTCAAAAACCAGTTATCTGATCAGGTTCCGCAACAACTTGTTTGAAAGCCCTTTGGCTGTACTACACCAAGAAAAAAAATTATTTACTAAATCCAAAAACGGTCGCAACGGCGCTCTTCCAAAAATTTTGAAATTTTTGAAAAATTATTACAAAAAAACTGGTCTAAGGAATTTGTTTAAATTTTCTATACTTATGCAGCTTGGTATTAGCTACATTTTTGTTTTTTGATGAACGCCATAATTCCACTGTGGCGCCCTCTACGAGGTTTTGAAAATCGAAAATTGATGTTCCTATAGCGCCTTTATTAGTCAAAATATGAAAAAAGTTTAATTATAAAAGTTGTTCAGTATATAAATTTACATTTTTCTAAATTTATATCACGTATACAGGGTGTTTGGTTTTCACAGTACAATAAGCAACTTTGTTATTTTAAATGAAACACCCTATATATTATTATATAATTGAATGCAAAATTAAATTGTCTATCACATAGTATAAGGTGTTCATATGGCTAAAATATACGGTTAATGAGAAATTCGTGAATTTTGAACTTTAAAACAGTGCAGGGAGAAATTTGTAAGTGCCGATATGTTCAAGTGACCATGCGCGGGAAGGGAATTCCTTGTCGCCGGCTAATCCTAGCAGCCTATGAATATAAATAATCACACATGCGCAGATGAACACAATCGGCACTTGTGTTAATTTTCCATATACTAATTTTCAAGTTAAGTTTATCGGTTGTGGCGAACAATACTGTTGAATACCAAAAACGAATGTTTATTTTTAGTATGGGAAAGTCCAGGGGAGGTTTGCACCTCCACTTTTTTTAAATAGGCACGGAGTTTTGAAAATTTTTCGATATTTACCCCATTTTTTAAACTTAATGTTGCCTTCAACATTGAATATTGCGCCCAAAGAGTAGAAGCCTTCAGTTTAGTGGACAATTCGGAAAAGTACGCTAATAGTAGGTACCTACGCTTTCCGTGTACGATTTTACGGTTTTCTCGTTACACCAATTTAAAAATTTGTTGTAGGCACCTTCGTATACTTCTCGAGATTTATTGGGCAGAAGATTTGATACAACTTGTTTTGCACGGTCTAAAATTTCTGGTGGTGTATTACCATTATCTTGTTGTGATCTTGTTCAAACATTTTCGATGGTTTGGCTGGGTTTGACAGGACAGAATAAATAAAATTGAAAACAAAAGCTAAGAAGACTTGATTTTAGTAGTAGTAGTGTTCTCTAGTTCCTCGCATCTTAATTTTATTATTTTGAATCCGGTTGTTCCGGTTGCGGAAAATAGTATGTTTCATTCGGATTAAAAGTGGCGCAATATCGCAAAATTTGCTCGTCAAAAAAAGTGACACTTTTCATCCTAATAAAACAATCTACTATTGTATTAAATAAAGTAAGTAACTTTTGTATAAAACAATTTTTTTGTACACGCTCTCCAAAGTGGTTACTTTGGAAACTGTTTGTAATCCGCAAAATGCCACTTTAGGGGACTAGTCCCTTAAAGGTAACTTAGCAACACTTTAGAGGACTGAATTTGTTTACTAAAAACATTGTACAACACAAAACAGCTATTGCTGCAAAAAAATACAAAAAATATATAAATTAACACAAAATAATCAACTTTGAAACATGAAAATGGAAATTACAGTTTTTGAAATATTTAAAAATGTCACCAGAATGCAGATAAGTCAATATCACATCTTCATTCACGACCGTCACACGATTTTTCTGCTTCCAATCATTAAATATTTCGTACTCCTTCTCGTATTGCTGCCTAGACTTGAGTGGCAGCAAATCTAGTACAATATTTCTGGATTTTTCGGTAATTAGGACCGGAACATCAACCATTTTTTTAGAATTTATTAGATTTATTATTTTTTCACTTAAAAAACAACTTGTTAAACAAACTGGTTACCATGGTTGTCACGATCACAGGCTACCGAATACTAGATTTTCTATAAATGTCACAAGCTATTAGCAGATGTAGAATTATTCTAGATACTAATTTCCAATTTGGACAGCTTATACAAAAAAATATTGTATGCAACACGTACGCAAAACGTTTTAGCGGACTCATCTGATATTACGGACTCGGCTTCGCCTCGTCCGTAAACATCTGGATTCGTCCGCTAAAACTGTGTTTTGCGTACTTGTAACATAAATAACTATTCTGTAACTTTTATAACAAGCGAAATAATCGACTTTTTCGAAAGATGGATTTTTTGGTTTTTTACGGATATCTTTTGAAGTGTTTGGAATGTTTCATCTTTCTAAGCAGCATCTAAACCAGCATGAAAAACTGCACAAAATTGCCCATTTGACCGAATCTGTATCTTTATTACCTAATAACAAAGATAGCCATGCAATATTTGGGACACACTGTATACCATATTTACCATTTATTATACAGTGTGGGTACTTTCAAAACCGAACATAGGAGAATTGCATTGTAACTAACCTTTATATAGATTCCTGCTCGCGATTTAAACGCACAAGAATGGTAATGGTATGAATAGAACGACAAAAATACAGCGCATGCGATGGTACCAATAAATGTTAGTACTGAGTTACCTTGTTCTGTAAAAAAATTTATAAAATAATGCTATTTTGAAATAAAATATGACTATGACTGTCAACATTTTTTATCTGTCAATTAAATTATTTGACATCAGTCATAAGTTTCTGTTATTAATATCAGATATGAATAATAACGCGTATTCAGTCGAGCAGAGGGTTTTGCAATTCTCCTATGTTCGGCTTTGAAAGTATCCACTCGGTATATACCTACATTACTTGTTTTAGGTAAATTTTTGCTTGGTATGACTATATTTTTTAGCTTGGGTTTTTTAGTTGAAATACTTTAACAAACTTAAAAAACCAGCAACAAGCAGAATGCCTATGTTCTAACAGAATTTTTGGAAGGACGATGATGATTTTTATTCTTCTAGAAGTATATACGCAGGTGGACGCAAGTCCAGGAATGTGGTTGCATTTTAGGAGAATAGTATTATATTCTTGATAAAAAGTTCTGCTTCTCGAAAAACTGCAGAAATCATACTTTAATTTAAATTAATTTGAGCTTCGGTATACGACGTGTCTGAAAAATTCATTCGGACTCCAGATTATTAACATTACACTAAAATAAAAAAATAAAAAATAAAATAAGTTTTTTTAATGCAGAATACATTAACTAAACGAAATTCTTATTAACTTTAAACAAAATTATTCTACTACATAGCTTTCGCCAACCTCCACACATTCCCGCTTTTTTTTTATGTTTTTATGTTTATTTATGTTTTGTGTCACCATACCTAATCAGTTTCTGTCAACCAGTCCATGTTTAACTAAAATCAGATTGTTAAATTTCTACGAAAAGTATGACAATGTACCTACTGTCATCTGCTAAACAATTATTGATTGTTTTTTGTTTAATTTTGAAGCTCTGTTAAAGCAAAGCCACCGAGAATTAAAGCATACAATAAATAGCCACCTGAGCGTACGGCAAATTGTTTTCTAATTTTTCTCCATTATTTTCTTATGTAACCCCATAATAATTTACCACAGTTAGAAAGAGAAAACATTAAGCTTTCTAATGATGTATTGCGTTACCCCTATTACCATTTAAGAAAATTCAAGATGGCGACCGGGCTTCGAAAGTATGAGTCAAAAAAAAATTTTCTATACTGTAAAATATGCGAAGTAATGTCGTATTGAAGTGTTCCAAAATTCAAATTAATATCTCAAAGCGTTTGAACGCTACGACTTTGGTCCAATCTTTAATAGCTACCCTGTATATTCATATCAACGCCGAAGACAATTCAGATATAGGTACGCCACCGATGAATGAAATTTTAATTTTAAAACAACCTGTATACCGAAGCTCAAACTTCGGTTTGATTTCTGAGGTTCTCTGGAAGCTGATCCTTTTATCAATAATAACTTTACCTCGTAAAATGCATATTTAAAAAGTTTCACTCTTTGCAACCACATCCGAGGACACACTGTATATACTTCTAAGAAGAATAAAAGTCATCATCACCTTTCCAAAAATGCTGTGAGCACACCGACATGTTGCTTGTGCTTGTTGACGGTTTAACCACTTTTCAAGCCATCATCCAGCCTTTGTACTTACTTTTCAATTTTTTCTTTAACACCAAACCGTTTAATCATGTAAATACACGATTCATTTTTCTTAGGAAGTTAATGAAAAGAAATAGAAAAATCCTTTCCTTTTCTATCGTAGACACAACAATTTTCCCATGTTAAATTACAACCGCAAACAGATTAAACTTGAAAAGATTAGTGTGTGTGTTTGAATAAGTAACCTAATGCGCGTTAAAATAGCATTACTTGTTAAAGAAGTACCGTTAAGTGCACACCAGGTGGCGTATTGCCACATTTACTTTGCCTATTCTGCAAGAAAAATTGCGGACGAATAATATACAGTGTGTGGATAAAGTTTGGAACAATTTCAATATCTCCCAAAATATTATTTTTTCTGGAAAACACTCGGACAGGTGTAGCGATTTAAATTACAGCGCATATTTTAAGATGCTTCAAAATTTTTTTGCGTTAGTCATTTTTTTGTAGTGACGACCTTGACTTTTTTTTAAATGGAAAGATGTATATTTGATTATCACATTGGATAGACATTGTTTTTCTCTTTTTAAGCTTCTAATATTTTTATACCCTTACATAACAAATTTTTTGAGAAAATTGCTAAATTTATTGACATTCTCAAGCGTCACTTTGTTGAAATCCATGATTATATAAATAATTTAATATTTATTATTTATATAAAATTGCTAAAATAGTTTTACGGCTCAGTACGCCGATCTGGAACAGCGGGTGCAGCTCCAACTCATGGCAATTGTTTATTTAAGCTTATTACTTTAAAGTGAACAGAATCGTGAGTATAAAAGTACATAAGATTATAAAAAAGATAAATTAATAGTTATTTTTTATACAAGACGATAAAATTATATTTTATCGACAAGCGGAAAGTGTTAATTCACGAGCGATAAAATCGCGAGTGAATTAATTTTCGCGAGTCGATATTTAAATTTTATCGTCGTGTATAAAATTCTATTTTTTTCTATAGCAGATGTTAAAAAAATAAGAAAAATTTGTAAAAAAAAACAATTTAAAATTAGATTATATTAAACCCGAAAATCTCGGTAACAAAGGTTTCCATTCGGTTTCCATTCGGTTTCCATGGAGTTTCCAGAAAATTAAACTACTTTATCTATCCTTGCGGTTAAAGTAATACTTGATCAACTATTTTTAGTCGAACAAAGCACACTTTAACGTCTGCTATAGAAAAAATAAATTAAATTAACAAGAAATTGAAAAAAAAATGTTGATAGTTTTAAATGACACACAAAAAAATGATGAATAAATTGTTATTGTAGATGTTCAAATTGATATCCGTTTATAGCGACAGTGTCCAAGACGAAAAATAAACTCTTGTTGAACAATTAAACAATTGCTTTGAGTTGGAGCTGCACCCGCTGTTCCAGATCGGCCTACTGAGACGTAAAACTATTTTAACAATTTTCTCAAAAATTTTCTTATGAAGGGTATAAAAATATTAGAAGCTTAAAAAGAGAAAAACAATGTCTATCCAATACGACAATCAAATGTACATGTTTCTATTTAAAAAAAAGTCGATGACGTCACTACAAAAAAATGACTACGCAAAAAAAATTTGAAGCATCTTAAAATATGCGCCATAATGTAAGTCGCTATACCTGTCCGAGCGTTTGTCCTCTCCCCCGTCTGCCGTCTGCATTTTTTTTTTAACTTTTGGATAACACGCTAACGTTCCCTGATTTTTTCAAAACCCTGCACCATGGGTCCCGAAATCATTCGGACCCAACCCCATTTTGGATGTTAACTTTTAAACCTTCCAACTATTACAGAAAAACAACTGCCCTTCCACGGCTGTCTCTCTTGAACCGTAGTTAGAAAAACGTCGCTAGGAACGGAAGGTGGCGGCAGATTCAAGACAAATAGATTTACATTGTTATAGGTATATTGTTTCTTTTCAAGTTCAAGGTATGAAGAAACAGCCTATAAAAAGAAAACTTTTGCCAGATAAAGCCGCTTTTGCAGATATTGATGAAGGTATTGTTTAATTTATTTTATTTTCCTAATTTATTGGTTCCCACTTTGAGAAAAGATGGACTTTAATCGATTTATAGGTATCTTAATATACCGGGTGACCAGGACCCGGGACACCCCTGTTATTTTTTTTATATTTTAACCGATTTAAATAAATTTTTGTATGCCTTATACCGAAATATTCAGGTTGGTATTCGCAACCTTATATCTCCACTGGTTTTAAAGATAAGTACTTGATTTTTTGGTATGATTCATGGTCCGTACACGCCAGCGGAAAGGTAGTATTTTCAGAAAATACCACCTTCCAGTTTAACCGGAAGTACTTTTCTTTTTTAAAATGGAATAGTATACTTTTTCTTCAATTATTCGATCCGCTAGGGTTTTCCCTCTTTTACCATATAAAAATGTTTAGAAGTTTCTATTCAAATAAGTAAGTGGCCTGCTAGAAGTTCTGATCCTGATATAACGCCGCTAGACTACTTTTTAAAAGTATACGTACGACCATTGGTAGATGTAGAGGACTTGAAAACAAGAAGTCGAGACGAATGTAGAAACATTAGTGAAGAAACCTTTAGAAACGTAACAACGGGCGAGATTCTGCATAGAACAAAATTACTTACTTATTTGAAAAGAAACTTCTAAACATTTTTATGTGGCTGAGAGAGAAAAAAACGAGCGGATCGAATAACTGAAGAAAAAGTATACCATTCCATTTGAAAAAAGAAAATTACCTCAACTTCCGATTAAACCGAAAGTGATGTTTTACTGAAAATACTATCTTTCCGCTGGCGTGTATGGACCATGAATCATACCAAAAATCAAGTACTTATCTTTGAAACCAATAGAGACATAAGGGTGCGAATACCAACCTGAATCACCCGGTATACAAGTAAGAGCTCATAATTTGAACTGAATGTTAATAATCTTTCACGTCTGGCCTGCGTTCATAAATTGTTACCCCGATTAGGGTAAGGTAACTTGGGGGAAGGCGGGTGAAGATGACGTCATTACCCAGCGTAACCTTGAGGGAACAATAAATTTTGAACACAGAAATGGCGGGAAAGTTTGACATTTCATCTTAAAAAAAATTGAAGATATATTCTTCAGGAGTAATATCCATATCATAATAGTTATTTGTGTACTAAGTTAGGATAAGTAAGATTTTTCCGTTTTAGACGTTTTTTTGATCGAGGTCGGAGGCCGAGATCAAAAACACGTCGTGAACGGAAAAATCTGATTTTCCTAACGAATTGCACACATAATTTTTTCTAATTCGGTATAATAATTTTACTTTCTGAAAGGCCGAGATAAAAAAATCGTCTAAAACGAAAAAATCAAAACGTCAAAAACGGAACAAAAAAACGTCTAAAACGAAAAAATCAAAACGTCTGAAACCGAAAACTATTACTTTTCCTAACTTAAAACAGTTTTCGATACAAGTTAGGAAAAATAGTAGTTTTCCTAACTGAAATGAATGTTGATAAGTAAGAATTTTCGATACCGAATTAGGAAAAATTATATAAAACGCTAAAAACGCAAAGATAAAACGTTTATTATTCTTTGACGTTTATATTATTTTATGATCCATATTTTGTTTTGAATAATGTTTGACAACAAAATCTTTTAAACAAACCACAAGCTAAATATTTTGAATCGAAATTTCTGCACACTTTGTACAAAATAAACATTTAAAAGTTACATCAAGTTTGCTTTGCGCATGTCTGGGCAATCTTTAACCCACTGTTGAGCCGGGGTAAGAAAGCGATTCCCCTGGGGGATTCTCTCGAGTTTCTGAACGCTAAATAGGCGTGGTCAAATGTTACCCCGACACGCCCATTTTTTTCTGAACGGCTTGGGTATTGTCCGGGCATTCGCCAGACATTCACCAAGTAATTTATGAACGCACCCCTGGTTTCGCCGGAAATAATGCCAACATTTCTATCTCAAATGCAACACCATTTTACATATGCATATATTACAGTTACAACTGTAATATCTTGACACTATTATTCGCAGAATTTAATCGCTATGCAAAAATATACAGGGTGTTGCATTTGAGATAAGAAAGTTGGTGTTATCTTATTTCCGCCGACACCGTAAGTGAAAGATTATAAACATTTATGGTCTGTTTTTTAACTAGGAGGAGCGATTCAAATTTGTCGCGCCAAAATCCACACCTGTGATTGGCTGCGGCCAGGCCGGTTTCACACCGCTAAACTCCGTTTTTTTTTAAAGATCCACCACCTGTTGATTTCAGTTGGTATAATAAAAAAATTGAAATTTTTAGTAATTTTTGTCAATATATGGTAACATTGATTCAAAGATCAATCAAACTGTTCTGTCAATTTATGCGTGCGCATCACTACATTTCAAATTTAAATTATTTAAAATCTTAATTAAAACATAAAGAAGACTAGGTACCTACTCTAATATAAGATTTATTTTTATTGATGAACGATTTACAAAAACGATTCTGCTACTAAATCTTGGACTATTGACAACCTTCACAAGAAAGATTAGAAATTAAGGAAAGCAGGTTTACAGTGCTCCATCCTGGGTGTGAACGATGAATAGTCAGCTATTTAAAGAGTGGATTAATCAATTAATTCCAGCTCTACCATCTGAAGGTTTTAAAACTGTTATTATTTTTGACAATGCCCCATGTCATTCTGTCCGTTTGGAGAGACCTCCAATACATCATTCCAACAAAACTGCAATGCGAAATTATTTAATAAACTGTAACGTTACCAATTATTCTAATGCCTGAATATGAATACATTTTTTCTATTCTTACCTCGAATTATTTATATATTAATTATTATAAAACTATAATACTTCTTATTAAATCGAGCAAATTTACATAAACTCAGCATATATCCACATAAATCAACAATATTTAACAAAATATATGAAAATACTTCTTATGAAAAGCACTTGTCAAAATTAACCATTAAATTTATTAGTCCTAACCCTACTTTAAAAATTACTAAAAAATTTCACCAGCAGCGTTGCCAAACATACTTTCGAGAGAAATTGCAAGGTTGGTGGATCTTTAAAAAAAAATAGACTGTACGTAATTTGTATAAATTTTGACGTTTGACGTGATTTGATAATTATTTTTCTAGGCGCTGACAGTGACATAATTCAGGCAAAATACATTAAATTAGTTTTCATTTCAGCTATAAATTTTAAACATGATAAAAATTCAAATTTACCGTCAAAACTTCGGAAGTCTTCTTTTCTAGTGACATTTCTAGTATGAATCTGGCTTTTGTATTCACTCCTCCTAGTTAAAAAACAGACCATAGTATTAAATTATGAGCTCGTAGGTGTATATAACACGTACAAAATAGTATATTAAGTATTAAGAACGGTAAGGACATTTTACCGATCGAAGACAATAGTTTGGAGGAGGAGCGCAGCGACGACTCCAATTATTGTCTGAGATCGGTAGTCCTTAACGTTCGTGATGCTTATGACGTTTTTTGCGCTGCTGAATTCGATAAAAAGAATTTTTAATAAATTAGTTAATACAGATTTAAATGCGATAATTGTCAGTCTCCACATCACGTTGCCGTATTGTCGATTGATATATTGCGTTTCTATAGCAATCTGTAAACAGTTACCGCCATTGCAGTTTTTTGTGAAAATTATTTGGAGTTCCGTGCTAAAAATTAATGAAAATGATTCCGAAAACGAAATAGAAGAAGCTTGGAATGTGGGGTGTTCGGTTCTCATTCCTGATAAGTCCAGAGAGACGCTACGAAGGTACCTACAATCATTTTAAAAATTGGTGTACCAAGAAAAGTACAAATATTGATGAAAAATCGATGCTGGCGTACTTTGTTACAAGAAATGGGAAATTAAAAGCTCCAGGAAGCCCATTGGAAATTCCATTCATTTTATTTAACTAAACTGACATTTGTGACTGACATTAATTTATCAAATTACATGGCACATTCGTTTCGAATAAATTTACTTACCGTTCTAGAACCCCAAAGTATTTTACCGACGACTTTATCCTTAGCAACTAGTAAACATAACTTACTGTCTTGGAAACAGCCGCGGTAAACAATGAAATACAGCTCAGTAGCGCAAAAATGTATTTAAATAGGCTAAAAATTAAAAAAAAATAACAGCGGTGTCCCGAGGTCCCGTGTCACCTGGTATGTTCCCTTATAAATAACATAATTTTTCTAGGTGATTCTCCAAAATATAAAAACAGAAAAATCCAAAACTTTGCTAGTGTTGCTATAGCCAATACTGCAAAAACAGTTCTTAAACCTATTGGCAAAACTAATTCAGCAGAATGGGAAGGTAAAACTACAATAGGTATCTTATTAAAAGTTTAGAGCTAATTATAATTTTTAGATACCCTACTACTAAGCAATAGCAAGATAAAAAACAATAAAGAATGTAATACAACCGGAAACACGTCTATAAAGCAAATTCTTGCACCAGACAAGTTCGTTCTTAAACCTCTTCGCTGTATCTTTAATCGGGAAGACTGGGAAGGTAAAGTTAAATGTATTTATTATAGTTTTACGGATATAAGAATTTAATTTCATTTTTTGACCACTTCATTACTAGAATCGCAGAATCAAAAGGATGTGAAAATGAATGTATCTAGAAAGAAAAATTTAGCACCTCAAAAGAAGGTTCTCAAAGCTACCCCTTTTATATTTACTGCAGCAGACTTGGAAGGTACACAACAATATAGGTACTTCTAATACGATGAAGATTATCAATTCAAGTTTTAGATACCCCACCATTGCATAAAAAGAAGACAACAGGCAATAATTTAGGTGCTACAAGAAACGGTTTCAATAAAAGGAATATTGGATATGGAAAAATGAAATCTACTGAGTCATGTAGCTTCAAATGTAAACATAATTTTTGTTATTGTATTAACAAAATTATAATTATATTATTTTTTGTAGATGTCTCCCAGCCAAAACTTGCGAACACAACGACAAAAACAAGAACACCAGCAAAAACAGTAAGAAAGGAGTTGTTCACTGGTAGTAAGGACAGTACTGGAAGCCCTTTACAGGAAATTGTACAAAGGGTAAGTTTTTGTATAGGGTGGCCCAATTTGGATGTCAGTATCTTAGTAGCTATTGTCCTAAGGAGAAAACTGAAATCATAGGTATTTCTCTAATTCATTTTTGAAACAATTTTAATGGTGCTCACGTAATTTTGCTATTGTTTTACATTTTGTATGCTTTTGTCAGCTGTTTAACGCGCTTGCTAATACAGATGTAATACGTGCCTGCGTTATACTAACAAACGATTCAACAATTATTTACAATACCTACGAATTGACAGCCGCGCTCTTGAAAATCTATTAGAAATAAAATTATTAATTATTTGCCATAGAGAGATGTTTTATACATAAAACATATAGTCCAGGAGCTAGCGGTATATTTTAAGACTAATTTCTATCAAGCTGAAATTTTTTTTATGAGCTGGTATGGTTATGTGATTATGTCTGCCAAATGTAGGTGGTCGGCAAAATAGGACCGCGGGACATAGAGCGCTAAGAAAAAAAATTGGCCAACTAACCAATCCAGGACGTCAGAGAGTGCTTCTGTCCCGCTCAAATTGTCGGACAAGGTGATTTTTGTGTTTGTTAAATTAGTATATAGTTATTTAAAAAAAAATCAGGTTGATGGTAATAAGTCAAATGTCTTAAAAACAATACGAACCCCAAACGGCAGACACTGATTCAGTTCCGACTCTTATGTCGGACAGTTAATTTTTTGTTGTCGGAATGTCTTAAATAACGAGCAAAATAGAAATTAGCTTGATTGAAGTTTGTAAATTTCATCAAAAAATAATTAAAAACAAAAACATTATGGGCGCTTTATGTACCGCGGTCCTATTTTGCCGACCACCTACATTTGGCAGACATAACCATACCACCTCATAAAAAAAATTTCAGCTTGATAGAAATGAGTCTTAAAATATACCGCTAGCTCCTGGACTAATAGCATAGTTCAGTTTTTTAACAATTTTAAAGAAATAGTAGATTGATGTAGGTACCTACACTGCCCAACCTTTAAAACTACCATGGGTGATTTTTTTGTAGTTTGTAGGGAGGGGAACATATGCCAGTGTAAAGGTGAGTTGTCTGGTAATTCTTCAAATAGGGTTCTCCCCCATATTCAAGAAAGTATTCAGAGCCGCGTTAACACTACTTATATTTTGTTGGAATTTTATTCCTAATCAAATTATGTGACCCTGTTCGGTTAGCGCCTGTTCTGTTCGTAGAACCTTTAAATGAAGTTACAGTCAATATTCTATTTAACTGTGAAACTTTTTGGTTTTAGGAATCAACTATGAAGTTTTCCAAATGTAGTCTTATCGATGTTGGCGAGACTGATACAATATCAAAGAGCTCCTATGTTCTTGGTAAACAATTGAAAATGAATGTAGTACCTTTAAATCAAACATCGAATTTAGTCCCACTAAGAATGAAAAGGTCACTTTTTAAAAATACCACTGAAACCATAAAAAATCAAAACAACTCGTCAACAGCTACGCCATTTTCCACTGCTGCAACAATAGTAGATAATATTGCAACCGAAGATTGTCATTTAAAGCCTTCTGTTTCTAATTGGGACGCATTAGTCACAGACATAGAAACTGAAAACAACTGTAACATCTCGAATGTATCTCCAGGGGAAACCGAATTTATAGAAAATGAACAGAGGTGCAAAAGCACAAAGTATAATAATGTTGGAAATGTAAGTAAAGAAACCAGTGCAGTGTTATACAAGAATCAACAACGTAGAAATCTTCAAGCAAAATTTACAAATCTCCAACAGAAATTCCAAACTTTTTGTGATGCATTTAAAGAAGAAATGAATATTTTTCAAGAAGAACTACATAATTATAATACAGGTGCTGTTACAGATATACATCATGTTTTAGATAATAGTAAAGAGAATTTAATAACAGATGAAGAATGGGATATTTCTGTAAAAGCTCCTGAAAACGTGTCTACTTCAGAAAAGAAGCCAAGGATAAAAAGAAACGTTACTTTTAATTTTAAATCTGACAATGAAATGGTAGAGCATTGTTGTATAAATGATAATGGCTTAGAAAAATCCGTAAATTTGTATAATTCTCTAAGAAAAGATTATAGAAGCGTTTTAGCCACACCAAAATTAAACAGAACATGCCTACAAACTCCTAAAGCACTGAAAAATAGCCGGAGAGAGTCTCTTTCTAGAAAAGTACAAAAGCAGTGCTTGTTATTACTAGATACTCCAGGTAAAAATGTCCCAAAAATAATTATTTAGAAATAGTATTACAGGATGTTTCAAAAATAAACGGCATTCGTTTAAGGGCGTGTTTGTCTCATGAAAATGAAAGGAAAAGTTCCTATAATATTAACATGGCTTTGTAAATGTTTCGTTATCGAGATGCAGGGTGTTAAAAATTGTAAAAAAATATCGAAAATGATTGGGAATTAAATTTTTAAAATTACGCAATACATAGGTAGTACACAGGGTGGTCATTTGAAAACCCAAATATCAAAAAAAACATCAAACGAGCATCCTACTCGCGCCTGGTAGCTACTGGCAAGCGACAAACGCGTATCGCTTTTTTTGTTTTTGATATAATTTTCAAGTTGCTCAACTAATTTGCTATTGAACTGACTAATTGGCTCATTACGCCACACTAACATAAATATATCTATTACGTAATTTTTAAAATGTAATTTCCAAGAAATATAAAAAAATCGATATTTTTATAATTTTAAATACCCTGTATCTCGATAACAAAGCATTTGCAGAGCCATGTTAACCCTTTGCGGTCGTAAATAGTTGTAGGTCCAGTGCCTACAGGTCGTTGGTCATGCGTGACATGCCCCCGGTTGTACTCGTTAATGGCGCGTCTCGGCGACCTCGCTCAACTCGTAAGGTGTTTTGCGCAATACTGAAGAGATACGCAGTTATGTTTAAAAATATGGATATCTTTTTTGGTGTTTGATATAAAGCTTTGATTCTTACATATAGTTTAGAAAATACTATGGTGCATTGACCTGTCAAGAAAAAACCTGCACATTATAACAAAATAATATTTAAAAATTGTGCAAAGTGTAAGGTGTTAATTTTGTAACTTCTGATTCCCAATTTTAAACCTCTGTAATGTTGATTTATAAGGTGAAATGAAACGATAAGAAATATTTTTAGTAGAAACAAACATTTATTGATCATACATTAACGGTATTTCTTTATTTAAAGTTTTGTTGCTTATGATATTTTTCAAAACACTCAACTGGGTGTAGCGCGGAATTTTCGGTGCATGTTTTGCAAAAGTAAGTGGTTGTCTTTCATTTTCTAAATACTCTATTTCCATATCAACGTCATCATCATCATCATCAGCATATAGTAATTCCTCAAGTTCTTTGTCTGTTAATTTTCTCTTAGCCATTCTAATTTAAAAGTAACCGGAATTAATAATTTTTTTCAAAAAATTTAATTTTTACCTACCTTTGATGTTAATAATATTTTAACTTCAAAATAATATATAAACAACACTACAGCAACACAACAACACAACGAGATATTATTTAAATACACGTTAATCGCCAAAAATGAAAAATGTTGGTCGTATATGCAGCATGCACTACAAATATGCATGTAAAATGTAAAATTGTATATTAATTTTGTTGGCAAATATGGTTCTTATTGGAATTTTTCCGAAAGAATACGAATTTGCAATCGGTTTTGTCATCTGCCTCATGCTTTACGACTTATAAGACTTTCAAGTTGTGTCATGTCTGGGATGCCCCCGACCGCTATGGATAAGGCATCTGTGGCATGACATCGACTCCTATGCCCGGCCGCTTGCCATCTAAGACGAGTACGATGGTTGTCATGTAGGACATGTCCCCGACCGCAAAGGGTTAATATTATAGGAACTTTTCTTTTTATTTTCATGAGAGGATCACGCCCTTAAATGGATGCCTTTCTTTTTTTAAACGCCCTGTATAATGTGTGTTATACATTGAATTGTTGTGTTATTAAATGATTATATTAATTTTACATATAAGAAAAGTTTGTAATTATTGTAACAAATAAAGATTATTCAATTTTACTTTTGTCTTTATAAATCATACCATGGTGATACCTTTTATACAGGGTGATTCCTAAGTACGTGTAGAAAATGAAGGGGGTGATTCCTGGGCGAAAATTAAGGCTACTTTTTCCTATAAACGTGTATCCTAATATGCTTCCCCGAAGAGTTACCCTCTTCAAAAATGGAGGAAAAAGTTGGTTTTTCATTTTTATCTCAAATTTGGACAAAGATAGAAAAATACAAATAAGTGGACGTGTTCTACTAACAGGAAGGCTCTTTATGGATATTTTCTTTATCCACCTGTATTGTTAGAAGGGGATGAAACTTACAACCCCTGTTCATTTTTTTATTAGAACTTTTTAATGCACCGGAATTTTTAATTTAAAAAATAGGCATGAGAAAGCCTTATTCATTTAGAAAATTATTTGTCTCTTTTATTTTTATCGTGAGACAAATAGTTTTCGAGTAAAAAATTAAAGTCGATTGTAATGTGCGCCTCAGTTTCGTGAGAAGTTGTAGTAAATTTCTGAAAAAAGTCTAGGTAGGCGGATTTCATTTTTTCATCAATAATGTTTGTAACAATTATTATTATTATCAAAAACAACAAACACAAAAAATGAAAAAAAGTCTAGGTAGGCGGATTTCATTTTTTCATCAATAATGTTTGTAACAATTATTATTATTATCAAAAACAACAAACACAAAAAATGAAATCCGCCTACCTAGACTTTTTTTCATTTTTTGTGTTTGTTGTTTTTGATAATAATAATAATTGTTACAAACATTATTGATGAAAAAATGAAATCCGCCTACCTAGACTTTTTTCAGAAATTTACTACAACTTCTCACGAAACTGAGGCGCACATTACAATCGACTTTAATTTTTTACTCGAAAACTATTTGTCTCACGATAAAAATAAAAGAGACAAATAATTTTCTAAATGAATAAGGCTTTCTCGTGCCTATTTTTTAAATTAAAAATTCCGGTGCATTAAAAAGTTCTAATAAAAAAATGAACAGGGGTTGTAAGTTTCATCCCCTTCTAACAATACAGGTGGATAAAGAAAATATCCATAAAGAGCCTTCCTGTTAGTAGAACACGTCCACTTATTTGTATTTTACTATATTTGTCCAAATTTGAGATAAAAATTAAAAACCAAATTTTTCCTCCATTTTTGAAGAGGGGTAACTCTTCAGGGAAGCATATTAGGATACACGTTTATAGGAAAAAGTAGCCTTAATTTTCGCCCAGGAATCACCCCCTTCATTTTCTACACGTACTTAGGAATCACCCTGTATGTAACGTAATTATTTGATTAATCTTGGCAAAATGAGAAAATTTGCTCCAGTTTGGAACAGTGAAAATTGTATTAATAAAAATTGGAGATACAAGAAACATTTAACCTTAACTTTTTTCTTTTCCATTCTAACCTTAAAACTTGCACGTTGTTAGATATAAGTTTAACTCCAATTACAACAGAAATGGCTAAAAGTATCCGAAGTAAATGGAAGAGAAAGTGTAGAGCTGTGAAACGAGAACGGTATAATCAAAAAGAATTGGAACGCTTAAAGAAAACTTTGAACAACGATCCTTCGAAACCAGGTGATATAGATATGGTAGATATAAATCAAACAGTTACAGTTGTTACAAAGGACTCCATAAAATCGAAGCTTCGCAGTGCAAGTAAACAAATTTCGGAAAATTCTATAAAAAAGGCAGACGATATGGAGACAAATACAAAAGACCGTATTTTCAACCCGAAAACCATGAAAGATCAAAACGGTACATATCCTATTTGGATGCACCCCAGAAAAATTCACAAACGTAAGAAAACAGGTAAAGGAAAACTTAAGAAGAAATCAAAAGCATAGTTTAAAATAACGTGTATAAAGGGTACCTACTTGGATACAATAACATTACTATAGGAAGTAAATGTTCTGTTAGAACTGTTCATAGAATGGCTGTAACACCTTTACATTTTCAATAGGATAATTTTAGTATTTGTTATTTTATGGGTAAACTAGATGCATAATTATTAACGGTAGGAAATTTTTGTGATTGGAGGGTTGTTTTCTTTCAATGTTAAGATTTTTTTCTTAAAAAATTGAATAATAATTTATGTAATGATAGTTTATTAAAATACATAAATTACCATAATGTATTGGTTGAAATAGACTCCTACCTACATTTTTGTATTTATAAAACATTTAAAACTTAGCAATACACAGATTTTATGTGTAACCACAAAAATTGCATTTATATCTGCAGTAAAATTATTTATAGAAGTTAATTCACTGTAGTCTTGTAAACTTTACAATACTAACATCAAATTATATCTTCATTTTGTGCATTTAGTATGATCATATTTGGAACTGATGGGATGGGTGTATGTAAAACTAATTAAATTTTTACGTAATATATTATTGTTTTATTTACAATGAATGCATCATATTGTGAAGTGTGCAAGGTCTTTAAAATTTTGAATTAAAATAAAATCAAATTTATATAAGAATTAGAGTAAGAGGCTGGTTATCGAGATCTTCCAATAGTATTGAACCGTATTTATTAAGTTCCACCAAAACATCCATTACTATCTATTATGCTAAATTTTTTCTGTTATATTGAACCCGTTTATAATTATCCATTTTTTTAAACATGAAATAGGAAAAAGTGAAAAAATTTCCATTTATAATGTAACCTGCTTGGAAGAACTTATGTGAAGTCACAAATTTGTTAAGCTGTTTGGTTATTGCTGTTTTATGAGTAAACCATATGAGATTACAATTTTGGTACAAATTAAATGCTCGATATTATATTCTCACTGCAGATCGCATTTTCCCGTTAATTTATTCAAATGCATGTTTAAAATAATAGATATATTCGAATTCGATAGAAAAAATAGACGCCAGATAAATATAATGAATGCTCAGTATAAAATTCACATACTTCAAAAATTTAACAAACCCACCCAAACATGATCTTTCCTCAAAAATGGATTACCCAATCATGCTTGGGTGGCGTTGTTAAATTTTATTAGTACTTCACTGATTTTAGAACTAAAGCCCGTATGACACGGTGTTAAATTTGAAACAAAATTTGCGTGTAAATTGACACGTAAATTTGATGTCAAATTTAACGCCGTGTCATATGATCTAAGCGTGTCATACACAAAATTATTTTGTAAATTTGCATGCAAATTTTTATGAAATTATTTTGAACATCCCTGGTAAACTTAGACACTTTTACGTACCTATGGTCTGTTTTTTAACTAGGAGGAGCGATTCAAATTTGTCGCGCCAAAATCCACACCTGTGATTGGCTGCGGCCAGGCCGGTTTCACACCGCTAAGTAATTTGTATAAATTTTGACGTGATTTGATAATTATTTTTCTAGGCGCTGACAGTGACATAATTCAGGCAAAATACATTAAATTAGTTTTCATTTCAGCTGTAAATTTTAAACATGATAAAAATTCAAATTTACCGTCAAAACTTCGGAAGTCTTCTTTTCTAGTGACATTTCTAGTGTGAATCTGGCTTTTGTATTCACTCCTCCTAGTTAAAAAACAGACCATAGTCTTGAAAGACTCTTACGATAGGGAAAAGATAGGCAAGGCAGGAGTACCAAGGATGTTCAAAATAATTTCTTAAAAATTTGCATGAAAATTTACAAAATAATTTTTTGTGCAGCCGTACGCGAAGTGGGCGTTTCGCGTCCGCTGTTCAGGACGCGAAATCTAATTTCGCGGCCGCTGCTATGGTAGCGTCCGCTAAAGTAAAAATCATTGTAATTTATACAAAACTAATTGTTTTATTTACTCCATATCCATAGTAACGCGCTAACTGAAAGCCGTTTTTCTATTTACAATGAATTAAGCTGTAGGTTTTTTAAAAGCAATAACATTTACAATTACACATTTTTTACGGTTGCACAAAAAATATTGTGTATACCTTGTCCGCGAAATTCTTTAGCGCCCTCGAGATTGTCTTTCCTCGGCCGCAAGCGTCCTCGGCGACAATTTTCTCTCGGTACAATAAAGTCACATTTCGCGTCCTTGGTATACAAATAACTATTGTGTATGACACGGCGTTAAATTTGACATCAAATTTACGTGTCAATTTACACGCAAATTTTGTTTCGAATTTAACACCGCGTCATACGGGCTTAAGACTTTGCTACTGAATACTTGTTCTTTTTTACATCTTATACGCCTTTTTCCTCCTGAATTTTTTTTATGGTGTAGATTTGATTAAAATAGCGACCAAAACTTAGTGTGCAAATGCTATATTTTATATTAAATTTATTTTATTTTTTATTTTATTTATTATATTTAAAATACAAGGCATTTTCTATTATTTTATCCTGCATCTTTTATTTTGTTATCGAGCAATTGGTATTTTTTAAAGTATCAAGTCTTTATTACCTACCACCCTTACAATTTTACAAGACGCAAAAACGTTTTTAAATAAAATGGTTTTTGAAGTAGGGAATATTATAAAAAAAAATCATTGGCGAGCGGACTAAAAAGTTCTGAACAAAAATGAGAGGTAAGAGTCCTGAAAAACTGTATAGGATTTTTTTCAAACTGTTTATTATTCTCATAAGACAAAAACGTTCGGAATTGAAGGTTTGTAGGTTAAGCCGTTCTGGGAGTTTTTTCGAAAAAACAAGGGCTGTATCTCGGCAGGGATGCATTTTGTAAGTTCGGCTACATCGTCTTATTTGACCTCAGGAATCTGTGGTCAAGCGTTGTCCATCCATTTCTGGGATACCCTGTAGAACGGGACTATATACCTACTACCTATTTTTTTCACTACTAGAAATTTTATTTGTTTAGATCGTTATAATTTACCTACCATTTCCACCAGATTTTTTAAATAGGTTCCTACCTACTTATAATAAAACAGCTCTTTATAATAATTAAAAAAAAAGGGGTTTCATAGAATTTATTTAGAAATAAGTATATAGGTATATACATGTGGCGCCCCAATTATTGCAGACTGCTACCGCCTAAATTCGAATCCAGTTATGCTCTCGAACCTTCTAGAAGATTCCAGTTACGCTCTCGAACATTCTGGAAGATTCTAGTTGCGCTCTCGAACATTCCAGAAGATTCTAGAAGCGCACCCTCGCCTTAAGTAGGGAACGCGCGACCAGTAAACAGTCAGTCGACAGCCGCACCTGACGCGAACCGTTTCAGACGCACTACGTTCAATATTATAACTTATCTTTTACTTGTTACTTGTCAATTTTTAATTGTAAATATTTCGATAATAAATAAGTTAGTAAAGTGGCAGTGTTGAGTTTTAGTCATTAACCACACTACTACATTGGTGACCCGGACATTGAATATAAGAAAACGAGCAAAGTTAACATCACCGCGTACACACCGCGTGATAAGTGCTTCAGTGAACGAACAATAAGTGCAAGTTTTTTTTTTGTAAAAAAAAATGATAGACGAACATGACATACACGGCGCAGGAGGTGCAACAGGAAGCGAACCTACAGCGGACATAGAAGAAGTGCGTAAAGTTAAATTACCACCTTTCTGGCACGTCAACCCAAAATTATGGTTTCTCCAAGTCGAAGCCCAATTCCATACATATTCCGTGCGATCGGATACAAGCAAGTACTACACAGTAATTAGTGCTTTAGACAGTTCAGTGCTACAACAAGTATCGGACGTGCTAACTACGCCACCAGACAGAGACAAATACGAGTGTTTAAAACAACAATTAGTCGCGCGATTCACGGATTCGGAGCAAAAACAATTACGACGCGTGTTAACTGAAATAGACTTGGGCGATAAAACACCTTCACAATTATTACGCGAGATGAAAGAATTGGCGCGAAACAAAATCAGTGACGAGGTTCTAAAGACGCTATGGCTGCAAAGGCTACCAACTTCGACCCAGTTAATTTTAAGCGCGAGTGACGGCACTACTTTGGACAAAATGGCAGCCGTGGCCGACAAAATAGCAGAGGTGAATATGTATTCGGCAACAAACATTTCCGCGATTGTGCATAAACCGGAAACAGCAAGTACATCCACGCCAAACGCCACATCCGTCGGTTCCGTAGTTTGTCCAGCCCCAACAACAACCATCGCAGCTTTAGAGCAACAGATGGCAGCACTAACGAAGATGGTGGAACAACTGACACACGACAGACGCCCGCAGAGTCGTTCTCGCAGCCGCTCGCGTCCCAGAACTCCAGCACGTGACGGCGTGTGCTACTATCATAGAAGATTCGGCAACGATGCAAGAAGATGCACCAAACCCTGCACTTTTACGGCTACCTCGGAAAACTAGCGAAACCGTCGCTGCTCGAGGCGGTCAACGACGGCAACAAAACTCACCGTCTCTTTTTATTAGATAAAGCAACAGGGATGCGTTTTTTGATTGACACCGGTGCCGACGTTTCGGTCGTGCCATTACAAACCAATCAACCCATGCGACAGACACCAACAGATTTCAAACTTTATGCCGCAAACGGTACAATTATCGACACGTTTGGTACGAAGCTGTTGTGTCTCGATCTCGGTTTACGGCGCTCTTACAAGTGGGAATTCCACATCGCTAAAGTTTCACGGCCAATAATCGGCGCGGATTTCCTTCGCCATCATGGTTTACTGGTCGATTTGAAAAACCGACGCCTTAGCGACGAAGCCACCCAATTATCTGTGCTAGCCGAGTTGACATCGTGTCAGAACACTACTATATCTATAATTAACAACGATTTCAAATACAAATCCCTTTTGGCAGAATTTTCAGAAATTATATCGAAATCTCCGTATACATTACGAAAATCACATAACGTTAAGCATCATATCATAACAAAAGGACCACCTATCGCTCAAAAGCCAAGACGACTGCCTCCAGAAAAATTGAAAATCGCAAAAGAAGAATTTCAGTATATGTTAGAGCAAGGTATATGCAGACCATCTAGCAGCCCTTGGGCTAGCCCTCTTCACCTGGTACAAAAGAGAGAACCAGGAAGCTGGCGCCCCTGTGGAGATTATAGACGCTTAAATTCAGTGACAGTACCAGATTGCTACCCTATTCCACATATACAAGACTTTTCCTACCTTCTCGATGGCAAAACCATTTTTAGCAAGCTGGATCTCGTTAGAGCATATCATCAAATTCCTATAGCTGAAGAAGATATCCCAAAATCGGCAGTAATTACTCCTTTTGGTCTCTTCGAATTTAATTTCATGGGATTCGGTCTTTGTAACGCAGCTCAAACTTTTCAACGATTTATAAACAACGTATTACAGAACCTAAATTTTTGCCACTGCTACATCGATGATATTCTTATTGCTTCGACCAGCCCGGAAGACCACCAACAACACCTTCGCACAATATTTGATCGATTACGCGAATACGGTATCACGATTAACCCATCGAAGTGCGTTTTCGGGGTAGAAGAAATCGAATATTTGGGGTATTTGATCACACCAGGTGGAATCAAACCACTTCCTGCTAGGATTGAATCAATACTAAATTTTCCACAGCCTACAACAGTCAAAGAACTGCGCAGATTTCTGGGAGTAATTAATTTTTACAGGAGATTCGTCAAGAACGCTGCACACACGCAAGCCCCATTAAACGAATTTTTACGCAACGGTACTCGTAACGATAAACGTTTGATTAAGTGGACGCCGGACACACAAGCCGCTTTCGAAGAGTGTAAGAAAAAACTCGCCGAAGCCACATTGTTAGCTCATCCTACCGAAGAAGTGCCACTTACAGTAATCACCGACGCCTCCGACACCTCCTTGGGAGCAGTGATTCAACAATATTATGCAGGCCACTGGCAACCGCTTGGTTTCTTTTCGAAGAAAATGAGTCCCACGCAACGAAATTACAGCACATACGACCGAGAACTCCTCGCCATATACGAAGCCCTGAAATATTTCCGATTCATGCTGGAAGGACGTCAACTCATTATTCAAACCGATCACAAGCCTCTGGTCTTTGCTTTTCAACAAAAGCCAGAGAAAGCTTCTCCACGCCAGCTACGCCAACTGGATTTCATCGGCCAATTCTCAACACAAATCGTCCACATTTCAGGTAGTGATAACATAGTAGCAGACGCTCTTTCGCGAGTAGATGCTATTTCAGTACCCACCATCATAACGCCACAGGAGTTTGCGAGAGAACAACAAACGGATGAAGATATCAACAACCTGTCCAACACATCGCTTCGCATCCGCAGAATGATACCTATTGGTTCAACTGTGGAACTAACATGCGACATCTCCACGGACAGAATTCGCCCTTACGTACCAAAGGCTCTACGGAAACGGGTTTTCGATATGTGCCACGGTCCGGCCCATCCCAGTGCCCGAGCAACAGTGCGGTTGACTACAGAAAAATTTGTGTGGCCGGGTATGAAAAAGGACATAACGATGTGGGTGAAGACGTGCATAGCTTGCCAGCGATCAAAAGTCCAGCAGCACACTAAAAGCCCAATCCAGCACTTTCCGGTACCAGACGAAAGATTCCAACACGTGCACCTAGACCTGGTTGGACCGCTGCCACCGAGTCGAGGACAGCGTTATATTTTAACAATGATCGATCGATTCTCCCGGTGGCCCGAAGCAGTACCTATAGCTGAAATGACTGCCGAAGTCGTCGCCGAGGCCTTTTTCAGTCAATGGGTAGCGAGATATGGTTCACCGGTTACTATAACAACTGACCAGGGACGCCAGTTCGAGTCCGCTCTGATGAACTCGCTAACTAACCTTACTGGAACCACACGAGCCCGAAGTACAGCTTACCGACCGCAAACTAATGGCATACTAGAACGCTGGCATCGAACACTGAAAACAGCGATAGCGTGCCACGAGACAAATAAATGGATCGACGTACTACCTACCGTTCTACTGGGGTTACGCACCGCTTTCAAGGCAGATTTGAAAGCATCACCGGCAGAGATGTTATATGGAACAACCCTGCGGCTACCGGGTGAGTTCTTTGTTAATTCAGCAAACACTGCAAATTCCGACGCATCTCTGTTCTGCGAACATCTTCGCGAGGCTATGCGAAAGCTTCGCGCAACACCAACAACCGCGCACGGGAATAAAACTGCATTCGTGCACTCAGAACTTATAAAGTGCACGCACGTATTTTTACGGGACGATCGCGTACGTAGGCCTCTACAAGCACCATTTACGGGCCCCCACGAAGTGCTAAGTCGACGCGGAAAAGTGTACACAATTCGCGTGAAAGGGAAAGCGTATACGGTTTCCATGGACAGACTTAAACCAGCGTTTCAAGTGCCACTCAACGACGCCGACACCCCAGCAACAACAGCGACATCGACAGCTGGCAGACCACTCAGGCGCACCATTCGATTCCAAGCATCGTGACTCATTAACTAAGTCACTAGGAAGGGGGTAATGTGGCGCCCCAATTATTGCAGACTGCTACCGCCTAAATTCGAATCCAGTTACGCTCTCGAACCTTCTAGAAGATTCCAGTTACGCTCTCGAACATTCTAGAAGATTCCAGTTACGCTCTCGAACATTCTGGAAGATTCTAGTTGCGCTCTCGAACATTCCAGAAGATTCTAGAAGCGCACCCTCGCCTTAAGTAGGGAACGCGCGACCAGTAAACAGTCAGTCGACAGCCGCACCTGACGCGAACCGTTTCAGACGCACTACGTTCAATATTATAACTTATCTTTTACTTGTTACTTGTCAATTTTTAATTGTAAATATTTCGATAATAAATAAGTTAGTAAAGTGGCAGTGTTGAGTTTTAGTCATTAACCACACTACTACATACACATGGCGCTGTAAACACATGTTACGTAGTACCTAGATGAAAAATTACAAGTTGTATAATTAGACTCGCGTCTATATCCCAACCCTAATCCTGTTAAGTACGCACGCGTATCTAAACCGCGCGAACTTGCGAGTGTTTGAAATACGAGTGTGTCGCGTCTGTTGGTGTATTTAATTACCGCAGTTGCGAATGTTTGAAAATTTGATAAGATTTTCGGGTGCATGCGTATCATGCGTCAAGTAACCTTATCTATGCAGGTTACCTTGTTGCTTGTACTGGACGACTGATGGTTGATTAAAAAATACTGAAATAATTGTTCAGGAACAAGAAGAGGATTCAAATGAAAATAATTTGTTAGCCAGTGATGAAAACAATAATTCAGATGATGCAGAACAAGACATTATTACCAGTCATCTCCTCTGCCACAAAGTGGCAATACACTTGAATCAGAAAAAAATATTGCTCTTGAAAAATTGAATTTTTTTATAGCTGCAGTGAAGAGCAGTAACAATGAAAAGTATCAACATAACAAAATTGTTGAACATCAAAATCGTTGGTTACCTTCATTAAAAAAATTAAAACGGAAGAAATAGAAGTCTGACGTTGCAACTAACGATGAAGAACCTTTACTTTTGATTTTAGAGCAAAACCAAAAAAAAAAATAATACCTATTTCTATATTATTTTGTATATTATTATAAACATTTTTAAATAAAAATATATGTTCTTTCTTTTCATCCTTGCAACTTTGAAAATCATCAACATAACAAAATTGTTGAACATCAAAAACGTTGGTTACCTTCATTAAAAAAATTAAAACGGAAGAAATAGAAGTCTGACGTTGCAACTAACGATGAAGAACCTTTACTTTTGATTTTAGAGCAAAACCAAAAAAAAATAATACCTATTTCTATATTATTTTGTATATTATTATAAACATTTTTAAATAAAAATATATCTTCTTTCTTTTCATCCTTGCGACTATGAAAATCTTATCAAATTTTCAAACATTCGCAACTCCGGAAATTAAATACACTAACCAACAACACTCTCCTATTTCAAACACTCGCAATTGTTCGCGCGGTTTAGATACGCATGCGCATTTGACAGGATTAGGGTTGGGATATAGACGCGAGTTATAATTAGTAGGTACTAGTACCTACCTAGGCTACTATATGTAAAAACGGGCAAATATTTATACGCTAAACATTTAACAAACTCGAATCTTGATATTAGGTAGGTACCTATGGTTTTCTTTAAATTCTGCAATCTTATTATTTATAAATTCACACTTTCTTTTAGTAAAACCTTTCAATCCTCTTAATTTATAATTTGCAGATTTTATTTTAATGTAAGGTTCCATTTGAAAATTTTCTGAAATTTCTACAAATTGGAATATGTTGGGATGAGCAGCCTAAAAATTAGAATTAAATTTAAAATGAAAGACTCGCGTGCATTTGTAGTTCTGTACATAAAGTCTGTTTTTCTTTAAAGATCCACCAACCTCGCAATTTCTCTCGAAAGTATGTTTGGCAACGCTGTTGCTGATATTTTTTAGTAATTTTTAAAGTAGGGTTAGGACTAATAAATTTAATGGTTAATTTTGACAAGTGCTTTTCACAAACAGTATTTTCATATATTTTGTTAAATATTGTTGATTTATGTGGATATAGGTATGCTGAGTTTATGTAAATTCGCTCGATTTAATATGAAGTATTATAGTTTCATAATATTAATAAAATAATTAGAGGTAAGAATAGAAAAAATGTATTCAGACAAATTAGAATTGGGATTATTTTCAGTATCAGATTCCAGCGGTTCAAACTCTGAATCATCATAATTATGAGAGATATGGTTCAAAACTGAATCTGTATCCGATTCTTCACCTTGATATATTACGATTAGCGGTATATTTTGAACATTATTGCCGATTTATCCTAAATTAGTTATCAGCTGCCATAATTGAACTTTTCTACATGTAAGTTATTATGGAACGTTAGAACACTTTATTAAATAATTTCCCATTGCAGTTTTGTTGGAATAATGTGTTGGAGGTTTATCCAAACGGACAGAATAGCATGGGGTATTGTCAAAAATAATAACAGTTTTAAATCCATCAAATGGTAGAGCTGAAATTAATTGATTTATCCTTTTGTGATAATCCCGATCATTGTTTCTGGATCTTAAAAGCAAACTACATCCATCTACCACTGTAAACCTGCTTTCCTTAATTTCTAATCTTTCTTGGGAAGGTTGTCAATAGTCCAAGTAGCAGAATCGTTTTAAAAATAAATAAATCTTATATTAGAGTACCTATTTATAGTCTTCTTTATTAGCATTTTAAATAATTTAAATTTGAAATGTAGCGATGCGCACGCATAAATTGACAGAACATTTTGATTGATCTTTGAATCAATGTGACCATATATAGACAAAAATTACTAAAAATTTCATTTTTTTTTTTATACCAACTGAAAGCAACAGGTGGTGGATCTTTAAAAAAAAACGGACTACTATGTATTTGTCATGCAAGCCCAAATATGCGGTGAAAATTGAGCTTCATCTTCACTTATGTAATTTTCTACAACGTAATCAGAAAATTTGGTTACTCATTCATTGTTAGGGGCGTGTTCGAAAAGTTCTGATGCAAAAAAATCGCCTACACTCTCGGGTTCTAAAAAATGAATACCAAAGAATAATTTTAAAAATTTCCCAATTTCTGAATCTTTGTCTTTAAATTCTACAGTCAAATCTAAATTTTGAATTTTTCTGTAGAAAGATTGGCACAGATGGATCTGCATCCAATTATTTCTGCATTTGGCCACATTTTTAAACTAGCCTTATGAATTCTACCTGTTCAAAATCCACAACAATTCATTTTGGTTTAAAATAATTATAGTTCCAATGTATTGCGTAGTTAAAGTCCGTTTTTTTTAAAGATCCACCACCTGTTGATTTCAGTTGGTATAATAAAAAAATTGAAATGTTTAGTAATTTTTGTCAATATATGGTAACATTGATTCAAAGATCAATCAAAATGTTCTGTCAATTTATGCGTGCGCATCACTACATTTCAAATTTAAATTATTTAAAATGTTAATTAAAACACAAAGAAGACTAGGTACTCTAATATAAGATTTATTTTTATTGATGAAACCCCGATTTACAAAAACGATTCTGCTACTAAATCTTGGACTATTGACAACCTTCCCAAGAAAGATTAGAAATTAAGAAAAGCAGGTTTACAGTGCTCCATCCTGGGTGTGTTGAGGTTTCTTAGATGGATGTAGTTTGCTTTTAAGACCCAGAAACAATGATCGGGATTATCACAAAACGATGAATAGTCGCTATTAAAGAGTGGATTAAGCAATTAATGCCAGCTCGGCTAATATGTAGAATCCGGGGCCGCTGTCACACCGCTGTATTCTCCTTAAATTACGAATGACCAATGATATTATTTATTCTCTGTTCTGTTGTTATGGAAATATCAACTTACATTATTGTAATTTGTCAAATTTATTAAAATAAATCATTGAAATTATTACACAAAATGAAATCAGGTAAATATTTCCATAAATTTAGATTATTGGAAGGCAGGCATATAACTATAACCGTCTTAAAAATTGCAAGAAATGATGATTGTAACTTATTTATGTGAACATGGTATCAAAATCTGGGCACATCTGGCCAAGGTTAGTGGCTCTCTGAAGGTAATATATAATAAGAATTTGGAAGAAATTGTAATTAAAGCTGTAGTCTGTGAACATGGTACCAAAATATGTGTACGCGGGGCCAAAGTTAGTTGGGCATAAATGTAGAATCCGGGGTTCAATTATGGCAGCTGATAAATAATGTAGGACAAATGGACAACTTTATGTTCAAAATATACCGCCAATCGTAATATATCAAGGTGAAGATTCGGATACAGATTCAATTTTGAACCATATCTCTCATATAATTGATGATTAAAATGATTCAGAATTTGAACCGCCTGAATCTGATTCTGAAAATAATCCTAATTATTCTAATGCCTGAATACGTTTTTTCTATTCTTACCTCGAATTATTTATAAGTATATTAATTATTATAAAACTATAATAGGTACTTCTTATTAAATCGAGCAAATTTACATAAACTCAGCATAATTATATCCACATAAATCTCAGCAATATTTAACAAAATATATGAAAATACTTCTTGTGAAAAGCACTTGTCAAAATTAACCATTAAATTTATTAGTTCTAACCCTACTTTAAAAATTACTAAAAAATTTCACCAGCAACGTTGCCAAACATACTTTCGAGAGAAATTGCAAGGTTATGGTGGATCTTTAAAAAAAACAGACTTTATATGCTCTAAAACTTTTACATATGTTGCTGTACTTTTATTTGGCAATAAACAAAAAACCACTGGTATATAATTTTGAAATTTAAACTTCAAAAACAAAAAGATGATTGTAAAAATGTACTGCGTTAGTACGAAAGCAGACATATAATAGTTTGAATATTATAGAAGCTATCTAGTAAATGTAGGTAGGTTGTTCCTATGGCGACTTGTGAATTTGGAAGAACATAATGTTATAAATTTATAATATATTGCTTCTTGAGTAGATCTATGTTTGAAGAGATGTTAATCTGTTACAAGACGTAATATAATTTGTACAGTGGAGTAGCCAGAGATGAAGGGCGGGGGGGGGGCGAGATCCTTTAGGATCGCATTTTTGGTGCATCATATTGGAATAATATTGGTTTTATGTTCTTATTTTTTTTTCTAAGAGGCGCTAGGGGCGCCGGTCGACAGGGGCGTGGGGGACAATCGCCCCCCTTCGCCCACGTGTGGCTACGTCACTGAATTTGTAAAAAGGGTTTAAACTTCCAGTGCAGTTAAACTGCTAATCATCAGTAGAGACGCCTGCTTCCGCAGACGCAGATAGACTTATATACGATAATATGCATAACTCTACAACAGATAAAATACTATAACTGGTACCAAAGTTCATCTTAAAGGTGCTGTGAAGTGGTTAAACAACTTTTTATTAAAAAAATCTACCGAAAATCTTGATTTACATCATCCATATTAAATTTTCAAAATATTGAAAATGACGCAGCTATGAATTTTTGAATTAGAAATTTACCGTGTTATGACGTCGTACGTGCACAGACAGCCAGCGCTAGCTAGATCTACTCCAAGCGCTCTGTCGAAATCATTGCATCTCGCCGTTACAGTGTGATTTAGTAAAGTTATCCTTATTATCAAAAATGCCTGGTTGTTGTGTTTATGGTTGCGATAATAACGAAAGAACCACACAACATAGTTTTTTTCTTTCCCGAATAAAGATAAAAAGCGAAAAGTGTATACGTTATGGGTCGATAAAATAAAGAGGGCAGATTTTGTTCCTTCGAAAAATAGTAGGGTTTGCTCGATTCACTTTAAAGATACCGATTTTGAGGAAACCTCATTATTAAAAAGGAAGTTCCTGCCTAAGACCAGACTATTTTTAAGAGAAGATGCTGTACCTTCTCTTTATGTATATGGGTCCAATAAGACTGAAAATTTAGCATCGTTGCGAAAAAGCGCCTATTGCGAGAGAAAGGAAAGGAAAGAGTTGATCGACAGCGCTATTGCCGCTATTTACCAGCCGCTTCCTGACGCAAAAATAAGTAGAAAATGTCTATAAAAATTTTGTCCTAAACCGCACCATAAGGAAGCTACACGTCTTTGAAAATGGTGTTGAAAAAACGGAAAACAATTGCATTTTAAAAATGGTTTGAAATAAAAAATCGAAATTTTGCAGGCAGCCTAACCTATTAAAGGTATAAACTTTCTACTATTTTTTTTGTAAATTAACCAGGGGCGGCGCGAATGGGCGTTATCACCTTTTTTTGTAACTCTTTTTCTTAACCTTTTGTTTATTTTCCATTTTAGTTTAGAGATTTGTATTCCCTCTTGCCTAATTAACAAAAAAGGTACTCTTGTTTCAACTCGCTTGGACTAGCCGTTTCCTATAAAATGCAGGTTTTCTGTTTAGCCAAAACCAATTTAGAATGCTGGATTTGTATGTAAATTGAAAAATTATAATATTTAAAAATAAATTAAAATAAAAATAGTTACAGTAAGTGTTCGTACTGGTTATACCTTCAATAGGTTAGGCTGCATGCAAAATTTCGATTTTTTATCTCAAACCGTTTTTAAAATGCAATTGTTTTCCGTTTTTTCAACACCATTTTCAAAGACGTGTAGCTTCCTTATGCTGCGGTTTAGGACAAAATTTTTATAGACATTTACTACTTATTTTTGCGTCAGGAAGCGGCTGGTAAATTTATGGTACTAGGTTTAGAGACACCCTGTATATCTCATAATGAGGCATGCGCTTCTAAATAAGTTTTTGGCACAGTGTAGGACAGACGTGCGACTAAATCGCGAGGTATGTCGTTCGGATCCTGTTGATCGCGCATGATCATGTTATGATGATGCGCCTGCGCACATGTCGACATTTCGGACTTAGAATTTTGAACAGCTTTGAAACTCATTTTAGACGTGTTAACTTTGCGTATGCGCCAAAGTCGACGTCCGGTGTTGCCAGATTGATTGAGATGCGAGGATTGAAATATGGGTTTTTGTAAAAATTAATTCTCAAACTGCAACTAACCTAAAGCTCGAGGGGCGCCCCACTAGTGTCTTTGCAAAGTCTTTGCTTCAGGTTAGTTGCAGTTTGAGAATTATTTTTACCCAGTGGACTTGTGTATATACATACGTCACGCATGCGCGTAAAGCGGTGGCTATTTCAATACTCGCATCTCAATCAATCTGGCAACACCGGACGTCGATTTTGGCGCATACGCAACGTTAACTGGTCTAAAATGACTAAAATGAGTTTCAAAGCTGTTCAAAATTCTAAGTCCTAAATGTCGACATGTGCGCAGGCGCATCATCATAGCATGATCATGCGCGATTAACAGGATCCGAACGACATACCTCGCGATTTAGTCGTACGTTGTAGGACAGCACAGAACTGCGACACGTGAAGCCTGTCCGGCGCAGTGTCTAGAACACAGTTTGCTGCTCCACGTGCGACGCAGTGTGTTGCACGGTGCACATGGTACGGCAACCATCCAAGCAAATGGCGATTAATAATAATAAAAGCGAACAGGTTATCGAAGTAGGAAGACATATCAAAGTGTTATTTGATATGAACGATGATGGCTACCTGAAAACCAAATTCAAGGATGGAATATATTGAAACTTTTTTTCTTTTTGAGACATTATAGACCAAAAGAAGCTCTTAAAATGTTAGAATGTCCAGTGACAAATTTTTTGAACTTATACATCTATTGCTTCCTCAAAAGCAAGATATCTTACTTGTCAATATCAAGGTACCTTGCGATTACCTATAGACTGATCGGACTTTCGGAATTTTTTGCCATCTGTAGTATACTTGGACTGAACCGAACTGCCATTCATTTCCATGTATTTTGATTTTTGCTGATTGGACGGTTCCGAACCAAACGGAACCGTAATACCGGTAATACAATTTCGTATTATGGATTTCGCCATGGTTACTCAATAGTTACTCAGATAACCGCTGTAACACGTTGTAATGTAACTAAGGAAAACCATGCATTTTTATTGGCTTATAGACGTACGAATTATATAATCGACAAAAAGGCTGAGGTCAGTGATTGAAATGAACGTAAAATGTGCGTTAGTAGGTAATACCAACGAAATGGGAAAGCATTCTCCCTGCCACAGACATGACAATTTTAAATTTACTTCCTGAGAAATCACGTCAACTATAGACTTTCGTTGACATTTTATACATATACAACATCAATTATTTACAATTGGTGGTCCGACTGAAAATTGTTGAACAATTAGCGTCTGTATAGGTTACCAGCGTTTTGAAAATGTAACACTAGACTGAGCGGTGGCGCTAAAAATATTATTTGTGGTCATTGCACTGAAGACTAGGTAAATAAATTTTTTCCTTTAAATTCATTAAAAAATGTGCAGTTCAAATGAAAAGGAACAAATGGTGACCGTTCTTTACTGTTATTGGTAGAAAAAACAAGGGCACTTTTAAAAAGTTGGGTTACTACGTTACTTTTAGCACATGCGCACTCTACTACGAACGTTCGTGACCGACCAAAATTTTGAACTGGTTCTAATTTCAAACCGTTCGTTGCAGAACGACCGAGGCCAGCCGTGAACGACCGATCAATGTAACTTTTCCCATAAGTATAGGTATGTTGGAAATGTGGTTGACGGTGGCTGGTCGCAGACGACCGACACTGAACGCTCAGTCTAATCTCTGTATTAGGGAAAATGTATAGTTTCATTCCCACAACAAAATACTTTTTCCTGATTGTAATGGCACGTAATCGACGCAACGCCGCGGCGGCAGTGGCGATGCCAAAATGTTTCTGGTCGACATCTTGTCCAAGTCTACAAATATCATGTGTTTTTTTACATATTTTTCTTGTTTTGTAACAAAAACAATCTATTACTTTACATGTCTCAGATAGTATATATTTTGAACACTTTTAATTTAAATATAAACAATTCTTACAATGTTTAAGAAACCATACTTTGGATTATCTTATGGATAATATAATTCCAAGTTAATCTGTTCTGATGATTTGGATAAACCAAAAATAGTATTGTGGTGAACAGAACCATAGTAACTGAATACTATACATAATATTATAATAGTCCACAGTAAACTGTGGTAGGAACGTGCAGTAGTATACCTTTAAATTAATGAAGTAGGTACAATATATGCATTTAATTGAAACAAGGCCTCTATCACAATTACGATTTAACAGTAGTTAACAATGTTAACATCAGATAATGATCCAAGCAATTGACACTGCAATAAGCCTCATTCTCATTAGTCAAGTTACTTGAATTCAATCAACTTGCATTCACGTAACTTAACTAATGACTAACGAGGCTTACCAAAAAATAAATACATTTTGGGGAATTAGTGGTATTCTACAGGCAGCAATTTTGCAACAACCTAGCAGCAACTGGTATATACAGGATGATTTCGAACGTACGGAGGAAACTGAAAGGGCAACTAGCCCGACCAAACCACAATGTTTTTTACAATAAACTTTTGATCAAAATCGAATAACAAGAAAGTTGAAACAGTTTAAATCACTTCTAAACCTGAGCATTTTTAAATAAAATATTTATGTTTTGAATTGCAATTTTGAATATTCGAAAGTTTTGAACAAAATTGAGTTAAATTCTAATAAAATTTGTATAAGATGAATGTTAATTTAAATTGTTCTTTAAAATTCATAGTTAATAGATGTTGCTTTATAGAAAACCGCTGGTTTACGTAATCTCATCATAGACATATACATACTAACTATAATATGTATATGATCATAGATAAGGTCAGCGGTACTAAAAACGTGGGCGTCATAGTTAACTGTAGTAACTTTCTTGTTATTCGATTTTGATCCAAAGTTTATTATAAAAAAAAACTATATTTCGGTCCCCTCTAGTTGTCCTTTCAGTTTCCTCCGCATGTTAGGAATCGCTCTGTATAACAAATATGTCGGTGTAAATTTAAATCTTAATTAGTTTTTAAATATTCGATGTTTCTACTATACATAACATTATATAGATCACAAATCTGGAAATGTTATATCAATTATTACTTCTTTAAATACTTTTATCATAGGTAATGACTGCAAATGTTTTCTTTTGCTTGTTTCCTTGAATTTTAAAAACATAGCTTATTCGTCAAAACACAAGTTTTTGTTGTATTATATTTTACTAATATTTCATCCATCTTACTGGTTTTCTTCTCTAGTTGTTTTATTTTATTTTTCAATATAAGCATATCATTTTGATATTCTTGCTAGAAAATTGTAAAGCATATAAATTATACTTTTAATCAAAATAATTAAATAGCAACTTACCAATTCCTTTAGTTTACTTTTTAAAAAAACAGCGTCTTTTAAAATGTTGTCGATATTATAGGTTGCATTTTGAGGTTCATTAGTAGGCATGTCTGTCATATCTAGCTGCTTCTTGGAAAGTATCTAAAAGAAGACTATAATTGCAGTTCCTGAATAACTCATTATATTTTTGATATATTTTGCATAGATATTGTACTTATTATGGGTTTAAAATATTGGATAACGTTTTCAATTTAGTTACGGTAATCTATGTTGATCTGGATAGAGTAGTACTGCAACGGTTGTTACAATATATTTAAATAAATATAAATTAAAGAAGTATTTTGGAGAGCAGCATTAAAATTGTGTTTATTGTTTTTAAATACAAAATAGAACTGATTATAAAATAAATATTCATTACCATCCCAACCCAAAACATTATATCAAAGCCAACCCATGAAACCATTACAGTACTACCTAAGATTTAAAATTTAAATTAAACGATCATGAAAATGTTCGATTTTAGGTAGGTAGATACAATTAAGCACCAAAATTAATGATTGGTCAGCAAAATATTGTTGCCAAATGAAGTATCGTTATGAGCACCTATAACACTAGGCAACCTACGAAAATAACAAGCAGGAAGCTTAAAACACCTTTGATCAACGTATTTGGTTTGATTGTAAATTTGAGCATAATTATGCCAGTTGGTCTAGGACGTTTCGACGCGACGGTTTCGGCGCCGGGATCATTTGTCGCCTGGCCGTTTCGGCGCCGGGATGATTTGGCGCCTGTCCGTTTCGGCGCTAGGCCATTTCGGCGCTGGCCAGTTCGACGAGAGGCCGTTTCGACGCAAGGCCAGTTCGGCACCGCCGATGGCCGCCACCGCTTTAGCGCAGAGACATTTTGGCGCGAAAGTTTCAACGTATGTAGGAGGCAATAAAATGTATATTATGTATATTATGTAAATTTGTCATTATGTAATAATAAAATCTTTAAAAATGTATAATATGTAACTTTCTTTTTAAGAATTATCATAGTGTTAATAAAAACTTATATTCCATCTGACAACTATAATTTCAAACGGCTTTTTTCAAATTTAATTTTAGGCACAGTGTAAAAGCATGTAGCCGAAATCAATCCGTATAGTATACTGATTTCGTTAAAACATCAAGTTGGAACATACCATTTCCAGCGCGAATAATCGTTTGTCAAGTAGTTCATACTCTAAATCTTTGGCTTCTAAGGCAGGGCCGTTTCCATCTAGAAAAAGACTGAATTATGCAATACTCTTTATAGATAAACATGTAGATAAGAATAGTTTATCTACGTCAGTATACAGAGTGTCCGGAAATAACGTTATGCTACTTTGGGAGGTGCTTCTACATCAAAAAATATGAAGAAAAGTTCCTTTGACCTGTTCAACAGAAATGTTTTCTAAGGGAGCTACGGGCCTTTGAAGGGGCCCCCCAAATTGTGTTTTTTATTGATTATTAATCACCACTGAAATTAGATGGGCAAAATTTGGTAGACAGGGCAAATGTGGCGCGAGAAATTGGTTGGTCATCACGATAAGAAAGAGAAGAAAACACCCAGGGGCATGCGTAACGGGTAGGGCGTCCAATAAAAATGTCCGTTTCTTGTATTTTTTTTAATTTTAAATTTTTGACTTTAGAAATAAGAAGTACGATAATTTTTCAAAAGAAAAGTACTCTTGGTAAACTGCCGGAAAACCTTTTTCAAGAAAAGTACCTAATTTTCAAATCTTTGTTCATTTGACTGAGAGATAGTCATTTTAAAAATACCCCACGCTTCAAATTTTAAAGCCGTACTTCTCTTGAAAACGGTACTTTTTCAGGCTGTTTACGAAGAGTACTTTTCTTTCGTAACACTGTCGTACCTATTATTGCTAAAATCAAAAATTGAATATTATAAAAAAAATAGAAGAAACGGACATTTTTATCGGACACCCTACCCGTTACCCACACTCCTGGTCTTTTCTTCTCTTTCTTATCATGGCCAAACGAGTTTCCGCGCCAAATTTACCCTGTCTACCAAATTTTGCCCATCTAATTTCAGTGGTGATTAAATATTCAATAAAAGAACACAATTTCAAAGGAACGTAGCTCCCTTAGAAAACATTTCCGTACTCCTGTTCAAACGAACTTTTCTTCATATTTTTTTTACTTTCCCATACCACTACTGGTATAGGGAAGTATTGATATCATGAAAATTTTCGAAGTCGAGATTTTCGCGGAAATACGTGTTTTGGGTCCCCAGGAACCCAAAAAAGTGGTCTAGAAAAAATGTTTGTCTGTGTGTGTGTCCGTGTGTATGTAACGCCTGTAACGCAAAAACTAGTGAACCGATTTCGATGAAATTTTAAATGAAGGGGTATATCGAAAATTCATCGACAAAATAAGCTTTTCAAAAAAATCCGAAACCGGAAGCGGAAGTTAGACATGTTTTTTTGGTATCATTTTTTTCAGAAGCGGAATTTTGAAAATCTGAGTAGGTAGTATGCAGCTTGGTATTAGCTACATTTTTGTTTTTTTGATGAATGCCAGAATTCCACTGTGGCGCCCTCTACGAGATTTTGAAAATCGGAAATTGATGCTCCTATAGCGCCTTTATTAGTCCAAATATGAAAGAAGTTTAAATATAAAAGTTATTTAGTATATAATTCTGCATTTTCTTACATGTATATCACGTATACAGGGCGTTTGCTTTCCACAGTACAATAAGCAACTTTGTTATTTTAAATGAAACACCCTGTATATTATTATATAATTGAATGCAGAATTTAATTGTCTATCATATAGTATAATGTATTATATGGCTAAAATGTACGGTTGATGAGAAATTCGTGAATTTTGAACTTTAAAACAGGTAGGGTGAAATTTATAAGTGCCGATATGTTCAAGTGACCATGCGCGGGACGGGAATTCCTTGTCGCCGGCTAATCCTAGCAGCCTATGAATATAAATAATCACACATGCGCAGATGAACACAATCGGCACTTGTGTTAATTTTCAAGTTTAGTTTATCGGTTGTGGCGAACAATACTGTTGAATACCAAAAACGAATGTTTATTTTTGTATGGGAAAGTCCAGGGGAGGTTTGCACCTCCACTTTTTTGATGTAGAAACACCTCCCAAAGTAACGTAACGTTATTTCCGGACACCCTATATATAAAGTGAACACTTTACTCACTCCTTACAGTGAATGAAAATTTGTTCTCTACAGTTCGACCAAGCTTACAAAGTTGAAAGGGGGCGTGTCCGGCGCTGTTATAGTTTTTCGAAGTACAGTCAAAATATAAACATTTAGGCGGCAAATTTAAATAATTCTAAATACTTTTCATTCGAAGAATTCCATGACCTTCCGAATGATATTTCTGGCTTCAGAATGAATTATCTTCCTCGATTTAGCATTCATACTTAACAGACATTAAACGTCAAAACAATCTGACAAACACTGAAATTATTAAAATTTCAAACGTCAATTGAATTTTTTAGTGAATGTACTTATGAGTATAATTGTTTGTTATTGGTTGACGTATTGTCGCGCCTTGTCTTTCAAAATTTAGTTGACATTTTTTCCGGGGTATTTGTAAGCTTGGTGGAGCTTTAGTTAACATTACCATATTTTTTGGTTTTAGTTTTCAAGGTAACGTGATGCAAATTGCGAATAGTAAAGTGAGCAATTTTATGTTTTATTTCAAAAGTTTTTTGATGCTATAGCTGCGTTCAATTCCGTCTGCGACAAACAGCAAAACGTTCTGAACGGCTTGCTGAGATTCAATAGCAGCAATTTGCTGCTAATTGCTAGCAGCGTTTGCAAGCGGAAATTTCACTTGCTACTTTCTGCGACCAGCGGAATCAACTGTCAAAAATGCGAATACATAACCTTAACCTTACTCTCAAAATTGTACGTGCAAATTTATCGAAAAACAATAATTCTGATATAATTTTTATAATAATGAATAAACACACTTTTTTGCGCTACTCCAATAATTGGAGTCGTCGCTGCGCTCCTCCTCCAAACTATTGTCTTCGATCGGTAAAATGTCCTTACCGTTCTTAATACTCAAATATACTATTTTAGATGAGAAAATAAACATGATTCTTATTATTTTAGATATTACTGGCAATCTGGTCTCGTTTGAGGTTATGATTATAAATCAAAACAAACATAAGGTACCAGCAATGCGTTCAAATGTAAATTTTTTCGCTTTCAGCAAGCGTATAGCAATTGCTACTCTCTGCTCGTGGAATTGAACGCAGCTAATGCTTTCATTTTTTAAAATGTTAATGTAACTATTTTTGAAAATTGTACATATTATTTTGTAGAAGGTAAACTTTGATTGTACCTACTATAAATAATAATAATAATAATTATTATTATCATCCAAAATTTCTTTTTCTATTCTTGGAGACCCAAAATTCCATTTTTATAATTAATTAATTGTTCAGTAATTTGACGTAACTTATTTCGAAAAAAAATTACTTACCCTTTTTGCGACAAGATTGTCCGTCAGTTTGTAGGAAAAAATTTTCCCTGCATTCGCATTTATAGCTTCCAACAGTGTTGTAACATTTCTGGTCACAAGGCTTTTGTTCTTGACATTCATCAATATCTATTTCGCAGTAACGGCCAGTAAATCCGTCTAGGCATTTGCATAAGTCAGGATTCGTGCAGCTACCACCATTTTGACATTTTAGTGAACACTTAGCTGAAGCACAAGACATATCATAGAATTAGTTATTTACATAACAAGTTTTGAAAGTTATCTACTACTGCATGAAGGAGTAGGTATGTTGAGGGTACGAGGCCGTAAGGCCGAGTACTTTTATGCTTCTGAGTCCAGTAGAATAACTTTAAGTTTGTAAATGTCATTTTGACAATCCTTTAAAAAATAAAAATCAGATATGTTAAGGAACAGCAGGTTTGTGTATCCATGGTGAAATAAATAAAGAATGTAAATAATTTGTTTATGTTTTGAGTTTCTTCTTGGTTTTTGCTTTTTTGTGGTGTTAAACAACGGTAAATGCGACATGTTCCAAGAAAAAAATATTGCTTACAATGTGACTGAGGCTGCGGCGTCGGTGGTGCAAGACTTGCTACCAACGAAATTCAAAGAAATAATGCAAAAGAAGGACCATTTTACATCGTAATTAATGTAATGATGATGATGAAGTAATCGTATGTTTATTTTTCTTAGTATTATTTTAGTTTGAAACAACCTAAATTGTGCATTCCATATAATAGGTGAAATTTTGTACCTACAACCAAGAAATTTTTTATAAACTTTGACATTGACAGTTGCTCCATGTAATAGAAGTACGCTAAAGATTTTACATTACTAGGAAGGTAATGGATCAACTTTCAAAACTCAAGATAGCTGTGAAAGGTTGACTTTCTTGACGAATTCGGGTAAGCTATTTTTAAATTAAAAAAACGGCTTATGTTATGCTTACAGCCATTGTGACATTCCACGATGTTAAAATTAAATTTGACATTAAAATTCACACTATACAGGGTGTCCGTCTTTCGAAGCTAAGCATGGGGATCTCGGTTAGCTTAAGAGGTACGAAGTCGGTTAAATGGAGGCAAAGTTGCGTATTTTAATGCTGATCAATAATCTCAAAAGAAATTTGACCTACGAAGTTTAATTGAGAAAATATCTAAAAAAAATCAAAATTCCCGATTTTTGTTTTTCGCTGATAAAATGAAAACAAGTGAAGCTACGAATTTTTAATTAAGACATTTTTAAGACACTTTTTTATGGGGAATCTAAATATGTGATTGTTTTTCTCATATCGTGTAAAATAGCCAACAATCGACTGTCAACTTTTGTTTTTATTATGGACGCCATATTGGATTTTTGCATTTTTGAATGTAACTTTTTTTTCTGATTTCAACTATGTATGACACATAATACTTTAGCTTGTGTTTTTACCTACAATTTCAAGTTATCCGTTTTTACGCAGAGTGCCATGGAAACAAAAGCGACAATTTTGTTTTAAAGAAAATTTTAACAGTTCCTAGTACATTGCTGAAGTCGTTACGTTGTACTTCCCCTAATTTTGAGACAGGTACGTAATTTTCTGAGAGAAAATGAAAAATTCTAATGAAGAACAACGTGATATGTTGGAAATTTATTATTCTTCACATCGGAATGTAGAAATTACTTCCGAAACGTATCTGCAACGAACTCCAGAGAGAAACCAGCCAGGTCCTAGTTATGTCTTGCTTCTTCATCGAAATCTAAGCGAATATGGCACCTTTTGTAAACCCAGGCAGAAACACGAACTGAAAAAGCGGACCTAAGGGATTACATATCTCTGTTCAAAGAAAAACAATACTTAAATATTTCTTACTATCCCGTTGTGTTTTCGATTAAAGTTTTAGTTTTTAGTATTTGCTATAATTTTCTGCTTTTTTATTTTTATTCTATTGTTTCAATATAAATCATAATAGTTGATAATCAATTTTGTTATATCCCATTATTCTTGTTTTAAAACTCGCATTTCTTTCAAAAAATTAGCCAAAGCACTAACCTTATGACTTAAAATTAAATTCGTAATCAGAATTTTCTTTAAAACAAACTTGTCGCGTTTGTTTCCGCATGGCACTCTGCGTAAAAATGAATAACTTGAAATTGTAGGTAAAAACACAAGCTAAAGTATTATGTGTCATACATAGTTGAAATCAGAAAAAAAAGTTACATTCAAAAATGCAAAAATCCAATATGGCGTCCATAAGAAAAACAAAAGTTGACAGTCGACTGTTGGCTATTTTAAACGATATGAGAAAAACAATCGCATATTTAGATTCCCCGTAAAAAGGTGTCTTAAAAATGTCTTAATTAAAAATTCGTAGCTTCACTTATTTTCATTTTATCAGCGAAAAACAAAAATCGGGAATTTTGATTTTTTTTAGATATTTTCTAAACTAAACGTCATAGGTCAAATTTCTTTTCAGATTATTTATCAGCATTAAAATACGCAACTTTGCCTCCATTTAACCGACTTCGTACCTCTTAAGCTAACCGAGATCCCCATGCTTAGCTTCGAAAGACGGACACCCTGTATTAGCGCCCCTTGCAGCAAGTAAATCGTTATTGTTACCTTGTACCATGACCAGCCACCAGCTTCATCCCCCAACTCCTACGAGTTACAGTTTCAATTTATCTAGCTGTAAGGGATTTAATTTTGTGTCTGTTTGCTTTAAAATCAAACCAAGTAATAAATTTGGATCTACAGTATTTCTATTTTAGGGACTTTCGGGACCAAATCTTTAATATCGGGATTTTCAGGGATTAACGGAAAGTTTAGAGACTATATTATCTAAAATAGGGACCACTTGTAAGCCCTGCTTTCTAAACAAAAATTACAGATTTGAATCATTTTGATGAACAAGGCAATAATGACCGTCGTCGGTGGCGCTACTCACGTGTTGATATTTTTAATTTCAAATTTGAGATTAAAAAACAGTGACAAAAGGGTTTGAACCGTCGGAATCTGATTCTGAAAATAATCCCAAGTATTCTAATTTGCCTGAATACATTTTTTCTATTCTTTCCTCTAAAGTCTAATTATGTATAATATCAATTACTATTATAAAACTATAATACTTCATATTTACTACGAATTTACATAAACTCAGCATATATCCACATAAATCAACAATATTTAACAAAATATATGAAAATACTTCTTCTGCAAAGCACTTGTCAAAATTAACCATTAAATTTATTAGTCCTAACCCTACTTTAAAAATTACAAAACCAGCAGCGTTGCCAAACATACTTTCGAGAGAAATTGCAACGTTGGTGGATCTTTAAAAAAAACAGACTTTATAAACCTTTATTAGAGAGTTTTAGCAACTGCCCGTAATGATCACGGTAACGCTAAACGCCAATTTAGCAGTTTGTGCGCATGCGCGTAACGTTATTTAGATACCGGTTTACGGTATTCGAATGTGTTTAGCGTTTGCTTTACCGTTTGATAAATTTAGGTAAGTTTTACTATTTGTATTGGTTAATATGAAGAAAAAACAATAATATTATAAATAATATAAAGAAAAAATATTATAAAGGTTCACATACCTTCTTCACAAGTAAAACCAAAACAATGAGGTTAAGATATCATTTGTCGCGAATCTTTAAATGCGTACCAACGGTAACGGTATTGCTAAACGTCTAAAATTCCTACCTACCGCTATTCGGTACTCACGGACTTTAGCGTTTAGCGTAACTTTTAACGGAAGGTTGCTAAAACTCTCTATTTTAATTTATAATAGGTATACGTCCAAGTCTGAGTCTAAATCACAACAATATATATTTTTTTTACACATATTTCTAAGTATATGTCTACGCTTCCGCACCCCGGTTTGGAAAAATTAACACCTTGATGGTCGATTGGCTGTCGGAGTGTATGTAGTTGTAGATCTATCTACCTGGCGACCTCAATCTGGAGGTAGCCCTAGTAGGTCTTACATTCATTCTTATGTGGCCTGTTGGATTAAAAATGGCTGTGGAGCATAATAATCTAAGAGCTTCAATACAATAATAATAGAGAGTTTTAGAGCACTATACGGTAGAGTACGTTAACGCTAACGGTAACGTCTTTGCTAGGCAACATACTCCTTTACTAAGCAACATATTGTTTTGCTTAGCAAAGACGTTAGTGTTAGCGTTACCGTACTCTTAGACCCAGTTGTATCAAGTGGTTGAACTCCCAGTTCAGCTGAACCACGATCAGTTGTCACGGATATGATTGTTATAACAATTGGTAACCATGACAATTGATCTTGGACCAGTTGAACTGGGAGTTCAACCACTTGATACAACTGGGGCTTAGCGTACGGTGCTCAAAAACTCTCTAATTATACATTTTAATTTTTTCACCTATTACGTTTTTCAATTTAAAATTTGAAACCTTTCTTTGCAATGAATTCAAACAATACGGAAATGAACAACAACTGTATAATTTTTTTTAATATTGTGAGAAATAAAATATGTCAAATTGCCCATTCTTTATTTATTACTAAGCTAGTAATTGATGGTATACTCGTCTATTTTATGGTGCATAATTTCAGGTCTCACACTACTCCACTACTCCATAATCCTGCGCAACACCAATGTATTCTAAATTTTCTTCAACAATTCCATTTAGCTGCCGACTTTCATTCGAAAATGGAAGACATAACAGCGTTTAAAAATTTGGAACTTAAATTACAAAATTATTTCGGAAAGATTGTGTACAGATTATGTGGTTTGTCTGTGGATGGTAACGAAAGTGTAGCTTACCGAACCTTTTCCTTTCTGCTAATTTTATTCGTAAATTTCTTATATGTGGTAATACGTATTTTTGAATTGTTCAAGCTTGACAAAGAAACTTTCTTTACTGTAGTAATGTATCCATATGGCGTAATGTTGGGTAAGTTTTAAAAAAAATTATTTAGAACGAAATATTGAGTTTAGCGTTTGCTACGTACTTTGGAAAAATTAAAGGTTCATACAACTTGTATGTAACGAAAATAAACAAAACCACCAAACTAGTTCTTCCAGTAAAATGAAAATGTGTATACAAAAAAATAAAAATAAATTAAAAAATAGTATACTATCAGGATACTATGCAATGAACATAGATACTCATTTGTTTGAAATTTACTTCGATTGTTTAGATACTCCAATTTGAAGCTTCAACGTGCAGTAGCTTCCGACGATATATTCTTTCATCACTGCTAGTGTCTATCATCACTGGCCCATTGTGAACGTACACTAAGAACCGAAATCAGAAGCAGGAGATTCATATAATTTTTTTAATACTGGCTAGTTTGACGATTAAATTTATATATTTGACATCTTGATGATGATTTGAAACAGGAGGAAGCTCCTACCGTTCTGATGTCTGAACTAGGTGAATCTCTGTCCATTTTGTGACTTTAGTCATGATTCATCGCGACCTTGAAGTATTTTTTGAGATAGTGAAGGAGAAGAAACTAAGAAACCCTCTCAGGAACAGGTCGAGTTTTCTTCGATATTTTCGGTTTCAGTTTCTTCGATTTCGAGCTAATTAGATTAATTATTCTGGGTTTATTTGACTCGAATCAAGGACTTTGTATGAAATTATCGATTTATATCCTACACGTTATGGCCAATAATCTGGATACTTTCGCAGCTGCAATCAGTTTTACTACCTAGGCCCATAACAAATCATAAATTGTCAAGAGCCCTGTAGGTACTTTTTAGCCCGACCCTTCAATTACAGTTCCTAATAATAAGTAACTTCATAATTATCAGACAGGTACTAGAAATGATCTTTTATTCATTTTGCAGCATTTGCTAAAACATTAGTATTCATGCGGAACCGAATTAGATTGGGACAGTTATTAGACAAATTAGAACAGAAACCATTCCTACCAAATCCAAACCGAGGAGGTGTAGTGGAAGAAAAACTTATGAGGAAATGTCTGCAAATAATAAAGATACAGGTACTATTGTACAAATATTTATATTATCGCTCCATGCATTAATTAAGTCTGTTTATGAAAAAACATAAGATTTATATTCGTATATCTGGATTCCTTTCAATGCAGCAAAAATTTCCTTTTCAATCAGATCTAATTTGTTTACATTCTAGAGTTTTGGGTATTCTGGAACTACCTTATTTGTTGGTGTGGCTTGTGCCCTAGTCGCACTTGGTCTAAGAATAAGTAGCGATGATTATCATCACTGGTTGTTTCCGTATGGACCATTCACCTTACTGAATGTCACTTACAGCCCTGCCTACGAAATATGGTGGTTTTATGAAAACTCGAGTATGATTATGCATGTAGTACATTTTACCGTCATTGATGCAACAGTTGGTGCTGTGTTAGCTTTTGTAACTTTTCAATTCAAAATATTACAGAACAATATTAAACAAATTGTAGAAATAAGTTACAGAGAAATGTTGAAGGTATGATTGTTTTTAAATATTCACGAAATTGATTATTAAAGACGTATTTAAGGAAACTGGAAACATCCAAAATTTGAGCGATTTGGGTATTATTGATGCGTCAATGGTACCATGGAAATATTTGAAGAAATCTCTTGCAGAAGCCATAAACTATCATTTAGAAATTAATCGTGTTGCTGCTGAAATGGAAGAATTATTCAATAGTTTGATGCTTTTTGTATTTTTAAATTCATTAGGAATGCTGTGCGTTCTAATTGCTCACCCAGCACCGGTAAAAACATTCTTAAAGCCATTCTTACGGTATTTTTCGAAATCTGTATACCATATTTTGCGGTTAACCAACGGAGGAGTAGTTGCCATTGGCGGACAGTTACTTTTAAGCTGCTTCTGGGGTGAGCAAATAATGTTTGAAAGTCAACAAGTGGGACAAGCTGCATTCGAAGCAAATTTCGTTGGAGCTGATGTACGATTTCAGAAATCATTGGTGTTAATTATTCGTCGAAGTCAAATTCCTGTAGTAATTACAGCTGGAAAGTTTGCTGCTGTTTGTCTCGCAACATTTACTTGGGTAAAATATTAGATTTGAGAAGGTTGAGATTCTGACTATCTAACTTCTAGATCCTTCGAAGTGGATATTCAGCCTCTACAGTATTAAGACAGGTGAAGTAACAAAAAGAAAAGAAGTAAATGTATGCGCACATGGTAGTTTATTATGTAAAGCAATATAATGAAAATATATTCTGTCAAGGGATTAAAGTTGTTTCGTTTGTAATATATGGTAATACCCAACACAAAAATCAGAGTGTGATGTTCTTAAATTCTGAAAACGGTGGGAGTAAAGTGTAATTGTATGCGTGCGTACTGTGTAAGAAATCCTTCCCCTCGAAATATCTTTGGAATCTGGAAGATTCAATAGATTTCGGTGATTTCAGTAATTGGAAGTCTCGGGAAATTGAAGGACTCTTAATGATTTGATTGGAAATTTGGCATCTCAGATAGTCTTTGGATGTTGACGGTCTCTCCGTACTCGACACCTAGGTACTCCTTGTGGTGTTCTACGAATTTGGAAACGACGTGAATGTAACATATGCGATACAAAATTAAGGCTACGTATGACTTCGTGCATAATCCTTTGCAATATCTGAACAGCATTGGAAAAACCGAAAGATATGCACGGAAAATCGTACAACCTGGGTGAACAGGAATTGCGTTAAATGTTGTCACTAGATCCATGGAGGTGACGCGACGTTTCACCAATGTTCTTAGACATAACGCACGGGGTCCAACTCTTGTCAACTTGAAATCTTAATATATGTAGTTCGGTATAGTGATAGGCACTGTGGATTATGCGCCAGAACATTGACAAAACTTCCCTAGTAACAACTATTTTACGTAGACCTTCCCCTGCAATTTTCTGTGGGTGACCATGCAATTGTTTTCAATTCTGTGTAATCTGCAGAATCAGGAAATTTGGTTTTCAGAGATTCTTACTAGACGTGCAATCTTCTTAAAGTCTCTTTTCTGGATCTTTTCTTGAAGATTCGTTTCACTGAATAGTTCTCAAGTTTTTGGGTATACTTATTGCAAGAGATATATAAATTGGAAGATGCAAGTTTTTGGTGAAATATCTTTATTTGCTTTAAACCAAAAATTAAGCGTCCCTTGGTTTTATATTCCCTTGATTAGTTGAACGTCCACATTAGCCGTTTTTGAAGCACATAAATAATTTCCAATCAAATAAATTACTAATTACTGCATACAAGAGCTTTATGGATTGGCAATTGACGCAAGAAACAACTTTTCTGAAAATGTTATCCTTGTATATTTTACTGAGCTAGCAAAAAAGTATAAGTCATCGTCATTATGGGCTTACTATTCCATGCTTAAACGCACATTGAATAATGAGTATTTACCATAACATTCACATAGACAGTTACATGAAGTTACAGGCGTTTTTAAAACGGCAATCTAAGGGCCATCGACCAAAAAAGCCAAAACGTTTAGTATCCCAGAAGAAGTGAATAAATTTATTAAGGAAGCACCAGACCAAAATTTTCTCTTGACAAAGGTACATATTCCTTAATAGTTGCTTCCAACCGTCTAACCTAACTTTATTTTAAAGGTGTCGTTAATCATGGGGCTAGTGGGTGCTTGCCGCTCCAATGAGTTACATTCTACGAAAATTGAAGGTATACAACATTACAATGAAGCTCTTATACATAGTAAATATACCTTTTCCAAAAACAAAGACTCCTAGATCGTTTACTGTAACAGGTGAATTTTACGAAATTTGTAAAAATATATAGATTTTCGTCCACCTCATGCCGAATGCTCTTATTTCTTTTTGAATTACCAGAAGAATGGTAATTGTACTATTCAAAAAGTAGGGATTAATAAGTTAGCTTCTGTGGGAAAGCAAATTGCTATGTTTCTGAAATTAAAAAATCCAGAATTGTACACAGGCCATTGCTTGCGAAGATCATCTGCTACCATTTGTGTAAGCGGAGGTGGTGACATAACAGCTGTAAAAAAGATTGGAGGATGGAAATCTACAACAATCGCCGAAGGCTATATAGACGACAATATAAACAATAAACTGGACAGAGGAAACAAAATTATAAAGGAAATCATCAAAAATAGTCAACCTTGTATACCTTGTGGGGCCTGGACACAATCCCCACAGGACACAACCCCCACATGGACACAATCCCCACATTGGACACAACGCCCACATTTCGTTTTGCCCATAATCCCCACATTGGACACATCGCCCACATGGACACAATCCCCACAGTGGACACTTTCATTAATGAAGTTGGCCGTGTTAAAATACTACACTACAGCCCTCTGGCCGGTTTGGGGTGAAACAACATCATGAATCAAATGGGCCAACCCCAGTGTCCGTTCTATCCTATCCGACATCTATATAATGCGCAAAATTCCGTTCAATGAAAAAAGAACCAAAGCGTTGAACGCAGCAATCCACTTAAAAAATTATTATTAATATTAATAATACCAATATAATTGCATAAAACGTAATTACTTATTGCTAATTGGAATTTTTAGCTCCTTGTAGTTACTTATTAAAGCCTCGGAAATGATTATTCTTCATTTCTATAAATTTGTTCGTATGAAAGTACACGAACGCGCACGAAAAGCGTAACACACCTCACAAACAAAGTTTTGACACTTTACTTTGACACATCTTGTAATAGACATTTGAACAGTATTTGAAAAACATGATGTATGATATATTACCTATATGAAATGAAAATACGAGTTAGTATGTATTGTGCAATGTACCTACAAGAATAATCCCAAAAATATGTTTGTTGTTCGAGTTTATATAGTTAGAATTTGGAAAATCGTTATTTCTGATTGTGAAATAATACAAGTGGTCCCAAGTAAAAGAGAACGAAAATAGTATATTATATTATTAGGAGTAGAAAGAGTTCTTTTTGTGTTGAGCTCATATTGCGGCCGAGGCGCACGCGCCGAGGCTGTGCAAGTAAGCGAAACACAAATAAGACGTTCTACTCCGAATAATATATACTATTTTTTCTTCAAGTGTAAAAATATTCTGTTGCTGTAAATAAATATTTCCTAAAAAGTCATTTCGACAGAACAGCGCTCTCCCCTCTACCAACCTTGGGGGCGGAGGTATGGGCAAAATACTGCCGTTGCCATGGATACGTAAACACATTATTGTACTAGTAACATTATTTTCATTTTTTGACTACTAACAAAATGACTTCCTTCTACATAGCCAGTTCTGTACAACAATACGGATATTATGATACGCTTGAAGAAAAATAAATATGTATTAAAATACCAGATAGTGATACAAAAAAAGTAAGTATAATTGCATAAAACGTAATTACTTATTGCTAAATCTTAGCGTTTTACGATTTTTAACTTCTGAATATAATTTAAATCGTAACAACCAATACTATACATTTTCGATTCAAAGAAATAGTAGAGATACATATTTTGCAAATAAGATAAATTTCCTACTCTGACCGCCCGACGCGATATGGTCCCCTACTTTGCACTATGCTTGCACTTACTAATACGGATACTATCTTTGTATAGATGAATCTTTGTCTGCAAATTTTAAAATAGTTTGCTTGAAAATGATCCTTACATAACATAGAATACCCTGTATTTTTGTGATCATAGTAGTCCTTAATATGCTGAAATTTGGGATGCAGATGTTCATGTTAAAACCGACGTGACATCATTTGAGTTCAACTTTTATACCAATAATTTCGATTTTACCGGTTTCGGTCCTTCTTTGTACGACACTATTGAGTTCGTCCACTGGTTTGTGCTTTTTCTATAGGTGAATCGAGTGTATCGGTGTGGTTCGTGATAATGGCAAACTGCGCAGCAGACAATTGTAGTAAGGAGCGAGGTCAGGGTATTGCTTTATTTACGTTTCCCAAACATTTGCAACAAAGAAAACAGTGGGTTAAATTGTGCAAAAGAGAAAATTGGACACCTACAGCTTATTCATGTGAGGTAACTAGGTACAATTTAGTAAGATTAGGTTCGTTATTTTGAGAACTCCATTTGCTACAGTGTCACTTCGAAGTCTCGCAAATAATACAAAATGCCGATGGAAGAAAAAGACTGAAAACCAATGCAGTACCTACTATTTTTACATCCCATAGTGATGAAAATATAAGTGCAGATTTGGAATCTATTCCATCTACTTCGACCTCCACGAGAACTTCACCGAACAACGAAGTTAATACTCAGGTTTGTGAGAATTTGCAGCCTATTCCAACCACATCCAACTCTACGGGAAATTCTTTAACTATAATTATTAACAGCGGACCAATGACCGAGGTTTGTCGAAACTAATGTGTAAATTGTAAAATTCGCCCTTACGCAACTCGAGAGATTGGTTTATAGAAAACGCTTTTAACTCTAATACTTCTGAATAAGTTCAGCGATATAGGTTCTGACTAACGACTCTAATGATTCTGAAGAACTGAACCGTTCACAACCGCCTACTTTTTCAAGTAGTTATGTTGATCAAAAGTGAACCAAAACTAATTTACTGGACTATCGCATTCACCTGTCACGTGACAGACGTCGACCAATGAAAGCTACGCATTTGTCCCATAAGAGCCAATCAAATCACAATTACTTGAAAATTTTGACACAGCGAATATTACACTAGTGCTGATATTCGGTAATCACCCTCGAAGGGGACTAGATGAAACACAATTCAATTAATGATTATTATACAACAAATAAATTATAAATTATAATGAAGCGTACAATTAGCATATTAAATTTATATGGTTCATGCGATAGTCTGAACAAATATACCTCGAGCAAAGCATATTACTTAAAATTTTTCCTTTGCTGTCACACGCGTGTTTGTTGGCCCTTGACAATTAATAATAATAATAATAATAATGGTTTATTTGAAATGTAATGTTACAAATTTATGTTGTATTATAAGATTAACAGTGATTACAACAGCAGCTTATCTACTATTAACATCTCAAAATAAACAGGTGATAGGGAGTTGCTCACAGGAAGCAGAGCTTGTGAGTGAGCAGAAAGAGAGAGAAAGGGTTATTTAAGGTATATTTACTTAAGCATAAGGTTATAAATTAAGTGATAAACTTAATATTATTGCACTCTGTATTGCGGGGAGGGAGAGTGATTTAAGGGTTAGTTACTTAAACGCTATACTATTACTATGTTTTGTTTTGGTTTGCTATCAGACTTATTGTTATTTACTTATTACTACTAATTTATGTTGTACTAATACTAATATTATGTGGGCATGTTATGTTACAGTAGTTTGTTAGTTATTTCGTGGATTAGTGACCTGTTTTGATTTATCCATTTCCTTACCTTCTTTTTAAATATTTGAGATCTTATGTGTTCTCTTATCTCAGGAGGTAAGAGATTGTAGAAGCGAGGACCTAGAAACCTGACAGACTTTGTTCCCGCCGTTTTCTTTGCTCTGGATGTTTCTAGATTATCTCTAGCTTTTAGTCTAGTATCATATTGGTGGTCTATACGTTTTGATTGGTTTATATGTTTATGTTGATGGTTCACTATGCTGTAGAAATATATTTGTTGAATGTTTAATATTGCAGCTTCGTTATATAGGCGTTGCGTGGGGTAAAGGGTTGGTCTGTTAAATATGATTTTTAGAAAACGTTTTTGTAATACTTCTATCTTTTTTATGTGGTTGTTTGCGGCTGATCCCCAGGCTATTATACCATATCTGAGTAGAGATTCCACAAGAGCATAGTAGACAGTTTTAAGGTGTGTAACGGTTACCTAGTACTTTTCTCAGTATTTTGAATTTGTATATTATACCTCTTAGTTTTTTGGTTAGTGAATCAATCTGTTCAGTCCATCTGAGGTGGCAGTCCAAGTGTATTCCTAGGTATTTGATGTTTTTCACTGATGATATTGTTAGCCTGTTATTATTGGTTGCTAAATGGAGTTCTTGATATGTTGGAAGGTTGTTTTTTTCGCACGTGAACGGTATGAATTTGGTTTTATCTATATTGATTGTCAGGAGTTTGTGGTCGAACCAGGTTTTTATGCCCATCATGTCAATTTCGGCTTTTTGTTTTAGTTGCGGCCAGGAGATATCCTTGTAAAGAATTGCTGTGTCATCTGCGAAAGTTATAATTTTGCCTTGTGTGGGGATTTTTAGTAGGCCATTTATGTATAGGTTAAACAGTACTGGTCCTAGCACCGTTCCTTGAGGGACGCCGCATTCAACTGTTCTTTGCATGCTTACTGAATCCCCAATTTTTACAGATTGTGGCCGATTTTCCAGGTAAGATTTTAATAGTTTGTGTGCTGTTCCTCTGAAACCCATGTCATGCAGGTTGTCTAGAAGTTGACTGTGGTTAACTGTATCGAATGCCTTTGCAAGATCTACGAATATGCCTAGGGAAGGGCTTCCGTTTTGCATTGTTTCCTGTATTTCGGAGGTTAGGAGGGTGATGGCATCTTGTGTTGATTTGTTTTCCTGGAATGCAAATTGTTGTTTCGACAAGAGGTTGTATTTGTTAATAAATTTAGTGAGTCTAGTTTTTAATATTTTCTCAAATATTTTTGCTATATTCGATATTAGCGAAATCGGTCTATAGTTTTCCGGTCTATCATGTGTTCCACTTTTGTATATAGGTACAATAACAGCTGTTTTTAGGCCTTCTGGGCAGATGCCAGTATTCAGAATTTTGTTTATGAGTGTGGTTAAGGGATGGGCTATGATGTCGGCTGTTTTTTGAAGGATTTCTGATGCTATATTGTCTAATCCAGGTGCTTTGCCGGGTTTCAATTTATTGATTGTTTTTTAACTTCGTCCTCATTAGTGGGGTTGAGAAATATAGTGTATGGGTTAATTTCTTTTTCTGGTGGTTGATAGTTTGCTGGGGGTGGTGTTATGCGGCTTGCAAGCGACTTGCCCATATTTGTGTAATGTGTATTAAAGATGTTTGCAATTTCTGTTTTGAAGAAATGGATAAATCAAAACAGGTCACTAATCCACGAAATAACTAACAAACTACTGTAACATAACATGCCCACATAATATTAGTATTAGTACAACATAAATTAGTAGTAATAAGTAAATAACAATAAGTCTGATAGCAAACCAAAACAAAACATAGTAATAGTATAGCGTTTAAGTAACTAACCCTTAAATCACTCTCCCTCCCCGCAATACAGAGTGCAATAATATTAAGTTTATCACTTAATTTATAACCTTATGCTTAAGTAAATATACCTTAAATAACCCTTTCTCTCTCTTTCTGCTCACTCACAAGCTCTGCTTCCTGTGAGCAACTCCCTATCACCTGTTTATTTTGAGATGTTAATAGTAGATAAGCTGCTGTTGTAATCACTGTTAATCTTATAATACAACATAAATTTGTAACATTACATTTCAAATAAACCATTATTATTATTATTATTATTAATTGTCAAGGGCCAACAAACACGCGTGTGACAGCAAAGGAAAAATTTTAAGTAATATGCTTTGCTCGAGGTATATTTGTTCAGACTATCGCATGAACCATATAAATTTAATATGCTAATTGTACGCTTCATTATAATTTATAATTTATTTGTTGTATAATAATCATTAATTGAATTGTGTTTCATCTAGTCCCCTTCGAGGGTGATTACCGAATATCAGCACTAGTGCAATATTCGCTGTGTCAAAATTTTCAAGTAATTGTGATTTGATTGGCTCTTATGGGACAAATGCGTAGCTTTCATTGGTCGACGTCTGTCACGTGACAGGTGAATGCGATAGTCCAGTAAATTAGTTTTGGTTCACTTTTGATCAACATAACTACTTGAAAAAGTAGGCGGTTGTGAACGGTTCAGTTCTTCAGAATCATTAGAGTCGTTAGTCAGAACCTATATCGCTGAACTTATTCAGAAGTATTAGAGTTAAAAGCGTTTTCTATAAACCAATCTCTCGAGTTGCGTAAGGGCGAATTTTACAATTTACACATTAGTTTCGACAAACCTCGGTCATTGGTCCGCTGTTAATAATTATAGTTAAAGAATTTCCCGTAGAGTTGGATGTGGTTGGAATAGGCTGCAAATTCTCACAAACCTGAGTATTAACTTCGTTGTTCGGTGAAGTTCTCGTGGAGGTCGAAGTAGATGGAATAGATTCCAAATCTGCACTTATATTTTCATCACTATGGGATGTAAAAATAGTAGGTACTGCATTGGTTTTCAGTCTTTTTCTTCCATCGGCATTTTGTATTATTTGCGAGACTTCGAAGTGACACTGTAGCAAATGGAGTTCTCAAAATAACGAACCTAATCTTACTAAATTGTACCTAGTTACCTCACATGAATAAGCTGTAGGTGTCCAATTTTCTCTTTTGCACAATTTAACCCACTGTTTTCTTTGTTGCAAATGTTTGGGAAACGTAAATAAAGCAATACCCTGACCTCGCTCCTTACTACAATTGTCTGCTGCGCAGTTTGCCATTATCACGAACCACACCGATACACTCGATTCACCTATAGAAAAAGCACAAACCAGTGGACGAACTCAATAGTGTCGTACAAAGAAGGACCGAAACCGGTAAAATCGAAATTATTGGTTTTAAAAGTTGAACTCAAATGATGTCACGTCGGTTTTGACATGAACATCTGCATCCCAAATTTCAGCATATTAAGGACTACTATGATCACAAAAATACAGGGTATTCTATGTTATGTAAGGATCATTTTCAAGCAAACTATTTTAAAATTTGCAGACAAAGATTCATCTATACAAAGATAGTATCTGTATTAGTAAGTGCAAGCATAGTGCAAGTAGGGGACCATATCGCGTCGGGCGGTCAGAGTAGGTAATTTATCTTATTTGCAAAATATGTATCTCTACTATTTCTTTGAATCGAAAATGTATAGTATTGGTTGTTACGATTTAAATTATATTCAGAAGTTAAAAATCGTAAAACGCTAAGATATAGAAATGAAAAAAACACTATAGCTTGGTACTATTTTTAAACCCATTTTTTTTTGTACTTACTTTTTTTGTATCACTATCTGGTATTTTAATACATATTTATTTTTCGTTCTCTTTTACTTGGGACCACTTGTATTATTTCATAATGATAAATAACGATTTTCCAAATTCAGTTCAAACTATATAAACTCAACAACAAACATATTTTTGGGATTATTCTTGTAGGTACATTGCACAATATATACTAACTTGTATTTTCACTTCATATAGGTAATACATCATAGCCTAATATACAGATTTTTTTCTTGATTACACTTTGTAATACACAACGTTTTTCAAATAGTACTGTTCAAATGTCTATGACAAGATGTGTCAAAGTAAAGTGTCAAAACGTTTTTTGTGAGGTGTGTTACGCTTTTCGTGCGTTCGTGTACTTTCATACGAACAAATTTATAGAAATGAAGAATAATCATTTCCGAGGCTTTAATAAGTAACTACAAGGAGCTAAAAATTCCAATTAGCAATAAGTAATTACGTATTATGCAATTATATTGGTATTATTAATATTAATAATAATTTTTTAATTGGATTGCTGCGTTCAACGCTTTGGTTCTTTTTTCATTGAACGGAATTTTGCGCATTATATGTATAGAGGTCGTATAGGATAGAACGGACACTGGGTTGGCTCATTTGGTTCATGATGTTGTTTCACCCCAAACCGGCCAGAGGGCTGTAGTGTAGTATTTTAACACGGCCAACTTCATTAATGACAGCTTATGGAAAGCGTAAGCTGTCATTAATGAAGTTGGCCGTGATTTTAAATTCAAAACCTGTCGATTGTTTCTTATAGCGAATTCCAATCGCTGTACTAGCCTGCACTAGTGTACACTAGTGTACACTAGTGTTGTGTGTTAGAATTGTGTAATCACGTGACTGCACTGCACTGGTGTTAAAATTTAGAGGGAAACTCAAATATAGGCACATTCAAGTCGCAGATGTAACACTTGTTAAAAACTACCTACTTATTTTTGTCTGGTGCAACCACTATTGAAATAATTTTATAATTTCCCCCCTTCACTCCAGCAACCCCCCCCCTTGAAATTTCAAATTTCCCCCTACCTTGTGATATATCATTTTACAGGTAAAAAACTTCTCTATCTAATCACACACACATTATTTTATATTCCAACCCCTCTTTCTGAAATCATTGACATTTCCAATTTGAAAAAAAAAGTTCATTTTTATATCGAATGGGAAGGTTAAAATGACTATTTAGCATTTCAATAGTCGTTTTAACCTTCCCATTCGATATAAAAATGAACTTTTTTTTTCAAACCGGAAATGTCAAACATTTCGGGGTTGAGGGGGGTGATGGGTTGCAATAAAAAATAGTATGGTTAGATAGAGAATTTTATTACCTGTAAAATGATATATCACAAAGTAGGTGGTTCCATTTGAAATTTCAAAGTGGGGGTTGCTGGAGTGGAGGGAGTGAATTATAAAATTACTTCAATGGCGTTTTTAAACTTCCCCCTCGATATCAAAGTTGACGTGTTTTTATTCAAACTGGAAATTTCAAAACTTTCAGAGAGTTATTAAAGGTGGCTAGTTTTGAAATGAAAGCCCTGTATGTTGCTTTAGAGATTGTTGAACAGCAAAGCTAGCATTAGATTTCCAAACCCAGCAAAAGATTTAGGTGTTTTTATGAAGTGTCTGGAAGTTTGGGATAATAAAGAATTATCGTGTCTGCCGCTATCATTCTAAAGATACTGACTTTGGAAGGAATAATAGTCTATTGTGTACAGCTATACCTGATATCCAGCAACGGTATCCGACGCTAGCAATGCTATTTACATCTGGTTAGATTGCTATATCAATAAATTAAAAGTTGGAGTTTAAATAATATAATGTAATTGTAGATCGATTGCACCAAAATAAGATGTTAAACAAGGTAATGTGGTTGACACGGTGAATGAAGTTAAGGTTGCTGTGGATTTACCATTAGCTGCTGAACTGCCTATTCCGTCTACGACTCCATGTACTACTTCACCCAAAAGGCTTCCTGAACTTACACAAAGCTCTCAAAGTTCAAAATTTGTAACAGTAAAGAAAGGTACATGGGATACGTAGGTACATTCAGTGATAATAGTTAAAATGTATGCATAAATCAAAGATAGAGACGTTGGTATGTGGGAAGCATGGGCATGGACAGACTGAATGGTACTGAAATAAGTATAGAAAATGAGGGGGTGGTAGAAGAAGTAAGGGAATTCTGCTATCTAGGGAACATTAGGCTATAACAACGCACAGAAGATATGAACACCATATAAATAGCTGACAAACAAAAAACGGCTTTCAATAAAGTGAAGTATCTGCTGACATAAAATAACATTAATCAATTAGAAAGAAGAAACATATGTTTGGAATACATTATTGTACAGATCTGAGATGCGAAACATTGAGGAAAAAATTAAAGGCGGAGACTAGAAGACATGATATCAAATGAAGGGGAAAGAAAAGAGAAGTTATGGATATGCAAATACAAAAAAGCAAGGCAGAATTGTGGGGCATATCATGAGACACGGGAGACAAGGAATATTATAAACCAAACTTGAAGGAAAAATAGAGGGGTAAACCGCGAGAGGAAGGCGGAGAATAGAATTCATACAACAGACAGGAAAAGATGTCGGGAGTCAAAATTATAGTTAGCTCAAAAGATATGTTTTTAAGCGTAAAGTATACAAAATAACAAGTTTCTTTAACTGTAATTTCGTTAGTGACCTGACAATACTATCCCCTATTCTACTAAAAAATTGCTAATGTTACTAAATTGCCGAAAGAAATGCCTGCTATCGGAAGTGGGGCGTGCACCGCGTTGTTTTTAAAAATAGTACCTCCGTACTGAAAGATACGAAATATTGTCAGGACACCAAGGATTTTAGATTACGTAAAAGTGTGTACCTATCGCAGTTTTGCCATCTTTCTTAAGTTGATATTAATGAAATTACTAACCGTAGAAATCTTATTATATTAATTAATACTGGATTCAATTTTTTAACTAAAACCAATTAATTAAAATATTTGTAATTTCAGTTAATAATAAATACTACTATTATTTAATTATTTGCAAGTTTTATTTGAAAAAAATATTCGCGCTATTTTAAAGAAGGTTACTGTATCAAATTCTGAATTTTGCTCCATCTAACAGAAATAAAATAAAAATAGTAGTCCGCCCCATACTAATGGGATGGCGCAACCATGTTCAAACGTTCAAAACGGAAGTGTCCGTTCTGTGCTTATATTAAATATATAAGCTGATAGTCAGGTGTTTTATGGGTACCACATAGAGAACCTGTCAAAATCGGAATTGTGACGGCCATAAAACTCCTAAGAGTTGGCGGATGAAGCTGGCCATCGTCGAAGGCAACAATAACGATCTACTTGTCGCAAGGGGCGCATCTATCCTGTGAATATTAAATTGAATTTTAACTTAGCGGGGTGTCACAATAGCCGTCAGCATAAGAAATACATAAGCCGTATTGTTTGTTTAAGCATGGTAGGTATAACCACCAATACAACCGTAAAAATTATGTGTTCACAATGTCCGTAAAATACGTAAATTTAACAGTGTGTCCAGGGCCGCGTTAAGGCATGTTAGTACCCTAGGTATATTTTTTTTGCTGCCCCTTTATATAAATAAAAATTGGAAACTGCAAAGTTAGGCAAAGTTACATTTTGGGAGAATTTAACGTCGTTTTCGTTTTTCATCAATGTGGCAAATATCTGAAATAATCATCATATTTTTTGCCGCCCCCAAAAGTCTGCCGACCTAGGCAGCCGCCTTTCTTGCCTAATGGATAAATCGGCCCTGAGTGTGTCGTTTGTCATATCAAACAATTATTATTGCTACTGCGGCTAAATCAAACACCAAAATACCAAGGAAGACCACCTTTATTCTTATTCTAGCTGAGGCAACCCTTATTTAATTGGAACTTTATGACGGTATTTTTTCGCCATCGGACAATGTTAGACACTCAAGTGCCGTGTAATTTTGCAGCTCGTTCGAACAGCACGCTAAGTAGTTAAGTACCTACACTTTTGGCTTCATAAGTTACAACGCGCGCAAAACTCTAACGTTTATAAAGGTCATAGCAGTTTTCTCGCAAAAGAAAACAGATGCCATTTTGTACCCTCAGAAATAAAGGGAAATGTAGTGTATTCATGATATGGAAGCTTAACGCATAATACATTAGTTTATGGCTTGAAGTCTCCCGTTTATAATATACGACGGTTGCCAGAAACAAATTGATTTTAATTGTGGCAGTCGAACGGTTTTCTTTGCACGCTCCGGCTCTCGATTCTCTAAACTGCAGTATACGTTTAAATTATTTATTGCTACTTACGTTTATTACACCCATGGCTTCTATTGTTGATTTGACTCCAACCAGGACAACAATTATAAATAATATAATTTATAGTTTTGATAGTAGTTACATCTCTATACGCTGTTTCATACACAAGTCTAGAATTAAGAAAAAATATTGCTGCAAACCAAAATATAATAATTACGTATTTGTCAAACTAGAGAGGAAAGCGCCCCTTTTTCCATTTAAACTTGCAAATTGCCTCACGACCGTAACGAGTGAGAGTAGTAAAAAGTGCTTTCCTCTCGTGTCAGACACAACATTTTTTTTATAAACAAGAAAAGTTAGGTTATTGTTGCGACTTGTAAAGCAGTCGGTAATGCAGGGAGAGCACTTAACACAACACTGTTACATTTTCCTCACTAGAGAGGGAAAACTAATTTTCCTCCCTATTTTGCGAGAGAAAAGTTGGGCAAAAAGAACTCTTTCTACTCCTAATAATATAATATACTATTATTCCTTACTGGACATAACTTAGTTAGTTAGTTATCGTATTATAGCCTAAAATATGATTAAATTTTGCGTTTTTTTGTAATTTATAACTTGTAACTCAGTTAACTGGATACGGTAACTAACGGCCGGTTTTATAATCATTTTTAAAGTAACTTTTAAAAGTTAAAGTCGGCTTTAACGAAAATTTGTGTTCTATAATCATTTTTCAAGTTACTTTATCTTTAAAGTGGCTTTAAACTTAAAGCCACAAGTCTGATCCTTTACACATACTTTAAGTGAACTTTAGGCAAGAATCAGCGCGTAATCTAACCTAAAAACAGAGTTGATTTTATTAGTGATGTTCTCCTCAAGTTCAAGTTCTTCCGACGAAGAAGTAATCGTTTTTAGAAGAAGAAAAGTGTATAAAGAAAGGAGAAATTATAGTGAAATCCTTAATGACACCGAGTTTTATGACAGGTTTCGTTTGAAGTTTCAGTTGTGAAGTTACTCGAACGATTTCTCTTATCATTTACCATCATTTTTTAAAACTGATTTTAACGCGGTTTTGACAGTTAACCTTGACAGCATCCTGGTTTGGAGGTTACCGATCACTGCACAATCCGCATGCGCTATTATGCAAATTGGCATTTTAGAGATTATCAAAATTTCCAATTCTCACTTCAACTAAAGTTGTTGACTGATTTGATTATTAAACCCGTACACTTTAACTTGTTCCTAAAGTACCTTTTACGGTAAAGCTGCCTTTAACTAAAGTTACTTTAAGTAGTTTATTATAAAACGGCCGTTAGAGTTTTCAAGTAAGTACAGGTACACGAAAGAATATGAGAGATTTCAGCAGTGGTTAAAGGCAGTTAAAGGAGAATCACACTGAAAGCAAACATGTGGATGCAGTTGTATTACTCGCATATTTTCAAGATTTGATACGTTTTAATTCTTCCATACTTTGATATTGACCGATTTATATTTCTTGCAGTCTGAATCATATAGTCCTAATAGTTTATGGACCAAGTGGTCTATGTTAAAATCTATGATTAAAATTCACGATAATGTAGATGTGACAAAATTTAATGAATTGGATGCCTTTCTTAAAAGAAAGAGTAAGGGTTATGAGCCCAAAAAGGCAGAAGTGTTTACTAGCGATCAAGTTATCATATTTTTGAAAGACGCTGCAAATGAAGAGCATTTACTGCATAAGGTACCTACCTAATGCATTATATTTTGTAGATTCCTTGTTCTGATTCTTATTAGTTTATTATCCTATAACGTAGGTTGTTTTGATTATCGGGTATTTCGAAGGATGCCGATGTCAGGAGCTACTCAACATGAGGATTGGAAACATTGAAGATAGAGGCTCGGTTATGCCTAAGTAAGGCGGAACGTCCTATGGACGTCCATTTTAGGTACATATTTACTACATAGCGTCCATGCACGATTATTATTATTAAAAGTTATTGCTGCAGACATAGAATGTCCATAATATGTCCGAATGGACGTCCAAAGAACGTCCATAGTACGTCCATGTACATCCATAAACGTTCGTATATGGACGTTTTATGATTTCACACTTGTCCCATATGGACGTCCATTGGACCATATATGGACCATATATGTAATGACAGCATTTCTGACATTTTTGTAAGTTGGAAACTTGACGTTTACTAACTGTCGCCGTCCAGCCAGGTGGAAAGTGATCACTTTCCACCTGGCGGGCGGCAAAGTAAAAATATCAAAATTGTAGTATTTTCATTTTATTATTCGAAACATATAGGAAAAACTAATGAAACTAATTAGTAGTATTCAAATTAATTGTAACATTGGAGTTATTATAAGTAGCAATAGAAATATTTAATATTTATATGCTTAATTTTATGTTTCACTGAGAGAAACGTCAGTGGAGCATAATCAAGCAGGTCGTTACAGTTATACAGGAGTATGCTTTTGTCAATATGTCGGTTTTTTTTCAAAATATTAATATTTTTTATTTTTATACCCGTCTGTTTTAGATGGTTGAAAATAAAATAGTATACAAACCACGGTGGAAAGTTTCATTTCTATCTGGAGCATTAGCTGACCTCGGCACTTCGTGCCTTGGTCAGCTATCTAAGCTCTCGATAGAAATGAAACTCTTTCCACCTGGGTATGTAATATACTATTATCACTGTATCGTTGATACGTTGCCTTGTGACAATCACGGCCAACTTCATTAATGACAGCTTACGCTTAGCTGTCATTAATGAAGTTGGCCGTGGTGACAATTTTTATGTAGCGCTATCTATACGAAATGGAACTAGCAACAACAATCTAAATTGGCAAGCGTGTGTGGGAAGGGCACCTACTGAATCCTTTCAACAAACACACTTAGGCCCATGAAAGATTTAACTTCCGGTTCAGCTGATCCACGATCTATTGTCATGGATAAGATAGTTCTTAAGAAACAAGCAATTGATCGTGGTTCAGCTGAACTGGGAGTCAAATCTTTGATATTCGACCTTACCGTAAATATAGAATTCACCAGTTCTAAAAAATTTACATTACAACCTGAAGGGACGCTGTAGGCGGTTTTTCTTTAAAATTAATTATATTAATTAATTAAGTGGGCTATTTACAGTATCTCTGTTATTAATTTTAGTGACCATCTTATACCAAGTTCAAAGTATTTTCGAGTTACTGAGAAAACTTTCAGAAATGCTTTTACTACCTAACTATTTTATATGAAAGTGTTATTAAAAATGTATTAGTGTGTAGATATCGTACAAAACCAAATTTTAAGTATAGTTACCTACCTTATACCCGTACATAATTGATTGTTGAAGCATCTCTCAGTATATTTCTTGTACATAGGTTTGCAGTAAACTTCTTTAGTTTTTACAGGAACTATCACGTTTTTTTGAGTACTGCAGATATGACGTCTAAAACAAGAAAAAACAACAGTTATTTTTTAACTGTAGCTAGCAGACGCTTCTACAGGGTGTTTAATATAAAAATTAATCAAGGGTGGCTGTGCAAAATGAAACGTTTGTCTATATTTGATTCAACTAGCTACTAATACGGATTTATTACTGGTTGCATATGAAGCGTACGAACCAAACTACGACCTGCTGCCAAAAAAGCATGGCCGCCTTTGATTAATGTTAATATTAAGACCAGCCAGTGCTATCCCCACTCCCAGATTCTATGTTAGCAAGGAATAGACTCTCTTTACTATTCACAAGTTTACGGACAGGTAGCGCTAGCATATGCTTTCAACTTTCAAGGTGCCTTCAAATTTTAGCAATTTTGCTGCGACGCGTCATCGCTGTACCGAGGACGTGATGTTTAGAGGCCACCCTATTCGGTTACAAATCGGAGCACGGAAGACGAGAAATGCAATGCATAAGAATTAATATACGATTGGCATTTAGCAAGTGAAGACGTATCTTAAATAATCAGAAATAAAGTGTTTTAAGAGTTAGTTTTGTTCTTTTGAATGTAAAATAGATTACAAGATAAGCTTGAAGTAATTAGGCTTTTACAAAGAAACCCAATTGATTGTTGTAGTGGAGTAAAAATACGGAAAAAGACTTCCTTCTTCAATTTTTTTTTCTTGCGTAGAACAAGCTAAAACCCATATATTTTTGTTCAGCACATTATTTTCCATATGAAATGGTACTTTACGACCTTTTTGGCTGGTACCGACGTTTTTTATTTAAACAAATTGACCAAAATTATTAATTTTGGAGAAACACGTTTCTTAACAAATAATAAGTGAGTAGGTTGCCTCGTAACTTTTAGGCAATCAGAAGCGCCGCGGAATGACGTCACAGGTATGCTGGTTTAAAATATTGCTTATAAAGCAGCGGCGCATCGCATTCTCAATAGCAAATGAAATATAAGGCGACCTTGATTCTACAATAGTTGTCGGGGCACGCTAAAGTTGTACTACGTCATCAATCGCATTTTCTGGTAATTTTGTAGTACCAATCTTGAAACAGTATAAAACTGTAATTTTTTTTGTGAATTACGTATTAAAAGTATGCTTTTTATAAGCCCATAGAATGTTATTTTACAGTTATTATTTTTATTAATTAGTTGTATTCATATTATTCCTGCAAAAAATAAAAACGTTTACTAATTAGTGTTTTTTTCGTCCTATAATGATGACGTGACCTTCAGCGTGCTCCGACTATCATTGTGCAGATAGCATCCCAGTGACGTTTTCATGACGTATTATAACCTTGAAGTTACGAGCCAACCTTGCATCTGGGTGACGGTTTAAGTAAAGGAAAACGTCAACTGTTATTGTTAGCAATGTAAATGATCACGACGATATAATATAAATAATAAATATATAATCATGGATTTTAACAAAGTGACGCTTGAGAATGTCAATAAACGACGATATAAATTCCTTTTTATCAGAAGAAAATGCTACTAGCGAAAAAGCAGTTATAAAAGAGCTTTTTAAATTTTCGCGCAATTTTTGCTTTGTACGCCATCTCTTAGACAATGGCTGAACTTCTATACATAAAATATTTTAATAAACATGGCGGACGCCGCTAAAAATTATTTATTTTCTGATTTTTGTATTTGTTACTTTCAATAATGGTTTTATATTTTAGTAGGACGTACTGAATTGCAAGATGAATAGATTCCATCATTTTAGAATCTAATGTATTACCAAAAAATTTACGATTTTAGCTACCAATAACGGAAATATTGACGAACAAATCATAAATTCAACCAGTGGAATCTATTGAACAATGTTTTCTCTTTAAGAAAATAAATTTAGTTTTTTTTATTTTTCTACATTTTGGGTAAAAATGAGAAAATAAAATGGGTAAAGTGGCGCCATCGTATAATGTATCTTGAACTAAGCTTTCGCAGTGCGCGTCTTAAACACAGGCCATTGTTTAAGACGAACTTCGGCTACATTATTAATTGATGGAGGAGGTAATATTGTATATAGTAACTGAAACAATTTTTGATCTTTCTAAGCAGCATCTGAACCACCATGAAAACCTGCACAAAATTGTCCATTTAACAGAATCTGTATCTAGCTTAGCGAAAAAAAAACGGGTTAAACTTCAAAAAGTGTATTACTCCTCCGCACTGTACAGTTTTGTTGAGCGACTACATGCAAAAATTCGAGAATAAGTAAGTGCTCGTTCAACAACATTAATCCATTATTGTTGTTTTTTTAAATAATACACTTACAGTTAAAAGATATTAATAATAATTATTATTATGAAAAGTCTCCGTTTCTGGTTTCAAATGTTTCAAGACTTATTTGTGATAATCTACTGTCAGTTCAAAGTACAATAAAATCCCATGATCTCAGCTTTCGCAATAAGTACCAATGCTTTTCAATAAGTGAATGGATAAATAAATAAAACAATTTGGAAAACAAATACATTTCCACAAGCAAAGGGTCGAAATACTTTGAGAACATCTGGCAAGAAGCACGTAGCATTTTATAACTCTATAAAAATTTACCAGAAAGGTCGATGGCAGCTAAATAATTAAGTAGGGAGTGACTAATAAGGATTTATTGTAATCCATGAGCAATGTTTTAACAAGCGCAAATATTAAAGTAGATTACATTGATTTTTATGTCAACGACAAGCTGAGGAATCTTAATATTTATGACAGCTTTCAACTGCAAAATAAACGCAATCATAAGTAATTGCTCGGGATTTTATTTTTATATTTTTCGTTTTACGAAATTGACCTCAATCTCATCAAACGTATTGTTATCAGAAAAAATGAAGCAAAGGTCAATCTAGTTATCTACTAAATTAACACATTAACTATAAAAATCAAATTTAGCAAATACAATAGCACAATAAATAAACACATTTAATAATTAATATTTAACCGACTCTAACCTAAATGTTAAATGATAGAAAATTTAAATGTTTTAGCATCTTAAAAATCTATGTCTGTAGATAAATTTTCCCTTTCCTCTACACGAAGGTTGTGGCGAGTTTATGAAAACTACTTTTAACGGTCCTCTTTTTTTATCAATTCATCTAAATTCTGAATATTTGCTATCCCCTTTTTGTAGAATCAAAAATATGATAGTAGTGAAACATGTAGAAATATAAGAAACTGTTTCTCGTAAAAGGTCCTAAATGATAAAATCTCTTCAAGTTCTGAAGTTTTATTGAAATTTGGATAAATTAAGACAAGGATAAAGTATACACATATACTTTCATTCTGATTATTTAAGACTGATTAATGACAAACCTATTAATGATACACCAATATGCAGATGATACCTGAATAATAACTGACATCTCCGATTTGTAACGATTGGGCTAGAATTAGTCAAAACTTCTGATTAAATATAAATTATTAAAACAGGAAATTTACGGATAAATACTCAACGCAATAAAATAAGTAACAGGGACATGGAAATAGTTATCAGATATCATTAAATTATAACTACCTATTTGGGAACAACAACCAGGCAAAAATGCCAGTAAGAATGGAAATAGCAAGATGCCTTAAGAAATTGAACAGTATTCTTTGCAATAGAGGTTTAGATAAAATCTTTTCAACTCTCCCCACAGAATGAAAGCATGGTGTCACCTGCCTTTTCTCAAACCGCATTATTACAGTAAAGTAAAAATAGGTGCATTATTGTTTTTAGTTGGCCAACAGAGATGGGCGTGACTTTCAACCGTGACTGCAACAAATGTTACAATTTGCAAGAAGAAAGAAAACTAAAAATGTAATTAATGAGAGAGCGGCCGTGCATATGAGTTTGCTGAATTATAGATTTAAAAAATATTTTCAAAACACTGATAGGTATATCCAAAATATAAGTTAACCAAGTCTCGCTTTTGTGAACTAATAAAACCAGAGATCGTTTAAAAACCAGTTATTCATAGCTATAGTAATGGAGAGATGCCGAATCACCTGTCATTAGTATTGGCATTAACTACTTTTTTTAAAACTTAAATAGTAAACCATAGAAATCTTTCTTATAACAAATAAGATTTTCAACCGTTTTTTGCAAAACCATGTGTAGGATTTTCATTCCATTAAACTTTGTTGTTTCATTATACAGGGTATATCCAAAATGTCGGATAATTCACACAACGCGATTCTACATTGAAAAACACGCGAAACAATCTAATTATCTGTTCACCTTAAGTAAGGAGTTATTAATGCTCAGACTTTGTAATTTTTTCGTCTATGGTTGAGAAATCCATTTAAGTTATAGTATCAACAACACACACTTCAGCAAATAAAATAAGTACAGTCTATTTTTTTTTAAAGATCCACCAACCTCGCAATTTCTCTCGAAAGTATGTTTGGCAACGTTGCTGGTGAAATTTTTTAGTAATTTTTAAAGTAGGGTTAGGACTAATAAATTTAATGGTCAATTTTGACAGGTGCTTTTCACAAGAAATATTTTCAGATATTTTGTTAAATATTCTTGATTTATATGGATATATGCTGAGTTTATGTAAATGTGCTCGATTTAATAAGAAGTATTATAGTTTTATAATAATTAATATATAAATAATTCCAGGTAAGAATAGAAAAAATGTATTCAGGATTAAAATAATTGGGATTATTTTCAGAATCAGATTGGGGTGTTTCAAATTTTGAATCATCATATGAGAGATATGGTTCAAAATTGAATCTGTATCCGAATCTTCACCTTGATATGTTACGATTGGCGGTATATTTTGAGCATAAAGTTGTCCATTTGTCCTAAATTATTTATCAGCTGCCATGATTGAACTTTTGTACATGTAAGTTAAAATGGAACGTTACACTTTATTAAATAATGTCCCATTGCAGTTTTGTTGGAATAATGTAGGTATTGGAGGTCTCTCCAAACGGACAGAATGACATGGGGCATTTAAAAAATAATAACAGTTTTAAAACCATCAGATGGTAGAGCTGGAATTAATTGATTAATCCACTCTTTAAATAGCTGACTATTCATCGTTTTGTGATAATCCCGATCATTGTTTGTGGGTCTTAAAAGCAAACTACATTCATCTAAGAAACCTCAACACACCCAGGATGGAGCACTGTAAACCTGCTTTCCCTAATTTCTAATCTTTCTTGGGAAGGTTATTGTCAATAGTCCAAGATTTAGTAGCAGAATCGTTTTTGTAAATCGGGGTTTCGTCAATAAAAATAAATTTATATTAGAGTACCTAGTCTTCTTTATGTTTTAATTAACATTTTAAATAATTTAAATTTGAAATGTAGTGATGCGCAAGCATAAATTGACAGAACATTTTGATTGATCTTTGAATCAATGTTACCATATATTGACAAAAATTACTAAAAATTTCAATTTTTTTATTATACCAACTGAAATCAACAGGTGGTGGATCTTTAAAAAAAACGGACTTTAGGTACCTACTCAAATACAAATTATATCATTTCTGTAATTAGTGTATCTAGGTATAATTTAATTGTTAAGAATGCAAATATTTCCTGTTTATAATGTTTGAAGACATTGCAACGATGCATTTATAGGCTGCTGGATTTTTATACTTTTAATAGTCAAATAAAAAATGATAGCTGTTAGTAAAGGGTCGGTACCTAACTAAAATGTACCCTTTAATTCTGCAGGCATAAAATGACATTTGTTTTCGTTTCCTAGACAACCGCTGTGAATTTCATAAACAGTCAGTTTTACTATTCAATGGTTTTATGCTTGTTCCTAACCTATGAAGCTAAAAAGAAATAATTATAACTATAAACACAGTGGTTCGGATGAACCGCAAAATTCCTACTTTTACGATTTCTTTTTCTACGACGAGGTCCATCAGATATCGCGATACCTCTACAACCGTTTTTTGTCAAATTCACTGTCAAATCTATACGTTTTCAACGCAACAGAAATTGAGGCAAATTGCAAATTTCTGTGATTATATCATTCCTATATTATAGATAGATCAATAGGATTTAAGAATCATTTAAAAATGAACCAATCACGGCGGGAATTCTCAGTAGTAATATCATAAGAGCGCTTTCGTATGTTCGAATATACTTTTCCCGATTTCTATTCGAAATTGATGTTGCCATGGAAATTTCCCGAGAACTTTGTTCGAGGGATATTTCCTAATGGCAACATCAATTGAGAATAGAAAGAGGGAAAAGTATTTAGAATATACGGAAGTGATCGAATGATATTTGTCACGATTATATCACGAATTTTTAAGTTCATTTTGGTATTTAACCTATTTTCAAACTCAAAATGTCAGTCGGAAATTAATTTATTAAAAAAATCAATTATTGTTATTTACGGTTGCTACAGATACCAAAGCCAATAGGAAGCCGAAGCACCAAATCGAATACACGGATAGACCAAGAAGGTATATCCGAGAATTCCCGCCGTGATTGGTTCATTTTTAAAAAATTCTTAATTCTTATTGGTCTATAATATATGAGTGATATAATCGGATATACCTTCTTGTCTATCAGTATATTCGATTTGGTGCTTCGGCTTCTTATTAGCTGTGATACGATGGTATCTGTAGCAACCGTACATAACAATAATTGATTTTTTTATAAATTAATTTTTTCAAAAGTCGGACTGACATTTTGAGCAAAATGAACTTAAAAATTCGTGATATAATCGTGACAAATGTCATTCGATCACTTCCGTATATTCTAAATGCTTTTCCCTCTTTCTATTCTATTATTGATGTTACCATTAGGAAATATCCCTCGCCCGAGAGCTGGGCAACATCAATTTCGAATAGAAATCGCGAAAAGTATATTCGAATAAACGAAGATTACTACTGACTATCGCATTCACCTGTCACGGGACAGACACCGATCAATGAAAGCTACTTATTTGTCCCATAACAGCCAATTAAATTACAATTACTTGAAAATTTTGACACAACGAAGATCGGTGATAATGGTTGGTAATCTTAACCTTCTGCGTATTAATACCAATTGCCGCTGCTGATTTGGTCCACTTGGAAATTGTATTTCTTCCTACCGGTGAATTCTTGAATCACAGTGCATTGGGACCATCTGAAGTCCAAGCGGGATTTGGTGTTAAAAATAGTTTGTCACTGTTTATATTTTTTCCACGCTGCGATAGTAGAATCTGTGAGCTTTTTGGATCTCCTTGTATATTGTCTTCGATATAATTTATTATTGTTTAATTCTTCAGCAGCACTGGATTTCCTAAAGTTAGGTTGTAACTACAATTTTCTCCGTTGTGAATCTCGAGTAGTCGTAGCAAGTTTAAATCCACTCCCCCTAAAGGATCAATTTTTATATTAAATTTGTTATAATACATTTTGTATTTGTTTTGCAACAGAATTGAACATTTGTTTCAGCCCTCCTTCCTTATAATTTTCATCTGATTTATCATATTAAATCCCCAGTTAATTAAAATATCACAAAGATTATCTGTGCATAAAGCCTCACTGGTAACGTCACAGATTCGATCGCTACAATATTTTTCAAAATGCGATCACACAGACTTTCTGGACGGCACTGTATTTTTAGGTGCACATTTTTTCATTTCTTCATGTATTTCTGCTAAGGATTCTGCACCAAACCGCAAACTCCGCGAACTCATTATAATAGTTATTTGTATCACAAGGCCAGAAACAGCACATTTGCGAGTGCGAGTAAGGTTGTTGCAAGTAGGAGCACTCGCAAAACTGTTTCTGGACGTGAAATACACAAATGTTTAAATAAATTAAATTTACATTTAAAACTTAGTATTGGGAATTTTTTTATGATATTAAAATCAAGATTCCTTGTTTCCTGGTATTCATTAAACTTAATTCATTTATTTTCTTACAATTTCCATTGACGTTTATTTATAAATTTCATTATCTTTGATTTAATAATGGATACACCGGCGCATATTAAAGATTATATTCAAATCACCACAGTGGCTCAAATAGGTAATCGCATTTGTAAAATTTTGCTAATTTAATAATTTGATCGTCTCCGACCGCTATGCACAAATTTGACTTTGACAGATTGAGCCGATGCTGCCAACCAGTAACCTACAATTCCTACTTTTTGCCGACCTAGGCCGGAGAAAACTCTGTTTCTGCCAGATTTCGCGATGCAGAAACTCAGTGATGCCGACCGGAGGCACAAAATAGTACCTATATTATATTATTAGCAGTAGAAAGAGTTCTTTTTGTGTTGAGCTCATATTGCGACCGAGGGGCACGCACCGAGGCTGTGCAAGTGAGCGAAACACAATAAGACGTTCTATTCCGAATAATATATACTATCTTTTCTTCAAGTGTAAAAATATTCTGTTGCTGTAAATAAATATTTCCTAAAAAGTCATTTACACAGGACAACGCTCTCCCCTCTTCCAACCTTGGGGGCGGAGCTATGGACAAAATACTGCCGTTGCCATGGATACGTAAACACATTATTGTACTAGTAACATTATTTTCATTTTTTGACATTAACAAAATGACTTAGCCAGTTCTGTACAACAATACGGATTTATGATACGATTGAAGAAAAAAATAATTAATGAAGGAAATTTTATATTTTTGTGTATTTATCTCTTTGACAACAAACTTAAATTTTTCTTTCTACATGTCTCCTTGGCAACGACCATGCAACCTATATTTTTCACGTAATAATTCAAAATATTATTACCTACTTAAAAAGTTTTCGTTGCAACAAACACTTGTGTGACAGCGCGAAAAATTTTTCGGTAATATGCTTTGCACTTGGTATATTGTAGGTATATGAAATATGACAATCGCTCTCACCTGTTAATTTAGAAAATTTGGTCAATCAAATGACCCATTTTTTCGAAATTAACCAATCAGATGCGAAATGATCGTAAATTTTTTGTGTTTCATTTTTTAAGTTGAATTTTCCCGTGTAATCACAACAGCCAATAAAAAATACCTGATCTAAGTGATTTTGTTAGTTTAATTTTAAATTGAATTTTAGTTCATTTAACAATTGTTCTGGGGATTATCTTAACAAATACCCCTCGATCGGGCAAATATCCTTTTAAATTTTCCCTCTCAGTTACATGCGCGTGCTAGATATCTTTAGAAAACAGCCCACGCGTTACTGTTTTGTTGCGAAGAACATTTGTATGTAATTTATTGACAGTTTCAAGCGTTACTTTGTTGAAATCCATGATTACCTATATAAATAATAAATATTAAATAAAATATCGATTTCAACGGGAAATAACAAGATTTATTCGCTTTATACGTATTTCGGCATCAATGTGCCATTGTCAAAAGCATTTATAAGATGTTTAATAACAAATGCAAAATGATTTATATAGTAATTGCTTGATTCTATTATTTTAACACTGCGTGAAGCAACTGGTCCCAGTCAACCCGTCGGAGGTCAGTCGCTTATCAGTGTTTTTAAAAGATATTTATTCCAAAATCTTCAGTAAATGAGAATCTAAGAGTTCAATTTGCTCATTCATTAAAGGTATGTTGTTTTTTGTGTGTTTATAAATTTCAAAAGCTTCTAAAATGTTTAATTTATTTTCGTTATCAGAAAAGTGTAAAAATTTAATTGTATTATTAGATGTTAATGTGTGATTTTGTTCTAACAAATGTTTAGCATAATTTGATTTATGTGCATGTTTATATTTGTAACAACGGATATGTTCTTTGTGCTTAATACTGACATTTCTAATTGTTTGACCTATATATACTGAATTACAATGTGAACAATTTAATTTATAAATACCTGATTTTAGCAAATCATTAATTTTGTCTTTAGCATTGAAAAGAGAGTATATATAGAATATTTTTATTTGTTTTAAAAATGACTTTATATTTATTTGTGTTATTTATAATTTTAGCAATTTTTTCTGAAATTTTACCAAAATATGGAATTGAAACGTATTTTAATGTTTTATCAGTGTTATTAATGGAATAAACTTTTTGAATAGCTAATTTGTAATTTTTCATTTTAATTAACGTGTCAATAAGTGTAGTGTTACATCCATTGCTATATGCAATTTGTTTAATAATTGAAATTTCTCTATTAAAACTATTTTTATCTAAAGGAATTGTTAGAGCTCTGTGTACTAAAGATTGATATGCTGCTAATTTATGTGTATTATGATGACAAGAGTTATGTGGTATGGTAATATCAGTTTTTGTAGGTTTTCTATAAATAGAGTATTCGAGTATGTTTTCTGAATTGATTTTTATGTTTAAGTCTAAAAAGTTAATAGATCTGTTTTGTTCAATTTCTAGTGTAAATTTAATTTTTTGATGTAAAGTATTAATAAAAATTAAAAAGTCGTCAATGTATTCGAAAGAACTATCAAAACATGCTAAAATATCGTCAACATAACGAAACCAAAATATAATATTTTATTTGATAGATTTGATTCAAATATTTGATCTTCTATATTTTCCATAAAAATATTAGCCAATAGTGGTGAAATGGGACTACCCATTGGTAACCCATCTTTCTTTATTTAATATTTAATATTTATATTTGTATGTAATCTCGAAAATTTTCGGATACATGCCCGTCCCTTGCCGTATTAATCATTGTATATGACAAATGCTTTTAGAAAATGACAGACTGCAATTTCTATGTTAACAGTGGTGCAGTATTCACGACATTTAACACTAACAATTTTGTATATTGAATTAATGGAAATCCGTTGATAGCCGTGAACAAAGTGCGCTTGTTTTCAATCAATGAAGTAATGTTCACAGGTAGGAACGCAATGTCATCATAACACATGAGCACATGTGAGCTTACAATTATTACCTATTGTCTGATGCCGCTAAATTACTGCTACCACAGACATTGCAGTTATGTCAAGTCAATCTTCGTCTCGCAGAGCATAAAGTGCACCATACTTCAACTAAAATTTAAAAAGCAGTAGGTATATTTAAGATATTATAAAATATTCGATCTTCCTACTACAGCTTGGAAGGACATTAGAATTCTGGTTGTTTCATGTTTTCCGTCTTACCCTGAACTTGATTGACTTTGGCCACACTTCCGCCATATTTGCTATTACTTGACAACAAAGCAATGTTAGATATTTAGCGTTAGATGTTTGCACATAAAGAATGTCTCAGTATAAACAGTAGGTAAGATGTACTTAATACTTTATAATCACCCTGAAGTAGGTACATTATTTTTTCAGTTATTTCCAAAAGGAAAACTAGTTACCTACTCTAAACTTGAATCTAAACTTCTGACTAAGAAAAACTGCGAAACTGTCGAGAAAAACACAAACTTACATTAGATTAAGTAAAAGTCAGTGTTAAAAGCAGAATAACAACCTGTATAATGGGTAAAATTTGCTACCCGAACTACGCATACGGTGTACCTAATCGTTTTATTAGTGCAAAAAACAAAAAGGTTAGGTTCTACTAAAGTCTGTATTTCAATTAGTACAACTTAGTTTCAACACACACCACATTCTTCAGTGGGCATCAGGGTTTAAATTTCTGTTAAAAATTACGTTAAATCGAGAAATACTATTATAATTCATTCTGAAAATTCCCGTGACGTTTAATGTGTCAAATATAAAATTTAGTTGGTTAACAAAAAAAATCCCTACTAGCTATTAGGAATCAAGGTCCCATTTTCAAAAATTTATAGCGATTTTTATATATTAGCCAACTAAATTTTTCATTTGATACATTAAACGTCACGGGAGTTTTTCTGAATGTATTATATATTTGCAGGTTTAATGCTAAGTCGTTAGAGCCCAAAATGGCTCTTGTTTAAGTACCAATATTTAATTGGCGCCCCGATTCGTAATTAATTGGGCTTCTTTTTTTAACTCGTAATAATTCCTTTATTTTAAGGACTATTGCAAAAATCCAAAGATTTTCATAATTAGCTTCTGGTTCTCTATAACATTTGCGTTTTATTTATATATTTTCAAATAGGTAACAAAATGTGCTGCAGTCGAAACTTCCAAAGCACGGTATTACGATAACCACTTCATAGTTTTTTGAAAATAAAAAATTTATAGAATCCTTAAAATATCTACTACAACATTTGGCAAAGATTTTTTTCAATAAAAAAAAATCTTTTTCTAAATTACAAAGGAGTAACCGGTAAAATATTAATAAACTAAAAAACAGTTTAAATCAAAGGAACTTTCTGCAAATACAAAATGAAACAAACGAACTATTAGGAACGAGCACGTTAGGTTATTTACGAAATTCGCCTGCGGTTCGTTTCGTAAATGTAGCCGTTGTGAATAATAGCTAAAAACATGCGAGTTAAGTACTCTACTTTGTCCCTATTGTCGACTTTGTCGACTATTACTAAATAACAACAATTTTTGTAAAGATTTATACCAGAAACATTTGTTTTAAAAACTTCATCTAATCAAGCATGACATTTCATATCAAAGCCAGCCAGCAATTGTTTTTTGATGTGATTCGTGAAACGTCAAATTAATTATAAATTATAAAAAAAAATTATAACAATTTGTCCCAGAAACATTTTTTAAAAACTTCATATATTATATAGATTTTGACGTAAGAGGTAAGAGTGAATAATGAATATCCATTATTCACGGCAATGTATTATGGGTAGCTTTATGTTTGACAAAACACATAAGTAATTGATATTATTTACTAGACGTGAAGATATATGTATATTTTTTGATAAATTTTTAAAATGCCCACCAAAATTGTTTTTTAATTTGTTAATACTGTAGGTACACTTACTCATCTATAATTTAGACAAATACCCTTTTTGCGAAGATTGAAAAATATGTTCTGGATAAATAATGTTGTAGCAGATAGTTTAGTAAGGATTTTCTGAGTTTCTTATTTTCAAAATCTATGGGATGGTTAGAAAAATATCGTGATTTGGAATTTCGGACGCCATTTTGCTATTTGCAAAAATATAAAACTACTGTAACGCAAATTTTGTAGAGAACCGAAATTTTTAAAACCTTTTTTTTGAGATACCCTACTTTTACTTACTTTTTTGAGAATAAGGAAATTGTTACGATTGTTAACAAAATAAATCCAATAACTACTTACGAATGGAGGACCCAAATTAAAAATTGGAACTTAAAAACGTTGTTTGCTTTAATGAGTTCTAACTGCTATTTTAGAATGTAACCGCTTAGTATTAATACCCTATATATTAGTAGTTATACTACCTATAACGTTATAATTCAAAATTGTAATCATTTAATAAATTGGCTACTGCAGGGTGCAGAAATTCGTATTCTATGATTTATGATAGGTACTTGTAAGAAGCGAAGGCCATCACTTTGAACAATAGTTAGTATAGTTGTAGATTTATTTACTACTTAGTTTCTTTTTTGTTCCTAATGTTAATGTTAAATAAACTGTGCATAATTGTAAATAAAAGGTTTTTTCCTCATAATTCGGTACCTATACAAGATTTTTATACTTCAAATTGAATAATTAATAACCTCCTAAGGGTGGCCGTGCGTTTTAGATCACCCCGTATGCACTATATAGTATTACGTATGTAACAAATTATAGTTATTATTTAAAATTAATTAATTACCCTGGCTGGTGTTTACTATACGAATTGTACTGAGCACTAATGTTAAAATCAGAAATAATAATGCTCTTGGGTTGCCCACCGACAGGTTCTTTCGGGGCAATGAGCTGATGCGGGTGATGATGCAGCCGTGCGGCCTGCATGTGCACAAAAACTGCAACCAACAAAAACAGATGCATTTTGCGAACTGCATCCTCACTCGCACGTGGATATGGATGCTGCGAGTGCGGCGTGAGTCACGTGGCTTGAAGTGCACATGCGTTGAATTCTTTAAATTAAAGCAGGTGTAAACGTATTTTACTCGCATAAGATTGATATAATATCTACTGCAAAATCTGGAAAATATAACGCGAGTTTCGTTTCGTTGCGATTTTTAAAATCTTTTTTCTTTAACTGTAGCCTACCTAGTATTTTAAACTACAGGACAGTTCTTAGAGCTCTAGATTACATTACTGCTAGAACTTGCTTAGACTAAATCCACTAAACTAATTTAGCCTATACCTACATCCATAAAGTAGGTATAAAGACATAAAATATATCGCATCAACAAATATTATAATATATTAATTAGAATATTTCTAGTTGTTGTTGTTTTAAAAATAACATTTTCTACTTTGGTTTTTACTTTCCCATACCACCACTGGTATACATACAGGGTGTCCCGAAAATGGCGCAAAATATATATGGTGCGTTGTTTAGTAGGTACCGCTAAACAAGTGTGAGAAAAATGTAAAAGAAAATCTTTACGCTCAAATTCGTAAGATATGAAGATGTAAAGTTAACACTTGTAACTTTTTAAACATTGGAAATGAAACTGACTAAGGGTACTTTATTTGTAGAAAATAATGTCTTTTATTGTTTCCAAATTTTAAAAATTGCAAAAAAGCACGTAATTACAAATTATTAAATTATTACTGAAGACATTTTTACAGCGAGATAGCGCGAAAATGATTCTGGCAACATTGTGCTCTGTTCAAAAACCAGTCGTATGGTTTCCCAGGTAATATGAGTAGGTAACAATCAAAATAAATAGCTTCCTAACAAGTTATAGAATGTGGATGTGCCAGATTGTGCACATCTTTTTCGGTTAATAATTACAAAAACACTCCCTTGTCAGTCACCTACAACGCCCCATAAATATTTTGCGCCATTTTCGGGACACCCTGTATATGGGAAGTATTGATATCATGAAAATTTTCGAAATTGAGATTTTCGCGGAAATACGTGTTTTGGACCCCCAGGAACCCAAAAAAGTGGTTTAGAAAAAATGTCTGCTGTGGGTGTGTATGTATGTATGTATGTATGTATGTATGCATCTATGTATGATGTATGCATCTATGTATGTGAGGCCTCTAACGCAAAAACTAGTCTACCGATTTTGATGAAATTTGAAACGAAGGGGTATAACGAAAATTCATAGACAAAATAATCTTTTCAAAAAAATTCGAAACCGGAGCGGAAGTTAGACATGAGTAGCATTTTTTTCAGAAGCAGAATTTTGAAAATCTGAGATGGGGATATGAAAGTAGACCATAATTCAAGGGAAACAGTTTTTTGCCGGACTCTCTAACTTCAAAATGGCGGCCGCTATGAATTTTTCAAAATTTCGAATTTAACGTCCCATGACTAAAAAAACCAATTATCTGTCCAGGTTCCGCAACAACTTGTTTGAAAGCCCTTAAGGCGGTACTACACCATGAAAAAAATTTATTTAGTAAATCCAAAAACGGTCGCAACGGCGCTCTTCCAAAAATATTGAAATTTTTGAAAAATTATTACAAGGAAACTGGTATTGGCTACATTTTTGTTTTTGATGAATGCCAGAATTTCACTGTGGCGCCACCTACGAGGTTTTGAAAATCGGAAATTGATGCTCCTATAGCATTTATTAGTCAAAATATGAAAGAAGTTTAGATATAAAAGTTATTCAGTATATAATTCTGCATTCTTCTAAATGTATATCACTTATACAGGGCGTTTGCTTTCCACAGTACAATAAGCAACTTTGTTATTTTAAATGAAACACCCTATATATTATTATATAATTGAATGCAAAATTTAATTGTCTATCACATAGTATAAGGTCTTCATATAGCTAAAATGTACGGTTGATGAGAAATTCGTGAATTTTGAATATTATGTTGGACTCTGAAGGAGGCGGATCGTTGGGCGGTAGCGATCGTCCGACTTCGCCAGCTATAATTTCTATCTGGTACCTACAGATAGATGGGTGTCTTTCTTCTGTTCGTATCTAATCCGTATAGTCTTGTTTTTCTCAATAGGCATTCAAATGCTTATCAGGATCTGCCTCGCGAACTATACTGTTGAATACCAAAAACGAAACTTTTATTTTTAGTATGGGAAAATCCACGGGAGGTTTGCACCTCCACTTTTTTAACCTCTTTAAAGAATCCGAAATTTCATTTTGTTAGGTTGGTGATATTTTTTGCATGACAAGTTATAATCTAAAAATTCATAGATGAAAATACAAGGTTTTTAAACTGTTACTTATTGATAAAAAAAGTATATTGTTTTATTAGGATGATTAATAATTTGTAAGTTTAAATCTGTTATAAAAGTCGCAAAGAAACATTTAGTGATTTATGTTATACATATAGTATAATACAAGGTATTTATATAAACATTAATCAAGGGTGGCTGTGCAAAATGAAAAGTTTGTCTATATTTGATTCAACTAGCTACTAATACGGATTATTACTGGTTGCATAAAGTCTGTTTTTTTTTTTAAAGATCCACCAACCTTGCAATTTCTCTCGAAAGTATGTTTGGCAACGCTGCTGGTGAAATTTTTTAGTAATTTTAATGGTTAATTTTGACAAGTGCTTTTCACAAGAAGTAAAGCTCCACCAAGCTTACAAATGCCCCGGAAAATATGTCAACTAAATTTTGAAAGACAAGGCGCGACAATACGACAACCAATAGCAAACAATTATACTCAAAAGTACATTCACTGAAAAAAATCAATTGATGTTTGAAATTTTAATAATTTTAGTGTTTGTCAGATTGTTTTGACGTTTAAAGTCTGTTAAGTATGAATGCTAAATCGAGGAAGATAATTCATTCTGAAGCCAGAAATATCATTCGGAAGGTCCTGGAATTCTTGGAATGAAAATTATTTACAATTATTTAAATTTGCCGCGTAAACGTTTTTATTTTAACTGTACTTAGAAAAACTATAACAGCGCCGGACACGCCCCCTTTCAACTTTGTAAGCTTGGTCGAGCTGTATTTTCCTATATTTTGTTAATTATTGTTGATTTATGTGGATATATGCTGAGTTTATGTAAATTCCCTCGATTTAATAAGAAGTATTATAGTTTTATAATAATTAATATATAAATAATTCGAGGTAAGAATAGAAAAAATGTATTCAGGCAAATTAGAATAATTGGGATTATTTTCAGAATCAGATTAGGGCGGTTCAAATTCTGAATCATCATATGAGAGATATGGTTCAAAATTGAATCTGTATCCGAATCTTCACCTTTATATATTACGATTGGCGGTATATTTTGAACAATCCTAAATTATTTATAAGCTGCCATAATTGAACTTTTGTACATGTAAGTTAAAATGGGACGTTATACTTATTAAATAATTTCCCATTGCAGTTTTGTTGAAATAATGTGTTGGAGGTTTCTCCAAACGGACAGAATGAAATGGGGCATTGTCAAAAATAATACAGTTTTAAAACCATCAGATGGTAGAGCTGGAATTAATTGATTAATCCACTCTTTAAATAGCTAACTATTCATCGTTTTGTGATAATCCCGATCATTGTTTTTGGGTCTTAAAAGCAAACTACACCCATCTAAGAAACCTCAACACACCCAGGATGGAGCACTGTAAACCTGCTTTTCTTGATTTCTAATCTTTCTTGGGAAGTTTGTCAATAGTCCAAGATTTAGTAGCAGAATCATTTTGTAAATCGGCGTTTCATCAATAAAAATAAATCTTATATTAGAGTACCTAGTCTTCTTTATGTTTTAATTAACATTATAAATAATTTAAATTTGAAATGTGGTGATGCGCACGCATAAATTGACAGAACATTGTGATTGATCGTTGAATCAATGTTACCATATTTGACAAAAATTACTAAAAATTTCAATTTTATGTTTATACCAACTGAAAGCAACAGGTGGTGGATCTTTAAAAAAACTTTATGAAGCGTACGAAACAAAAATACGACCTGTTGTCAAAAAAGCATGGCCGCCGTTGATTAATGGTAATATTAAACACTCTGTATAATGTCGTAGTCGGAATGTAAAATCAGTCTTTTTATAAAACGATTAGGCGTTTTATAAAACGTGGTCATTCTGTCTAATCTTGCTTGAGTTACCTACCATTATTTTACAATCCGACTAAGATTTTCAGTCGTTTTCTAAATCGGTGGAGTACGCTTCGCCACATTGTCAAATCCGATATTTTAGTAGCCGTTTTACGTTCTGACTGAAGTGTGAAAAAGAAAACGTGGCTTTTTTTCTTCAAATGTAAAAAATGCATTTATCATTTAAAAAATATTAGAAAATTAGAAACGTCAAAGATAAATTGATTATGATCCATGGTGCTTCAAGTGGGTGAAATGGTTAATCGAAAAAAAAAAGAATAAAAACAAGAAACCTTATCTAACCTACGTTTATATGTAATTAAAAATTTAAATATTTGAACGTTTTCGCAAAGGTTACATTTACATCTTCAGAAGAAACAATAGATTAGAATAAATAGTAAAAATGACATTTAATTAAACTATGAAACTAGATATGGTTGTTTCATAGTTTAATTAATCTTTTTTAAATCTACACTGTTTTAATTTTTTCAATTATGTTTTTCACCTTATAATTCCATTGTTTAATCCAATATGTTACTTTAACTACTTATTCTACATATAAACGTGGGCTAGACAAGGTTTCTTGTTTTTATTCTATTTCTTCAATTAACGTCAAAGATGACAGAAAACAAATTGAACAATTCCTAAAAACTTTCCTCAAAATGGGGTTTTCCATAATGGAGATTTTGGTGGATTTCGGATATGTTGTTCAGCTCATTCGTATCTACATTTTTGAAGCATTTTTGTAACAATAGTTATTTGTATCACAAGGCCAGAAACAGCACATTTGCGAGTGCGAGAAGGTTGCAGGGCGCGGTGAACGTGCGGAGTCCTGCAAGTAGGAGCAGTCGCAAAACTGTTTCTGGACGTGTAATACACAAGATGTTTTGTGCCGATGTTTGTTTAAATAAATTAAATTTACACTTAAAATTTAGTATTAGGAATTTTTTTATGTATTTAAAATCAAGATTCCTTGTTTCCTGGTATTCATTAAACTTAATTCATTTATTTTCTTACAATTTCCGTTGACGTTTATTTATATGTTTCATTATCTTTGATTTAATAATGGATACACCGGCGCATATTAAAGATTATATTCAAATCACCACAGCGGCTCAAATAGGTAATCGTATTTGTAAAATTTTGCTAATTTATTTGTTTGATCGTCTCCGACCGCGCTTCACAAATGTCTTTGACAGATTGAGCCGATGCTGCCAACCAATATCCTTCAATTCCTACTTTTTGCCGGCCTAGGCCGGAGAAACCTCTGTTTCTGGCAGATTTCGCGATGCAGAAACTCAGTGATGCCGACCGGAGGCACAAAAAAACATTTGTATTGCAATTTTGTCTGGGTGCCCTATTATTTTTTTCTAAGTTCACTGCAATTAGTAGATTTCATACGTCCGATTATATCTTGCTTTGGATTTTTCCGAATAAGTGAGCCGTAAGCAAATATCTGCTTCTTTTGTATACCATTTTCAAATATAGGTACCTTGTTAGGTATAGCTATATTTTCGCTAGTAATATCATAAGAGCACTTGCTTATATTCGAGTATACTTTTCACGATTTATATTCGACGTTGATGTTGCCATAGAAATTTCCCGAGAGCTTTGCTCAAGGGATATTTCCTAATGTTAACATCAATTCCATTCTTCGCGATAAACGCGGACCATCGATTTTTATCATTATAAAAATATCCCTTCCTGTTGAAAAAAATGGCTTCCTGTGATAAAAGAACCCTTTGCAATAGTGTTGTTTACTTGTTGCCCTTGTTGGTAGGGCGTTGTTTACTAACAGTTTCACTGTCTATTATTTTTTGATTACATATTCGAGATTTTGTCTTGTTAAATAGTATAACTCGACCTTGTATTTTTCTCATGGAAAATTTCAGCAGTAGTGCCCTTAACATTCTTGCTGCAAGGAAAGTGTTGACACATTCGGGTTTTTTAAAATGTATTATGCTCTCGTGCTTTACCTAGCAACAATGTTTCGGGAACTACTGCTGAAATTTTCCGATAAAAGTCCAAGGTCTTGTTATATTGTACCTATATGGAAAAATCATTTGTTGTTTTTTTATGGTTGCCACTGAAACAATCGTATTGCAGCCGATAGGAAGTCGAAACATCAAATCGAAATCTTCGATGAACAGTGAACAAGGAGGTATATTCGAAAAACACCGCTGTGTGTGATTCATTTAAAAAAAATCTTAAATTATATTGGTTTATTACATATGAGTGATAATACATAGATAATCAATTGAAACCACTAAAATTCCCAATTTTTGCCACAAACCTTGATGAAAGCTGATAATTTTATTATTTCCTTATGAGAATAATATCTGAAAGTAATGCAGCGTCCTAAATCAAATATTTATAAAAAATGTCAAAAACTTAATAAATATTTATTAGATTTAAATATAATAATATAATTATGTCGATAGTAGAAAAAAATCAATAGGTACATTACACGATACGAAAGGCCTTCCAGGTGTTACACCAGAAAGTAAACTTTTGCATCTATATTAATGTAAATAACTATTTTTAAAAATTAATGCTTTTATTGATAATTATTGTTAAATTTTAAACCAAAAGTATGGAACATACCAAATAAAACCGAAATAAATGTTTTTTTCTGAAAATCCCGAAACACGTCAATTTTCTTCTTTAAAAATACACATTGGAATGTCAAAATCATTTTCCGACCTTCATTTGTTTGTAAGTGATGACGTCATCAGTATTTTTTTTTAAATGTCAACCCCCATTTTTTTTTCGCGTTTTTGATACATCTTTCAATTGCTTAAATGACAGTATAAAAATGTTGATACCTTACATAAGAAAATTTTCGAGAAATAAATTATTCAATGTTTAATAAACACATTCTTAACAAATGTTAAATATGGGTTAAATGGTATTAGTATTGATAAAAGAGAATCAAAGATATCAAGAAATAAATACCGGTAATCTAAACAAGTGCCCACAAGTTGTCAAATATTCAGAAATGTTAATTGTCGTTTACTTGTAATTGTTAAATGAGCCATATCAGATTTTTGAAGCTGATGTTAATTATTACAAGTAAACGACAATTAATATTTCTGAATATTTGACAATTGGGCATTTGTTTAGATTACGGGCATTTGTTTCTTGGTGCCTTTAATTCTCTTTTATCAATACTAATACCATTAAACCATGTTTAACATTTGTTAAGAATGTGTTTATTAAACATTAAATAACTTATTTCTCGAAAATTTTCTTATGTAAGGTATCAACATTTTTATACTGTCATTTAAGCAATTAAAAGATGTATCAAAAACGCGAAAAAAAAATGGGGGTTGACATTTAAAAAAAATACTGATGACGTCGTCACTTACAAACAAGTGAAGGCCGGAAAATTATTTTGACATTCCAATGTGTATTTTTAAAAAAGAAAATTGACGTGTTTCGGGATTTTTAGAAAAAAACATTCATTTCGGTTTTATTTGGTATGTTCCATACTTTTGGTGCTCTCTGTATACCATTTATTATCAAAACGGAAGTTTCCTGTCTGATAAGGATAAGAAAAATAAATGCAATCTTGCAGTTCCCAGATATAAAGAGCCAAGCAGTTCTCATATTATAACTCCTCCCTTGTAAGATTGGTTTATATAATTGGAACTCTTGTAATTAAAATTTTTGTAAAACATTTCTTCCAAAAAGTTTGTCAGTTATTTATATAAATACACAATATTTCATTATCAAATATTGGATTGAATTAGTTCAATAGTTATATTTTCAGCATTTTAACGGGTATGAACTTGATTAATCTTTGTTTCACAATATTTCTGTAATTTTGTTACTTGTTAGAATAGGTTATAATAAAAGTAAAAACTGTAGGTAGGTAGGGGAGAGTGGGGTAAAATGATCACTGTGGGTCAAATGATCCCCCATGTTTCTGGACATCCCTTTAGTGCCATCTTGCTAGAAAGCAGTGAGTAAAATACATTGTGTTTTGTGTGTTTTCTCACCTCTGTACATGATTTCTTGTTTAAATGTATGTTGTTATTATGCAGTAATATGGTGCAATGCGCAATCTCATCTAAAGTAAGTAAGTAGTACTACTTTATTTGGCATGCAAATTGGAATAGATTTACTAAAAAATAGATTTTGTGTGGAGTAATTATTAGAGGGAACATTAAAGAACAGGTGTTTGTTGAGTTTTTCCCGCTTAAATCGGTAATAAAATTGTTACGTAAGTTTTCTCGTAATATTATGGTCTATGGGGTGAAATGATTCCTTCGGCGGCGAGTAAAATGATCACTTTATTTTAATTGGGTGAAATGATCATTTTACCCCATCGTTTGTAGGTATAGGTTTCTAGCCATAGTATTAATTTATAGAATGCCGAGAAATTATATACGTAAAACCGGAAGGCAGGGCTGGGATCCCCAGCATATGAAAATGCCTTATTAGAAGTTACAAAAGGCATACAGTTCAAAACAGCAAGTAAAATTTTTAGCGTGCCAATAATGTCTAAATAATAATAATATAAATAATATCTAAACTTCTCTATTCTTATTTATTATGTAACTATTGCAATTTAGTTTACATTTTTAATGGGGGATCATTTTATCCTACCCATCGGGGTAAATCGATCTTTTGCACATGCATTTTTTTCTTAATGTGTCGTTTAAAAAAAACGAAATAATTCACAGGCTAGAAGAAAGTGTGGCTAGGAGCCTGCCAAAGGAGATGCCTACACTAATTTGAATTTTCTTAGATTCTAGGCGAATTTCTTCCTTAGGGGGAACATTTTGCCCCAGTCTCCCTACACACGATTACAATTATGCAAATAATTATGGTTATACTATAAATGGAAATGGTAACATGTTGAACAATATTTTCTACTATAAGCATAAGGGTATATTTACCTAACTCCAGTTGATTGCTAATTAATTTATTGGTTTCTACTTACCATGCATAAATTATAACTAGTGAAATCTTTGAATTTTCCATGAATTTTTGGTACTTGATCTCCTTATGAATGGCTTCTACAATCAACATCAACAATTAATTTTCGTGGGTTACTGATTAACCATGCGTTTTCTAAAATTTGGGTAATTTTAGTTAATTATTTAGTTTGAATATGTAGGGTTCACAAGCGTTATTTCTGTAAAAAGAAAAATAGTATTGAAAAATAAAGGAGTACATTTAATTGAAATTGGTTTTTACTTTTCTTTATACGGAAAGGTATTAATTTTATACAGTGGAGTCATTTCTATATTAAAACTTAAGAAATTTCGATTACTAAACAAATTACATATAGCAATGGTGATAACACTACACTTATTGACACGTTAATTAAAAAGAAAAATTATAAATTAGCTATTCAAAAAGTTTATTCCATTAATAACTCTGATAAAACATTAAAATACGTTTCAATTCCATATTTTGGTAAAATTTCAGAAAAAATTGCTAAAATTATAAATAACACAAATAAATATAGTCATTTTTAAAACAAATAAAAATGTTCTATACTCTCTTTTCAATGCTAAAGACAAAACAAATGAATTGCTAAAATCAGGTATTTATAAATTAAATTGTTCACATCGTGATTGAGTATACCGTGTGTCCCTGGAAGACGGAACATAGGGATCTTACAATGGTAATTTTTTAAAATGATCCACGAGTGCTTTGAATTTCTATTTGGTGGAAGCGTCGACGTCGTTATGTCAGCTGTTTAACGCGCTTGCTAATACAGATGTAATACGCGCGTGCGTTATACTAACAAACGATTCAACAATTATTTACAATACGAATTGACAGCTCGCGCTCTTGAAAGTCGTTAGAAATAAAATTATTAATTATTTGCTCAAATTGATTCATGTAAATGTAGACAGTGTTTTAAATAAATTAAATGAGACTGAGTATCATTATAAAGGTAATAAATACAAAATAATTTGTTTGCAGTTGACGTTATGGTTCTAAGATCTTTTTCAGATTATGATGGATTAGGTGAACAACTAAGGCTTTTCGCAAGTTACGCATTATTAGAAACTAAAATGAAATTACGAAAATTATACTAGTAGGTACATAAGATAATGCTGTGTGGACCTGTGTTAGAAAATTTTCCTTTGTGGTATGCAAGAATCCGGCTCCTTAAAAATCAAATACTTTTAATGTAACAATTATTTGATCACATTAAATTGCCGTAGAAATAAAGATTTCATATTCGTACACTCTAACTTAGGGGTGCTCAGACTTGTACTATCGGCGATCTACCACAAAATAATTAGGCGGCGTGCGATCGACTATTCTACTACTAGGTATAAAAAAATACAACCGAACTAAATAGTATAATACAGGGTGATCAAAAATGATTGAAGGTCACGTGACCGCGAGTCGGTCCAATTACTATCAAAAATGCATTCCGTTTTTTCAAACAGTCTGTTGTTTATCAATACTTACATCTGTTCAGTGTCTTGCGCATTACTTTCCATCTGTCATTTCCATCTGTCATTTAAATTACAATGTCTACACCACTGAAATTACCAAGGTTATTTAAGTACCGACAGCAGCAGTAAGCGGACAACAAAAAATCAGTATGAAGCGGCACGTTCAATCATTTTTGATCACCCTGTATTTATTGCACATGCAATATAAATTATACATATGAAATCTAATAATCTATGTCGGTATGTCATTTTTTTAGCTCTTGTGGGTATGCGTGCGGTGCGGACTTACTTATTATTTACGCGATCGACTCTAAAAGCTCTATCGACTGTTTGAGCACCCGTGCCTAACTGATATTAATATTCGCGTTTTCTTTGATTTCATCTTAATACAGTCTTATGCAATTAGCATTGTAGCATGTTTCATCATAAAGCTGATTGTCGCATCAAATTCTTCGGTTCATACATCAATATCATCTTATTAAAGTAAATTTTCACATTTCACATGTAATTTAACTGGGATTACTGATTGTCAACTCTAAACTGTACTTCAGTTAAGGTAGGGCCCCATTAAAAAAAAAATTAACATGAACATAACCTTTAATTGTCTTTGGTTTTAGTAAATTGACATTTAAAATACAAATAACAAATTTGATCTGGACACGATCATACATGATCGGCATGGAAATCGTTAACGATCGGTGACATTCGTGTAATTGTTTCAAGGCGAATGCTTCAAAGCACTCGTGGATCATTTTAAAAAATTAGCATTATAAGATCCCTATGTTCCGTCTTCCCAGGGACACACGGTATACAGGTCAAACAATTAAAATTTTCAGTTAAATAAATGAAGTATAAACTTCATGAAAAAACGGCTGTTGGCTTTAATAATAATAAGTTGTGGTAATAAAGCAGCCAATTATTAAGTTACATTTAATGTTGGATGATAATATTTAAAAGGAAAAGGTTAAGTAAATTAAAGAGAAAAAATAATATAAAAATTTGAGGAATCGTTATATTGTAAACGGTGAAAAATATCAAGAAAAGTTAACGTTTCGCTAATATTAATTAGCTTCATCAGAACTATAAATTGTAGATATTATACAGGGTGTCTCTAAACCTAGTACCATAAATTTACCAGCCGCTTCCTGACGTAAAAATAAGTCGAAAATGTCTATAAAAGTTTTGTCCTAAACCGCAGCATAAGGAAGCTACACGTCTTTGAAAATTGTGTTGAAAAACGGAAAACAATTGCATTTTAAAGACGGTTTGAGATAAAAAAAATCGACATTTTGCATTCAGCCTAACCTATTGAAGGTATAAACAGTACGAACACTTACTGTAACTATTTTAATTTTAATTTATTTTTCAATAAATTAATTTACATACAAATCCAGCATTCTAAATTGATTTTGGCTAAACAGAAAACCTGCATTTTATAGGAAAGGGTTAGTCCAAGCGAGTTGAAACAAGAGTACCATTTTTGTTAATTAGACAACAGGGAATACAAATGTCTAAACTAAAATGGAAAAAAACAAAAGGTTAAGAAAAACGGGTTACAAGAAAAAGGTGATAACCCCCATTCGCGCCGCCCCTGGCTAATTTATAAAAAAAAAATAGTAGAAAGTTTATACCTTTAACCGGTTAGGCTGCCTGCAAAATTTCGATTTTTTTTATCTCAAACCGTTTTTAAAATGCAATCGTATTCCGTTTTTTCAACACCATTTTCAAAGACGTGTAGCTTCCTTATGCAGCGGTTTAGGACAAAATTTTTATAGACATTTTCGACTTAATTTTACGTCAGGAAGCGGCTGGTAAATTTATGGTACTAGGTTTAGAGACACCCTGTATAATAAATTATTTCTATGAGTTAAAACATGAATTGGTTAAAGATAAATAACATTATAATGTTAAGTGTAAAATTGAGAAAAAAATTTTGAGTGATGAAAAACGTATTGTTTATTAAGTTTTATAAAATTTTAATTAAAAACTTTTTTATAAAACTTAATAAACAATACATTTTTCATCACTCAAATTTTTTTCTCAATTTTACACTTAACATTATAATGTTATTTATCTTTAACCAATTCATGTTTTAACTCATAGAAATAATTTATTATATAATATCTACAATTTATAGTTCTGATGAAGCTAATTAATATTAGCGAAACTTGATATTTTTCACCGTTTACAATATAACGATTCCTCAAATTATTTTTTTCTTTTTAATTTACTTAACCTTTTCCTTTTAAATATTATCATCCAACATTAAATGTAACTTAATAATTGGCTGCTTTATTACCACAACTTATTATTATTAAAAATTTCAGTATTAGGCAAAAATAACATATCCGTTGTTACTATACTCTGTTTTTTCTCTTTATCATTCAAGAGTGCCGTGATTTTTATATAGTTTTATAGTGTAGGTAAACTTCAGAACGACAATTGATTACAAGTGATGTTTCCACCGGTGACTTTAGTAGCTATTCTACACTGTTATAAAAATATCTAAAGTTGACTTCGCCTACTCTGAATGATAAAGAGAAAAAACAGAGTATAATATAAACATGCACATAAATCAAATTATGCTAAACATTTGTTAGAACAAAATCACACATTAACATCTAATAATACAATTAAATTTTTACACTTTTCTGATAACGAAAATAAATTAATTATTTTAGAAGCTTTTGAAATATATAAACACACAAAAAACAACTGAACTCTAGATTCTCCTTTACTGAAGATTTTGGAATAAATACACTGACTGACCTCCGACGGGTTGACTGGGGCCAACTGCTTCACGCAGTGTTAAAATAGTGGAATCAAGCAGTTACTATATAAATAATTTTGCATTTGTTATTAAATATCTTATATGCTTTTGACAATGGCACATTGATGTCGAAATACGTATAAAGCAAATAAATCTTATTATTTCCCGTTAAAATCGATATTTTATTTAATATTTATTATTTATACAGTGCTTCCCGAAAGTAACGGATAAATTCAATAAAATCCTTGCGAAAAATATTTCAAATAAATGCTCGGACACGTCGATTTTTATTTTTAAATTGTCATTTAGTGATGTAATTTTCAACCACCCACCCCCCAACTCCTAAGCGCTGCCAACTCCAACTTTAAAAATTCAAATAGCAAAGAACCCTTTCTGATACCTCATCTGATAGCTTTTTTTATGCTGAATACAATAAAAAAATGTTTTTCAAAATCGATTGATAAATAACGGAGATATTTACCAAACTGTATTCAAATGAAAGTGCCAATATTCGAGCAGGCGTTGGTACGGTTCTAGCAATGGGTGATAAAAAAACAATTGAAACTTGTTTGTAATTGAATGTAAACAACAAAGATATATATCTAACGTGGATACCATCCCACATTGGCATAAAGGGTAATGAAACAGCTGATCAAGCAGCCAATACTATCAAGATCTAAACATAAAGAAAATTATACTGGAACAATGGCAAAGTGAATGGAACAACAGCAACAATAACAAACTCAGAATAATAAAACCAACAACTAAACCATGGACCTCTCCCGTAACTCGCCAACAACAAGTGATACTACTAACAAGGCTAAGAATAGGGCATTCCCGCTTTACCCACTGACACTTAATCCGAACAGAAGATCTACCAATATGTGGCACCTGCAATACCAGAATCACCATCGAACATCTAACACACTATTTACGCGATATATATTTAGGAGAATGTAAAGCTGTATACTGAACAACTTTTATATTTAAACTTCTTTCATATTTTGACTAATAAAGGAGCTAAAATCTCGTAGTGGGCGCCCCAGCGAAATTCTAGCATTTATCAAAAATGAAAATTTCGGTATCTACAGCGTGTCTAAAAATGAATTACATCTGAAATTTCTTTGCATGTACATTTTTATGTGCCACTGTTTATAGAGTGGTATTATTGCCTTACCCAGAACATTTATCAATTTATTAATTGTCAATAAACTAACGTGGATATAATTCTGACACGAAATCCACGGCATTACGTCATTATCATGGGGTGACGTTTATAGGCCGACTCAGCGCATGTCTGGGAACTTGGAAAATTATTTCAGCTTCCTGAGATTATAGGGACAGAGATGCGTACGATTGATTGCCTACTCCCAAGGCGTAAAAGTCTGTTTCTGAGAAATCTAATGATAATAATTATTAACTACAAACAAAATCAATCGCTCGGACTTAGAGAAACTTTACTCTAGTATTTTTTATTGGTCATATTCAACTTGCAAATTATCATCATATTAAAAATCAATTTAAAATACGAAAATGTTTGAAACTTTCATAATGAAATAATTTCCCCTCGGACATGCGCAGCTAGTATTTGCGTCGCCGAATTAATGACGTCACCCCTTGACAAAGACCGTGGATTTTGTGTCAGAATTATATCCACGTTAGCCGTGGAGCTAGCGACGGCGTAAATAAATATCCACTTCAAATAGCTTTACCTAATTATAAAATATTTATTAATGCTACGATATAAAATGTACACAGTGCAAGAAAACAGTTTTATTATTGAGGCATATTTTCAGAACAGTTTATAAATGGAGAATGGCAGTATTATTCTTCCGTCTAGGTAATAACAGTAGCGCGCGAAAGCGGCACATTGTACGTTTGTATTGGAAATTCAAAACACATTAGATGTAATTCATTTTTAGACACGCTGTATAATACCAAGCTGCATAAGTCTAGAAAATGTAAAGAATATCGAATAATCAGCTATTTTCGAACAATTTTTCAATCGTTTTAAAATTTTTTGAAGAGTACGGTTGCAAACGCTTTTGGATTTTCTAAATTAATTTTTCTTCGTGGTATATTACCGCCAAAGGGCTTTCAAACAAGTTGTTGCTGAACCTGATTTGAGTTGTGGTGTATTAAAATTAAAATTTTGAAAAATTCATAGCGTCCGCCATTTTGAAGTTAGAGTGTCCGGTGAGAAACTCTTACCCTTGAATTATGGTCTTCTTTCATATCCGCTACTGATATTTGTAAAATTCTGTATCTGAAAAAATGCTACCAAAAAACATGTCGAACTTCCGCTTCCTGTTTCGTATTTTCTTGAAAAGCTTATTTTATCGACGAATTTTCGATATACATAAAGTCAACCTCACTTTAGTATGAAATAAATAGACGGTGTGGCGAGGGTTGATTGCATTTCGACGGTCGAAACGGAGAGCGTTATCAACCTGGGGTTTCTAGGAAAGCGGTGCCGTAATATAGCGGACATATTATGACGGTAAATGACGTCACAATAAATGGGTGTATACGTTTAAAACAGATGTGACTTTGTCGAAAGCGGTATAACATTTGGAGTGATCCGGATGTGACCACTGGTTCAAAATACCGTTCTGTGTGGAATCTGGGCATTGTAATATTCACTTAGCGCATTGTCGCCGCTGGAAATTTTCATATATTCAATTTTTCTATGATTTGTGTTTATTTTCCATGAAAACATATTATTGCAGAAAGTATGAACTACATTTATTTATTACAACCACAATACCTAATTTTGAAATATAATAGTCATAGTCGTATAAAATAAAAATTTGCAAACGCTTCTGCCTTGTCTACAAGTTAACACCTAAACAATTTGCAGTCAGTTACTTTGGATAAGCGGTCCGAAAGTAGCACAGCACTTTCGTGCTACTGGAAACTGAGTGAACAGGTTTCAGCCCAATGATAAACGAACAACATATTATTATAATTAAAGAAACTTTAAGGGTGAGTCACATAAAAAGGTAAATAGTTACAAATTCAACAGAGACGCTCAAATTGAGGTGCGGTCATACAAATTCTCGCAGAGCTGCTTGTTGTACAGATGAGACTTTGTTGCTTTCAATTAGTTTCCCGAGTATCTTATATGTAGTCGCCTATTTTATTAACAGAGATTACAAACACCTAAGACATCTAATGGTGGTTGGTGGAAATGTCGGGTTAGCGTGAAGCGCGGGTGTAGGTTTACTGCCATGTTTCCGACGTCTGCCCCGCTATAGCATGGGTTTGACCGCTTCTGCCGTTTTTACTTTAGGGTCATAGTACTGGGTTACGGCTGCTGTGTGCTGCTTGGCCTCCCTTTCTCTGAACGTAGTTGCAGGTTGTCTATTTCTGCTATCCTGATGTCGATCTTAGCGGTCTTTCTTCGTGTGGGGAAGGATCGATGAAGAGTCTGGGTAGCCCATGGTAAGACACATGTTCGCGATTGCCAAGACGAACAAAGGGTAGAGATCTTCTTTAGGCTTCAGTACTTCAGGAGGGTACTCTTGAGAGTGAAGCTGCGGATAAATCTTCGTAACAGGGTGGTATTACAACGGGTTGCAGTTTATGCTCCTAGTATTCCAGAATGAGCTGACCCAGGAAATAATAGCTGTGAACCTGATCGTCATTGAAGTGCAAGCTATTTTATTGGTAGATTTAGCACTATCCCGGCGTGTTCAATAATATCTAGCTCCAATAGGGTTTGATTTCGGGCTTGAACTGTGGCTCGATTGCTGAGTAGTAGGTACTTGTTGTGGCCGGTTTGCTCCGCTCCGGGTTGTCCGCTATGTTTGCACTCGCGGTTACCCTACGTTTTGTAGGTACGACGGCATTGTTGTCGACTTATAGGAGGTTATAAAAAAATCATTAGTCCCTAAGAGTATGTTGTAATAAGTAGAGCCATATAATACGTAAATTGTGATTATTGTGTACGTAACAATACATTTTTTAAAATGTACCTATATGTATATTATGTAGGTTGGTCATTATGTAATAATAAAAACTTTAAAAATGTATAATTATGTAACTTTCTTTTTAAAGATTATCATAGTGTTAATAAAAAATTATATTCCATCTGACCACTGTAATTTCAAACGGCTCTTTTAAAAATGTAATTATTTTAGTCTCAGTATACAGGGTGTGTAGAAAATGTGGTGTAAGCTTCAGCTAAATTATTCATTGGACAAAAAAAAGCAAAAAGTTTATAGCAAAAAAGTTCGTAGGTGCATCGCTACCCCTCACCATAACAATTTAAGAAATGTACATTAGGCAATTTTGTAGCCACCTACTATATAAGTTGATCACTGATGACATTATCTGTCATTGCATCAAGGCACTCTGAAAGACGCTAAAGCTAACACTATTACATTGCAATATTGGCAAATCTATTTTTTATGCGTATGGAAAAATTAAATGATTTGAAATAATAAAAATTCTTAATTTCTATTTACTTTTAAACGAGCGATGGTAATAAATTTTAGCCATTATCACTGAATGTGCGCATCAAGTAACTTAATTTTGAAATACCAGCTTTCTTTACTGTTACAAATTTTGAACTTTGAGGGCTTCGTGTAAGTTCAGAAAACCTTTGCCAGTTGTTTTACAATAAGCGTTTTGCTTATTTTTGTTCAAGGAACAACTTTACCTAAAGCTTGCACCACCATTTTAACAAACCCACATACTTACTATTAATAGTACAGCTTTCTATAAAATGCAATGTGCGTTGCCTACTCTGAAAAATCAAGGGGTTACACTATAAAACGAGCAAACTGCATAAAAAAACGACTGAAGATTTTTTTATTACCTACCTCCTGAATATGTTGAATTTTTCGCGCCGAAAAAGGCCTCGCGCCGAAACGGCCCCTCGCCTAGACGGTCTCGCGCCGAAACGATCTCGTGCCGAAATGGGTCAGCGCCGAAACGGTCGCGCCGAAACGTTCCATTCCGGACAGATTTGTGTGGTATGAGTAAGAGTGCGGACAACTTTTGACATAAATAAAACTTTCTTTCTTTTTAACATAACCAATATATAAAACAATTAAAAGTTATTAAACTGACAGAGATAAAAAAATGTACTGCGATATGGTTCTTGAAAGCAATCGTATCCATGACCATGGATTGTGGTTTTAAAGTCTAGTTGACCGACGGTTGACTCAACCACGAGCAATTGTCAAAGATACGATTCTTAAAAACAATCGTATCCAAGACAAATGATCGTCCGTCGGTCAACCAGACATTAAAAAAACCGGCCATTAAAAAGAGAAAGGACCAAAGTTGTCCGCATTCGTACTCATACAAATCTGTCAATATATTTTAAGGCACCCCTACTTTACCGTTTACGAGATCCCTTTTTGGAGACCCTACATGTGGCAAAACGGTGCATTTATTTAATTAAATTTTTTAAAAATCATCCCATCTTTTAATACTTTCTTCAGTGTCAGTCGAAATTATGCATATTGATGAGATGTTTATTTTTTCTTTTTTGTTAATTGAAGCACTTTCAGAGACTACTCGTTACAGTAGCTTCACTGCAAATGTTTCCTTATAGGTTTTCAAAGAAAACTAATACTGCTGCTGGATTGAGGGGAGATGCCTATTTAGCATGTTCCAGGTATATTTAAGAAAGCCTAACGAACATCTTCCCAGTCTTGTAGGAGTGATGCGGTTAGCTCTTCTACACTTTCTAAACTGAAATTGATAAAACACTACCTATGCCTTCGACTTAACCGAGGTTTGGCAGCGAACCTGCCGAATATCAGATGAAAATTTCGCAACCTATTCTTTCCTTCCTAGTTTGATCGAAATATGATTCCAGTACTTCCGAAGGTCAATTTTAAAATCGCTGGCTGGTCTGAAATGCGCCTACGTAGAGCATAATAATTGACTCCAAGCCGGTCCTGTCAAAGGATTGTTTTTGACCTTCACCAAACCCTTCTACCTATCCCTGAGAAGTCTTGCGACGAAAGGAAATCACCATCAATTGGACTTACTCCGAAATTCTTCATTAAAATGTCTCATTTTATGATTTATTTAAGTTGGCAATGACCATAGTATATCATTTATATACAATTGTCATCACGTTTACGGGATTTACTAAGGGCCGGTTTCCAACTACCATAATTATGGTGGTTGGAAACGATCAACGCTCATAAATTGATGGAATTTTAGAACAGTTTTGTTGCAATAAGTAGTAATATCGGTTGTTTTGCCCTACTAAAACTATGATCTAGTGGATATGTTTGATAACAATCTAAACCTTATATATTCCGTTGAATATAACAACATTACAACATACATTTTTAGCAGGGTATTCTAAATGATTAAAAATCATATAAAAGAATTTATGTAGGTACTCTCTGCAAAAAGATATTTACGGTTTCTCGGGTGACATCATATCGTATGTACGACTTCTAAATGCAATAGTAGGTACACATTTATTAATCTCTAACGATTGTTATGCAAAATAAAGGATGTGAATTAGTGTGTAAATGTAGCGATTCCGGGCACGGCTATGCGATCGATGCAGGTCCCGTCACCACCTGCTGCTGGGGTTGCTAACTGTCCTACTTAGTATCTTTGCCTGTACGATTGAAGTAGGCCAAGGACATTGTTGTGTTCAGGAAGCGGTTCCTTATTTTTGCGTTCAAAGTTTAATCCGGATTTTTCTAGGATGTTTCAGAATTTATTATTACCTACCTACTATTGGTTTTATTAACAAACATGGTATTACAAATACATTAAAATGTAATCTAACATTAGAATATAGTCAACATATTATAAGAAAATATTACTGAAGCGAATTTTTATTTTTGATTTTACTATTTATCCTCTTTTCAACGAAATCTGTGTTGGTAATCTCACACATACTTTTCATTTTTATCTGATTGAATTTTGCTACGTGTGAGGATACTACTACTACATACCAATTTATTGACTTTAATATGATTAGCTAATCTAATTTAAAATCTGATTAATTGAGTTTAACGGTTTAAATTATACAGCAAATGGCATTTAAAGGTATGGACATACCTTTTAATTAATCAAATATAAATACACGAATATAACATATAATTGTTACAGGAAATTTGGAATTGCAGATTTGTCCACTGCGTTAGTCAGTTAGTAGTAATGGTTCGAAAATAAAAATTAGGTATTAGGTTTACAATTGCGTAATTTTTAAAGCTATGAAATTCGATACTAATACGTTTTATCCTATTTGAGAACCCCAGCTGATACTTAATTTACAATGAAAGAATAGGATTTCCTTTAAACTATTTTCCCGCTACCTGCAATGTAAGTAGGTCTTACATCCATGGTTACAAGCTGTGTAAGGGTCTCATAACATTTGTTGATTCGGTTGCTATTGACAGTGCAACTTAATAATTACTTACATTCCTAGGAACTTAATGAATGACATGCAGATTTGATATTTTTCAACAACTGAAATTATATTTTAGGAAATTTTGAGATATCAATATTTTCATTTAGGTTAATTAAATAGTAGTCTTCAGCATGGAATACTCACACCATAAACTGGTCGCAGATTTTAATTTCTGGGATATTTGGACCATATAAGCAAGCATGACGTTTACATAAGCAAGCATGACGTTTATATAAGCAAGCATGACGTTTTCAGATACAACCTCCACATTTTTTTTATAAACCATTTTTTAAAAAAAATATATGTAAACTCATACCGTTTATGTTATTTCTCAGGTAATAATGTTAAACAAGCAATATTTGCTGCTTCTCCAATCTCCATTTTTCTCAGAAATTTTGGATCGCGCAAAATAAATGCAGTTTTTCAATTTGACTTGTAATTGTTTGTTTATTTAAAATAGTAAATAGCATAGCAACGGACATAGGAATCTTCAAAATGAAAATTATTAAATAATTTTTTTTAATATTAATAATCTTTTACAAATCATTTAGCTGCAGTAGCGGGAAAAACATAATAAGTAACGCGGAATGTACAGACGTCTAACATTCTCGGCAGGTAATAGAAGCCGAGGCGTCCCGCCTCGGCTTATCTTTACCTACCTCGCACGTTATGACGTCCTTACATTCCTTGTTACTTAAATAACTATTTCCCGCTACCTGTAATGTAACTAGGTCTTACATCCATGGTTACAAGCTGTGTAAGGGCCTCATAACATTTGTTGATTCTGTCGCTATTGACAGTGCAACTTATAAAATTACTTACATTCCTAGGAAAATAATGAATGACATGCAGATTTGATATTTTTTCAACTGAAATTATAGTTTAGGAAATTTTGAGATATCAATATTTTCGTTTAAGTTAATTAAATGGTAGTCTTCAGCATGGAATACTCACACCATAAACTGACCGCAGATTTTAATTTCTGTTTTCAGATACAACATCCAATTTTTTTTATAAACCATTTTTAAAAAAATTCATATGTAAACTCATACCGTTTACGTGATTTCTCAGGTAATAATGTTAAACAAGCAATATTTGCTGCTTCTCCAATCTCCATTTTTCTCAGCAATTTTGGATCACGCAAAATAATAGTACATTATAGGCCAAGGTAGAGAAGACGGTTTTCTCAACTGAGCATTATTATTTTCCGAGCTGCGAAGCAGCAAGGGAAATAAGTTGCGAGGTTGAGAGAAATCTTCTTTACCGTGGTCTATATACTATTTTTTTCACTACTAGAAATGTTATTCATTTAGATTTTTGTAATTTACCGTTTCCACATGATTTTTTAAATATTTAGTAGCCTGAAACTGGAGTTGTCAAACTAAAAAACAAAACCAATAACATCTGATTTATAGAACGTTTATTTTATTATTTTCCTAGGTAATTTTTCATTATCATTTTTTACCTAGGTGGAGAAATATAACTCATTAGAGAAAAGGAGTAAGTATTGGCAACTTCTCAGGTTAGTAGTGAAAAAATGTAGTTTTCCAATGTGACTTGTAATTGTTTGTTTATTTAAAATAGTAAATAGCATAGCAACGGACATAGGAATCTTCAAAATGAAAATTATTAAATAAATTTTTTTCTATAGCAGATGTTAAAGTGTGCTTTGTTCGACTAAAAATAGTTGATCAAGTATTACTTTAACCGCAAGAGTAGATAAAGTAACACTTTAACCGCAAGGATAGATAAAGTACTTTAATTTTCTGACTTTGTTTGGGTAACTCCATGGAAACCTTTGCTACCTACTGAGATTTTCGGGTTTAATATAATTTAATTTGAATTGGTTTTTTACAAATTTTTCTTATTTTTCTTTAACATCTGCTATAGAAAAAAATTGAATTTTATACATGACGATAAAAATTAATTATCGACTCGCGAAAATTAATTCACTCGCGATTTCATCGCTCGTGAATTAACACTTTCCGCTTGTCGATAAAACATAATTTTATCGTCTTGTATAAAAAATAACTATTTTTTAATATTAATAATCTTTTACAAATCATTTGCTGGGGTAGCGGGAAAAACATAATAAGTAACGCGGAATGTACAGACGTCTAACATTCTCGGCAGGTAATATAAGCCTCGGCCTCCCGCCTCGGCTTATCTTAACCTGCCTTGCACGTTATAACGTCCTTACATTCCTTGTTACTTAAATAACTATTTCGTAGTAGTGCGTTTAGATTTACTAAAGGGTGTTTCAAAACTCTCAACGTCAGTGAGTTATTGCTTCAAAAGATTATGTTGTTAGTATGTTCAGGAAATGTAAACAAAGTTATAATTTGATGTTTAGAAATAATTATTGCTTATTGCTGTAATCGGGCTCTATACCATATACCATATACGTTCTATTTTCCGTAGGAACTGTGATGGTGACAGTTTTGAAACAAATAGTTTCGAACACGACCTTCTAGATTTCGAGACTTGACATCAAGTTGTCCCATCCTCAAAATCACACAAACAGTTCTTGTAGACTAACCTAGTTGCTTGTGTGTTTGATGCTTCAGTATCTGTTCAGATAAAATTTCCAAGAAGCGAAAGTTTTTTCAGGATAGCTGCAATGACAGACCTTGTCTGTTAACAGTTTTGAGGATTAATCAAATCTATTGTAAGATCAATTGCTTTTTTGAATAATATTGTTTTGAGTTTTGTTAAGATCGGTATTATAGGTTTCCAGGGAGGTTCTTCGGAAATACGTTGTTATTGGTATCCTAATGTCTTTGATAGTCACATTGGGTAAAACGGTACCTATTTTTTTAGCGACAGTTCGTAGCATCCCTAAACAACAAAGCCCAACATTGGAGCCCTACTATCGCTAAAACCACCGACATGTTATTTCTAAATTTAAAGGTCAAGAGTTGCAATAACGGTGTATTGCAACTCTACTAATTGATAATTACAGATTAATGCGTAGAGATCGTGGAAGTAGGGGGTGGAGTTGCATTCTATGTAAAAAATTGGTTAAATGTTTCAGTAATTAATACTAACAACGTCATAGAACAACTATGGATATGTACCACAGTTAATTCAAAAAAATTTATCTTTGGTAGCGTTTATAAGTCCCCCAAACAAATTATAAATTGTTTATAGATGAATTAGAAAATTCTATTATGTTATGTACGCCAATATCGGATGATATAGTTTGTTTGGGCGACTGCAATATAGATTTCTTATCACCTGATCACCCTGCAACAATATACTTTAATACTATGTTAGAATCATTTGGCTTGCATCAAATTATAAAAGATCCTACAAGAATAGGTTTGGATAAATTATCTCTATTAGACGTTATTATTACCTCATCGGAATCGCTAATTAATAAATCAGGTGTGGAAAATGTCGATTTGTCGGATCTGGATCTTGTATATTGTAGTATTGGCACATAACTCAAAAAAACCTATACGCGTTCTTTTAGATTTTATAAATATTTCAGTATTGTGGATTTTCAAGCAGACTTAGAGATGCTTTCTTTGCAGAATATTTATTATATGGAAAATGTGAATGACAAAGTATTATATCTTAATAGTCAGTTAATTAGTCTTTTCGATAAGCATGCCCCTTTGCGTACCGTTACTTTTAAAAATAAACCTGCTCCCTGTAATTTGCGCGGAAAGTAATCCCTACTAATGGGTATCTTTATTTTGCATGTTAATCTTACCTGTAATTTGCGCGAAGTAACTTATCAAGTAACTTATTGCACTACCCTATTAAGGCGATAAGTTAATGAATTACTTTTAATGAGAAAAATTCCTTATTTCAAATCAGCACTATTATTGGATGTTTTGAAAAGTGAAAATGTTTACATTTGTTTATGCACCCAAAACGTGTCTCATTGTGAATTATTCTACACAACAAGTCACTTCTAACCATGGCTTCTGTCGAAATAATCAAAAGCAACAGAAATTCTGATTTACCTACTTATTATTCAGTCATACAAATATAGGAGATGTGGGTTTTAATTCTAGTTTTTATTGGTCTCACCCGTCTATTTACGTGTTTATTGACGTTTTGCTTACATTTCAAACTGATACCTATATTAAAATTACAATTACTTCATTAATGCCGCACAGCTTCCAAATAGGCAAGTTAGGGAACGTCGAAAATTGTTGCAAAAAAATTTGACGGAATACGATAGTAAATGTATTTCATATTTATATAAAGTTCATGTGTAATTTGAAATGAAGTCAGTTAAGTAACTACTAGCAATATTTATAATTAATATATATAGTAAGTAAAAGCATGTTATAATTATGTATTAGTATGTAATATATTTAAATTTGTTTTGTAATAAAGCATCATCTTATAAAAATTGTTTTTGTTTCCCATTATAAAAATAAAATGCTCCCAAGTGCTCGTTAACGCAGCTCATTAGTAAGATAAGATACTTCGCGCAAATTACAGGTTGGATTTGCGGGCCATTCTGTGTAGCCCGCGCATTTTACATGTCCAATTTTGGAATCCAGGTATAATTACGCGCAAATTACACCGGCCGAATGAAAATTAGAGGTAAAGCAAAAGTTAAGTAGTATAAGAAAGGTGCTACCAGAGCAGCATGGGATTACTACAAATTACTTCGTAACTATACTAATTCTAGAAATATAAATATCAAATAAAATATCGATTTTAACTGGAATAACAATATTTATTTTGCTTTATACGTATTGCGGCATCAATGTGCCATTGTCAAAAGCCAGTTGCTTCACGCAGTGTTAAAATAATAGAATCAAGCAGTTACTGTATAAATCATTTTGCATTTGTTATTTAATATCTTATAAATGCTTTTGACAATGGCACATTGGTGCCGAAATACGTATAAAGCAAAATAAATATTGTTATTCCAGTTAAAATCGATATTTGATTTGATATTTATATTTATACAGTGTGTCCGCCTAAGTTGGCTACATATGGAAAACTTTGTTATTATTGATTTTATGAAAAAAAGTTATTCTTCATAAAAAGTTCTGCATGTTCTAAAATCCAAAATTCAACCATCAGATATTAAATTATATCAGTCGTATCATAATAATAATAATTATATCATTTTTGTTCAAGAGTAAAGTACCTTCATTTTTGACCATATCGAAATTTTTTTATAAGAAAAGATGTTATGGATTAAAAATAATTTTTAAATATTCAATATTGTTTATTTATAATTAAAAAATATTATTAATTAATTAATGAATTATTAAATGTAATTCATATCCCACATAACCAAAGTTAACCTCGCCTGTCCAAAAAGTGATCATTTTTTAACTTGGAAAGATGACTTGTATATGGCGACTTTTTCATGTCTTCTAGACATCCCTAACAGTTACCACCACCACGGTATTCCTAAAGTTTAACTTATTCGCAACAAAAAGTTAGTCTTAATAGTTACCCGTATCGTAACCAGAAAAGTTGTCTTTTAAGTAACCTTGAAGTATAGAGTACCACTTGTCTTTTTAGTGCCCGTGTATGAATATATGAATAGTATGAATAGAAAATAGCTGCATATACATTTTTCCGCGTTTTTAAATAAATTTCTTTGTAAATAATTGTAAATATGTAAGTATATTAGTAATTTTATTATGACTGTTAAACAATTATTGGTATATTAAATAGAAACTAGTTCTAGCTACATACATTTTTTAAACGTTTTTTAAAATAATAATATTTGTAAATTATTGTAAATATGTATACCTATTAATCATTATATAATTGTAAAATACATTATTTGTATAATACATATGTTGCATTTTTATTTACACGTTGTTAAGATAAAAAAAGGTAACTTTTGGTTAACCTTAATTCAATCTTTAATACCATTCTTTGGATATCTGCTAGGGTTGCCTTATAAATACACTTATAAGGTTACCTTTTGAGCATGATAAGAAGCTGACTTTTAGTTTGTTTTTCAGTTCAACTTTTGGACGCCTCTTAAATATATACTTTTGTACAGTCTATATAGTTATCTTTTTCTCATCTTTAAAAGATGACCTTGGGATATCCACTCGGGATTGCATAAAGGTGAACCACAGTGGTTAACTTTTGGGTATGCTGACGAGTTGTCCAAAAGATGTCTATAAAAGTTAGCTTTTGGTTAAGCTGACGAGTTATCCAAAAGATATCTATAAAAGTTAACTTTTGGACACTTTTTAAGGCTAACTTTTGAATGACTTTGAGGACGCTTTAAAGTTACCCTATGGTTAGATAATTTGTGACATAGTTGACCTACAGGACAACTTTAGGTTAACTAATGGTAACTTCGAAATCGAAATTTTTTTATAAGAAAAGATGTTATGGATTAAAAATAATTTTTAAATATTCAATATTGTTTATTTCTAATTAAAAAATATTATTAATTAATTAATGAATTATTAAATGTAATTCATATATTAATCTTCAAACTTAAACTTTCAATGGTATCGCAGAGAAAATGTAAAAATAATATTTTTTAATTGTAAATAAACAATATTGAATATTTAAAAATTATTTTTAATCCATAACATCTTTTCTTATAAAAAATTTTCGATATGGTCAAAAATGAAGGTACTTTACCCTTGAACAAAAATGATATAATTATTTTTATTATGATACGACTGATATAATTTAATATATGATGGTTGAATTTTGGGTTTTAGAACATGCAGAACTTTTTATGAAGAATAACTTTTTTTCACAAAATCAATAATAACAAAGTTTTCCATATGTAGCCAACTTACGCGGACACACTGTATATTCATTTTGTTTTAAAGTCTTTTTTTTGTAGTTTTAGAGCAAACAATTCACCGAAAACAATTCACCGAAAAGTAAAATCACCGAAATACAATTCACCGAAAAGGCAGTTCACCGAAACACAATTAACCGAAAAACATATTCACCGAAATACAATTCACCGAAAAGACAATTCACCGAAATGGATAAGATTGTAGACACTGTAAAAAATAAGTGTAATGTTACGGGTGTAAAATGTAACAAAATCAGGAATTTTACCAGAAATATGTTTCTGATTTTACACCAAGTTGGTTATAATGGGTAAATTTACTCTATGGATAGGCATACTTTTTACGTTTTTCTTACTAAAAGGGTACCTTTACACTAAATCGAAGTAAAAGTTCCTAAATAAAAATGTAAATTTGCATATGCTAGGTGTAATAGTACACGATTTTGATGTATTTTTATAACAATGAGTGAGATTTTCACATTATAGTGTCCTTTTAAAGATAATTATGTTTTACAAGTTTATTAATAAGTGCAATTAGTGTGGACCTCTGTTCTTCTTGAATCTTGGAAAATTTGTTGTAATACTGAACGAGCATGTTTTTCTCTAGAAGTTTCGTTTAATTAATGTATAATATATATTTTGAATCATTTACACTGTATATTAGTGTAATTTTGCCATATGAAAATGACCCTGTTTTTTTGTCAAAGAGGTAATTTTACTACTACACGTGAAAATTACCTCAAATAACGGTGGTAGAAAAGTTGTCACCGTTATTTGGGGTAAATTTACATGCAACTTTTTTACAGTGTAACTTTCCTTAACATTCAGAAAGATTCTGTGAATTGTCTTTTCGGTGAATTGTATTTCGGTGAATATGTTTTTCGGTTAATTGCGTTTCGGTGAACTGTCTTTTCGGTGAATTGTATTTCGGTGATTTTTCTTTTCGGTGAATTGTTTTCGGTGAACTTTCCGGAAGCGAGGCAAAGTAAATATTGTTATTTCAGTTAAAATCGATATTTTATTTGATATTTATATTTCTATAATTATGGATTTTAACAAAGTTGCGCTTGAAAGTCAATATACCAATTCTGCTATCAAAAATGAGAAAAACGCGTATTTTCAATTCAAACTGAACAAATGTGACAACAAAACTGTGTGGAAGGAACTTCGACATTTAAGCCTTGGCAATCCCAATATTAACAACAATATTTTAGATATTCCAAATGTAAACGAAATTAATAATTTCTTTATCAACAGCATCCCGAATATATTAATCGATGACGAGACCTTGGACTCATATTTAAATAATGTTTTAGTAGAATCAAAATTAGAATTTACGCTTGTTGATTTCGATGCTATATTAAAAACTATTAATTCTATAAAAAGCAATTCTTGTGATTACGATGGCATACATGCGCAAATGCTTAAATACTGCTGTCCTTATATTATTCCATTCTTATTAAATATCATCAACACCTGTATAATGGAAAGTACATTCCCCGATGTTTGGAAAACTGCCTTCGTAATTCCGTTGCCTAAAATCGATAGACCTGCTGATTATAAAGATTATAGGCCCATTAGTATTTTGCCCACAATGTCAAAAAATTTTGAAAAACTAATCCACGCTCAATTACGTAAACACTTACAAAAATATAAATTACTTCCCGAATGTCAATCTGGTTTTCGCGCAGCACACAGTTGTACAACGGCTTTGCTAAACATAACAGATGATATCCTCAAATCTTATGATGTAAATGATTATACAATTCTAACGCTTTTAGATTTCAGTAAAGCTTTTGACACTATTAATCATGAACTTCTGTTAGCTATTCTTCATTATGTAGGACTAAAACCAAATGCTGTTAGTCTCATTACAAGCTATCTCAATAACAGGAACCAAAGTATCAAATTGTCTAATAATATTTCGCAGCCTATGAATGTTACAAGAGGTGTTCCGCAAGGGTCAATTTTAGGACCCTTATTATTTACTATATATACTAGTGGCTTTTATAAGCATATAAAATTTTGTAACATTCATATGTATGCGGATGATACACAAATTTATAAGTCCTTTAAGCCTGAGAATATTCGGGTTGCTGTGCATGAAATTAATAACGATCTGAACAGTATGTCGCTACTTGCTAAACAACATGCTCTTATTTTAAATCCCACAAAATCTTGTGCTTTATTTCTTGGTAAAAATACCGATAATGTTAATATACCCACTATAAAAATTAATAATACTGATGTTCCTGTTCTAAATACTGTAAAAAACTTAGGCTTAATAATTGATAATTCCTTCCGATTTAAACAGCAAATTTGTAAAAACATGCGTAATGCATATTGTAACTTAAAGCTTCTATATATTATATTCACCGATCTTCTTTAAATGTCACAATTAAAATACGATTATGCGATTCTCTGGTTTTGTCACATTTCACATATTAATTGCTCTACAGTATAATATGGTCCTTGCATAGATCAAGACACCTCCCAGCGTATACAGCGTGTACAAAATACCTGTTTGCGTTTTATCTATGGAATTTCGAAATATTCGCACATATCACATAAACTCCAAGATGCTCTGTGGTTGAATATGAAAAATAGGAGATATCTCCAATCTGCTATGCTTTTTCATAAAATTGTTATTGAAAAACAGCCGCCGCGCCGTATTTGTATAATACAATAACTTTTAGGACAGACATTCGCAATTTAAATCTTCGTCACAGGGGCTTAATTTCAATTCGTCATCATAATACTACCCTATTTCAGCGATTGTTTACGTATAATGTAGCTAAAATTTACAATGAAATTCCTGATAGGTAGTTTCAAGAAGTCTTGTTTGTCTCAATTTAAGAAAAAACTATTCAATAGGTTATTTGAGACGGAATAATTTGATGTGTGCAGCCTTCAGCCAATTACATATTTATTTTTGTTTATATTTACATTGGTTTTGTTCTTCTTTTTTTCTTATATCTCACTTTATAAACTACATCATTTTGATGACATTATACAGGGTGTCTCAAATGGATTAGGATAGTATGGGTAGCTTGGTTATTATTGACGATAGAGATTCGGTTAAATGGGCAATGTTTTGCAGTTTCTCATACTGATTCATATCCCGATTAGAAAAGTTACAAATTTTCAGTCGTTCAGTTGTTATCTTGAAAAAACTGAAAAATGCGTATTTTTAAAAAGTGGAATATTTCCGTAATTTTAATATTTATGGAGAAAAGTTTCAAATAAAAGTTACTAGGTTCGATTAGCACGATTTAAAAACGTCATTCAATTTTTTTTCAAAATGGCAGTTTTCAAGATATTGATAGCAACTTTCTTATTTTAAATGGGCGCCATTTTGTTTTTTTACAGAAATGGATTGCATTTTTTTTTCTGATTTCAACGATGTATAACAACCTATGTTTAAATAAAGTTTTACACTGAATTTACTGATGTTTTAATTTGCAGTCGAGTTAGCCATGAAAACAAAAGACATGAAACAAAATTTATTATTTATTATTTATTAATTTTAATTAATTTATTATTTATTAAGAGGTTTTGGAAGCATTTAATGGTATTAATCGAAACACATTGCGCAAAGTAACTGCTTCTGTATTAAAAAGGTGCCAATTATGTCTGGCTAATAATGGTCACCATTTTGAACATTTGTTGTGAAATTTTCTAAGATTTATGATATTTGTAGTTCAGGTGCAACATGCTTTACCAATATTTTTCAATAAATTTTGTTTCATGTCTTTTGTTTTCATGGCTAACTGGACTGCAAATTAAAACATCAGTAAATTCAGTGTAAAACTTTATTTAAACATAGGTTGTTATACATCGTTGAAATCAGAAAAAAAATGCAATCCATTTCTGTAAAAAAACAAAATGGCGCCCATTTAAAATAAGAAAGTTGCTATCAATATCTTGAAAACTGCCATTTTGAAAAAAAATTGAATGACGTTTTTAAATCGTGCTAATCGAACCTAGTAACTTTTATTTGAAACTTTTCTCCATAAATATTAAAATTACGGAAATATTCCACTTTTTAAAAATACGCATTTTTCAGTTTTTTCAAGATAACAACTGAACGACTGAAAATTTGTAACTTTTCTAATCGGGATATGAATCAGTATGAGAAACTGCAAAACATTGCCCATTTAACCGAATCTCTATCTTCAATAATAACCAAGATACCCATACTATCCTAATCCATTTGAGACACCCCGTACCTATATTATTATTTTATATACATATACCTACATATTTTTTATTATTATTAATTTTCTTAATTTTCAAGGTGGTGGTGGTATTTTATACTGAACTACCACCTTGTGGTTCAGTACTGCAGTACTAGCCAATTTATTTATTTATTTTATTTTTTTTGTATAAAATGAATATTTACTTTATGTATTTATATTTTAACTGAGTACTGAATAAACACACATTATTATTATTATTATTATTATTATTATATTACCTGCTAAGAGCAACTAACCTCGACCCCATGTACACAGACTAAGGTGCCATGTACACAGATATCGACAAGCAACACCGTTTCGTACATATACCTACTAATAGCGACTAACCTGTACATGTACACAGAGTAAGGTGCCATGTACAGAGACCTCGGTACCATGTACACAGTACACAGACTGCAACGAGCATCACCATTTCGTACTATTTATTATAATATATACCTGCTTAAAGCAACTAACCTCGCCCCATGTACACAGACCTCCGTACCATGTAAAACGTGTATTTTCATTTGTTGATAATAATATTTGATGTATGTATTGCCGCCGAATCATCGGTCGCCGAATCGCCTGGCACCGAATTGATCTGGCGCCGAATTGCCCGGCGCTGAATCGCCGGGGGGAATCGCCGGTACCGAATCGCCAGCGCCGAACTGCCGGAGCCAAATCGTCCTGCTCCGAGCTCATAGCAGTATTGAAAATAAGAGTAGCAACATTCAAATTACCGATGATGGTCAACTAGAAATTAGGAACAGTAATGGAACTAATGGAACTAATATCTGCATATTTTTTGAATGATAAACAGCCAAAACAGATAACGGGCTGTTTACGGAAATTGTTTAATGTTTTTCTGAACACTTCGGCATTACTTATTGTAGGAGTAATCCTGCGTTAACTATCGCAGATGAGTTACTGTTAAACACTTATGAAGTAAGTATAAATTGAATTTATACAATAATTGTACTGTTGCAAGCTTTTCTGATGTATCTCCGAGAGTGGTGGAAAATATAATTAAAGTTTGGACAACCATTTATTTAAGTCTTTTCATAAAATTGACTTCTGGAATCTTAGAAGTAGGTATAGAAGCTGGACATTATGATGTTATCTTGAACTGTACAGAATTTCGTATTGAACGTAGTAGTAATCCAATTATTCAACAGACTACCTATTCCAATTATTATCAGACTAATACCTTCAAAACTCTGAAAGGAGGTATAGTTTTGTTTCTGATTTTAATTATTTTTTTACACTAAATATATTGAATGGGTGTACGAGCAATGCATCTGGAAATTCTTTAGCATTAACTGGCACCAGATCTAGCTTTACTAACGTTTGTTTAGCTTCGTTTGCTGCCAAACGACAAAGCTGAAACTAAAATAAACGTTTTTAGATTACAACTATGTCATAACTACAACATCCTTTATTGCTTCTAAAACAGTAGCACTTACTATCGCTCCAAATTTTCTTTTCGCTCAGTAGTGTTTACACTACACTTAGTTGTTTTGGGGCATCTTTTAATTCTTCTACCTTCATTTCAAATATAACAATACCTAACTATAACTAAAACAACTATAACAATAACAACAAAATCAAACCAAAAATAAATTAGAGCATCAATGTTCTGTGTATAGGTTATGTTTCTATACCAAACATTAACTGATCACCACCTAGCGGCCAAATCTGAACTGAGTTCCTTGTACTGCTCTATTGCTATGTGGGTTTAATGGTGTTCATGATGGTTGCAATCTATGAGCGCACTGTGAAGCATCACAAAGCGAGGACTATTGGGCCTGTTGACTCGAAACCAAGACGGGCGGTATTTTTCTAAATAATGTAAAGCCCAAACTATGAATGTGTGTGCATGTTCGATGGGGAGGCCATATCACCCTGGTAGTTGGTGTTCCCCGTATGTGTACTTTAAATGTAGGAACCTAACAGCACAAGATGAATAATAGATCTGCTACAGGTGATGTTAATACCGTTGACCTAGTGCTGAATATGCAGATTGTGTTCGATCAGGAATAGGAAAATCCCTTAGATCGCAACTTTTAGTAAATGTTATGAAGATTTATGTAGGTACTGCCAATCTATTATAACTCTATAATATTGTATCCAAGCATCATAAGAACTAATATCCGTACGATTTCTGGCAAACGATGCGTATTTCAAGCAAATTACAAACAAGCTTGTAGTTAATATTTCCTAATTTTCTTGAATTGTTTACTAACGCAACACCATATAGTTAAAAAGAGCCAGAAAACAATGAACAATTACATAGCCTCTGTTGTCTTTTAGAAAAATTGAAGATAGCGAACGTGCTCAGAAACTATTAGCAAAGCCGCCAATTTTGTTATTCCAAAGTATGCGGAACAATTTCTAATTGAATGATATCACTTTTCATATCTATTGTTGTTGTTATAGCATATTTGGATATATTACGTATAATAATCGTTTATTTGACGACTATGGTTTGTTTTCTATCAAATATGAAGTTCATTGAGAATCGTTTTGTATGGCGTATTTTCGGGTAGTACCTACTGATGTACATTGCAGCCAAATATATTTGACACGATAGTACTATTCATTGGTTACGTAAAGTAAACGATAACGACTGTAGTTAAATAACATCGGATTATCAATAGGAGTTTGGTTACTAATCATCCTGTATAATAACTTAATAACGCCTTGGGAAAATGGCAGTTACAAACTTTTTACTTCAACTCCAAATTTTAACTTTGAAAATTTACTGGTTATTATAGAAAATGGTACTTAGTTTGTATGCTGCCATATATTTATTTATTTATATCTTTATTGGATATCACGTACCAATAGGCGGGGAATCAGGATTTGCTGGTTTGCATCCCAAATAGAACCTACTTAGTATAATAAAGCGGATTTATTGTTTTGTAATTACAAAGCGATAAAGTTTATAATTTAACAAATACAAAATACAAAAACTAAATCTATGTTAATAATCATCTTTAGCTTCTAAATCACTTGATGAAAGCAAATGTACTTCTGAAATGTTAGATTTTCCTACAATTTCTCTAATATCTTTTTGACTTCGGTATTGAAGGTAAAATAAAAGTGCCATTAAAGCAATCGTTAGACACATAAATATATATAAAACATACTCATGACCATTGGATTCACTAACAAACATGGCTGCTTTTGCATTTTCTACATCGTCTGATTCGGCCTTAGAAATCGTTACTGATCGACTGTCGTTGCATATAAGACTAGGGTCATCGTATGCTTTCCCCAAAGAATAAAGAAGACCGTCGTGCTTAAAGTGGTTTTCCATTTCTTTACCCAAGTAGCATGGCCATGGATTGTTATTAAGTTCTAGGTACGACAAAGACGGCAAATGTTCCACTAATCGTTCGTAATCTAAATACTTAAGGTTGTTGAAAGACAAATCTAAAGTATGTAAGCTGTGCAAGGGGAACACTCCAGTTTTTTTATACACATCAATTTTATTGTGGGAAAGATTCAATTTCCTTAATTCTGGAAGGCCAGAATACATTCCTGTTGTAAAAGTAGATAGTCTGTTAATCGAGAGATCCAAATTTCTTAACTTACGAAGACTCTGAAAAAGTCCGTTTTGAATATCGGTTATACCACAGTTGCTGATGTCGATATCTTCCACAGCGTATAAACCTCGGAATGCACCTACTGTTAATGTATCAAGTGGATTTGAAGACAAATTTAAAGTTTCTAATCTAGGAACACCTAGAAATGCATTAACTGGAAGATTTTTCAAATTGTTTCTTGCTAAATTTAGTTGTAACAATGTACCCAAGTCCTTAATATCCGTGGCAGCTATTTGAGATATTTTATTACCTTCCAAATTAATTAAACCCACACTAAGAAGACCATTAAATATATCTGCAATCGTCTCTATATTGTTATTTGCAAGATCTAATTCTTGCAACGAAGCTAAACCGTCAAAAGCGCCGGTTTCTACAGTTTTAATGCGATTGTTTCTTAAATTTAGCTGTTGTAAATTTGTCAATTCTCTAAATCCATTGCGTACCAAATTGGTAATTGCGTTATTTTCTATGTTTAGTAACTGTACTTTATTAATACCCTGGAAAGTATCTGCGGGCACTGTCGTGATACGATTATTTGGTAATAACAATCTTTGCAAAAAAACTAAACCAATAAATGATTTTGGTTTTAAAACTTGGATTTGAGAGTCAGTTAAATCTAAAGTTTTTATTTGGTTTCCAGAAATATCAAAGGTGTTGCCTTCAATAACTTGCAAATTGCATGTGACACATCTCACTGTTTCATCTAGATTATCGAATCTGTAGTTCGTTGTTCGAAAATATATGGGTGTAGCATCAGTACATGTGGACGTTAGGGATCCTCTAGCTCCATATGTGCAAGATGGTGATTGATGAGATAACTGCGTTGTAAGCACCAGTAAGAAAAATGATATCCACGTCGGTATCTGGAATTTAAAATAATCATTGTAAAAACTAATAACTACATTAAAAGTTTAAAAGAAAAACAGAGAATTAGGTATAACAGTAAGAAACATTATAATAATACTGTATCTAGTGTAGTAAGTTTAGTAAAAAAAAGTGGAGGTGCACACTTCCCCTGGAGTTTCCCATTTTAATTTTAATAATTAAATAATAATAATAATAATAACATGATAATAATAATAATAACTTAATTTAATTTGGGTTTTGGTATTCAACAATAGTTCGCGAGGCAGTATTGGAAATCATTGAATGCGTAGCGAGACACACCAGACTATACGGGTTCGAGATGTACAAAAGAAATCCGGTTTGAAATTACAGCTGACGAAGCCGGGCGATTGCTACCGACCGACGATCCGTTTCTGTCAGAGTTCAGCCTAATTCTTCAAAATTTACATAACGCGGTTAAAATTCACGAAATTCTCATCAACCGTACATTTTAGCTACATGAACGCCTTATACTATGTGATAGACAATTAAATGTTGCATTCAATCATATAATAATATATAGGGTGTTTTATTTAAAATAACAAAGTTCTTGTACTGTGGAAAGCAAACACCTTGTATACGTAATATAAATTTAGGAGAATGCAAATCTATATGCTGAATAACTTTTATTTTCAAACTTTTTTTCATATTTTGATTAGTAAAGGAGCTATAGGAGGATTTTCAAGCCTCGTAGAGGGTGCCATGGTAAGAATTTAGCATTAATCAAAAAACGAAAAAATGTACCTAACACCAAGCTGCATAAGTGTAGAAAACTTAAACAAAATCGTGTGGTCAGTTTTTTACTTTCCCATACCACTACTGGTATAGGGAAGTATTGATATCATGAAAATTTTCGAAATCGAGATTTTCACGGAAATACGTCTTTTGGACCTCCAGGATCCCAAAAAAGTGGTCTAGAAAAAATGTCTGTCTGTGGGTGGGTGGGTGGGTGCGTGGGTGCGTGGGTGCGTGGGTGCGTGGGTGGGTATGTAACGCCTCTAACGCAAAAACTAGTGAACCGAATTTGATGAAATTTTAAATGAAGGGGTATATCGAAAATTCATCGACAAAATAAGCTTTTCAAACAAATCCGAAACCGGAAGCGGAAGTTAGACATGTTTTTTTGGTATCATTTTTTTCAGAAGCGGAATTTTGAAAATCTGAGTAGGGGATATGAAAGAAGGGCATAATTCAAGGGAAACAGTTTTTTACCGGACTCTCTAACTTCAAAATGGCGGTCGCTATGAATTTTTCAAAATTTCGACTTTAACGCCCCGTAACTCAAAAACCAGTTATCTGATCAGGTTCCGCAACAACTTGTTTGAAAGCCCTTTGGCTGTACTACACCAAGAAAAAAAATTATTTACTAAATCCAAAAACGGTCGCAACGGCGCTCTTCCAAAAATTTTGAAATTTTTGAAAAATTATTACAAAAAAACTGGTCTAAGGAATTTGTTTAAATTTTCTATACTTATGCAGCTTGGTATTAGCTACATTTTTGTTTTTTGATGAACGCCTGAATTCCACTGTGGCGCCCTCTACGAGATTTTGAAAATCGGAAATTGATGCTCCTATAGCGCCTTTATTAGTCAAAATATGAAAGAAGTTTAAATACAAAAGTTGTTCAGTATATAGATTTGCATTTTTCTAAATTTATATCACGTATACAGGGTGTTTGGTTTTCACAGTACAATAAGCAACTTTGTTATTTTAAATGAAACACCCTATATATTATTATATAATTGAATGCAAAATTGAATTGTCTATCACATAGTATAAGGTGTTCATATGGCTAAAATGTACGGTTAATGAGAAATTCGTGAATTTTGAACTTTAAAACAGTGTAGGGTGAAATTTGTAAGTGCCGATATGTTCAAGTGACCATGCGCGGGACGGGAATTCCTTGTCGCCGGCTAATCCTAGCAGCCTATGAATATAAATAATCACACATGCGCAGATGAACACAATCGGCACTTGTGTTAATTTTCCATATACTAATTTTCAAGTTTAGTTTATCGGTTGTGGCGAACAATACTGTTGAATACCAAAAACGAATGTTTATTTTTAGTATGGGAAAGTCCAGGGGAGGTTTGCACCTCCACTTTTTTTGTAATAATTTTTCAAAAATGTCAAAATTTTTAGAAGAGCGCCGCGCCGTTGCGACCGTTTTTGGATTTACGAAATAAATATATCTTCATGGTATACTCCCGCCAAAGGGCTTTCAAACAAGTTTTGAGAACTCTATCGTTCAGTGATTCCTTACTTCATGCTAGAATACGATTAATTTGTCGTTTCTAGTTTTTACTTTCCCATACCACTACTGGTATAGGGAAGTATTGATATCATGAAAATTTTCGAAATCGAGATTTTCAGGGAAATACGTCTTTTGGACCTCCAGGATCCCAAAAAAGTGGTCTAGAAAAAATGTTTGTCTGTGGGTGGGTGCGTGGGTGGGTATGTAACGCCTCTAACGCAAAAACTAGTGAACCGATTTTGATGAAATTTTAAATGAAGGGGTATATCGAAAATTCATCGACAAAATAAGCTTTTCAAAAAAATCCTAAACCGGAAGCGGAAGTTATACATGTTTTTTTGGTATCATTTTTTTCAGAAGCGGAATTTTGAAAATCTGAGTAGGGGATATGAAAGAAGGGCATAATTCAAGCGAAACAGTTTTTTACCGGACTCTCTAACTTCAAAATGGCGGTCGCTATGAATTTTTCAAAATTTCGAATTTAACGCCCCGTAACTCAAAAACCAGTTATCTGATCAGGTTCCGCAACAACTTGTTTGAAAGCCCTTTGGCTGTACTACACCAAGAAAAAAAATTATTCACCAAATCCAAAAACGGTCGCAACGGTGCTCTTCCAAAGATTTTGAAATTTTTGAAAAATTATTACAAAAAAACTGGTCTAAGGAATTTGTTTAAATTTTCTGTACGTATGCAGCTTGGTATTAGCTACATTTTTGTTTTTTGATGAATGCCAGAATTCCACTGTGGCGCCCTCTACGAGATTTTGAAAATCTGAAATTGATGCTCCTATAGCGCCTTTATTAGTCCAAATATGGAAGAAGTTTAAATATAAAAGTTATTTAGTATATAATTCTGCATTTTCTTACATGTATATCACGTATACAGCGCGTTTGCTTTCCACAGTACAATAAGCAACTTTGTTATTTTAAACGAAACACCCTGTATATTATTATATAATTGAATGTATAATTTAATTGTCTATCATATAGTATAATATATTCATATGGCTAAAATGTACGGTTGATGAGAAATTCGTGAATATTGAACTTTAAAACAGTGTAGGGTGAAATTTGTAAGTGCCGATATGTTCAAGTGACCATGCGCGGGACGGGAATTCCTTGGTGCCGGCTAATCCTAGCAGCCTATAGGGTGTATTCTGTAGCACATCCGTTAAAAGTTAAATTTTAGCGGTCTCCGTTAAAATATTATATTTTAGCGGTCCGCTATTATTTTATTATTCTGTAACACTAGTTTTTAGCGCTCCGTTAAAATATTACTTTTTAGCAGAGCCGCTATCATACGGTCTGAAGTTAGTTATATGACAAACAAATTGTTCTAGTGTAAGCGGACTTATCTTGTAGTATTTGACGTTTACGCGGTGAATTTGTATCTAAGCTAGTAGGCATACTTCAAATATTAAAATATGGAGTGTGTCAGTGGAAAACGTAAACAATGTCCTCGTACAACAAAAAGATAGTCCGAGATTATGCAATGCTGTTAATATTTTGATATGTTTAGGGATGTCAGTACCTACCTACTTCTTTGAGATGCAGGCATAAACTGCTCAAAGAGTGTATTTTAAGTCAGTTACACATTCTTTACTTAATGTAAATAACTTCAAAAATGCAGAATTGGGAAGTTCAAATGGATTACTGAAATATCTTTGATTTCGTCTTGTTAATAATAACTCATAGCTAAAATTAAGAACGATTATTAATTAAGATAAGTTGGACAAAATACAGTTTTTTAAAAAAACGGTTCGGGTTAGACAATTCAGGAAATGAGGTTCTTGTAGTACATAAATTTCCGTAGATCCCTATAGAACTAATACCTAACAAATAATTTATTTCAATTAAATAAATGAAGAAACGAAATAATATCAAGTACTGCATAAATCATATTTCGTAATAAATTACCGAGTAAATTACCTAATGATTATTTTAAAAAAATCGTTCCACAGGTTCCCTCGGTATACCTTTTTTAGCGTTTCGGCGTTTTTGATTTTCTGTCCAGGGAATCTTACAAACATGATTGCATGCATTCACATATACGGCAAATTTGCAGCATTACCCACGTAACATTTCATCGAAAATCTTTGCCGCTACAAATATTGCCATAACGTACAAGAAACATCGATATGTCAGGTACTTATTTAAACAAACAGGTTAGAAATGATAGCTGGGCGAAAGTTAACGTTCCCTTTAATTTTTTAACTGGTGCGATTTAGATCCCGCTAATATTTAACAGATAGCGGTTAATACTTAACAGACATCCGTTAAAAGGTGTCCAATAGAATAGCAAAAACTATTAACGGGCTGTTAAGTTTTAGCGCCCCGCTATTTTTTAACTTTTGCTGTACAGAATACACCCTTATGCAAGGTACCTTGAGCCTATGAATATAAATAACCACACATGCGCAGATGAACACAATCGGCACTTGTGTTAATTTTCAATTTTAGTTTATCGGTTGTGGCGAACTATACTGTTGAACACCAAAAACGAATGTTTATTTTTAGTATGGGAAAGTCCAGGGGAGGTTTGCACCTCCACTTTTTCTTTTATGTAAACATAATAATTCGTGTAAAATAAACATTTAGTAAGATATTAACGTAATTAAGATTAAATTTCGCGCCACTAATTTGCGATTTCTTCGTTTGCGAACAAACGAAAAATAATAACAATAACAAAAACCCACAACAAAATAAATAATAAATAACCCAAAAAAGTAAGAAGTAAATAAACAGGGAATTGGAGAATTGGAATTTCAATGTAAAACTCTTCCCCCTTATTATTATTTTAGAGGTAAACAGTTCTTAAGTAGTTTTTTGTAGAGAAATAAATACTGAGTGGTTTTTGTGGATTTGTAGTTTAGTTTTACAGAAAGATAATAATTGCTAACATTGAGCGTTTGAATTTGAAAATCGTACACTTTATTTAAAAGAATTTTCGGCGAAGATTGATGAATTAAATAATTCCTAACACATTTTGCAAATGCAATTGTTGATATTAAAAAAATGATCCTATGTAGTTGTGTAAACTATACATTTATTTACAGATTATAACCTAACATAAAAGTTCGGCCAACATAACTGACAGTTTTGCAATAATTAAAAAAAGCGTGCGATTTTCAAATGTAGTTCAATTAGTTCAATTTTTGCAATTTGTTTTTTTCTGTAAAACTAAAATACAAAACCAATACAATGTCCCGATTCAATATTTTTTTCTCTAGAAGAAATTTCAGAACAGCTTAGCTCTAACATAATTAGGGGAGAAAATAAATTAGCATAGGGTTTTTGCATTGAAACCACTACTTATGGTGCGGAAGTCAATTCTACACCCTGTATAAGTACACCTCCGCCAAAGATGAAATCTTTATAAAGAAAACGTTCACAATATTTACAAGAGGTCTATACAAACGAAGACATAATTGAGGAGTGAGTAAATATTAAAAATCTATTTAAAAACAAGACCTAACACTTAACAGCAGCTAGAACCAACCGTAATGAATCTGGAAAAAGGAACAGAGGAAAACGTCGCGTCGTGTAGTACCTATTGCATATAGTATAGTATAATATAGTATATAGAGTCAATTAAAACAAATTTTAAAAAACGTTTAGTGTTTTTAGGTATTAATAACAAAAAAAAAACATTTGTCCACAACTGAGCGCAAAAGAAGCTTTTACGCCCGCATTAGCTGGCGCAAAGTGCACCATTTTACCCCAAGGGTGGTAAAGTTGCCTTAGCGCCTGTATAAAAAGAAAAGTTGTCTGTATTTACATCATTGTCATTGAAATAACTCATTTAAGAATAGTATTCTATATTTTGAGGATTTCTTTAATAAAAATTAAACAATTTTTTTGTACGTTTATTGGTATTAAATATTTCTGGTTTTGAATAAAATTTTGTATATACTCTGGCGCAAATGGTCAGCCTCGTGTGGTCTGCAAGCTGAAACAGCCTTATTCGCGTCCTGGATATATAAATAATTATTATTAACGATAGATACCTATTTATCATAACGAACAGCGTATCAAAAATTCCAATAATATTTGATTGATCAACAATATAGTCTTACTGACATTTAAGCCCTTTTCAATGTTCGACTAAAAATAATTCTGAAACTAGTGAAGAAATCAGTATTCTCTACTATCTCTGTAATCAATAACTCGTGGGAAGGGCAATGCCGTACTGTATATGTAACTTTGGTTTTTTAAATGGAACACTCTGTATATTTTTGCGGAATAAGATTCTAAATCAATTTCTCTTTACGAGCATGTATCACTAATAGCATTTTGCTTTCAAATTACGCATAGTAATTCAAAAAACAAAATTGTGAGATTAGCTAAGATTTCTATTATTTCCTCTGCGAGTAACAAAATTTATTTAATTACAAATTAATGAAATTGAATAATACATAATTGCCCGATTGCACCGTCGCGTCGTCACTTAAATTTTAACCGAGCCTTAAAAGTTGAATTGCCATGGATACAATTGTCACCAAGAATTGTATCCATGGCAATTAAACTTTTAAGGCTCCCTTAAAATTTAAGTGACGACGGTGCAATCGGGCATTTGTCTTATAATGATTGTTCAAATTGATCACCATTCAATTCTAAACATTTTTGGGGCCCACTCAATTAAAAAAAAGAATATCACAGCCGCCTAGTATAATTTTATTTTTTGAATTTTAGACGTAATTTAAAAGCAAACCGCTATCAGTGATACATGTTTGTAAAGAGAAATTAATTTAGAATCTTATTCCACAAATATATACAGAGTGTTCCATTTAAAAAACCAAAGTTACATATTTTTCCAGAAAATAAGTAGGCGGTGGAAAAAACTTGTTTACGCTATTTTATACACCAGGTTCTCGTAGCTAAGTCTCTCCTTTAACTTTTTCGTGTATGTTTAATATTTCTGCAGATATAAGCTGGACAATGAAAAACCAGCCACCCTGTATATATTTTTCCAATATAGGGATGGGGTATTTATGCCAAACTCTCTACTCTCCCATAGGTAGTAATCCTTGTGCAGGAAAGGTGCTTTATAGTCGCAGTTTGCATCCAAACGAGAAGACCTATTAATAATTTTCCCCAATTCTTGATCTATGTTAAGAGTAGAATAAAAAAAAAAGAGATTTTTAGAGATCTTTCCTTTATCTTCCTTATTTTAAGTGTTCGAGAACTACGTCAAAGTAGTAAGGCAAATATCCACGTCATAGAGTATTTAAAAATACTCTTATCAGGACTTTCAAGGGTGGCCTACAATACCGTACATCAATGCCTATGACCTCTTGACGTAGCTCTGTACAATCTCATTATACAGTAACAGTAGATAGTACTATATACAGGGTGTTTATTTTATATAGTAATTATAGTAACTAAGTTTTAACAGTAAACCCACTTTTTATCTTCTTGAAATATATTCCTGCACGCAAAAAAACAGTCTTGAAGGACTTTTAATTTGGGAACGCTGTATAGTGTATACAAACCTAAATTTAATTTCTATATCAAATTAAAGATATACGGGTCTATTGCATATCATACTCGTTTATTTAACGACAGTCGTTATCGTTTATAAATGAAGTACCTACATGTTAAGAAATGTTCGTATCGTGTGTTTCCGGGTACTGGGCGTACAGCAACAACCGAACATACGCGATAAGGCCAATGGTTTAAAGTTTTGACATGAACGTCATTTTTGGCAGAAATTGAACGATAACTAGTGTCGTTAAATAAACGATAAACGAAGAAATCGGGTCTATTGCGTACATAAGCATAAAGTTATGAAAATTAAAACCGTCTCTTTGCCTTGAATTTGCTGATACAACAAACAATTATTTTGACTGACTGAATTTTCGAAATTTTACGCAATGAGCGTACTAATAATAATAAGAACGCTTCAATAAACGGAAAATAAGTTTATTCGGTCAATTTTACATAAAAGTAAACATTAAATGTTCAAACACTTTTAATCCTGCCAATCAGCCTTTGCTCAGTTCTATTGGTTTTTCATTCAATAATTCCAAGGATTAATTTTTTTTTGTTAAATTGACGATTTAATTTTAATGATTAAGTTTTCATCTAATGAAAATTTACAATAAATAACACGTGCAGATGCAGTATTTTTTCTCTACAAAAAACATACGTTCACTATTAATAGTTCCAATATAATTAGGGAAGCAGATAATTGAAAATTAAAATGTTAGCATTGAAATCCCTAGGATGCGTGGATATATTCACCACCCGGTATATGGGAATACAGGTTGCAAAGAGAATTTACTTTGTCCGGTAGATTGATATATCAATATTTCATTCACAACAGATTAGTTGTTATCAATTTATTATTAAAATTGCGCTTTAGGATATTGTATACATTTTTATTTAATTCTATGCACGTGCCTTCCTTCAATATTTAAGCTTAAAACAAGTTAATTGCTGTAATTTCAAACTGTTGGTATTTTTATAACACTTCTAGAAAATTACGTCAACACAGAATTTTGAATGAATATATTATTAGTTTTTTTTTAATCTTCTATACGTAAAAATTCTTTATTCGCTTCCTTATTAAATGTTGTTTCATTTTTATTCCTTTTATTTTTCTACTGAAAGCTGCTAATCTTATTTGTTATTATACTGTAATCTGTCTGGTACCAGTCTGTAACAGTGTTTACAGAATATTCACTCAACAACTTTGATATAAAATAAAATTTATTTTTATTAACTAAATTTTACAGTAATGTCTGACATGACCCGATTAATCTTTTCGCTTTGAAGAATAACTTCTAACCCTGGCAATTTATAGATGTATAATTGTCAAAATTAAGGAGCTGCTGATTAATAAAAATTTATATCTACATTATTAAGTTTAATATGACCACAATATACCCCCAATCATTATTATTTCTTTTATTATATAAAATTCTATTCTTCTATAAAATTAAAAAAAACGATTATGAATTAGGTGGTAGGTTGTGACCACATAGATGATTAATTCGCAACTTATATGTTTATAATCATCTAAATAAAACAGTTAACGTTTACTTTACTTACCATTTTATGATCTTCTAATATTTGGATAGTAATTATAAACTCAAATGTTGATATACTGTACCACGGAAAACAACGTATTAACAAATAACTGAACTAAATGTGATACACCAACCACAGGGATTCATCAAGTGTCAGGAAGAGCAACAGATAAGATACATAATTACACTGTTAATAAAATTTCCAAAGAAATCTACCACAGATAAATAAATTCATGCGCTTTAAGAGCTTATCATATTAAAATACACGCATTGTAAATATTATCATATGTTTCTTCTTCTAGTACACAAACTTTTATTATAGAAGTGTATGTTTGACTAGTGTTTCCTTATCTTCAATATTATATTATGCTGCCTGACCTTTCTGAACTTGAATAAATTTTGAAGTCACAGCTATTTTTTGAATTAGTTGATTTACCAACACTGCACTGATAAGCTGTTTCTATTAATTGAATGCGGTACTTTTGATTTTCCAGAATTCTGTATAGTATCTTTTAGTTTCTACTCCGCGTATTAATATGACATCACAGTATTGCGAAAAATTATCACCGTGTAACTTAGAAACAAGTGGCCACATATTATATTTAGATGGAGAACAAGACACCATACAGAACATAATATTTCATCTTATTTTCTTGGTTGTGGATCTTGGGAAAGGACCACAAAAGACTCTGTTTGGACACAAATTGTGGATAACTTTGATTGAAAATATGTTTTAACCCTTAATGTAGGTACTGTTCGAAGATAAAACTGTATTCTTGATGCAGCATAAAAATAGCAAAAATAGCAATTGGATTAAACTATTTTAATAGTTACCTCGATAGATAAATAGTAGATTATTGGTATTAAAAGTGTCACTTTTTTGACAAGCAAATTTTGCATTTGCGAAGTAGCCGAGCAGATGCAATATTACGAGTCAAAATAAGTCACTTTAATTCGAATGAAACATACTATTTTTCTGAAACCGTCTTAAAACCGAAACCGAAAAATGTTAAAAGTAAAAGTTCTAGGATTAAAAGTGCACATTTTTTACTAGAACAAAAACGCCAACTAAAATGACAGTTTTTGGTATTTTAAGTTTTAATATCAACAATCTAGTTACTGTATTGCTAGCTATACACTTTTGGTTTAACTGAACCGGGGGGTATAAACCAGAACTGAGAAACTGGCCCAAAGATGGCTGTTATCTATTAAGTATAGAAAAAAGTATGAAATTACAAAAAAATTATTTTATCGAGTAAACTAAAAACTACATTACATCTCGTCGTAAAAGTCTTAAAGTCATTTAATTATTGTTTCTATACATAGAGATCGTTGGTTAATACAAAATTATTTTATCCAATTTTGACGTTTTAAAGCGCTTTTATCAATCTCTTAGCAACTGTCATAAGTAGTTGTTTATATGGAAGGGTGGAATAATTTTTTTTATAGGTCACTAGTGAATTAAAAAACGGTTGAGTTCATTTTTATAATAATCAGTAGAATTACAACATTCAATACCTATTGTCAATATTGTCACTAATAATTAATTATTAAACTACAGTTCAAAAGTTAGGGATATTTAAAAAAAACAAGCCAAAGGGGAAAATTGGCATTAATAATTATTAATTATTGGAAATATTTTTTGCCTTGCTTTGCCTTGCGTAGCCTAACTATTGAACCGCAGTTTACTTGCAATTAAAATAAAAGTTGCAGTTTGTCAAGTTATTGAATGTAGAGCCGACTTGTCCACATACTTCAAAAGATTTTCCAACAACTGCAGGCAAGGTAGTGTTCTCGCCATCTCTAGAAGTAATCTCGAACGTATTCGTGGCTGTAAAAGAACTTTCCACGGCAACAGAAACATCACATTCCTGTTTGCTCTTTTCTTTACCAAGAATATTCCTTGCTATGTCCAACTTATTTTCGAGCGAATCCTCAATATATCCTTCCGCAACTGAATTAGAACGCCATCCGCCATGTCTTTTTAGTACAGTCAAATCAGCGCCAGCATTTGCCAGTAAAGTTGCAGAGGAGCGCCTAAAGCTATGCCCCGTATATTGAGCAGCATCCGGGAGACCAAGGAACTGCGCGATTTTCAGTGGCATCTTCGAAAAGGTGTTCAAACCCACAGGCTGTACGGTACACTTCTGGTTTCTATAGCACAGAAACAACCGCTTATGTGACACTTTTTCTGGCCTCAATCTTAGATATTTTCGAAATACATCTATCAGATGGACACTGTTGTTACCATTAACAACAGTAAAGACCCGCTCCTTGTATGTCTTCGAATCTGGGATTTTCACAACCAATACAGTACCCCTGTCATCAACGTCGTCAACAGACATAGTCACCAATTCGCCAATTCTGCATCCTCCAGCAATTCCCATTATACAAACAACCTAGACAATACGACACCATTATTAGTTATTAAATTTAAATGTTTTTATCCCTGCATACCTTTAGTAATAAATACTCCTCGTCAGGAGCACGATCCAAGAAATTTTCAAGATCTTCTTTGGTAAAAACTTTGGATTTCTTAGGTTTATGTCCGACGGAATGCTACTTTAAAAAAGCCTTCACCTGATGGTACCTACAATTAACTAAATTAGATTTGATTACAATAATCGTATTAATAAAAGAACGAGCACTCACCTGCTTCTGTCTATATTTTCTTTAATCGATAACATTTTCTTGAGCTGTGAATAGTATGACCATAATGATGAAGATTTCGTATTTTTAGATCGCTCTGAAATGTAAGCTAAAATGATCTTCTCATCCACCCCCTTTGCTTTTTTCTTCTCTCTCCAGTCGCAAAATAAACGATACTCCTTTTCATAAATCGTCTTAGATTTAGTAGGCACCAACTTTTCCACAGCTTCTGAGGCTTCATTTAAGACTTCTTTAGGCACAAAAACACCACATTCAACCATTTTTACACACAAAAGAAAAGATTGTTGACAATGATACAATCGTCGAATCGAGCGCGTAGCAACCAAGTTCCCACCAGCTTGATTTCAGTTTTTCCAATTCAAATAAAATTGGCAATCCTTCAAATCACTAAGCAACCATGACCGCCACAGACAGCTAATTGTTTAGTTTTTTATTTTGTCAAATTATGCATAATTGCCATAATTATTAATAGTACTATTTTGACAAAATTGGATAAAATTATGTATAAACCACGTGAACTAACAATGTTTATTCACTCAAAGACATTAGCCCACTCGCCCTTCGGGCTCGTGAGCTAAACTATCTTCTCGTGAATAAACATTGTCATAGTTCACTTGGTGTATAAATAACTATTAACTATTTGATTGGCAAATATAACGAAACGTAAATGTAGTAGGGGTGTAAGTTTTAGCATAAGCTGTAATAGTTATTTATGTATTAATAGCGTAGAGAGGCTTTTATGGCGCAAGACATAATTTTGAGCCCGCTGAGGCGATAGCCGAGGGCTAAGAACACTTCGAAGGACATAAAGGCAAGTAACGTCCGTGGTACATACTACACAACCTTATGTATGGATGAAGATTTTTTTATTTAAAAAAATTTCTAACGTAAATTGAAAATATTTATAAAATAAATTGAATTTTCCACGCACATCTAACGTTGCTTTGATCAAATTTAAGATTTAAAGCGTTGCAAGTGTTTCGACAGTTTCTATTAGCTGTATGATATTGTTGTTTGACGTTTCACACAGACCATGGGTAATAAAGAGAGGTCCATGTGCTATAAAAAATCGTTTATGATAGAGAAATTCCTGTATAATTGTCAATTTATGATATGTCCGTGCATAAAGTGAATTCTGTAATTGACATTAACCGTCTGTCAGGAGCTAATCACCATCACCATGTAGATGATTACATTCATGAAGCTATTCAATTATTGTTGTTAAGTACGCGGACATAATACGCAATTTTTATCTTTAATTTGTAAAGAAAACAGTTCAGTTTTGAAATTTTTTTCGGGTTTGTTGTTTTGAGAAGTGTATAGGTCTTATAAATGCGATTGTAGCTAAAAACGTGTGTATATTTTAAGCACACAGTCATTATTATTATTGATTCAATTTGTAGACATAATAGTATATTATTCAATGAGCATGTTACGATGACTATTATTCACGACGGTTACATTTACGAAACGAACCGCAGGTGAGTTTCGTAAATAACCGGAGTGAATAATAGCCAATAACATGCGAGTTAAATACTATACTTTGTCCACGACTATTATTAAATAACAACAATTTTTGTATAAATATAATTACCAGAAACATTTTTTTAAAAACTTCATCTAATCAGCCATGACATTGTACCTGTACCATTGTTTCTGATGTTATTCGAGAAACGTCAAAAAATTAATACTGTGCGCGAGATTTTGCTTTTGCAAGTATTTTGTATTAAAAAAGTTAAAAATGGACAAAATGACTTCTTTAAGTTTGACAAATCTCAGGGCCTCGAAACAAAGTTGGGGTATGTAGTATGTTGTATTGTATTGTATTGTATTTTGACATTTGTGATTTTGACGTAAGAGTGAATTATGTATACCATAATTCACTCCCATAATTCACGGCAATTTATTATGGGTAGTCTTATGTTTAACAAAACACATAAATAATCGATGTATAATTTAGTAGTCGTGGATAAAAATTATTATGCCTCACCAATAAAGCCTCAAAAATATTTTCTGTACTGTATGGTACTGTACCTTACCTATACTACATAAAAAGAGCTGGCTATTATACAGTTGACCCAAGCAGAATTGTTTTAATACTTTAGATAACGCAGACATCCATCTGATTTTTCCCACCCTTATAGTATACAGTGAAGTCCATTTATTATGCAATATAGGCATCCCAGCAAACAATCATGTGACATTGATGTACTCAGTACGTCGAAAGTAGGTAACTGTTATAACATCTTTTATTTATGTACTTTGTACGTACCAAAGTGGTCAGAATCGGTTACATAATAATTGTTATATACTATGTACGTAATATAAGTGACGTATTATGTACGTACTATTTGTATATACCGCGTATGTACCAATTTGGTCACAATAGTTTACATAATAATTTCTATATACCATGTACGTAATATAAGTGACGTATTATGTACGTACTATTTTTATATACCGCGTATGTACCAATTTGGTCACAATAGTTTACATAATAATTTCTATATACCATGTACGTAATATAAGTGATGTATTGTGTACGTACTATTTTTATATACCGCGTATGTACCAATTTGGTCACAATAGTTTACATAATAATTGTTATGTACTATGTACGTGACATAAGTGATGTATTATCTACGTACTATTTTTATATACCGCGTATGTACCAATTTGGTCAGAATAGATTACATAATAATTTTTATATACTATGCATTAGCGGTGATAAGGGAGCATCCTTAAAACTTATTTATGGCCTGTTGTGCGTTAACGGTTAACAGGACTTTCCAGTGGTATACAAAGATATTTTTCCTAAAATTCTTAAATCTTGAACTTGCACAATTCAGTGCTCAATAGCTTGTGGAAAATCCCCAGATTAAATATTTAGTCTGTTCATGGAAAACCCACCCTAGTATGGTGTAGAATGTGTAAATAGTAATAAAACAATACTTTCGCATTCCCTGGACTGGAACAATTTCTCACAATTTTTTGAGAAGGGGGCTAGTAACAACCCTTGACAAGACAATACTGTAAGAAAACCTACTTCCAAATACTCATTACTCTTCAGTCCTCAATCAGAATTCGTGCAAAACGCTATTAATTTGTTGTGTGTATGTACTGCTACCTGTAGTAGGTACAATTTTGATTTGTGGTGTTAACGTTCTGAAGAAAACAAAACTTGCAGCTAAATAAAAGTAAGTTTGCGTATATGATTTATTTAATACTTATTAATCGTAATTGGGAGTTTAATGAAATTTATTAGGGTGGGTGGATTGTAATATAATGATGTTCCCCAGAATATTTTATTCCAATTCGAAATTTACATACTTATTTTTGCCCACGTCTAGTAAATAATCAATTATTATCAATTATTTTATGTGCTTGGTCAATATTAATGCTACCCGTAATACATTCCTGTGAATAAACGTCAAAATGAATACAAAGATAAGAACATATAACCCAACTTTGTTTCTGATTATATCTGAAATAGACACAGTATTTTAGGACTTATATATACGTCTTATATATACAAACCTATACTCTGTAAATTAGACGAAATTAATGTATTTTACTAATACACAAGAAGCATAATATAATTTTATTTATAAAGAGTAATTCAAAATTCAATTTTAAAATTTAGGTATATTGTATTTCTAAGAATCTGTACGTTCAGATATCTATATGCAACGAGTAGATGGCGCTGCGCTTAACAATCACTAGTGATGTTATAGTCGACCAAGTTTATAAGCTTGAGTAAAAGCATGCCAAAGCATACTTAGACGGCGCGCGTAGGGATTACCATGATCAACAAGGCGATTTTCCCACAGTGAGGCCCTTTCATAGCACCTAGATTTGCGCCGACCGACCCCCTACGTTATTCCTAATGTGAATAACTCGGACCCGTAATTTGACAATTTTTACTTATCAAATACGTACCTACTGTTTATTATATACAAAGTATGTACAGTTGGTACATGCTAAATTAAAATAAATTATATATAAAATTATTACTCACCAAATACATACTGTTTATTATATACACAGTATGTACAGTTGGTACATACTAAATACATACTGTTTATTATATACACAGTACATAGAATAGCTACTCACCAAATATATACTGTTTATTATATACAAAGTATGTACAGTTGGTACATACTAAATATATGCTGTTTATTATATACAAAGTATGTACAGTTGGTATATACTAAATACATACTGCACTAAATGTACCAAAGATATCATAAAATGATGTCTACAGTACGTCACAGTAAAGTCAAACATTTGCTGACATCTGTACATTGTCGGTACATCATTATGATGTAAATGGTACATACCATGGTACGTACCAGCACTCAACTTTTATGTACTGCTTACGTACTGAGTACGTAAAATTGTTTGCTGGGATGTTGCAAGTTAATTGGTGTACGCACTTTACCATTGGAATATAGGCAACCCATTATACAGTTAGCTAGTTTTTTTTATCTAGCCATCTATGATCTAACCGAAATCAGCAACACATGAAAGTTTAACCTCAAAATAAAACATGTTCTCAGTTCAAAAAAGATGATTTAATATTGAAAATGAAACAAATAGGATCAACAGCAAGCAATTACGAGTATTATAAGTATAACAAATGTTCGAAGTGCCCACCTTGCATTTCCAAACAGAAGGCTAAACGATTGTTAATTTCGAAATTAACAGGTATGTTTCGACATTCATTAATGCAGGGGCAAGAGTGCTTAGCAGTGTATAGTGGGTTGCCTATATTCCAATGGTAAAGTGCTCACACCATTTCACTTGCAATATGCCTATATTGCATAATAAATGGACTTCACTGTATATAGGGTGTTTCTTAAATGGCGGACTACGGGAGCACTACGCGATTCTACTGAAAAAAGTCTAAGCTATTTTGTCCGAATGTATTTAGTTGCAGAGTTATTCGTATTTAAAAAAAATAAATTTGGCAACATTGCATGCTTGCACCGATTTATGTTTCAAATTTGTGCTATTTTAATAAACTATTACTTACAAGTTTCCTAGGTAACAACCCAATAAACTGAATGCAATGTTGTAAGATATTAAAAACAATCTTAAGAATAGATAATAAAATGTGTTCAAAATATGGAATACAGTGTAAAAAGAATTCCAAATTTATTAAGGCCCAACTGCACCGGTTACACTTAAATAATAAGCGTCGCTTAAAAGTTTAATAGCCATGGATACAATTCTTGTAACAATATGTATCCATGGGAATTAATTTTTTAAGCGACGCTTATTATTTAAGTGTAACCGGTGAAATTGGGCCTAAGACATATAATAAAATTGTTCTACTGTACAGGCGATAAGGCAGCAGTTGTTTCCGACCCTGTTGTTATGACAGGCGGGATAAAATTTGCAGTATGTTAAAGTAGGTACTACGTCAACGTTTAACGTCGACGACAAAAATGCAAAAGTTCTTTTATTTTCTAAATTTTCAATTTTACAAAGATTTAGTCAGTGGACCTAACCTAATACGTATATTGAAAAAAAGGAACATTCCCCACCTCGCAACTACGCTGCTGAGTGAGCTATTGTGATAAAAAAATCACCATACATGGAACAGCCGGCCACAAAATTGCATTTGAATAGCTGTTTTATTTTTACAATTAATCATTTCATCACCCTATATTTCAGAATTGGCAAGGTTGAGGAGTAGGTATAATATGCAGTTTATACTTTTAACTTACATAAACGTCATGGAAATTTTGTGAATGTATTATACAGGGTTTTAATGAAATCCCTTTGCACACTTTGAGAAGTGTTAGTACCTACCGATCAAAACAAGAAAAATTACAAACAAATTTTGGTTGAATGCTCGATGAATTTCAGGATATTCTCTCCTGAAGTGAGTGTTGAAAACCGATTTTGCGTTATAACTGCTTTATCGTTTAGTCGATTTTAATAATTTTTAGGTGAATCTGTTGGACAACAGTTTCAATATAACTAGACTTCAGAGATTCTGCCCGTTGAATTCTAACAGATGTGAAACTCAAATTCATTTGTCATTGGGCGAGAGAATTACATACTTTATATTTCTAAATGGAAATAGGTAGATTGTAATTTTAATTTACAATAACAAATCTGGAATGTCCAGAAATTAGATAATGTTATTTGGAATGTTGTATTATTAGCCGTATTTTCCACAAGCAGCTATTACTAAATCTACATTCTTATCAGAGTCTGATGTTTTAAAGGTGCGAATAGACTGGAGTTTCACGATACATGCCGCGCGAGTGGCTTGCTTTTAAGGATGTATACTACCATTTATTTGTTTTATTTATATTCTAATTGTCTATTACGCTGGAATTCGACAAGTCGTCCAATGATATACATCGCCGGTCCAGCGCTGTGTCTGGCTGAATACCGCGCCCAGTGTCTCCGCTTTTAAAATTTTACCCTCCCCAGAGAGAGAGAGAAAGCCTCTTCTACGCTAGCACCGTAAATAAAAGAAACAACTAATGTCGCCACGTAGTTAAGTTTACAGTCAGGCGATAATTTTGAAACTATTCTGTACTTTATTTATTTTCAAGATTCCGTTTGTAACGATCTAGTCACTATAGCTATACCACCATAATTTTAAATTAAGAAGAACATTTTTTTGTCTAGCCAATTTCCTGCTATTGCGCGAGCGCGTTCAGAGCTACCTCCCCAAAAATGCGTTACTTGGTAGTAATAGCAACTCGCGCGAGTTCTCTTGCCAGGCCCAGTAATATTAGGTGAAAAAGGGGGTTTACTTCGGAACCATTTAACGCTAACTGAATGTTTGTATACACTTTTATTTTAGGTGTTATAAGTATCATACAAAAAGTGCCTATCGATATCGTGTGAGTTTCAGAAGATATTCGGGGTCGAAGGCCACAAAACTCTTTTTTTCGTCAATATCTAGCTTCTTATTAATCGGATGATGATTTTTTATGATGATAGTTGTCGATTGAGTTATTCTCTATAAAAAAGATTCTATGTTTTTTCATATGAGCAAGCGTACTCTCACGTTATAGGATCAGCAAAGCCCCAACTGCCTAAAATAAGTACAATAATAGTAATCATTCAGTTCTTCATCATCTTTGTGCAAGGCGTACATACACCCGACTCCATTTAAAATGAACAAGGCCAGATTTGAAATAATTACCTGGAAAAACCTTATATTACAGAAAGTTAAAGGACTCTACCTAAAAAAACTTTCTTAAACTTTTTGTGGTAGGTACAGAGTTTTTCTTATTTGGTATTTCCATATCAACCAAAAGAAAATCAGGCCCTGTTCATTTTCAGTTTTATGTTCAAGGAAGTTCCATTAAGGTCCATTCCTGTAATGTTATTGATCTTCTGTTTCAAAAAATGAGTTTAAAAGGGGTACCTTTAAACTCTCTACGATGATGCAGGGATGCTAAAATGTAATAAATCATCACCGTGCAATTACTACGAATCAAGCCTTATAGTGAACTGGGCCCTGATAACCTTTACAAATATCATTGATGGTGTATTCTGCTGGTGCTAGTAGTGTATTGTGACATATGGCGAAAAGATGATCCTTTCCATTGCGTTTTTGATACATATCTATTATAATTGCCTGCAAAACATTTCAGATCCAATCTAGCAGTTATATTACGGACGGATACAACGATCATAATAAAAATAGAAAAGCAATGCTGATTCTGTCGATGCTTCTGAAGAAATCGATATAGAAGAAGCTGAATACGATAAAATGAACCATATTGATTATTTACGGCGGATATGAAGATGAAAGATGTTGCTGAACCAGATTGAAGAAGATATAGAAGAGGAGGAACTACCAGCGATAGAAGATGAAGGCGATAAGAGCGTAATTACCGTATGTCAAATAGGAAGGACGATATTGAGCCAAAAACCGATTTTCGTAAATTTCGATCCAGAAGAATTTCTAAACGGCCATGATATCGATGGGGACTGTTTAGACATTAGTTATAACACCTAAATAAATGTTTGTGCAAAAATTCAGCTAAGCTTCGAATTTTTCCAAAGTTATTTCCTAACTAAATGGACCACTGTAAGGATATACAGGGAGGCTCGTTTTTCATTGTCCAGCTTGGATGAGCTGAAATATTAAAGATACCTAAGAGAACCTGGCACGATGAAAATTGTCATTGAAAATTGGGTCGCAAATACTAAAAGGTTGAGAACCGCTGCTTTCGAGTTCAGTATCAGCCTAGCCACTTTTCCTTGTAGGCGTCCGTGTAGCAACTTAATAATCAAGCAAATTTATAAACAATATCATTCATCCTTTTCTTATCGTCTACTTCACGACTGGCTTGACGACGGTAACGTAAGTACCGCTCATATATTGTTTCAGGGTCCTTCTGGAAGCATTCCTATTCACAGAAAGATGTGCGTCCTATTCTTATATTGTAACTTGTTCTCTTCTGTTATACCTACAGTGTTATACCTATATGATGCTTTCTTTAATGGCTCTTATAATTTGTTGTTGTTTGTTATGTTCCACTGTCAGTTTCTTTTATTTTTGTTTTGATTATGCTTTTGCGGTTTTAGATTGGTATAAAACATCCAATGACATTTGGTCACGTTCTGCAATATCCAGTAAATAGCCTGAAAAATTTTACTTTCGTCCTTCTAATATTAATAACTATTCCATTCTGTGTAAAGGAATTACAATTTTATTTACAGATTACAGAGGAAACCAAAGAAATAGTTAATTATGCTGACTAAACGGACGTAAACATAACGTACAAATTAATTTATCTGTAGTTAAATTGCTTTTATCACAGTCAAGTTCCTGTGGTGGCTTATTATTTATATTATCACCAGTGATAATATAACAATAACCATTCCTTTCCTATTAGTTTCATCCATAGATATACAGGGTGATTCACTAAGCATAGCTACCGGTTATAACTTCGAAATTCTTATTTGATCTACAGTAATATTAAAAAATTCTTGTGGACTAACCCGTTCTCAACTCCTACAGGGAGCGCCACAATCGAGGCAATAACTTGAATTCGCATTTTTCTTAAGAAAATATGAAATGAAGGTACCTACATTCAAATACATCTAGATCAAAAGCCCGTCTAATTATACAGGGTTTCCGGAAACAACGTTCCGTAACTTCGGGAGATGATTCTACATCCAAAAATATGAAGAAAAGTTCTCATGAACAGGGGTCCTGAAAAGCTTTCTAACGGAGCTACGGCTCTTTGAAGAGGGGCCTCAAAATGTGTTGTTTTATTAATTAGTTAATCAATACACCCTACCCGTTACGCACGCCCCTGGCTTTTTTTTCTATTTTTAACATTACCAAACTATTTCCCGTACCAAATATACCCTGGGTACCAAATTTTATCAATCTCGTTTCAGTATTGATTAACTAATTAATAAAACAACACATTTTGAGGCCCCTCTTCAAAGAGCCGTAGCTCTGTTAGAAAGCTTTTCCGGACCCCTGTTCATGAGAACTTTTCTTCATATTTTTGGATGTAGAATCATCTCCCGAAGTTACGGAACGTTGTTTCCGGACACCCTGTATACATAAAATTAATCCATTGAAAGTTTACAAATTCTTCATGGTAAAAAATTCAAATGGAAAGGTGTATTCATTTCATTACAATACAAGCCTAAAGAGAGTAGTACCTAATCTAAAGAGAATGTAAAAAAAGTGGAGGTGCAAACCTCCCCTGGACTTTCCCATCTAAAAATAAACATTTTGTTTTTGCTATTCAATAATAGTTCGCGAGGCAGCATTGGAAATCATTTAAATGCCTCGCGAGAAAAACGAGACTATACGGGTTCGATATGAACGAAAGCGAGACACCAAGATACGCATCTATCTGTACTCTGTAGTAGGTACCGGCTAGAAATTACAACTGGCGAAGCCGGACGATCGCTACCGACCGACGCGACGATCCGTTTCCGTCAAGGGTCCAACCTAAATATTCAAAATTCACGAATTTCTCATTAACGGTACATTTTCGCCATATGAACACCTTATACTATGTGATAGACAATTAAATTTTGCATTCAATTAGATAATAATATATAGGGTGTTTCATTTAAAATAACAAAGTTAATAATAACAAACTTTTATATTTAAAACTGAACTGTTAGATTCTCCTTTACTGAAGATTTTGGAATAAATATCTTTTTAAAAACACTGATAAGCGACTGACCTCCAACGGGTTCACTGGGGCCAGTTGCTTCACGCAGTGTTAAAATAATAGAATCAAGCAGTTACTGTATAAATCATTTTACATTTGTTATTTAATATCTTATAAATGCTTTTGACAATGGCACATTGATGCCGAAATACGTATAAAGCAAAATAAATATTGTTATTCCAGTTAAAATCGATATTTTATTTGATATTTATATTTCTATAATTATCGATTTTAACAAAGTTACGCTTGAAAATGTCAATAACTTCTTTCATATTTTGACTAATAAAGGCGCTATTATAGGAGCATCAATTTCCGATTTTCAAAACCTCGTAGAGGGCTCCACAGTGGAATTCTAGGGTTCATCAAAAAACAAAAATGTAGCTAATACCAAGCTGCATAAGTATAGACAATTTAAACAAAATCCTAAGATCAGTTTTTTGTAATTTTTCAAAAATTTCAAAATTTTTGGAAGAGCGCCGCTGCGACCGTTTTTGGATTTAGTAAATAATTTCTTTTTCATGGTGTAGTACCGCCAAAGGACTTTCAAACAAGTTCTTGCGAAACCTGATCAGATAACTGGTTTTTGAGTTATGAGGCTTTAAAGTCGAAATTTTGAAAAATTCTAAGCGGCCGCCATTTCGAAGTCCGTCAAAAAACTGTTTGCTTTCAATTATGGTCTTCTTTCATATTTCCTACCCATATTTTCAAAATTCCGCTTCTGAAAAAAGTGCTACCAAAAAAACATGTCTAACTTCCGCTTCCGGTTTCGGATTTTTTTGTCGATGAATTTTCGATATACCCCTTCATTTAAAATTTCATCAAAATCGGTTCACTAGTTTTTGCGTTAGAGGTGTTACATACACACACACCCAGCCAGACATTTTTTCTAAACCACTTTTTTGGGTTGCTGGAGGTCCACGATTTCCGCGAAAATCTCTATTTCGAAGATTTTCATGATATCAGTACTTCCCTATATCAGTGGTGGTTTGGGAAAGTATAAATGATATTGTATTAAATATTATTATTACAATCCCTATCAACCGGATTTTTCAATAAACCAATATCAATTTTAAATAGTTGGGAACAACGGGAATAACAAAAGCAGCAGCTCCAGCAATAGATTTTTCATTGAGACGTTCTATACCATTCGTGTAGGTACTAACTTTTGATGATCGATCTTAATGGTCACTTACATTTTCTTACCATTGTTACCTACAGTTGCAATATTTTCCTACGAATGGAAGCGACAGAATTAAATTAAATTTAATAATATTTTCATGTGCCTTGAAGCTTAGCTATTATCGGAATGTATCGACTATTAACTTTAGTACGTCTCGGCTCGTATTCCTTCTTTATACGTCTGTACATTATTTATTTCTTATAATGGTTAAATTACATTAACCTATTACTGCGATATTTAGATATGTGTGTCTGGTAGACATAAACATCGTAATAAACAAACTAATGGGTCCTCCTCTAACTAAATTTGGATTGAGGTTTGTCAAAAACTGATTTATTCTTATTTTGTTATTTAAAGTTTCGTCTATTATGGTTTGGTATTCGTGGTCGTATATTTTGCCCGAATGTATTGTGCAAACAGAAAAGCGTTTTGCCGTGAATTTAATCTGCACATACAGCGAGGCAGACTATGGATGTTTTATGTCACATGTTTCCTTATCGCCTAATTTCGAAGTTTGGCGACATGGATTGGCGAGAAAGATCTATGTGACTGCTCTCGACTTTTTTCTTAGGTCTAAAATTAACCAGACACATATATCGAGCTGAAAAACATAATGTAGGAAGAAATAATCGTGTTGAATGCTAAGGCAGATTTACTTCAGCAAATTATGGTAAATCTCCAGAGTAGATGAACAGAAGCGGATGGTCGACCCCCTACAGATGTGATATTTTGGCACTAATAGCTTTGTTGCAAACTTTACTTAACATAGTTTCCTTCAAAATTAGTTCATGTACGTCCCTCTATAGCAAGTTATGAAAAATTAGCGGAACCCTTATTTAGGTGTCAAAAACGTAATATAAACAGGTATAACAAACTTATAAGTCAAGTAATAATTATATTATTTATCATTCAGTGTAATTTTTCCCACCGCCTTCACATACAATTGAACAAACGTCTCTTAAGAATTTTTTGAATTACCGCTGTATAAAATAAACATCTTAAAAATAATCCATGGCAATACCGGGAGACAAAAGATATAAAGGTATAAATAAATATTAATAGAGAGTTTTTGAGCACCGTAAGCTAAGTGTACGGTAACGCTAACACTAATGTCTTTGCTAAGCATAACAATACGTTGCTTAGCAAAACAGTATGTTGCCTAGCAAAGACGTTACCGTTAGCGTTGCGTACTCTTGCGTATAGTGCTCAAAAACTCTCTATTTAATAGTAAAACGTAAAACCTTCAATACTGTCGAGATCGAAGATAGTTAACCGACGGAGCTAAGCCCCGAGATTAGCTATAGCTCGAGATAGTACTGAAGCTTTCCATTGAAGCACCTTCCTCACAATTTATTAGTAATCCTTGAATATTTATTGACATTTATTATAATTTAATTATTCTACTATGTTAAAGGAATCTGACATTGTTGAAATTGGAAGGTTCCTAATCTAGTAGGTAATCAAGCATAGTAAGTTACTGAGGGTTTGTAGTAATTATGTACAGAATATAAGTTATAAATAAATAATTGTTTGAAACGTGCTTTTACGTTGAATCTCTTCAGTTTATAAGAATAATCTCTTCAGACATGAAAAAATATTGATTCATTCTGTCAGTTTGATTTCAAACAGTTAAATCACAAATACCATCATTTCGACAACTATTGTATCGAATAGTAAATTAGAGTGTACTGTACTAGAACTTCGAAATTGACAATATGGATAGTTTTACTTCAATGTGAATTTTCAAAATGTTTTTTTAGCGGTAGGTAAGGTACGTTTAGGTAGTCGGTAATAGAGAGTTTTTGAGCACTACACGTTAGAGTACGCCAACGCTAACGGTAACGTCTTTGCTAGGCAACATACCGCTTTGCTAAGCAACACATTGTTTACTTAGCAAAGACGTTAGCTCTTAGCGTACGGTGCTCAAAAACTCTCTATTATCATTTACCCGAAATCGTCAAGAAAGTCAAACTTTCACAGCTACCTTGAGTTTTGAAAGTTGATCATTACCTTCCTAGTAATGTAAAAATTTTTATTTCATACTGCATCGTAACACCCATGTTTAAGTTAACGATTTGAGTCCGGTAAATAAGACTACGGTATCAGGTCCGGTAAAAACTTTTACCGGACTCAAATGAAATAAATCGATAATCAAACTATTTATTACTAAAAAACTACAAAATTAATAAATATGACAATTAAAAAGAAACTAAAGATTAAAATTGACATTAATGGTGCAATAGATTTACGAAGAACTTCGTCAAAAATGTTATAATTTTCTCCCGTTTTGACAAGGCAAACAATCAAAAAACAAACACTTCCATTTCATAGATGTCCATATTATGAATTCAAATTTTTATTTTTAATTTTTTCAATTTTAAACAAAGATTTAGTGCCTGCAGTATGAAATAAAACGCATTACGACATACGTCCGGTAAACTCTTACAGTAACTCGTCTCAAAATTCCTGACTCGGCTCCTTCGTCGCCTCGTCCTTAAACATTTCAACTCGTTACTGTAAAACTGAGTTTACCGTACTTATAACGTAAATTACTACAGCGTACTTCTGTTACATGAAGCAACTGCCAATGTCAAAGTTTATAAAAATGTTTTTGGTTGTAGGTACAAATTCCACCTGCTTATTATATGGAATGCACAATGTAGGTTGTTTCAAACTAAAATAATACTTTTCTTAAGCTATAAATTGAATTTTATTAAGAAAATAAACATACGATGACTTCAGCATCATAATTACATTAATTACGATGTAAAATGGTCTTTCATTTGCAGCCGCAGCCTGTCACATTGTAAGTAATATTTCTTCTTGGAACATGTCGCATTTACCGTTGTTTAACACCACAAAAAAGCAAAAACCAAGAAAAAACTTAATGTTTATTTACATTCTTAATTTATTTCACCATGGATACACAAACCTGCTGTTCCTTAACATATCTGATTTTTATTTTTTAAAAGATTGTAATTATGCTAAATTTTTATGTTGTAATCAATTAATTAAATAAATAATCTAATAAAATTTGTAATGTAAACTGTCAGTTATATTAATAGGTTATGTTTTATTTTTTAAATGTGTCAAGCTATCACGACAACGGATTCAAAATCCATAGCTCTTTTATTTGGGTTTTTATTGCTCCCACGCTATTACTATCTGACTAAAATAAATAATAATTACTTAATAATTTTACAGTTCGCATTACCGAATCGTCAATCAATCCAAAGTAGTAGGGTGCCGTGAATGATACTGTCTGATTGGTAATGGGGGGCTTCCATCATACAAGTGCAATTTTATTTTGCGAATTTTTCGTTTTCATTGGTTAAATTTGGCGGCAAAATTAAATGTATCTAATGAAAATAAAAATGCTATATTAATAGACATTGCGCTAGTTCAGTAAGTTCTTGCTATTCATAGCTGCGTAAATTCGAAGTAGTACTGAGATCATGGTCAGGAACTTTATTGTTTGACAATTATGCCTCTTAGTTCAGTAGGGTTAGTAGGTACCATGCCACCTAGGGAGGATGATATGAATTTGGAAAAATCGTTGTTGAGCTATTTGATATGAGCTAAATCTACATTTTCATTAGAGGTTGTGAAGGTGTTGACAATATGATTTGCGAATAATTCGCATTTTTCTTAGTCTGTTGTGTATATCTTATTAATCATTAGAATTTTGCTCTGTAAAATTCTTAAAACAAGCAACGTTTCATATACAGGGTGAGTAAATAGTATGGAATAAATTCATTATCTCCCAAAATAATGTTTTTTTCTGGAAAATGCTCGCACAGGTATAGCGATTTAAATTATGGCGTTTATTTAAGGTGTTTCAATTTTCTTTTGTAGTGATCTCAGAGTATTTTTTTTTAAATGGCACCCCATGGATTTCCACAGAGAACGTCATTCTGCATCCGAATAAGTAAGTATCATGACCTTGAAGTTGACAGTTTCTGCGATGTTCATTTTTTAAATAGATAAGATAGATCATTATATCGTATACATTTATTTTTTCCCTGATTCATTTATACCGTTTCCTATCCTCAATAGTTCTTTGATGTATTCCCATTGTGATCATTACTTTTAAGTAAATACCCAAGTTTCTGCACTGTATATCTATCATGAAAGGTAAGACATATTTTTGCATATTCTGCATATATTTTGAATCGCATTGAACTATATTTTAATTACCTACTATTGGTGATATGGAAGCAGACACTCTATAATTTCTTCTTTTGGAATTTTGTTTGTCTTTACCATGTCTATCATTATACAGGGTGTTAATTAAGTACGTCCGCAAACTTTAAGGGGCGATTCCTTGATAAAATCTAAGATACTTACAAAGTTCATACAAACACGGGATCTAAACGGCTTCGTTTTCAAGATACAGGATGTTGAAGTTTAAACAAAAATTATTATTTTTTCAAAAATCTGGAAAACGCCTAGAGGTATTCTAATAAAACTTGGTGTAGGTTAATATTTCATAAAGTGGCATTCTTTGGTCAAAATAAATTTAATTTATTTCCACCAGTGGCGTGCATCGGGGCCACCTCAGTTACCTTATTTTAAAAAAATCTGGTACGCCACTGTTTTTTAGCCAATACGACAAGTTTTTTAGCTTTATCCATTGAAACTACACAAAAGATGCCTCTCTTTTTTTTTGATACAATAAACCGTTTCGAGAAAAACTGAAAAATCTGTAACAGCAATTTCGTTTGGGGGCACCTAAAATCGTTAGTGTACAAAACTCGAATTCAGAATATGGAAGATTTAAGAAATCGGATACAAGAGTCATGTGCCATTATTAGAAATACTCCTGGTATTTTCGAACGAGTCCGCCAGTCGATGCTAAGGCGCACAAATGTATGCATTGAGGTCGGAGGTGGTCATTTTCAGCATCTGCTGTGAGACATGCTCTTTAGTTAATTATTTCCGTAGTAGTAGCTTGTATTTAAGTTTTGTAGTATTGTAAGATTGTTTGTTATTAAATAATATTTTTTTAAACCGTATTTTTATATATAAATATACAGGGTGATTCAAAAATGGCGCATAAGCTCTTCAGTACGTTGTTGGGAATAATAATTGAAGTGTAGGAAAAATAGTAAAAAAATTCTTAGCCGCTAATTTGCTGAGAAATGAAGAAGTTAAGTTGAGAACTCAACTTTGAATTCATGTGGATTTTGAAACTTCTCATCATTTCATATAAATAATTTAAGTATTTTTAATAGTGGGTAATAAATAAAATGCTCATAACACCTCATTATCCTGAAATATTAGCTTTCAAAATTGATATTTTCCTATCAAGTTGTTTTAAAAAAATATGTGGCAACGATGTTTGAAACTTTTAATAAGCTCACTATGTAAATGAAACGAAATAAAAGCCACTCATATACTACATAGCTGCACCCGTGTTGCCAAATCTACAACTTACTTCTTCGTTGTTAACTACAAAAATGTAGCAGCTAAATTTTTTTTATGATTTTTCCACAGTTCAAATAACCGTCCCCTACAACGTACTGAAGAGCTTATGCGCCATTTTTGAATCACCCTGTATATAGTATATTTAAAGATTTTGTAAGAACCATATCGCAAAAACCATTGAGTATTGGACCACGGTGTATTAGAATTTTTTTCTTGTGTTGATCTCTATTATCGCCTACCAAGTGTAAAGTTTTTTTTATTAACACCCTGTATAATAGCGCGCTCGCACAGTTTTTGTTTGCACCTCTGGCAGAACCAGAAGTGGCAATTTTAAAGATCCTTAAAGAACTAAAACTGCACACAGTCAGTTTCTGCTGCAGTGCTGGCTTTATGTTCAAAACTGCATTTAACAGACATTTTATATTTACTTATGCCAAGTTGTCTTATTGATGAACCTAACTACTTGAAAAACGATCTGAAATTATGGATACGGTTAATAGAAGAAGTAAAAATTTAAATGTAAATACCAAAGTAATATTTTCTCGTACCATGAACCTTTATTGAAACAATGACTTATAAGATTATAAGATGATTTTTCGCTACAACATCTATTTTTCTAAATGACACATTTTTCAATTTAATGACTCGGATTTCTTCAATGTTCTTTATATTTACATTTTAATCCTCGAACAACAAGCCCTCGTTTGCTGGAGTTTCAGTCACCGGAAGATAATATCAATTTCATAAGTTCGTTATCATTAACCTTTATTCCTTTTTATCTTAAATAAATAGTTCTTTTGGATATTGCAGTACCTATAGCACTTTTTTTAAATGTTTCGTTACTACGATATTTTTTGAACTTTTACCACCTTTCTTAAGTTTTAGACGTCAAAATCTGACAGAATCTCCAGACACCAATTCGGACATATATAGTGTTCAACTCTGGTGCTGCACAAAACCGTCCAAGTATAAAATTTTCCAGCGGTTTAATCAACTGTAACCAATTACACTGTCTACGAAGACCTATGGATTTCGCATGTAGCTAACGAAATGCAAAGATTAGCAACATCCTATAATTTCAACCTTGGCATGAAACAACCTTGTGGATCAACTTGCCCATGAACCGAAATTCCCAAGAAGATTGAAGCGTCACTGGCCACTCTTCCATCCAACAACCCAACCAACAATAATACCAGTTCTATTCTATTTGATATGCCATTTCCTAATTATTACTTATTTATTAAGACGTAGATTGTAAATAAGCAATTATTAAATAAAAAGGAATGTAAAATGTTATCAAATAATAACACTTACAAATAACGATTTAATAAGAAATGAGTTTCCAATTAATACCTTTCAATAAATGTTTATATCCATTTCGCTACTCTTATTCACATTGGTAGACACGCCATCATTGTGTCAGTGACGTATAAAGCACCGTACTCCACCTGCGCCAATGTGTTGCCGTTATACTAATCTAGTATAGGTATCATATAATCTAGATGTCTTGGTATAGGTATACTTACAGAACATATAGTGCAATTAGTGTCGCGGTGTATATGTTTTAAGATACTACAAATCCCGTATCCTACGAAAAAGGAAAACACCATATCATGGATTTTAGAACAGGGTTATATTTAATACTGTATCTATTGTCCGCAGTTTCTTCCAAACCATATTCTTCGTATATGAAAACAAATTGTGGATATAATGTGAGTATTACCAAATACGTCATATCATTTTAAATTGTCACTAACCTACTACTTATTGCATATATTAAAAATAAAGCCCATGTTTCATATACCTAATCTTATCAATAGTTAGTTTTAACAAAATTACTGCCTCCTGTTTGACATGCATTAATAGCATAATACACAAAATAATTAAGGTCGGAGCCCAGAAGCAACTGAATTCTAAATAATACGTCAAACATCTTTTAATTTTTTTTCTTCTTCTTTTCTTTTTCTATAGTTTAATTTATTATCATAAATTTTCTTGAATAAAATGGTGCTGCCCCGGATTTAGGATATTTCAGTATTATCATTTATCGTGTTTAAAATATTGTAATATGATATATTTTAGTTAACAGTATAAGATAGAACTGAATGGCTTATCTAAAACGTTTTAAAAAATTTAACTGTATTACTACTCAAAGTTTCAACCTTTGTTTCGAATTGCATTTTCAGTCTCGCTGGAAAATGCATGGCATGAAAATGCGATTAGCGATTACTAGATCAATTCTAAAAATTAAGTTGTTGATAACCAAAGATACAAGGTATTTTATTTTAGAGGTTGTCTTCGACCATGAGCTTGCCATGAAGAATTTATAAACTCTTGAATAGATGAATTTTATGTAGAATTAGACGGGTTTTCGATCTAGATCCATTTCACTGTACCTACCTGCATTTAGTATTTTATTGAGAAAAATTCCCATTATCGTCCCATGGTTATGGCGCCCCCTGCAGGACAACAAAGTTTCCGAGTTACAGCTGGTAGCTCTTATAAGTATAAAATATAAAGCAAAAGAGCTCAAATAATCTAAATTATATATTTTAATGCTCTACATACAATCACAGTCGTTTTTAAACAAAACCTACACCTATTCATTATCTGCTCTGAATATCTTTGAAAACAATTGGGCCACTTGATATTTCAGTGCTACTTCATTTAAATAGATTATAAAACACTTCACACATAGGTACACTAAAACTGTTTATTTTTGATGGACAATAAATTGTAACTAATTTTACTGATCTACTGATTTTATATTTTGTTTGCCTTACTTATTTAATTTTTAAACATTTTTTACAATGCATTTTGTTTTCTGCAAAAAAGAGAAAATATCAACTGATTTTACTGATCTACTGATTTTATATTTTGTTTGCCTTACTTATTTCATTTTTAAACATTTTTTACAATGCATTTTGTTTTCTGCAAAAAAGATAAAATATCAACTGTTGTTACTATTTTTAATATTAAATTTTTTAAAACATTACTACCTTTTTATTATTTAATTTTTTTAGATATTTTTACGACTGTCAATCTCCGCTTTTTCACTCGCATTCACTTCACTGCCGCATTTGCTACACAGTCGTATTTCCGTGAAATAAACGCCGCCTTGAAGTAAATGCGGCCGTCAAGTGGTCATTGACAAAAGCGACACTTTACAGTTGCTAAAAGATACGCAAAATAACTGTTTTTGTTACAATCGCCTAAAAAATAAGTTTATTTGTCTAGGATAACTTATTCCGTACAAACATATTTCACGAATATAATATTATCTTCTTCTATTGTACCTAACAAGTATTCTTTACAGTCATGCCATCGAGTAGATCCAAATAAAATAAATGTGCACCTTGTGCCACACTCGCACGATGATGTTGGCTGGTTAAAGACCGTAGATCAGTATTTCTATGGAAGTAAGATATAATGAAAACCATTGTTGTTCTTAAATAACATCGCTTAATTCATGTTTTAGGAAACATTAGTTATCAACGTGCAGGAGTTCAGTATATTATAGATTCAGTAGTACATGCTCTACAGGAAAATCCCGATAGGAGGTAATTTATTACACAACACGTAGATACTAACCGTAAGAATTAAGATTTTTCTGTATAAATTCTGAAGCGTTTACATATAAACATACTAGAAGACTGTTCGATTTATTTTATTGTTTATCATTTTATAAAATATAAACATAAGAATCATTCATAATCTCTTCAAAACAAAGTACTTCAATATATTCTCAAGTACCTAACCTACATAGGTTGTTGCTAAGTATTTTACATCTGAAATTAAAGTTTATAATCTTATGTTAAAAATTTCATGGAATGTACCGATGATCTCGAATGTACCTATTAGATAAATATTGTTTGAAATATTTTAATACATATTTTTAATTAATTTTGCAAAAAAATTGAGAAGTGCGTTAAAAGATGTTTTGTATAGAAAACTTTCAGTCGTCAGAAATTACAAATTCAACAATTTACAGATTCATTCAAGTCGAAACAGCATTCTTTTGGCAGTGGTGGAAACAGCAAGATGAAGACACAAGAAATATTGTCAAAAAGTTGGTAAATTCTGGGCAACTGGAAATAATCGGAGGAGCATGGAGCATGAATGATGAATCAGCAGTTAATTACCAATCCGTAATTGATCAATTTTCCCTTGGACTAAAGTAATTATGCAAATATTTCACATGTTATTAAAAAAAGAATTATTACCTATAGCAATATCTTAAGGAGTTCAACTTTAAACTCGGTAGCGGTTTCTTGATAAATTGTGATTTTTTGTTATACTGAATAGGATTTGGAAACGCTTGTCAAACCTCTCTCTCTAACTGCCCAAATGGGCAGTTATACGACGGATATAGTATTTCTTACGTTTTATAATCTAGTGAAATAGTAACTCAGTAAACTGAGTTTTAATCTATTCACCCTTTGCCAACTTGGAGCTTCAATGGATCGTTATCCAGTTAGTAACGAATATGATAACACAAAAAAGAGGTTATACATTGTGTCATAATAATAACAGTTACAGCTAAAATTATGTTTAAAAGGGCAAATGAATATGTTCAAAGCTACCCGATCGCTATAATTTATTGTTTAAGCATTGTACCAACTGCATCATAAAAAACATAACTTTTGTGACCCTGCCAGATCTTTTGTTTATAGCTGCGCTGAAGTTGCAACAACTACATTTCGATATCTTCATTTCATTGGTTGTAGAATTTCCCTGTTTTAAGCCCTTGAATAATAAATCTAAAATAACACTTTAAATACTAGGATACATAATGAGCGAAAAAGTATTTCACTTGGCAATATTTAATATTTTTTTAATATTCTACGTTTTAGAGTAATAAATGATACACTTGGAGAATGTGGAAGACCTAAGATCGGTTGGCAAATTGATCCGTTTGGACACACTAGAGAAATGGCATCTATTTTTTCTCAGTTAGGTTATGATGCTGTTCTGTTTGCGCGCCTCGACTACAGAGATGTGAATGAAAGACAGAAAAATCTTAACACAGAGTTTATTTGGAGAGGAAATCCTGATTTGGGTATGTTTTAATATAGAACATGTGTGTGTGTTTCTGCCATTATTTCATTTAGTAAAAGAAAGTTTTTGACTTTTTAATAAATGCGTAGTACTATTCCATAGATATTTTTTAAATTTCCATAAACATTCTCCACTGATTTTTTAAAAACTTTATGGAAATTTTATTGCAGGTAAAGCATCCGATCTATTTACAAGTCTCATATACAGATTTTACGATGCTCCTGCAACATTTTGCTGGGATGTACTTTGTGGAGACGAACCTATTATTGAAGATAAAGAAAGTCCAGCCTATAATTTGGAAAGAAGGGTAAACTTCTCATTTTATAAATTCTGTACCTTAAGCTCACGGACAAATTCGTGTCTTACTACCGATAAGGCTAGGGGCACACCTGAAAATAAAGCACATCCCCCCGCGCCCGCAGCCGAAACCCCAATCGGGGTTTACGGTGGTTATTGCAATACCGTATCCCGTTCACATTGTATAAGGCACAACATGACCCGCCCTGGTACGGGCCGCCAGCCCAACGAAACTGACTTCCTAATTATGGACAAGGTAACCCGAATGACGCGGTTCCACAAAGATCAAATCCATCTCCCCGTTGGGTCGTCAACCACTGCCCCGTCGAGACCAACCTACAGCTTACTGTCAGGTACTGCTCTACCAGCAGTGCGGGGGTCCACACCTGAACCCGACGTAGTACTCAATTCGGAGCAGAGTGTCGCGCTGCGTAGATCTAGCGACCTACTAGCAGTTCACTCTGTGCCCATTGCCCAAGCTCTGGAGAGTTCTTTTTCTCGCATAACCAACCATCTCGCTACTTATGTCGCCTCTTGCCGACTTCATTGTCACACCGTTGACACGTTTGATCAGTATCCGCCGGATTCCCGCATCTCTCAACTCAACGACCCCTGACCCACCTCAAATTATTTCCACTGCCACATCCGTTACCTCCACAGTGCGGTAGCATTGGGCAGTTAAACAGTGGTTGTATCGTTACCGACCGTGGGGTATAGCCACTACTCACCCGTGCTAGAAGGCCCCCCTCTGCCACAGCCAAAGGAAAACCTGTCGGGGTTCCTCTAGCAGTCCTCTTCCACACATTTAATACAACCATTTTCCATTCCCAAAGTGGTCTGGCCAGCATTCGGAAGTGCAGTGTGGTAGACATTCAACAGCAACTCATGTTAGGGAGGGTATTTTCCCACCGTTTGATGAGCATCCGACTTGGTCACTTTCGTGGATCCTCCGCCACACAATGGATATACTGCCGGCCGAATCTGTTACCCTATCCTTGGAATTAGGTATCGCGTCTGGCAGGGTTTTCGGGTAGACTCTGTGTGATCTGGAGTTTAAACCGACCTCACGAACAGTTTGAGCATGGTTAAGAATTTTTTGAAATTATAGTAACTTGCAGCGTGTTATTCGAAGTCGGACAATTAAGTTGTCGCGGTTTGCGTACTCTTATTGGTGTGTACTGAATTAATCTGACTTGTAAAGTGGATAAAGATACCCTTTATTAATATTGTTAAAGAAAAACTTTAATACATATGAGGGAAATAATTCCAACAATGACGAAATTGTGATAGGTCTTCAGGTACTTCAATTTCTTGAGATCTTCGGTAATTGGATCTAATAATGAATCTTCGAGGGTCCAAGTTGGATAAGAAAAATGGAGAAATTCCAATACAGCTGGTTGAAGATATCTTGAGAGGTTCAAGATGGTAACCAACAGAAGAGGGAATTTCTAAAGGATCTTCCTTGGACAAAATAACTGATTCTTGAGTGTTGACAACCGAAGGTAAAGTTGAAGAAGTCTGCTAGACTGGTGATGGAGGAAGTGGTGAAACTGATGTTGGAATCCTAGTATGATGTAGAATCGCTCGTAACGTGCTACGCTGTCTACTAGATTTGCTTGTTGCAGTTCATTTCTTCATAACATCAAGAAAGCTTAAATAAATGTATTATTATGGGAAGACCTGAGGAAACCTCTAGGTTATGTTGAAAGTAGTTAGGTGAGTTCACTCCAACTAAACTCTGAATGTTTATCCAATTTGCTTCGCTTTCTATATATAAAACTCAGATAATTAAAATTCTTTCATTGGTTGGTCCAAATTGATTTTCACCAATCACATTGCTGAAAATCTGTGTGGGAGGAGTCTATTTGTACAACGACTGAGCTTGATGGCACTTCATAGTGACACTTGCATTGCAATACAAACACTATGTTTCTATGCAGGTCAGCAGTTTGGTTTCCAAGGTATCTTCATACAAATATTACCCTGGCATCGGACTGTAGCCCCGATAAAGTAATATAGCTCATTGAATATAAACATTTTATCAATTAGCACGTAATCATATTCAAAGTAGTTCCCTTGGTACCACCTACAACGGCAGCACAGATTCTATCGCTCCTGATAACATTGTTGAAACATGTCTTTCTCTGGGTTGATCAGAACCTGAATAAAGAGTACCTGAATCTCTCTAATAGCATTGACTACCTTGGCTTATAAATATTGCACTATTAATGAACGATGATAAGTACCTACTAAGTTCTAAGAATATTTTACATTTACCAAATATCTGTCGTTTGTTCTCTTCCCGCATATATCTGATGAATCGTCACATATTATCAGTGATGATATAGTGAAAATAGTGGAAAGTGCAAGAAGAAGAAATATGCACTTGAGCAAGTTGCACGATTTATCGCTGCGTTTAATCGCTTCTTCTACGCTGTAGATACACCATACCTTAAATGTCGTTCATCAATTATTTGGTACCAGCTTCCTGGGTTGCGCTACATTCTGATCCGTACGAAATCCAGATGACCGACTTGAACGAGGTTTATCTTTGACATTGATCCAAAATATGCTTATATACTCTGTTCATAGGCTATCATCTATTGTTCTTAAGCTACTGTGTCTTTTTGTTGAATATCACAGAATATTACACTGAAATGCTGTACAATATTTCTTCTATTCTACATAATTCGCGACTGATTCGCGTAAATAGCACGAAATTTGCAGTGAACATACATGGTGAATTATATAAATTATAGAAACACGGATTTGCCTTGAGTAGGTATTGTAATTAAATCTCTGACTTCCTACGAATATAATTGTATGATTTACGAATTTCGTTGTTTTTCCACTTAATTATTGTATTTTTTACTTTTACAGGTTAACCAGTTTACTGATTACATTTTAAAACAAACACCTAATTACAAAACTCCAAATATCCTTATTACGATGGGCGGAGATTTTACCTATCAAGCAGCACCAATGTATTATAAAAACATCGATAAACTAATAAAGTAAGTAAAGCAATCTATGTAGGTACCTATACACTACCCAGCAGTTGAAAGTGAACGATAATTTCCCATTGTATTTGTACTTGACACTGTTATATTAATAAAATTTCAAATTTAGTAGGTAACTACGAAAAAATAATGAAAGATCGCGTCAAACTATGTAAATTTACCAAATTTGCATAAAGGTGGATTCGGAATTGGCGCCATATGCGGCATGCGGCACGCGGAAAAACGCATCTAACCAAGCACAGACTAGTAATAATAGTATATAAATGGTTCGATGCGGTTTACCGCGTGCCGCATGTCGCATGACGCGCGAATTGTGGATTAACCTTCACAAAACTTTTGCACTTTCAACTGCTGAACAGTTATTCATTGAATGTTTATAAAATAGTGACATTTTAGGGGATTCCAACAATTAAAAAACGATACATTTAATGTGATTTATTCTACACCATCCTGTTATGTTCATGCAGTAAACGAATATGCCAACTCTAATAATATGGAATTTTCGCTAAAAACAGATGACTTCATACCTTACGCTTCTGATAAACATACATACTGGACGGGATACTACACATCTCGTCCAAATTCTAAAAGATTCGAAAGGCAGGGAAACAACTTGTTACAAGTAAGTAATATAGGTACCCGTGTATCGTTTATTCAATTTCCAGCGAAAGAGTAACGTAATGTTTGTGTGTATAACCAACATTAAGTTACTAACACCATTTGTTATATATTTTGCCCAGTATGGCAGTTTCACCAAAAACTAAAATACAGGGTGATCAAAAATGATTGAACGTGCCGCTTCATACTGATTTTTTGTTGTCCGCTTACTTCTGCTGTCGGTACTTAAATAACCTTGGTAATTTCAGTGGTGTAGACATTGTAATTTAAATGACAGATGGAAATGACAGATGGAAAATAATGCGCAAGACACTGAACAGATGTAAGTATTGATAAACAACAGACTGTTTGACAAAACGGAATGCATTTTTGATAGTAATTGGACCGTCTAGCGGTCATGTGACCTTCAATCATTTTTGATCACCCTGTACAAAAAAACAATTAAAATCAAGGCTTTAGGCGTTATATGCCTAGAAACAATTGCACGAATTTGAATAGCAAAACAACAACGTTAGAATCGAAAAATGGTAAACGGAAACACCTAGTATTTGAGTAGAGCTGGGGTAGATACGTCGTTTAGGTACTAGGTACCTAAACGACGTATCTACCCCAGCTCTACTCAAATATAATATATTTGTGAACATGCATTAAAACAACTTTACCGAATTCTATTGATATACAGGGTGTCTCTAAAATATGGTGCCATAGCTTAACCACAGATTCCGGGGATTAAAATAAGACGATTTAACGCAACTTACCTCTATCCGAAATTGCTTCGTTAAAGCGCTATCGATCGCCAAAGATCTTCAAAAAATTTCTATATTTTTAAATAACAAAAGATTGTTTTTAGCTATTAGGATGAAATTTGGGATGTGATTCTTTACTGGAAAAAGGTGTCTTTTGACATCATGTTTTTGTTCAGAAGTGTCGCGTAAGTGGTCAAAGGTTGATCATCCACAGCCAAAGAAGCTCATATCTTTTTAACAGTTCAGCCAATAGTTTTCATTTTTTTTTACAGAGAGACATTCTTATTTCAAATATTTTTTGTCTCTTGTTTGATTTCGGTATCTGCCATAGTTTAGGCTGAAAAAATTATTTTGATTGGCTGCAGTGCATTTCTTAAAACAGATGTAGTAATCTAGTTGTCCCGTATGTTGAGAAACAAATCACGAAGAGACAATTTGATATAAAGTTTATTACTAGCAAGTATGTAAAGGGTGGCGCAAAATAATCTGAACCATTTCTGAATCAATGGTTCAGCTTATTTTGTACCACCGGTAAATTAATAGATTTACAGCAAATGCTCAATGTGACCACCATTTTCCCGGATGCAAAAGTTGATTCTACGCAAAAAATTGTCTCTTCGTCACTTATTTCTCAACATACGGGACAACTAGATTACTACATCGTTTTAAGAAATGGACCGCAGCCAATAAAAATAATTTTTTTCAGCCTAAACTATGAGAGATACCGAAATCGAACAAGAAGCGAAAAATATTTGAAATAAGAATGTCTCTCTGTAAAAAAATTTTGAAAACTATTGGCCGAACTGTTAAAAAAATATGAGCTTCTTTGCCTATGGATGATCAACCTTTGACCACTTACGCGACACTCCTGAATAAAAAAATGATGTCAAAAAACACCTTTTTCCAGTAAAGAATCATATCCCAAATTTCATCCTAATCGCTAAAGACAATCTTTTGTTATTTAAAAAAATAGAATTTTTTTGAAGATATTTGGTGTTGGATAGCGCTTTAACGAAGCAATTTCGGATAGAGGTAAGTTGCGTTAAATCGTCTTATTTTGATCCCCGGAATCTGTGGTTAAGCTATGGCACCATATTTTAGAGACACCCTGTATACTAATGGAGAATGCATCTTTTATCCAATCTAAGAAATCTTAAAATAATAATTTGTTTCAGGTCACCAAACAGTTAACAGTATTTGGGAAGGTCGTAAATCAAGACTTTTCTAATGACATCACTAAGCTGAAAGAGATAATGGGAATAATGCAACATCATGATGCTATCACTGGTACTGAAAAACAACATGTCACAAATGATTACGTTAGACTGTTAACAGAAGGCATGTCTCAAGCTGAACAAAATGTGGGCCAGATAATTTAGTAAGATTTAATTCTCTCTTCTTTGATTGCGCCTATCGCCTACTTACTTGTTAAACTACTTGCGTGTAACAACAAAAACGAAGTCATGTATAGAAGTAACTGGCAATACCTATAGACGTGCAAATTAATGAATCGAGTGCAATAAATTAATAATTAGTTACTTCTAATACTTCAATATGTCTAATAGCGAAACTAGCCAAACACATGCGTGCATAATACTTAATAATGAAGCCATCAGAGTGATGTGATATATTGTCAAAGCATCTTATATTGCAATTAGCAATTCTTTCAATGTTCTTCCCATCAGAGTAAAAACTCGTATTCTGTAAGAATTCCCATACCACTGATGGGGTATTATCAACCGCTTCCGGAAAGTTCACCGAAAACAATTCACCGAATAGAAAAATCACCGAAATACAATTCACCGAAATACAATTCACCGAAAAGACAATTCACAGAATCTTTCTGAATGTGAAGGAAAGTTACAATGTAAAAAAGTTGCATGTAAATTTACCCCAAATAACGGTGGCAACTTTTCTACCACCGTTATTTGAGGTAAATTTACTTTGAAGAGTAATTTTCACGTGTAGTAGTAAAATTACCTCTTTGACAAAAAAAATTTTCATGTGACAAAATTACACTATACAGTGTAAATGATTCAAAATATATATTATACATTAATTTAAACGAAACTTCTAGAGGAAAACATGCTCGTTCAGTATTACAACAAATTTTCCAAGATTCAGGAAGAACAGAGGTCCACACTAATTGCACTTATTAATAATCTTGTAAAACATAATTATCTTTAAAAGTACACTATAATGTGAAAATCTCACTCATTGGTATAAAAATACATCAAAATCGTGTACTATTACACCTAGCATATGCAAATTTACATTTTTATTTAGGAACTTTTACTTCGATTTAGTGTAAAGGTACCCTTTTAGTAAGAAAAACGTAAAAAGTATGCCTATCCCTAGAGTAAATTTACCCATTATAACCAACTTGGTGTAAAATCACAAACATATTTCGGGTAAATTTCCTGATTTTGTTACATTTTACACCCGTAACATTACACTTATTTGTTACAGTGTATACAATCTCATCCATTTCGGTGAATTGTCTTTTCGGTGAATTGTATTTTGGTGAATATGTTTTTCGGTTAATTGTGTTTCGGTGAACTGCCTTTTCGGTGAATTGTATTTCGGTGATTTTTCTTTTCGGTGAATTGTTTTCGGTGAATTGTTTTCGGTGAATTGTTTTCTGTGAACTTTCCGTGACCCATTATCAACAAGGCAATCATCCCGCTGAACCAAAACTTTCACTCAGTATGACCACTGTTATTTGACAATTATTCAATTTTGATCAAGATTCGGACTATTTCGATTTCCTTTGATAAAAAGTATATATACAGTGTGTCCCAAATAGAGTAGTATTGCATGGCTATTTATCTTTCTTATTAATAAAGATACAAATTCGGTTAAATGGGCAATGTTGTGCAGTTTTTCATGCTGGTTTAGATGCTGCTTAGAGAGATCAAAGATTCCGAACCCTTCAAAAGATATCCGCAGAAAACCAGAAAATCCATTTTTCGAAAAAGTCGATTATTTCGCTTATTATAAAAGTTACAGAAAATTGTTTTATACAAAAGTTACTTGATTCATTAAGATAAATAAAATTATGTTTACAAAAAAAATATCACAAAGGCCGTTTTCGAGATATTGATAGCAACTTTCTTATTTTAAATGGGCGCCATCTTGGATTTTCAAATGAATAAATTGCATTTTTTTTTCTGCATTCAACGATGTATAACAATCTATGTTAAAAATAAAAAATAACGGCATACGTAATAGTTTTTGTATTAAATAAAGTAAGCCATGAAAACAAGTGAATTTTAACAAAAAAAACTTCGAACAAAATGTATTTACAGTTATTAACGATATTTACAATAAACGTTAAATCTACAATAGCTAATTTTAATCACTGTAAATGTTCAAAATGTTGGCCATTGTCAAACATAACTGGCATCTTTTCAAAATACTTGCAGTAACTTTACGTAATGTATTGCGATTAATACTATTAACACTTCTTGTCCAGATTCTTCCAAATCGTTAACATTGTTGTAATTAAAATTACTACCATACACTTTATTTTTTATCGTACCCCACAGAAAAAAGTCAAGAGGTGTTAGGTCTGCCGACCTGGGTGGCCATCTACTAAGTGTGTTAGTAGCTATCACTCTGTTATTAAATCGGTGATTTAGTAACAAAGATGCAAGTTATGTTTGGCTAACAATGGCCAACATTTTGAACATTTACTGTGATTAAAATTACCTATTGTAGATTTAACGTTTATTGTAAATATCGTTAATAACTGTAAATACATTTTGTTCGAAGTTCTTTTTGTTAAAATTCACTTGTTTTCATGGCTTACTTATTTATTTAATACAAAAACTATTACGTATGTCGTTATTTTTTATTTTTAACATAGATTGTTATACATCGTTGAATGCAGAAAAAAAAATGCAATTTATTCATTTGAAAATCCAAGATGGCGCCCATTTAAAATAAGAAAGTTGCTATCAATATCTCGAAAACGGCTTTTGCGATATTTTTTTTGCAAACATATTTTTGTTTATCTTAATGAATCAAGTAACTTTTGTATAAAACAATTTTCTGTAACTTTTATAATAAGCGAAATAATCGACTTTTTCGAAAAATGGATTTTGTGGTTTTTTGCGGATATCTTTTGAAGGGTTCGGAATGTATGATCTTTCTAAGCAGCATCTAAACCAGCATGAAAAACTGCACAACATTGCCCATTTAACCGAATCTGTATCTTTATTAATAAGAAAGATAGCCATGCAATACTACTCTATTTGGGACACACTGTATAATAATGTTAATGCTCAATATTTCACTTTACATAATTTCTGTGGACACTGGATACTACTATAATAAATTGTAGCGACTGTGCGGTATATTCTGAGTAGTAACAAGCAACCGGTTATGTCGGCTTTTATTTGAATACAAATCTAACAACGAAATATACCTACTTTTTTTTCGACGTTTCACCAACTGTCAATTATCCGACACAAAACATCGTATTAACATGGGTCCTACTAGAAGGAATGCTTAAATTCGTTTCGCATAATTATAGATATTTCACCAACTAACTAGAATGAGTTATTTCTATGCAAATAGATAATTTGCTACCATCGATTAAACGAAACTATTGAAAATGCAATCTTTGAATTGTTTGGTACCTATCTCCTTAGTATGTCTGTTTATAAAATATAAGTTTGTTAATCTAAGGAAGTTTTCAACTGGTGGAAATATTATTAATCATATGTGATTGCAATATTATAAAGTCTTAATCAAAATCATAAAACTACTTCAATGTAACACCAGTAAACTGCGAAATGAAAACTAATTATATTTATCTTACAATTTTTTATATTATAGGTCATCACGACGTTGTAATATAAATATAACTAATAATTCCCTAACTACATTTCCATAAAATGTAAAAAGTGGAATGGAAAATAATTTTGCATCAGGGTATGCGGAGAAAATGCAACTATGTTTTAAACACAGATTCTTCGCATCACAATTTTATTAAAGTGGAAATTCTTTTTTTTCTACGACCTTACACATGGCGTCGTTACTCGGAAAATTAACCTTTTCATTAGTGGATCAAACATGAATGTTAGCTCCATTAGAGTTCTGTAAAAGCCGTGAGTAAAAACTTAAGCGATAGTGGCGCCATCTACCGATAGAACGTCAAGACTACAAAAGAAACCTGCATAACCAGAACCCTAAAATTCAATTCTTTTTTATTTTCGAGTTTTTTTAAGTAACTGGGGGGTGGTCGTAGAAAAAGTAGTGTTTTACCCGTATGAAAAGACTCTTCACATGCACGTGTTATTGCAACATGCGGAATGTTGCAATTAAAACATTCACCCGCAAAGTATATTATACTTGTAAAACAGTATGTAGGTACCTACTAAGTATTTACTGTCTGACACTGACAAGCAATATTGAAAGTAATGTCGTAAACGCTTAATTTTTCATGGCGTGGAGAATTTATACTATTATTCAATTTAGTATGCAACAAGAATGAGGGTATTCTTTAATAGTCAAGAGAAACTTCATTTCTCGCATGAGAATTGATCAACTAGCAGGAAAACGGCCTTAGATTGGCTCATTTCTTTATCACATGTTAAATTTTTGTGGAAGTTGTTTGACAGCTACCAAACTACGGTGCGCTACACAATAGCAGTTTTGGCCTACTGTCCTTGAGTTTTGGCTTGAGATACTAGATTTTGTCGACTCCTACTATCTATACTCCTATAGCCAACTATACCTACGGGAAACAACGCCAAATCGTACGTTTGGGCAGTACTAGAAATTTGCCATCCAAGTCTAATGACGTTTAGTACCTACTTGTATTCTCTGGTGGAATGGTTTAACCATCGCATAGTTTATCCCCAAACATTCCATTAGTACGCTTTGTTTTTGTAATAACTTGAGACTAAATACAATGACATCATAGTATTTCCAAAATGACGGAATAAAAACATGCTACGTTATTATTTGAAATACTGAGTAAAAAAAAATTAACGCCTTTTATGCTATCCTAATAGGTACCTAATGTCCGAGTTATTCTTAGTTAAAAATGTACATTTAGTTTTCTTATGCTTTGGATAAATCTGCAAACATAATCAATTTAACGTTGATTATTAAAAAGTTACATGAAGTTTCGAACTGCATCATTTTTGTATTGCTGCTGCTTATAGTACTGAAGACATTATTCTTCCTGGTAAACACCTACCCACTAATATTATCTTAATATGGTGCAACATCATTGCTTTATTGCCAATCAATAGCAAACATATGCATGTCCATTTTGTTCATATTATTAAACTATTTACTAAAGTTATTGTCCAATGAATAATGTCGTACAACAATACATTACTTTTGAGATAAGAATCGGTGCATGTATGAAATGTTGCCAAGTTTAATAAACTTGAAATAAGAATAAACAAATGAAGAAACTAATGATATTAGAAATAATCAATAAATTTTAACCATAGAATGGGGTATTCCTCTTTCCGCCAAAATATTATTCTGCGAAAAACTCGCGGATGATGATTGATCATCTGATAGTTTTTCATTAATGAATGCTATGTTATGCTAAACATTGTTACATATTTCAGTGATCTCTTGCGTAAAAATATCTCATTCGAACACATTCCTTTATCATCCTGTTTACTGGCAAATATAAGTAACTGTGAAGCTTCAAATGCGCAACGTTTTGTAGTCGCTGTCTACAACCCTCTAAGTCGCAAAGTTTCATCGTATATTCGCTTACCTGTTACATCTGTTAACTTTAATATCACTGGGCCTGATGGTAATGTATTGTTAAAAAAATATTTCAAAATTAAAAAAAATATTTTATGTTATAGGCGATGTAGATTATCAACTAGCTCCAAGTATTGATAAATTTGACAACGTTCCAGGAAAACAGGCTTCCCCATATGAGTTAGTATTTCATGCAAAAGATTTACCACCTTTAGGTTTAAAGCATTACTATGTGGAAGCAAAAGATATGTTCTGGAGTGAACCAGATCTAATTCAACCCGAAGTAGACAAATACAGTTTGGGAACTAACGTAAGTATTGTAACTATTGATAGACGTTTCGTGAAATAGCGCGTAACTCAATGAGTCGGTACTACAGACGTTGGTCACAAATAACCCCGTGTTAGATTCCTTGAAACTTTTTAAGGAAATTTTCAGTCTCTTGGTCCTAAATGAGTACCTAGGGGCAATAACATACTAGCCACACTTATCTTCCTAAGCCTTAGTCATAATTGCAACTATCCTACAATTCTCTAAAGTTACGTTTTAAGGGACAATTAAAGGTCGCAAATACAATTTCATCTTGAGGTATAATTTTTCGGTATTTTTAGGTTTCCGGTTTTGATTTAAACCCAACAACTGGATTTCTAAATAGTGTTACTTTAAACGGTCAAAGAATACCCGTAAAGCAGCAATTTATGTTCTATAGAGGAGCAAATGGTACCAACGTAAGTCCAGAAACAAGAGCGTCTGGTGCATACATATTTAGACCAGCAGCAGAATATCCAGAAGCCGAACTTCTCAGCAGTAAAGCTGATATCAAAGTCTATTCAGGAAATCTATTCGATGAAGTTCATCAAACGTTTAATAGTTGGGTTAAACAAATAATACGTATATATAAAGAAGAAAATCATATTGAATTTGATTGGCTTGTTGGACCGATTGAATTTCGGTAGGCATGTGCATATGTTCTAAATTTTAATTACATTTTCTACTATTTTAGCAACAACCTAGGCGTAGAAGTTGTATCACAGTTCATTACTAATTTAAATTCATCAAAAACGTTTTACACCGATTCTAATGGCCGTAGTTTAATACAGCGGATTCGCGATTTCCGTCCAACTTTTACCTATACTAACGAAGAACCAGTTAGCGGAAATTATTATCCTATTACTTCAAGAATTGTTTTACGAGACGAAGAACAAAATTTAGAATTTGCAATTTTAAATGATAGAGCTCAAGGAGGGTCCAGTTTGAAAAGCGGCGAGGTGGAGTTAATGGTGAGTCACCATCACCAATTCAGATTCCATAATGATTAGCATTTCTTTCTAGGTACATAGAAGACTTAAGAATGATGATTTATTTGGCGTAGGAGAAGTTCTTGACGAACAAGAATTTGGCAAAGGCGTCGTAGTGCGAGGACACCATTATCTTGTATTAGGTACTAACACTGGTAAGTATTATTATTGACATTAACATCCATTGGATTCTTACTACCGTTTAAAGGCTAGGGACGCACCTGGCAATGAAGCATATCACACCCCCCCCTCCGGCATTTCTCCTTCGGGAACGCCGACTGAGTTATGTAACGGTCAGCTACTCGCCCGGAGTATAAGGCGGTCAGTTGGGCAAGGCCAATACCAATGCCCGCACTGGTCGGGCCGCCAGTCTAACTCTGATATCCTAGTTTGGTGAAGGCACACCCGAGGAACCCAGTCCCACGTGACTGGGCCCTCTCCCCGTACGGGTCGTTAACCACTACCTCACCGAGACCAACCTACAACTGTCAGGTACCGCACTGCGAGCATTTAAGATTTCAGGCAGTGTGGCGGACTTAAACCTGACCCCGGCGTACTCAATTAGACGCAGAGTGTCGCGTTGCGTATATCTCACGACCGTGTCTGGACACTTAATCACGCGACAGTTAATCATAGGACACTTAATCATCACTTAATCACGGACATTTAATCACGCCGACTCGACAGTTAATCACGCGGACAGTTAATCATGCGGACATTTAATATCAGGGACATTCAATCACATGGACACTTAATCACGCGGACAGTTAATCACGCGGACACTTAATAACATTTTTGAAATTTCGCAGAGTTCAGAGTAGGTATACGGGTTTTTAACGAACGAAAAGTAGCCCCCCTTCAGTATCTTCCAAAACTCGTTTTTGCTTGGAAAACGCCAAGACATGTCAACAAAGACAGCAAGGGGGACATCTTTTTACGTAAAATCCGGACGTCTGTCATCAACCCCCCAGCCGCCTCAGGTACGAAAATTTGTGCACATGGGACCCAGGTTAGTTGCTCTTAGCAGTTAATACATTTAACAACTTGCACGACATGGTGATGGCCACTGCAGTGTGTGTACAGTGATGGACAGAAGTAATGTCACTCGGAGCCTAACGCTTATATAACCTCTTTAACGAGTTACAGTAAGCTGCGACAAGCGTTTTCTTGCTACCTGCGCTATTTGGGACCAGGCCGGCTTTGGGCTTGTTTATTGGAAGTATATTTATTGCAGATTCAAGTATAAAAACCATGAATACCAGTTGTCGTACTTGCAGCGTTAAAGAGCTGTACGAGCATCGATATTTCTTATTTATTTGAATCATTTGCACCTGTTAATCGCTTTAAGGTGGAGTGTAAAATGAAAAACAGTCAACGAAAATCGGAAAAACAATTTCATCCTAGATATACTAAGATTTAATTTCTGTTTATTAAATAAAGAAAAAGAGGTAGTTTTTCTTGTTGACTACACTACAACAAGAATTATAAATTATAAATTACTTTTGATGCCACTACAAGTATCGGATAATGTAATTTATCGAGTTGTGATTGGAGCAAAGTTACAGGCTTTAGAATAGAAACGTGATTTTATTAGTTTTTTAATTATAAATGTATCTTCTATGTTATACCTGCACTACGGCGGGCACCAACTGCTAATGTCATATACAGCGTTAATACTAAGTCGTTACACCCGAAAATGGCGGTTAGAACTCATTAATACAAACAACTTTTTTAAGTTCCAGTTTTTGATTTGGGACCTCTATTCGTAGTTATTGGATTTCTTTTGTTTTTTAGCAATCGTAATAACACCCTCATTTTAAGAAATATTTCAAAAAACGAATGGTTTTCAAAATGAGCTTTCGGTTCTCTACAACATTTGTATTTACAGTAAGTTATTTTATATTTTTTCAAATAACAAATTGGCGGCCGACCAAAAATTTCAAATCACAATATTTTGATAACCACCCCGTAGATTTTTGAAAAGAAAATTTTTTAAAAATCCTCAAAGTATCTGTAGATTCTTCGAGCTTGCTGTGCATTTCGCCTTGCGTCCCCAAAAACCAAAAGCATGTCAAGAAGTTCAGTGTTTTGTTAATTACCTATCCGTTTTAAAACGTATCTCGATCTCTGTTCTATGCACTATTCTAATTGTTTTTTTGTTTGTTGTTTTTAATAGCAGAAAGCTATTTCGATCTAAATTGTTTTTAATTTGTCTATACTTTACATAATATGCTCTTCTGTAATTTATTTAAATAAAGACCCCTTTTTTACGTAGATAGAAAAAAATATTTTAGACAAATGTTGTAGTAGATAATTTGAGGATTTTATTTTCAAAAATCTATGTAGTGGTTATTAAAATATTGTGATTTGAAATCTTTGCTCGGCCGCCATTTTGTTATTTGAAAAAATATAAAATAACTGTAAATACAAATGTTGTAGAGAGCCGAAAAGCTCATTTTGAAAACCATTCGTTTTTTGAAATATTTCCTAAAATGAGGGAGTTATTACGATTGTTAAATAAACAAAAGAAATCCAATAACTACGAATAGAGGCCCCAAATCAAAAATTGGAACTAAAAAAAGTTGTTTGTTTTAATGAGTTTTTAAAGATGAACCTTTGAAACCTGTATTAGGTACAGTTTGCATTCCCAAGATTGAACAATGCTAAAAGGGTTGTAATCTTAAGGGAATTACACAATACACCATAATCTGTCGCCCCTTTATGTTATTATCCTCTGCCGCACTTTACATTTTTATTACCGGTAAAGAAAAAGCCGCAAACCGTTAGAAGAGAAGTGGTAGTGCACCTTACTCCAAATAACAATTACATTGTCATTGCGTTTCCTTATGTTCCAATGGCCTATATAGAAAATAAGTACTTGCCAAATAGGACATAATATTAATTCAATTATTGTAATAACTGCAAATACACTCGATTCTTATTTAACAATTGGATAATTACTAAAATATGCGACATTCGATGCCTACTTTATTTAAATCTATAACTTGAAAATTTTTCAATAGTTAGGTATTGGAATGATCGATAAAAGTAAAAGATACAAACAAATGAGAAATATCGAATCTCGTACAGCTCTTTTACGGTCAAGTATGACAACGGGTATTTATGGTTTCTGTTTAAATCTCCAATAAACATTTCAAATATATGAGGCCCAAGTCCGGTTCGGTCGCAAAGAGCGGCAGGTAGCAAGAAGACTTGGCACAAGGACGCGTGTCGCAGCTTACTGCAACTCGTCTAAGGGGTTGTATAAGCGTTAGGCTCCGAGTGACATTACTTCTGTCCATGACTGTACATGGTACGAAAAACGCAGATGGGGTCTAGAGGTTAGTTGCTCTTAGCCGTTAATACATATAAGAACTTGCACGACATGGTGATGGCCACTGCAGTGTGTGTACATGGTACGAAAAACGCAGCTGGGGTCTAGAGGTTAGTTGCTCTTAGCCGTTAATACATATAAGAACTTGCACAACATGGTGATGGTCACTGCAGTCTGTGTACATGGTACGAAAAACTGTGCACATGAGGTCTAGGTTAGTTGTTCTTAGCAGTATAAGAAATTGGACGAAATGGTGCGTCCTCCTTGCTGTCTTTGTTGACATGTCTTTGGGTTTTCCAAGCAAAAAATAGTTTTGAAAGATACTGAGGGGGGCTACATTTCGTTGAAAAACCCGTATATCTACTCTGAACTTTGCGAAATTTCAAAAATGTTATTAAGTGTCCGCGTGATTAACTGTCCGCGTGATTAAGGCCCGGTTGCACCAGTTACACTTAAGTAATAAGTGTCCCTTAAAAGTTTAATTGCTATAGATACAACTCTTGCTAACAATTATATCCATGGGAATTAATTTTTTAAGTGACACTTATTATTTAAGGGGAAGTGGTGCAATTGGGCCTTAGTGTCCATGTGATTAATGCCCGATTGCACCGTCGTCACTTAAATTTTAAGGGAGCCTTAAACGGAGACTTAACTCAAAACGGATTGCACCGCGTACAAATGGTCCTAAGCTTCCCTTAAATTTTAGCCGCCGATGTCGGCCGCTTAAATTTTAAGGCTCCCTTAAAACAACGCAGCGCATGCGTAATTTGGATTTTATGTGGCAGCTACCGCAGTAACAACATAACCTAACTTTCTCTTCGAATTTGTTTGTATTTATATATTATTAGTTACGTTTAGGTAAGTCTCGATACTGTATACGTTTTTTAATATCGTAAATGATATCTGATTTGGTATTTATGTCCTCTCACTCGTTTGCATATTCATAATAAACGTGAAGTTCGTTACTATTGGCCTAACCTAGTACTATCACCAGTGTAACTAGACCTCATCATTTTAAGCGAGCCTGGCGGCGGTGCAATGCAATTCGATTTTAAGGGACACTTATATTTAAGCTCACCTTAACTAAGGGACGCTTAAATGGCAAACGGTGCAATCGGGCATAAGTGTCCTATAACCCTCACGACATACTACCAAATCACGCTGTGCCCACGTTCGACTTCTGGTCAGCTCTCTTTCCCTGCTTAACTCCTCGCTCCTCATGTCGTCAATTGTCGACTTCATTGTCTATACAATTGAACACGTTTGATGAGTCACCGTCGAGGCCGCGCATCTCTCTACTTGCGATCTCTACCCTACCTCACATTAATTCCACTGCCACATCCGTTACCCCCAGGGTGCGGTATTATTGGGCAGTTAAACAGTGATTCTATGGGTCCCGACCGTGGTGTCTAGCCGTGACCCACTCGTGGCGTCGGAGCCCCCTCTACCACAGCACACGGGAGGCCTGTCAAGGTTGCTTTGGCAATCCTCTGCCACACAGTTATACAACACAAGCGCTTGCACGTTCCCCAAGTGGTCGGAGCAGCATTCCTGGATGTTTTATCGGTAGGTCTAGTGTGGTTCTCATACACCTCCAGCTCATGTCTGGGAGGCTACCCTCCCATCGTTTGATGAGCGTCCGTCGAGGTCACTTTCGTGGGTCTTCTGCCACACACGGATATGTCTGCCGGGCAAATCTGCTGCCCTGACCTTGGGATAGGGTATCGAGTCCGGCAGTTTTTTCGGGTAGGCTCTGTGTGGCCTGGGGCCTATCCCCATATATTAACATTAACAGCAAGTCACAATTCTCACTGAAAGGATAACAACTTGTTCTAATAAATACAGTGAAGTTCTGCTATTTCTATTTTAGGAAAATTCCGCTGCCTAATCATGCTCATCATATTAATTGTTTTCATTTTATTCATGCTAAAAGTATTTATTCGTAGGCAATAAATCATCTGCCGCACAACAACATATATTGAAGCAAGACAAACTTATGGCCCCATGGGTGTTCGTAGGAGAAACTACCAAATCTTTAGAAGATCTTAATCGGCAATTCAACTTTAGGGTAAACCAAAACAAACTTCAAAACCATTTATCATAGGCTATAACATAACTATTATTAACAGTTTTCTGGTCTCACAAGATCTTTGCCAGATAATGTCCAAATCTTAACCCTGGAGAATTGGAGTAACAATACATTGCTATTGAGATTAGAACATGTGTTTGAAAGCAACGAAGATCCTAATTTATCACAAGCTGTTACTATTAATTTAAAGGTTTGTCTTGTCTCACTTCTAAGCAGTAATATCATATAATTAATAGGAATTAGTACACCGAATGAATAAGCAATATATCGCATATTTTTAGGATCTCTTCACATTGTTTGAAATAACATCCATACATGAAACCACTTTGGCTGGCAACCAATGGTTAGAGAACAACACACGATTGAAATGGATGACAACTAACGATAAAGTTAATAATTCTGGAGATAAAATTGCAGATGAAGATAATGATTTGAATATTACCTTAAATCCTATGCAAATACGCACCTTTATAATAGGCATAAAGAACTATCATCGAGCAAACGAGGAGTCCCTTTAAGAAGAACGTTATTCTGGTTATTTTAAAAATTGTACTTACTGTTCAGATAAATAAATGAATATTCAAACCCTAAACATCCAGCTTGACTGATCCTACCTTAAGTTCTCGCATCCTCCACACCTTGATTAAAAGTTCTTCTAAACTGCGGTGGGCACCATTTCTACTGTTAAAGTTGCATATACGTATACCATGCATAAACCGGGAATAACATGCCTATTCTGTATCCTTTTCGTAACGTCATAACTAATCGTTACGGATAGAAATTCGTAAACTTTGAGATTTCGAATTCGTAACAAGATCGTAGAATTGATCGTTCGAATTCGTTAGGATCTCAGTTTTTGAACGAAAGTGTCTGACCTGTCGTTGAGCGTTTAAGCGATTCGTTAAAACTTTGGTCTTTTCGTATTTTTTGAATTGTCATTATAATAAACCTAAAAAATCTTTATAAATCGTTTGTGTGGTTTTTTGTAATACGCGTTTTATAAATCAAACATTGTGTAGAGAAATGGACGATAATTTCGTACATTTGTTGATAGCTATTGAAGAAGAAGCAAATATTAATAGGTACCTAAGTGGATTATTGTATTTGATGTAAAACTGAAATGAATGACTTTTAGAGAAAATTTGCGTATTGGTAATCGTCTTCTACCGGATACAAGTCAGCCTTTTAATTTATCGGAAGAAAATTTTATTAAACTCTTCAGACTTTCGCCACAGCTGACTAGAAATTTGTGGGATATTTTAGCCCCACATTTGGACAGTGAAAGAGTCACCGCCATTCCATCGACACTGAAAATTTTATCGGCACTCTTTTTTATGCCCATGGCTCTTACCAAAAGTCTGTGGGTATAAGTTATTTATTTGGTCTGAGTCAATCAAGTGTTAGTCGGTGCATAAAGATTGTTTCAAATGCATTTTACGATCATTTGCTGCAAACCTGGGTGAAGTTTCCTACCACTGAGCAGGAAAAGTTTGAATTTAGCGGTGTAATCGGTGCTATTGATTGCACACATGTAGCCATAGTTGCTCCTCCTGCCGAAGATGAACAATTTCCTGGGCGTGTGTATATAAATCGCAAAAGTTATCACAGTATTAACGTTCAACTAATATGCGATGCTGACCTTAAATTGTTGGGAGTTAATGCAAGATATCCCGGATCGGTTCATGATGCCGCTATCTGCTCCTTAGTTTTTTGGGGGCCACTGCCGCAGGAATTCAACTGATTCCATGCCTCTTCAACGGCATTGGGGTTAGTTGGATCATTTTTATTTGTTCTGAAGGCCACATTACCCTTTAGCATTTCCACATAAAGTGATTGCTGTATGGTTGTGACCTTCGCAGAACGCTTGCGTATATTGTTTTCAGCGATCGCAGACATTTCAAAAAAATTAACTTAACCCTTATTCAAACTGGTGCTGAACATAAATGTCAAATGCATTCTCCCGCGATGCCACTGGATGACACTACTATCTAAATGTTGCACTATTCTAGATAAAAACATTCGTTATTTCGTTACGATTTTTGTTCGAATCGACCGTGAACGACTTCGTTGAGGGGCTCGTACAGAATTTGGTTTCCAACGAAAATCGTTTAACTTCGGTCAACGATTTCGTTAGTAACTAAAATCGTTCACGTAACGAAGTAGGATACTGAATAGGGCTGTAAAAGTGTACAGTGGTCGACAATCACGAAACTTGCGCGAAAAGTTTACACGGATCTAAACGGGTGCGAGTTTCTGGCCAATCAGATAGTTGCACAAAGTTTGGCAAGTGTCAAAGTCAAAAAATTTTAGTCAAATTCGACTAGATTACATAAATATACTATAGGTACAGTCATTAGTCGAAATGGTTGGACTAACGAAAGTTACGTGAAACGTTTCCGCCTACTTTGCACCGGTTTAATTTTAACAAGCGAATTGGTTCGAATCCACTACATAGTTAGAAGAGGGGCCATATGACAATACCAGTTTTTTTTAAATATAATATAAGCTGAATCAACCATCGTATTTCTTATTACAAATATTAAACATTAAATATTAAAGTGCCCCCCCCCGTTCAGTGTATATCAAATTTAAAAAATGAGAACAAAGAGCCTCAAGGTGGCGCACCTTTCGTTAATCACACCAACGACTCGACTCGTTACTGAATACTGAATCCAGCTGTTACGATGTAATCTGACAAATGAAGACCTTTGGTTCTCGGAAACGATTCCATGGGGGGGGGGGTAAAACCAAAGCGGGTCGTCCAAAATCAAAAAGACGTTTTCTCAGATCCAATAGAAGCAACATAAACCTGGGACGTTTTGCCACTGTCTTCCAGACCAAAGTTACAGTAATACTGACCATGCTGCAGAGGTCTATACAAATAGGAGTACCGTTAGGGAACAGCCTATTTTACCATTAGGCGCGTGGCTAGGGCCCAATGACAAGAAAGGCCCGAAATGGACAAAGACAAAAAATGCCATTTTTTTCTCATACTACAGAAAATGTATCAACTGTTCCACAGACTAAATTGGAAGATCTCGAGATCAATATCAATTACTGTAGAGGTAAAAGTTGTAACAACGCCTCTAATATGTCTGGGAAATAAAACGGGCTGCAGGCAAAAATAAAAGAAAAGTCGAAATCTGAACATTTTTGTACCATATTCTAGTCATTCTTTGAATTTAGTTGGTAATAGTGCTGCCGAAAGTTGTTCAGAAGCAGCTAGGTATTTTGAAAATGTATAATGTTTATACAATTTTTTTCGGCATCTAATATTCATAGATGGAGTACAATTCAAAAATAGCTAAAGATGCTAAAACCTAAACCACCAATGGTTAAAAATGTAATACGAGATGGTCGGGACCAGATGTTATAAAATCTATTACTCTTGATTTTAATGAGTTACAATTAGCTTTAAGACAGCTAAATGAAGATTCAAATCAAGAAACTTCAACCAGAACAGAAGCAAGAGATTTACTTCGCAAACCAGAGACGTTCGAATTTACCTTCATGACGATAATTTGGAAGAGAATTTTGGACAGAATCAATGCCACCTGCAAAACTTCGGAACCACTTTAAGTGCAGCTTGCACACTGTACAATGGTTTAATTGAATTTGTAAAGCACCATAGAGAACAGTTTGAAGAAATAGAAGGAGCCAAAAAATTGCAACCAAATACCTTTTATAATGATGAAATTGGAGGAAAGACTGCTTGGAATTAGTCGAAAGCACAATCATTCATGCACTCAGTTGAAACCAAACCGTGAAGTAAACAAATGTTGAGGCTATACTATTATCAGCATCAATAGAAGAATACTAGCTCAAACTCTCAAGTTTTGTGCGGGGGTGACATAGAAGAATGGATTCGCACAATTCATTCGTATCATTTACTTACATTTTTTTCTTCCTTGCGTGTGGTCATTCTGCCCACTGCACCGCGGCCAGAATTGACCTATTGTGCCCCATGTAGAATTAATCTTCTTCAAGTAGCCCTGTGTCTTTGGTAAAGTCCAAGATGTCCTTGGGGGAGATGACCTTGAGTTCGTGTGTTTCCAGGAAGGGAACTCCAAATCTTTTCAATCTTTTCGCAGCCAATGCATCGCATTGGCAGAATATATGTGATGGAGTTTCATCTTCCATATCACACGCTCTGCACGTTGGGTCATTTAGTATCCCCAATGTACTGAGGTGTTTTCTCATCTTGCAGTGTCCTGTAAGAAGACTAGTTAGTAGTTTTATGTTCCTCCTGTCGAGCTTCAGGATTTCCTCTGTGTAATCTCTGGATGGATCTCGAGAGTAGACTTCCATTGACAGTAGAGCTTTCAGAGCAGCCTGACTGTCTGTCCTGAAGAGGATTTGTTTATTTTCATAATTTCTTCCCACCATATCGTGTGCACAGGTGGTGACAGCGACGAGTTCAGATTAGAAGACAGTGGTATAGCGGCCCAGATTTATGCTTATTTCATGTCCTGTGCCTTCTTCAAATGCCCCTGCTCCAGTTCTCTCCCTCATCTTGTAGCCGTCTATGTACCATATGGTGCGGTAGCGATCTGTTTTTTCTACTTTGTAACCACTCCTGTCCTCACCAGAGATATGTATCTTGAGAGGTTTAGTAAAATGTAACTTTTTGAGTATTTTATCTGACTGCATTTGTAGCATGCAGTTTTCTTTCGTTAGTCGGAAGATTTCTGTGTGAAAGCCCTTTCTCCAGAGAATCTCTCCGTTTCTGTTTTGGCTGAATCTGTAGGCCGCTGTCATGGGCTCATGCTCCACCGCTAATTGCAGTGGAGGTATCATTGAATTGAACGTTTTTGCTGATTTCCGCTCCCCAATATACAGTAAATCAGTGGAAGATAAAATTCTTGCACATCAAATTATAGGTAACAGTAGTAACATTAAAGCAGCGATTTTTGTTATAAAATAGATACTAATTTAAAAATTTAGCTAACGGTAACGTATTTGCTAAGCAACATATTGTTTTGCTTTGCAAAGACGTTAGTGTTAGCGTTCCCGTACTCTTAGCGTACGGTGCTCAACAACTCTCTAATACATGGCACGATTTTCAAATTAGACGCCATTTGTTAACAAATTTGATACCTAATACATTTATTACCTGCTAATTTTACATTTTCCTCGTGGTCATTTTCAATGAAGTGGTTGCACATACTTATTTTAAAAGATGTGCCTAGAAATCTAAACCCATCTGATAGATCACTCATTGCTAAGTTAATTACATTCGTACATATTCTCATTTATTCTTCTCCTTCGTTACTAATGGCTCCACTATTTGTTTCGGATACAATGTTCATTGCGTTGTTCCTTTATTATTATTCTCTTCGTGTATGGTCTTGTGCTCATCGCTCCGAAGCTCATAATATTTTGGCCTTACGTTACCAACCCTATGTCCCTAATATAATTAAATATGTATTTGAATATTAAATATCAATTAAGTTGAGATGCCTCTGAAGACACAGCTGCAGTTTCCATTTATTACTCCTGTTAATTATCTCGACTCTTACTTAGTATGCACGATTTCGTTCATCTTAATGCTGGTGTATCAAACCATCTGCATCCAGTATTAGCTAGCAATGGCCGCACCGCCGCCTTTGTACGGTTCTTTTGTCATTGACCCAGGTTTGTATCAAAATTCTAGTGTTTAGACAGCCACTCAAGAGCTATTGTATTGTGTTCTCCCAGTGCCACGAATGCTTCAAGACATTTTAGCAGTAACCTAGGGGTTAGAACCCCAGGATTATTAATTCCTTGTTCCTACCTCAATTTTTTCTAGAGTTTCACAAAATATTATGATTTCGTTTGTTCCTTAGAGAAAGATGGGAATACTGAACAAGCAAGGCAGATTTACGATTTCCCCAACATCCTGTGTTTTCTGAGCGTTTAGCAAATAAGTTTTATGTAAGTAAAATAAATTTAAATATACAGTCTTCTCTGTAGGGGTTTTTACTATACGGAATGAAAATAAAAACACAAACAACCGCTGAGTTAATAAGTGAAAGCCAACCGTCGACATCGGGACAATCAACATGCAAAATAAATGAAATTCATCTTTTGGATACGCAGACATGCTCTAACCAACTACCTACATTATTAACTTTAAAATTATAGCGACTGTTTATTATGAACTTTAATTTTAATGCTAATTGTAAAAGTTTCACATTTTGATTCCAAAATTTGCCAGATGCTCTTGAATAGCGTTTAAAAAAAATTTCGACTGCGGCGCTATTTTTGCTCCTTTCACTTGCCACTTAACTGTACCCCGCCAAAATGATGGGTCACGAGCCGCCACTGTTTTTTACTTTGCTCCATACCTTGTAATGGGCTTAAGCTTATACTGATAAGGAGGACGGAGAACTTTAAAACATTGTGTTGTTTCGAAATATTTTCTATTAAATAACTAGCTGCATACCTACTGATATCTAAATGTATCCACTAGTACTTTACGTAATTATACAAAATGATGATCTTTTGGGCCAAATCAATGTTTGATGCGATCCTTGTTTCAAGAGTTACTTGGAATTAGTTTGGAATTTCTAGTAGCGTTATCAATAACGACCATGCTTTCCTCAGCTGAATAATAATTGGTATTAAAGAACCATTTTTCAAAAACTAGGCCGTTCGTTTCATTGTGCTAGTCTTGCGTGTTTTTTTTTTGTCAAAAAAGTGAGCTCGCTCCATTAATAATTATACATTACTGCTTTCCGCGTTGGGGAAAACAAATCGCGACCTGCGTGAAGTTGGTGCCTTTAAACCAGAGGCGATATTCCTTGGACGAACGCTTGCCTCAAGGATTTTATTGAAGTGTCCCGTCATTCTTTATCGATGCTATATCCAATGTTTACCCTCGATTCATCAAGAAACATAATTGTGTAATAATTATTTTCTCTATAGCCTATTCCGAATTTCACGTAAATATCTATGGCGCCACGGAATGATTTCTTCTTTTTCTGAAAGCAATCCCTGTCTTTCCCTTTTCCGTCCTATATAGGGTACTTTATGTAAAATTTGCTAACTCTTCATCTTCATGTACCCTCTCTAACACAGATTTTAAATTTGGAGGCTTATTGATAACACAACGGGTACACAACTCTACTGATCTCTTCTAATCTGGCTCCGTACGTGTCGAAGACATTTAATTATTCGAGAAGTGGATATATTATTGGGTATTCATTTTTTTTAGGTGATTGAATACCATCGGGGAAATCACCTTCTTCTAATGTTAAACACAGCTCTTTCCGACACTCCCGTCATTTGGAACACTTAACGTTTAGTTATTCTTATTATCCTAGTAGCTTCACATTATTTAAGGATGTTAAAATTGACAAAAGCAACTTTCTCTACATTGTTAAGAGCTTAGCAATAGTGGCAACAATGCCATATTTTTTCCCATAAGAAAGATAAGAATCGATAAAAACATCTATAGATGAACTGCTAGAAATTGGCCATTTCAAAATAAATATGGGGAGACATGTGGTTTCTACAAAGTTCGTGTTTTTAATGATGGGACTTGGGTTGGTCGAAATGGTTGCTATTACTTACGACTTCTCTGTTCACGAAACCTTTTGTGCAAGTCATATGAAACTGTTGCTGTACTACTCTTAAGCACAGTTGAACATCTCGTATTATTATTATTGGCAAATTATAATGCAAAAACGTAGGTACCCTGCTATTTTTGCTAGGGTTACAAGATTCTCAATGCGTTGAAAAAGCGCTTATATTGAAAATCATAGGAGACTTTTTAAACGTTTATAATAACGGTATGTAAACCACGTATTCTATGTGTGAGTTTAATAAGTTAATTGTTGGATACCATGGGAACACACTTTTTAACAATAGCAGTGTAATTATTTGTTTCGCATTTTATATGGTAATGATTGCAGTTTAAAATAGTTTAGTGGCCTGCAAAAATGGTATGATTAGAATCCTTTGACTCTTGAGTACCTACACGCTCTACTTCGCTTCGCTCATACATGAAACTATAGCCACACTCATCTTCTAAAACTTCACTTTACTAAACATAGTGCACAATATATTGGACCGGAGACGTCGAAAACAATCTGATTTAGGTAATATTGTCAATTCAGACATTTAAAAAAAGGGTTCGATGAGTCGCTAGTTGAATGTTGAATGCAACGTCGGTTTTGGTGCACAACTCACTGAAATAGTATTCCTACAAAAATGAATAACAGTTAGGTACTACTTACTTATATTCATTCTAAACTGGCAAGTAGGTATTTAAAATTAGAGAACGACAGTATTATACAAACACTGACCCGTAGCACTACACTTTGTGGAAACCGAGTCTGTGTATACAAACTACAATAAAACCTTTTCGGGTATTGATTTTTCAGTTACCCTGGCACATATTCCTAAGCGCTTGATACTGGAAAATCAAATATTCTTGCATCTATTTTTGTTATGCATAGGTACTTCACTAGGGATATCTAAATAATATCCTGTAGATGAAGCTAAATTTTTAATTATTTTGTCTTTTTGCTTTGTAAGTCATTGATGTAGGGGATATTGCATCTTTCAAGACATCAAACGAAATTTTTACGGAGGTAGCAATTTTAGGTGTCACAATTTGTGGGTTTTCTGGAGTGTTTTCAGAGAAGGTGTGGGTGATTCAGGTAAATAAGCTGGCTATCTATAGAACTAATTCTTAAGTTCTCCAAATAATTGAACTTTGGATTCGGGAGTAAGAATATTAGTAAACTTTCACGCGGTAGGGCCAGTAAAGGGAGGATCTAGAACACAAACAAGGACAAGTATCGAAATACCAGCGTAATGTTTTTGGGGATAGCACAGGGGTTTGATTGAATTTGTCTAAATAGGCTGCTCCTCAAATTATATAACTGGTGGTGTTTCTATTTGAAAATATTAACCGTCAGTTTGGTCGTAAAATGAATATATGTTAAGTTCTGTATTAAATGTTTCTTATTTTTGGTTTATTTGATATTTGTTCCATATACTGTCTCTTCAAAAAATCCTCAATTCGAAAAAGTTATCACAATATTTTGAATGTATAATGTGTAGCAACAAATTTCTACAGTTGTTATTCTAACAGTTGACTTATTATAGTTTGTACTTGAATGTAATCCTATCCGATCCGATCCGACCTCTATATAATGCGCAAAATTCCGTTCAATGAAAAAAGAACCAAAGCGTTGAACGCAGCAATCCACTTAAAAATGATTATTAATATTAATAATACCAATATAATTGCATAAAACGTAATTACTTATTGCTAATTGGAATTTTTAGCTCCTTGTAGTTACTTATTAAAGCCTCGGAAATGATTATTCTTCATTTCTATAAATTTGTTCGTATGAAAGTACACGAACGCACGAAAAGCGTAACACACCTCACAAAAAACGTTTTGACACTTTACTTTGACACATCTTTTGTCATAGACATTTGAACAGTACTATTTAAAAAACGTTGTGTATTACAAAGTGTAATCAAGAAAAAAATCTGTATATTAGGCTATGATGTATTACCTATATGAAGTGAAAATACAAGTTAGTATATATTGTGCAATGTTACCTACAAGAATAATCCCAAAAATATGTTTGTTGTTGAGTTTATATAGTTTGAACTGAATTTGGAAAATCGTTATTTGTCATTATGAAATAATACAAGTGGTCCCAAGTAAAAGAGAACGAAAAATAAATATGTATTAAAATACCAGATAGTGATACAAAAAAAGTAAGTACAAAAAAAATGGGTTTAAAAATAGTACCAAGCTATAATGTTTTTTTCATTTCTATATCTTAGCGTTTTACGATTTTTAACTTCTGAATATAATTTAAATCGTAACAACCAATACTATACATTTTCGATTCAAAGAAATAGTAGAGATACATATTTTGCAAATAAGATAAATTACCTACTCTGACCGCCCGACGCGATATGGTCCCCTACTTTGCACTATGCTTGCACTTACTAATACAGATACTATCTTTGTATAGATGAATCTTTGTCTGCAAATTTTAAAATACTTTGCTTCAAAATGATCCTTACATAACATAGAATACCCTGTATTTTTGTGATCATAGTAGTCCTTAATATGCTGAAATTTGGGATGCAGATGTTCATGTCAAAACCGACGTGACATCATTTGAGTTCAACTTTTAAAACCAATAATTTCGATTTTACCGGTTTCGGTCCTTCTTTGTACGACACTATTGAGTTCGTCCACTGGTTTGTGCTTTTTCTATAGGTGAATCGAGTGTATCGGTGTGGTTCGTGATAATGGCAAACTGCGCAGCAGACAATTGTAGTAAGGAGCGAGGTCAGGGTATTGCTTTATTTACGTTTCCCAAACATTTGCAACAAAGAAAACAGTGGGTTAAATTGTGCAAAAGAGAAAATCGGACACTTACAGCTTATTCACGTATATGTGAGGTAAGTAGGTACAATTTAGTAAGATTAGGTTCGTTATTTTGAGAACTCCATTTGCTGCAGTGTCACCTCGAAGTCTCGCAAATTATACAAAATGCCGATGGAAGAAAAAGACTGAAAACTAATGCAGTACCTACTATTTTTACATCCCATAGTGATGAAAATATAAGTGCAGATCTGGAATCTATTCCATCTACTTCGACCTCCACGATAACTTCACCGAACAACGAAGTTAATACTCAGGTTTGTGAGAATTTGCAGCCTATTCCAACCACATCCAACTCTACGGGAAATTCTTTAACTATAATTATTAACAGCGGACCAATGACCGAGGTTTGTCGAAACTAATGTGTAAATTGTAAAATTCACCCTTACGCAACTCGAGAGATTGGTTTATAGAAAACGCTTTTAACTCTAATACTTCTGAATAAGTTCAGCGATATAGGTTCTGACTAACGACTCTAATGATTCTGAAGAACTGAACCGTTCACAACCGCCTACTTTTCAAGTAGTTATGTTGATCAAAAGTGAACCAAAACTAATTTACTGGACTATCGCATTCACCTGTCACGTGACAGACGTAGACCAATGAAAGTTACGCATTTGTCTCGTCACAGCCTATCAAATCACAATTACTTGAAAATTTTGACACGCGAATATTGCACTAGTGCTGATATTCGGTAATCACCCGCGATGGCGACTAGATGAAACTAAACTTCAATTAATGACAGTTATACAACAAATAAATTATAAATTATAATGAAGCGTACAATTAGTATATTAAATTTATATGGTTTATGCGATAGTCTGAACAAATATAACTCGAGCAAGGCATATTACTTAAAATTTTTCCTTTGCTGTCGCACGCGTGTTTGTTGCCCCTTGAAAACTGCCCTCTCGCTTCGCGATCGGGCAGTTTTCATGGAAACAACAAACACTTGTGCGACAGCGCGAAAAAATTTTCGGTAATATGCCTTGCACTTGTTATATTGTATATGACTATCGCATTCACCTGTCACGTGACAGACGTCGACCAATGAAAGCTAAGCATTTGTCCCATAACAGCCAATCAAATCACAATTACTTGAAAATTTTGACACTGCGAATATTGCACTAGTGCTGATATTCGGTAATCACCCTCGAAGGGGACTAGATGAAACACAATTCAATTAATGATTATTATACTACAAATAAATTATAAATTATAATGAAGCGTACAATTAGTATATTAAATTTATATGGTTCATGCGATAGTCTGAACAAATATACCTCGAGCAAAGCATATTACTTAAAATTTTTCCTTTGCTGTCACACGCGTGTTTGTTGCCCCTTGACAATTGTCCTCTCGCTTCGCGATCGGGCAGTTTTCGTTGCAACAAACACTTGTGTGACAGCGCGAAAATTTTTTTGGTAATCTGCCTTGCACTTGTTATATTGTATATGAATATTCGTTTCTTTTGTTATAGGGCAATTACGAAAAACGCTTCAGAAACAGAGACAACCGCGAGCTTTTGCAGGATCCGACAGAAGATACGCTTGGTTTAATGAATATGAAGTGCAAGCATTGTGCAGCCTTACATTTTGCACCAGAGGTTAGGGGTCGTCACAAGGACGAATTCAACGACTGCTGCAATTTTGGTAATGTAAGGCTCCCAGAACTTAAGGTGTATCCCACAGAATTATTTTCGGAAGTACATTAGGAATTATAACAGCAGTTTGGCTATGGCATCAATGGGTGCCAACGTAGTTACTCCTCGTGGAAATGGTTCGTACTGTTTTAAAATACACGGACAAATATATCATGCAGTAGGCCCTTTGTATCCTGATGTCGGTAATAATCCTGCATACGGGCAAATTTATATATTGGACTCTGAAATGGCAACAACGGAAAGGTTAAGGAGTTCCGCAAATTTAGGTTGCATTGCATCTGTAATGAGTCAGTTAGGTACTCTTTTGGTGAATATAAATCCATATGTTGCTTCATTACAGATGATGAAAGAAGTGGTGGAGGAAGAAGAAAGACTAGCTTTGGTGGAAAATAGACCAACTACATCGGTCAGGATGTTTTTTGATATATCGAAATCAATGGATCGAAGGCGATATAATACACCCACTGCTAACGAAATTGCTGCTGTATTCGTAGGTGAAGATGGTGAGGTACCGTTGACTCGGAATTTTACAGTTTTTGCGAGAGGTGGTGGTCTGCAACGAGTTTCGTATATGGATAAGAGTTGTGATCCATTGACATACCCTCTTTTATTTCCTGAAGGTGATTTCGGATGGCATTTAGACCTTTGTAAACAGGAGTCTCTTCGAAAAAGGACGCGAGTTACGCAGAAAGAGTAGGGCAGTAAATTTATGTGGAATGGGCGTTAGTCTGTTAGGAAATCGCTCAGAGTACAATCAGCTTGCAGCAGCAGAATTTTGGTGTGCTTCCCCATAAATTAACAACATGTCAACGTATTCATTATTTAGTACGATGAGCCATTCGTTTTTCCTTTCTTTAGCAAAATTATCATATATAATACTACTAGTAACTACGAAATATCCGACAATTTTTCGACAGTATGTAAGAGTACTTGATGCGCGATAATTCGCTATGAGTCCGAAGGACGAATAGCGAATTATCCTGCATCAAGTACGAATACGTACTGTCCAAAAATTGCAGGATTATTTCGTAGTTACGAGTAGTATTCGGATGACAATTTGACGAACCAAATTTAAATTTTTATAGTTTCAAATCAGATTAATAATAATTTTCTTCGTAACCATGGTTTTATATACAAACCAAACAAAAGTCAAATTTAATTTTTCTTTCTACCTACGTATTTTGTGCATACTTTGTGATATTTTCGGTAAAATGAAAGCAAAACGGGTTCAACAGAGTACACTTGAAGAGATAGAGGAAGCTTAGAAGGTAAAACGCCCAAGAATTGTATGAAATTTAATGTTTCTTTCTACGTATTTTGTGTATGGTTTGTGACATTTACGGAAAAATGGAAGCAAAATGGTTTGGCTAGAGTACACTTGAAGAGATAAACGAAGCTGTAGAAGGTAAAACTCCCAAGAATACTGTGAAATCTCACACCTCGGTTTGGAAGCAGTTTTTTTTGACAGAAAAATTATCGCTGAAATTTTGTACTAGTCCTAAATATCCGAGAATTTACAAATTTGGAGTGCGCTGATTGGCTTGTCAAGTGAGTAAAACGCAACCGGATTGGTCAGTTTAGGGTGTGTCAAATTGTCACAACAATTTAAGGAAAACCAACGATGAAATATCTTGACAGATGGGAAACATTGCTGGCATCAACCTATTTAAAAGACATTTCTTGGATACGTGAAAACAGAAAAAGTTATTAAATTATTCAAAAATCATATCTCTCTTATAATGCAACTTTTGTTAAGGTGTTTTAGGTTTAATCACCTTCTTTTAAGGTGGTTAATCACCCCTTAAAAATAAAATCACAAGACCGGGAACACCCTGTACCTATATTCGTTTTATACGACCCTACTGTAAACGCGGCATATGCTGCGGGTACCCAGCTAGTATAATATAAGTCACAGTAAAGAGCGGGTCTTATAATATCATTACGCGAATTTATTATACCCGCTCATATCTAGGGCTGGGCAAAGTATCGATACTTACTCGAAATATCCATACTTGGATTGGTATCGAGTATCAATACCAATATTCAAAAGTATCGAAGTATCGAAAGTATGGAAAATATCGAAAGTATCTAAGTATCAAAAATATCGAGAGTATGAAAAATATCGAAATATCGGAAATAGAGAAATATTCAAGGTATCTAAAGTATCAGAAAATTAATATAGCAATATCGCGTAGTTTCTGTAGGAACTTTAACTTGGTGTAATCCAGGAGTAAGTCGTAAACGGAAAAAAGTCACTAGAAAAAAGTCACGGAAAAAAGCCCCCGGAAAAAAGTCACCCGGAAGAAAAGCCACCGGAAAAAAGTCACCCGGAAAAAAAGTAACTAGAAATAAATTGAATAAGTACCACAGTTTAAAATGTTTCAAAGCATTCGCATACATTCAGTTACATCTGTAAAATCTTAAAACACAAGTAGTTACCAAAACCAATTTGACAATACCTCCATTATTAAACTGTAACACAATAAGCAAGAAATAATAATGATAAAATTAATGCTGTAAATAAATCGCTTTTAGAATCCCAAGTGAATCTCATTAGTCATTAGGTAAAGATAGTAACTTAAAGTTCACACTGCTGTAATTTGTAATTGTATTATAATTGGAAAATTTCCAATTTATCCAACAATAAATGTGGAAGATACAGCAATGAAAAATACAAAAATGTTGTAGTTATTATATGGGTAACTTTCTAATTACTTTTTTCCGGTGACTTTTTTACCGGTGACTTTTTTCCGGGTGGCTTTTTTACCGGTGACTTTTTTCCGGGTGACTTTTTTCTGGTGACTTTTTTCCGGGTGACTTTTTTCCGTTGACTTTTTTTAGGCGATTTATTATGCTTAGCATTAGCAAATACTAGGTATGCATTTTAAAATAAACAGTACCCAAACGCGATCATATTCATTGTTTACGGTGTGGATCACAGACACAGTACTCGCAGATCAGTTACTTAGTTCACAGACAACAAAAAATAGTTAGTGTGATTAGTAGTTTCAATACTTAGATACTTTCGATACTTCGATATTTTCGATACTTTCGATATTTCGATACTTTTGAGTAATATCGATACCAAATTGGTATCAATACTCGATAACCGTTTCATGGTATCGCCCAGCCCTACTCATCTCTAATATTATAAAGAAGTGTTAAAGAGGATTTGTCTAAATGTCTAAATATCTTAAACCTCACCAAATCAATAAGAGTGTGTAATGAAAAATCAACCACAATCGACCAGTAATAACTTGTTCGTGTACTTATTGTACATAGATATCGGCTATATAGAGTACCGCTTCCAAAACCTGCACAGTGCACAAGGTTATGTTTCATACGTAGCTCGGCTTGCCAAGCACTTCAAGATCTGATTAAATACGCCGCACAGTGGTTCCAAATCGTCAAATCGTGGACATAGAAATCAAATTCAAGTTTTTGGTTTGAAATATTTTTTTTCTTATAGAGCATCACTGTCTGAACAACATTTTTAAATAAACTTTTTTTATATTATGACGGTAAGTGGGTCAATTTTTTTTTTATCAATAATCAAAAAAATCAAAGTCATTTTTTTGAGTTCTAATATTTTTTTCATGATAGAAGATGGTTATACCTACATTATTTCCCAATAGCATTTTTTTGTATTTTGAAGTTAAGATGGCGAAAGAAGTTATTATCGAACCTTGAAAAAACATTTTTTGCGATTTTTTGCGATTTTTTCGAAAGGTTTTAAATTGCCAGGGCTGACACTGTAACTGTATGTAGAAGAAGGTGTTTTACAGAACATAGGCGAAAAAGTATCCGGATATCCTTGCGTCCGTGGTAGTAATAGCTCGAGGATCAATTTTTATCGATGAAAATAAAAATCAAAGTGAATCAAAGTCATTTGTTTGAGTTCTCATATTTTTTTCATGATAGAACATGGTTATACCTACATTATTTCTCAATACCATTTTTTTGTATTTTGAAGTTAAGATGGCGAAATAAATTATTATCGGACATTTTTGTTAATCTCAAAAAATCGCAAGAAATGTTTTTTTAATGTCTGATAATAATTTATTTCGCCATCTTAACTTCAAAATACAAAAAACTGGTATTGGGAAATAATGTAGGTATAACCGTCTTCTATCATGAAAAAAATATGAGAACTCAAACAAATGACTTTGATTTTTATTTTCTTCGATAAAAATTGATCCTCGAGCTATTACTACCACGGACGCAAGGATATCCGGATACTTTTTCGCCTATGTTATGTAAAACACCTTCTTCTACATGCAGTTACAGTGTCAGCCCTGGCAATTTAAAACCTTTCGAAAAAATCTCAAAAAATCTCAAAAAATCGCAAGAAATGTTTTTTAATGTCCGATAATAATTTCTTTGGCCATCTTAACTTCGAAATACAAAAAAATGGTATTGGGAAATAATGTAGGTATAACCATGTTCTATCATGAAAAAAATATTAGAACTCAAAAAAAAAACTTTGATTTTTATTTTCATCGATAAAAATTGATCCTCGAGCTATTACTACCACGGACGCAAGGATATCCGGATACTTTTTCGCCTATGTTCTGTAAAACACCTTCTTCTACATACAGTTACAGTGTCAGCCCTGGCAATTTAAAACCTTTCGAAAAAATCGCAAAAAATCGCAAAAAATCGCAAAAAATGTTTTTTCAAGGTTCGATAATAACTTCTTTCGCCATCTTAACTTCAAAATACAAAAAAATGCTATTGGGAAATAATGTAGGTATAACCATCTTCTATCATGAAAAAAATATTAGAACTCAAAAAAATGACTTTGATTTTTTTGATTATCGATAAAAAAACAATTGACCCACTTACCGTCATAATATAAAAAAAGTTTATTTAAAAATGTTGTTCAGTCAGTGATGCTCTATAAGAAAAAAAATATTTCAAACCAAAAACTTGAATTTGATTTCTATGTCCACGATTTGACGATTTGGAACCACTGTGCGCCGGTGCAGTGTTCTTTCAGAGTATATTATGTAAAGAGCATAGAATGAGGCTCATTTTCGCACGACTATGAGGTTCCGGTACTACGACCCGAAGAGGAGTGTGGGAATCATATGAGTGCGAAAATGAGCAATTCTTGCGAGTTGAATATTATAATGTTTCTATAACAACAACAAAATACTGAACACAATAATAATTTATAAAAAAAGGAAGAAAGAAAAAACGTTGATGAAATGTCAAATACTATCACAGCACTATTCAATATACATGAATTTTTATTTTCGTACCGTTTGTCATAATAAAAATTTTGCCGCACGGTTCACCGTGACAACCAGTAAACACATAAACAGCAAGTAATTACTTATGTTTTTTACTTGCTTCTATACAGTGAAGTCCATTTATTATGCAATATAGGCATGTTGCAAGTTAATTGGTGTACGCACTTTACCATTGGAATATAGGCAACCCATTATACAGTTAGCTAGTTTTTTTTATCTAACCATCTATGATCTAACCGAAATCAGCAACACATGAAAGTTTAACCTCAAAATAAAACATGTTCTTAGTTAAAAAAAATTTTAATAGATAACAAAACAATAATAATAATACATTCCTGACAATTGAAAATTTAAATTCATCAGTAGGCAGGGGCAAGAGTGGTTAGCAGTGTATAATGGGTTGCCTATATTCCAATGGTAAAGTGCGTACACCAATTAACTTGCAACATGCCTATATTGCATAATAAATGAACTTCACTGTATATATTTAACATAGGAATAGAAAAAGAGGCTTACTTACTCCCCGGCATACAACAGCTCATTAAGGGCTTCGGCCTCTTCGAAAGGGTTTTCTAAACTGTAAATCTATTTAAAGGCAAAGTAGGTAACCATGACTCACCCTACTCCTTTTGGGATTGTGCTAGATTTAAATTTAGTTCATTCGCGCTCAGTCTTACACTTCTTTTACCGATTTCACAATTTTTTTTCTACTCTTTACCGTCTCTCACTTTTCCCCCCCAACTCACTATATTTACTTTCCTTTATATCTGTAACTACATTATCTATTCATCACAGTTTTGGCCTTTCTTGAACCTCTGAAAATTGTTTTACCTACCTTTTATTTTTTCATCCATTCTCTGTACATTCCCCAGCCATTCTATCATTTTCTGCATTCTCCTCTATTGGGCCATATATTTTCCTCAGAATCTTTCTGTCCCACGCTATAAGCATGTTTTCCTATTCTTTGGTCACCTTATTGGATTCAATACGTCCTTTTTTTTAAATAGTGTATTCACCAGCTCAGCATTCAGATGCTATACATGGTAGGTATGACAACATTAAATTTTCCAACGTTTCATTTTCTCTTTTTTTTCCTATATTTGCTCTGTGCTTATCCAGATAATTCTAGTGCGTTTTTCGATTGTTGGAAGTGGTAACCGTAAAATATATTGTATTTGCATGACAACCCATGATTCTGTTAATTTTCATTATACAGAACCAAAAGTGATTTTAGGGTTGCAAAGTTTATAGGGATAGGGTCTTTTTGTTGATTATAGAAAGGTTGCCACCAATGTCTACACCGTTGATAGGTATGTGGAATTAAATTAGTAGAAAATTACAAGAGGAAAAATAAAAACTTTTGAGTCAATGTTTTACATAAAAACAAATAAAAACACAAAATAATAAATATTAAATAAAATATGGATTTCAACGGAAAATATCAAGATTTATTCGCTTTATACGTATTTCGGCATCAATGTGCCATTGTCAAAAGCATATAAGATATTTAATAACAAACGCAAAATGATTTATATGGTAACTGCTTGATTCTATTATTTCAACACTGCGTGAAGCAAGTGGCCTCAGTCAACCCGTCGGAGGTCAGTCGCTTATCAGTATATAAGAGAGTAAGATATTTATTCCAAAATCTTCAGTAAAGGAGAATCTAAGAGATCAATTTGCTCATTCATTAAAGGTATGTTATTTTTTGTGTGTTTATAAATTTCAAAAGATTCTAAAATAATTAATTTATTTTTGTTATCAGAAAAGTGTAAAAATTTAATTGTATTATTAGAAATTTCAGTATTAGGCACAAAGAACATATTATCCGTTGCATTTGTTAGAACAAAATCACACATTAACATCCAATGGAACAGTTTCTTTAAGTGAATCTGACCTTTTAGTATTATTTCTTTACTTTTATTTTTCTAATCTTTTCGCCTTCATTTCTCATTGTTGTGTTTAATTTCATAGTCTAGTAAGTTCGTAGTAGAGATTAACAAAACAATAAATTAATTTCTACTATGACCTTACTAGACTACGAAAATATAAAATTTTGCTACTTTTGCATCTTTTCCATTGTGTGTTATTCAAACGCGAAGGATTCCACGACAAAACGGCGCAGACAGAAACGGCGGCGCCAACAAAAGGGCGCTGCGATGAAATGGCGCTACGACAGAACAGCGGCCTCGGTACCATGTACTAACAGACAGCGACAAGCAACACCGTTTCGTGCTACTTACCTATTATATAATTCAGTGGCGTGGCGTGACATCTTCATAAGTGTAATCGCATCGTGAAATACAAACGAAAGTATATTTGGTACGGCGAGCGAAGCGAAATTAAAATTGCGGCAAGCGAATTTCTTTTAAGAAAAGTGGGCGTGACCTATTTAAACACATTTTAAAAGCACTTGAGTGTTTAAGAGAGCATTATAAGATTACAAACAAAAAATATTTTACGAAAAATTGTAATAAGAAAAGGTAGTACTATTATAATTTTTAGGCAAAGTACGCAATTTTCACCCAACTTTTTTTAGGAGAAAATACTATAAAATTCTATTTAAAATAAAATGTATGTTCTTTAGAGGTACTGCATTAGGTAGCAATCAAATTTGTACAAACAATAAACTACGACTTGGCAAGCAACCGAGATTTATAGTATAATAATCAGGCACGATTTGGTAGCATAATAAGTCATGTGCCGCATCAAGGTAGCGGTTATCCTGCAGGCCGTAGTGCTCGTGCGCAAACACAATATACCCGGTTTGAGAGTACTCAAGTAATCCACAGATAATATGCGGTTACACGGCAGCGTTTAAGACGTCGGTGTCGCGGTGCGGGTCGACGCGCGGCGCGGCGCGGCGTGACGGTCGACTATTTTAAAATTCTTGTTATTACTTATACTTATTAATTATACAGGGTGATTCAAAAATGGCGCATAAGCTCTTCAGTACGTTGTAGGGAATAATAATTGAAGTGTAGGAAAAATAGTAAAAAAATTCTTAGCCGCTAATTTGCTGAGAAATGAAGAAGTTAAGTTGAGAACTCAACTTTGAATTCATGTGGATTTTGAAACTTCTCATCATTTCATATAAATAATTTAAGTATTTTTTCATAGTGGGTAATAAATAAAATGCTCATAACACCTCATTATCCTGAAATATTAGCTTTCAAAATTGATATTTTTGTACCAAGTTGTTTGAAAAAAATATGTGGCAACGATGTTTGAAACTTTTAATAAGGTCACTATGTAAATGAAAGGAAATAAAAGCCACTCATATACTACATAGCTGCACCCGTGTTGCCAAATCTACAACTTACTTCTTCGTTGTTAACTACAAAAATGTAGCAGCTAAATTTTTTTTATGATTTTTCTACAGTTCAAATAACCGTCCCCTACAACGTACTGAAGAGCTTATGCGCCATTTTTGTATCACCCTGTATAATATGGGTATTTTTAATTATTATTATTTGTAAATATATTACTCCTATTTATTATAATTTTTAAATTTTTTAAGTTTTTTAGTATAATCGGCAGTTACATCCAAGCCACGTCACTGCTAAGGGCCGGTTTTATAAAGTCTGGTTGACCGATGGTTGGCTCAACGACTGGCAATTGTCAAGGATACGATTCTTAAAAAACAATCGTATCCATGACAATTGATCGTGGTTGAGATAACCGTCGGTCAACCAGACTTTATAAAACCGGCCCTAAGAGCAACTAACCTCGTCCCATGTACAGTCAGCGACAAATGTTTTCACCAGTCTTGTACCACTGTAACCCGCGTTACTGAGAAATATAACACATTTCTATATTTCATCTTGTTAACAGTGTTACCAACATACCTATATAAAACAATAAGAACGACGTTATGGTACCTCTTATATTTCTCAGAAAAACGTGTTCAGTGGTATCAAACTGGTGAAAACATTTTGTCGCTGACTGTACATAGACCTCGGTACGCCTCGGTACCATGTACACAGACACTGTCTTAAATTGCTATTCCAAAATATGCCAAAATTCTTAAAAAGAACTTATTTTATAGGTAATGGTAATTAATATGGTATGGAACTTATTTTTATCCATTATTGATCGTATTTTAATTACACTGGAAATGCAGGAACATCATGGAAAACATGGAGGCGTGCGTTGTTTTGACGCCGCGCCATTTTGTCGCAGCGCCCTTTTTTGCCTGCCCCGTTTTCTCCGTGCTGTTATGTCGTACTAGCGCTATTTCATCGCAATATAAACGATCCCTATTTCCTGATCCATCTCTGTAGAAGATCCTTGTGGTTGAAAACAATTTCTCTCTCTCTCTCTCTCTCTATCTCTCCCTCCCTCTGTCTCTTTCTTTCTATCTCTCTCTCTCTCTCTCTCTCTCTCTCTGGCCACACATACACACACACACACCCGCACACCCACCCACACATAAGTTATTTCTTTGGGCTTCTTCCTCCATTATAGTTCATTTTTGTTCCTCGTTCTCTAATATTCCTTTAAGTAGTTGTGGAGATTCCTTTATCTTTAATTTTTTTACCATTCCTCTTCTACAGATTTCGTTTCTTCTCCTGCCTGTCTTAATTTTTCCGTAATTATCTATTAACCCTATAGTTTTCGGCCTGTTCTTGTCTTCTTTCAGTCTTTCAGTGTTAAACTTTTTATTTGTCTCTTTGGTACGTCTTTGGTACCTACTTGTATTTCACCTTCGCCATAAAATGATCGGAACCATCTTGGATATCCGATTTGTGTTTCACTGTATTGTTCCATGGTCTATTTCGTTCGTCGTAACTTTACACGGAAAGTATGTACTACTTATTATCATGTCGTTACTACAGGCTAAATCTATCATTCTTCTACCATTTTAATAAAGTTCATTATGCCAACTGTGGCTACCTATCGTTAGTTATATTAGGCCCGGTCTTTCCGTCTCCTACTAAAGCTTCTATTAGCTAATAAACGATTAGTTGTCATGGATATCATTGTTACAAGAATTGTTTCCATGACAACTAATCGTTTATTAGCTAATAGAAGCTTTAGTATGAGATGGAAAGACCGGGCCTTAGTGTTCTTTCCCAATTTTTGCAATAAGATCTCCTACTATGAAACAGTACTACAAAGGGTGAAAGAAGAAGAGTCTGTGGATACAAATACATGAAAGAAAAGAGAGATAATAATGGGGCTATTATGAGACACGAAGGAATAGTAGAAACCATACTAGAAGGAAGAATATTGAATAACTTTGCTTTTATGTAGCAACTGGTTTAAACGCTATCACTGATTGATTATATATTTATAGTTAATAATAAAGCCTGTACCAAACATTTGATATTTTGATGCACTGCATACTATCTTACATGCTCCAGATTCGCTTCGCTTTCCTCCCACCTCATCTTTTCTAGCGCCACTATATCCAGATTGATTCGTTTAATCTCAGCGTTAAGGATTGTTTAATGCACCTACACTTTAATTATACTTGTAACACTCCATGTTCCAACTCAAAGCTACATAATACCTAATAAGTTATAGTCGACGCCGTGACCGAACCCAACGAAAGTATTAGCAGCTGGTAATACATTCGTTGGGTTCGGTCACGGCGTCGACTATACTAAAGAAGATTTAGGAAGGCAGAAGAGAAGATCCTATCGACGCGCCGGTGGGACCTTAGAAACTGTTCTCAAAGTGCTAGAAATCAAATGCAAGTGGAGACTTAAGATCAACAAAAATCTAAAGACCATAACCGGTTGAGGCCTTCTCGTAACAACATCTCGATAGAATTGCATTGAACAATGTTCGAGTAAATCAACGTGTAGTGTCTCAAACGATTATGGATTTTGAATATAGAGCTAGAGGTACAAACAAACCAAGGAAGGTTTTAAATAATCAGAAGGTTCAATTAGCAAGTAACTCGACAACAACTGAAAAAGAAACAAGCAATGCAAGTATATTCTATGTAACTATAAGCAGCACCACAGCAGCACTTACAAAAAAGCGCGAAGAATGTTAAGAAAATAGGATAAATTTCGATTCGAATCAATGGAAAATCAAAGATTATACAAAAAGGAGAGATGAACAAGTAAGAGTACAAAGGAAAAGATAAGAGAGAAAACTGAACGAAAATCCTAGAAAATAGAGGAACAAGAGGAAAAATTGAAAATAATAATGGAACGATTCAAGGGCTTTGGTGGCACGAAGATTCTACGGTGTCTTTATTTTTTCAATTTATTATTTGTAGGTCAAGGAGTGATCAAGATAGTGAGCAAAAAGGAGTTGGCAATAAATAAATATACTTATAAGGAACACAACCAGCAAGAGACAAACCATCTGCATACGTACACAGAAATAAATCAAGAATTATTGTTTAGTAACTTAAATTTAATGATTAATTATTATTTTCCAAAATATGCTTCATATTAACTATTACGTATTTAGGGCAAAGAAGCCTGGTAGCCTGGAAGCCTGGAGGCCTGTAATTTGGCAAACAACAACAGTTCCTGTTTTGCCTTGGATTGCCAATTTATCACATTCTCAGTCCGATGGGGGCGCTTTTCATTTGCCGTAGTCTCTTTGGTCTATTCAGGGGTAGTTTACGATGACGTTTCGCCCTGCTATGACGTCACAGTGTCAGAAGGACGCCTGCGTTGTAAGGGAAATGTTCACGGTCGACTCGATCGACTCGACGCCGAGCTGCAAGATCCCGGCGCATGCAACTTTAGTCCCCGGCGTTGCGTTGCGATTTGAGTGCTCGCGCGCGGTCACCGCGATATCTGTGTGTTGTATGTATACATGCAGCTGTTTAACACGAAAATCAGCCTTCGAGAAATTATCAATTTAGGTTGGTATGTCTTTGCTTAGTCATTTTTGTAGTTAAGATATGAGTGACACCATACATTAACAGAAATCCATAGTTTGTTTGTAACAATGGACGGTAATTTGGGAAATATCCTATTTTACTAAAAAATGATATTCTATTATTGTATTATCTAGTGGATGTTTGATAATTAAAGAGTACCTACAGTGGTATCTACTGCATGTTAATAACTACTTACTAGATTTATTTATGTAAATGTATAATTTAGAAAATTGAAGCAATTACAATGAGAAAACATATTACATAATAAAAATTCAATAGCGATCTGCCTAAAATCGGCCTCTATCTGGTTCGTCTTATCCTGCATTTTGACCTAGGCGTGCTTCTGCAAAGTGGGGGTGATAGCAGAATATCGCGCAATAAGCGACATCGGTTTTAAATTGGCAATTCTTTCTCTCGATAACATTAGGTTAATCCGTATAAATGAAATAAACATTAAATAGTTTTGGTTATACAAAATATTAGTAACGAGTAGGTACACAAAATCGATAGAAGGCAGTTCCTAGAATTTACTAAGGAAAAAATATGATAATAAACTTATAAGCCAACCAACAAACCAACAATTAGCAATAGCGTTCCATATCGACATATTTAAGAATGAAAACAAAAATGTTTAAAGTACAAAATATTCCTTCATTTTTCGATTTCTTTTACCACATATTATTCACATTAACCTCGGTAGCACTACCTACTCTTAACATTTTTTGAAAGAAATTATACTATAGGTATAAGTTTGATTATATGTATAAGTGCTCATAATCTTGTCAAAAATGTCTGTCACACGGAATTTCGACAAAAAAAAGGACAAAGTTTGCACATAAATATTTATGATTAAAATGTAGTGAATGTGAATATTAGTGTAGCCTAATAATGATTTAATGAATCTAGATTTACAGTATTATCCCATCAACGTCAATTACCTACGTTTAACAATCGATGCTAGGAATACTATTTTGTATCGTTGTCGTCCTTGAAAGTATAATGATTTATGATTATTTCAGTTGTATTTATTTTATAGATTTAATCCTGTTAGCGTAAAAAAACATGTGCCCCTTCTTGAATTTGTGTGGAGTTTTTCATAAACGTCATTATACATAAAATTTTCACTACTCTGTTGCTAGGTTTGTGGTAGCCACCCAGCATATCTCTATGTTAGTTCTTAATTTCTGAAAACCAATGCTGAATGAGGAAGTTGTATAAATAAACTTGACAACTGCTGAAAAACTAGGTTTTTTATACAGGGTGATGAATTAATTGACGCACCATAGGGATTTCAATGCTAAAATTTTAATTTTAAATCACCTCCTTCCCTAATTATTTTGGAGCTAAAGGGCACAAAAGTTTTTTTCTTCAAGCGTATCATAATATCCGTAATGTTGTACAGAACTGGCTATGTAGAAGGAAGTCATTTTGTTAGTAGTCAAAAAATGAAAATAATGTTACTAGTACAATAATGTGTTTACGTATCCATGGCAACGGCAGTATTTTGGCCATAGCTCCGCCCCTAAGGTTGGTAGAAGGGAGAGCGTTGTCCTGTCGAAATGACTTTTTAGGAAATATTTATTTACAGCAACAGAATATTTTTACACTTGAAGAAAAAATAGTAGGTATATATTATTCGGAGTAGGACGTCTTATTTGTGTGCCTCGGCCGCAATATGAGCTCAACACAAAAAGAACTCTTTCTACTCCTAATAATATACTATACTATTTGTAGAAAAAAAAACTAGTGAATCCGTACGTATTATTGATTTTAAGCTTTCATTCTTAAGAAAGCATAAAAACATGCCTTGGAATTACTAACAAAAAACCATTGTACTTGCCAGAATTGAAAATTAAGCATCAAAAATAATATTTCGAATAATTTTGTATAAAAATCATGTATTCTATTGAAGAAGAAGTGCATCGTTGTAAAATGGTACTATATTATACGAGCTTCGCGAATTTTTAAATAATGGCTCTAATGGTAGAGTTGTTGGTCGTGGTTAAGAAATGGATTGGTTCGCTGGAAACCCTGATGTCTCACCTAATGATTTCCTTTTTTGGGGAGATATAAAATCTAAAATTTATAATGGCAGAATCTGAAACAACTAACGAATAGCAACACTTGCATTTAATAACACGTAAGATGTAGTTTTTTCCCTACAATAAAGTACTTTTTATACTCACTGCTTTGGAAACCACATTCCACGAACGCTACCGATGAACCAAAACGTCAATTTCCTGATCTACTCAACCGGGAAAAATAGCAAAAAGCTCTGGCCCTCTCAAACATATTACAAGAAAATCGTTGTAATAATAATTAAGTCTAATTTTATAAAGTGTTATTTCCGCGATTTTCATTCAATATTATTTACAAATATTAGAAAAATCGCTAGTTATATGTTAATAGTAGTACATTATAGGCCAAGGTAAGGAAAGACACTTGTCACAACTGAGCATTATTATTTTTTGAGCTGCAATGCAGCGAGGGAAATAAGTTGTAAAATTGAGAAAAATCTTCTTTACCGTGGTCTATGTAGGTACTATTTTTTTCACTACTAGAAATGTTTGTCATTTAAATCTTTGTAATTTACCATTTCCACATGATTTTTTAAATATTTAGTAGCCTGAAACTGCAGTTGTCAATCTAAAAATCAAAACGAATAACATCTGGTTTATTCGTTTATAGAATGTTTATTTTACTATTTACCAGTGGCGGCTCCTCCATTAGGTCAATTGGTCAATGACCTCCCCAGGAAAATTGCACATTGATAAACTGTTAACTAATGAAATCAGAACATAAATAATAAATATTTAATTCAAAGTTTTCCAACTCTTATTTTAGTAAGATATCATTTTACCCAATCGTGCCTGAATATGATATCTCGGCTGCTTGCATGTGTCATTGTTGATACAATTCGAGCACTGCTTCTGTTTGGGTCAATTCTGGATCCAGCCTCGCCGATCACTTTAGCACACACGTACGTGTTTATGCGGTAGATAGGAATTACAATACTCCAGAGTGAAACGGACAGCCTCGAATTTCGTTTGACTTAGTACAAGATTTTTTTACAATAGCTGAAAGCTGGGCTGGGAGCCTGACTGCCTCGGCTAGTAGTATTTATATTCATTTTGCGTTCATTAAAGAGTAATTCGTTTTCAGCCACACTTTTTAGTGTAATTTTTTTTTCGGATATACGATAAAAAAAACACCTTAATTAAGATAGAGGAATTGATCTGAAATATAAATCCCTTTAAGGTAAGAATAAAGTTTTTTCGTTTTTAGTATTTTGTTTATATTTTGTTTTTTAAAATGACCTCCCTCAAAGAAAAGTACTCTTCGTAAACAGCCGGAAAACGTACTGTTTTGAAGAAAATCAGTTAATTTCGAAAATCCAAAAAACGGTCGCAACAGTTGGTGTCAAAAAATTTGGACATTTTTGAAAAATTATTCCAAATTTAAATTTTCTACACTTATGCAGTTTGTTATTTAGCTACATTCTTGTTTCTTGATGAATGCCAGCATTTTACTGTGGCGCCCTCTACGAGATTTTGAAAATCGGAAGTTGATGCTCCCATAGCACCTTTATTAGTCAAAAATATGAAAGAAGTTTAAATATAAAAGTTATTCAGTGTAAAATTCTGCATTTTAGTAAATGTAATTATATCACGTATACAGAGCGTTTACTTTTCACAGTACAATAAGCAACTTTGTTATTTTAATTGAAACACTCTGTATATTATTATATAATTGAATGGAAAATGTAATTGTCTATCACATAGTATAAGGATTTCATATAGATATTATAACATACGGTAGATTAGAATTTCGTGAATTTTAACTGCGTTTTGTAAATTTTCAAGATTGAGTCTGGACTCTGACAGAATCGTCGCGTCGGTCGGTAATGATCGTCCGGCTTCGCCAACTGTAATTTCAAGCCGGATTTCTGATAGAGTCCCGGTTTATTAATACTACAAATGCGTGTCATTCTTCTCTACCTTTTCAACCCCTATAGTCTCGTTTTTCTCGCTACGCATTCAAGTGATTTCCAATGCTGCCTCGTGAACTGCCGTTGAATACCAAAAACGAAATGTTTATTTTTAGTGTGGGAAAGTCCAGGGGAGGTGGGCACCTCCACTTTTATAATGTAACACTTAGTTCCTTTATAGTTTAAAACTACATTTAGAAACATGAACAAAAGACTATTCTCACAAAATCAATACTTACAATCAGATCTTTCATTGAAAGTCAAGATTTGTAATGTAATCCACATTTCATTAGGATAATTTAATGACCGATTACGTCATTGCCTAAGCACTAATGGAATATATTTTGTACATTTGTTATAGTCTAAATTTAATTTATCATTGCTTTCAAAATATTTGATTTAGTGCAGTTAATAGTTTTTTTCTTAACTCTAGTTTTAAAGAAAAACTTTGATGTTCATATTTCTGAATGTATTTTTCTATTCTACAATATTGGAACTGTTCAAATAAATCGGACGTTCCATTTAAAAAAATAAGTTGGGGTCATTTCCCGCTAAAGCAGAAGTGCAACAATTGAAAATATTTTCTCTGTATTTATGACCATACTACTGTCAAATAAAAAAAAGTACTTTATAAATAACAAAGATAATCAGAATAGGTACTAATTAAAAAGTGCGTGAACTGTTTTAAGACTATATTTAAGTTACTCGAGATCCTTCCTGAAAACCAGCTGAACTACTCTTCATCAGAGTTATGATTAGTTTAAATCTTGATTTTATTGTCAGGGCGTCTAAGGTTTATAAATAAAAAAAAAAGTAATCGATGTAACAAGGTTTCACCAGAACGGTATATTTTTTAAGGCCCGGTTTTTCCACCTCCTATTAAACTGACTAGCCTTAATAGGTATTTGGCTAATGACTTTAATACGAACACTTTTCCACCAATACTGATGCACGTCTCTCCAACTGGCGTTAGTAATTGGTAAAAAAATGATTTGTCAAATAGGACCTTTAGGAACTTTATTAGAGATGGAAAAACCGGGTGTAAATTATGTAACCAAATAAATGGAGCGGATTTTAAACTAATAAGCTGAATCTAACAACTAATAGTTGTAAATAACTACTGATTTAAACCCAGAGATTGAGAATGATGCCTAGAGCCGAGGGATTAACGAACTGTACTACTCCAGAAATGTATATAAAATTTTTCATTTTATATATATCTCATGCAATCAAATTTGTTTATCATCAAAAAATAAAAGTTTATATTGCTCTTCATTCAAGAAACCGTTGCACCAAACAGACCATAGAATAAATTATTGTTGATGACGAACGGTGCACTAATATTAGATATAGTAGTACCTACCAATGATATCGTTGTGTATCTACAGCTCGGCCAAGCTTACAAAGTTGAAGGGGGCGTGTCCGGCGCTGATATAGTTTTTCAAAGTGCAGGCAAAATAAAAACATTTAGACGGCAAACTTAAATAATTGTAAATGGGTTTCATTCGAAGAATTCTATGACCTTCTGAATGATATTTTTGGCTTCAGAATGAATATTATCTTCTCGATTTAGCATTCAGACTTAACAGATTTTAAACATCAAAACAATCTGACAAATACCGAAATTATTAAAATTTCATACGTCAAGTGAATTTTTCCAGTGAATGTACTTTTGAGAAGGATTGTGTCCTATTGGTTGACATATTGTCGCGTTTTGTCTTTTAAAATTTAGTTGACATATTTTCCGTGCATTTGTAAGCTTGGTGGAGCTGTATTAGATTCTATAGATAGGTTCTAACCTAATGAACAACATATGAGAATCAAATCAATCTTACGATTAGCAAATTAACTTCAGAAAGGCAAAATGCACGATATTACTAAACATCGACAAGCAATCGAAAGGTTACTCTTAAACAACGCCAAGAAGAACAAGTACAGAAATTCGCATATTTCGGATGCTCTGTCTGGGGCTGGGCAAAGTATCGATATTTACTCGAAGTATCGATACTTGGATTGGTATCGAGTATCGATACCAATACTCAAAAGTATCGAAAATATAGAAGTATCGAAAGTGTCGGAAGTATCGAAGTATCAAAAGTATCGAAGTATCGAAATATTGAAAGTATCTAAGCATCAAAAATATCGAAATATCGGAAATAGAGAAATATTCAAGGTATCTAAAGTATCAGAAAATTAATATAGCAGGCTCGCGTAGTTTCTGTAGGATCTTTAACTTGGTGTTATTTCCATTTACCTCTTCACATACTTAAGTTTTTATTTTTAATTATAATTGCGATATTAGCAAATAGGATCAACTGTGCAGGTATATTTTTCCCCCCGTTCTATACCAAGAACGAACAAAAGTGACGTGTTAGGTTTATAATAATTTTTTATTATAATTTAGACGATTTGTTATGCGTAGTAGCTATTAGGTATAGTAGATATTATGCATTTTAAAATAAACAGTACCCAAACACGTTCATATTCATTGTTTACGGTATGGAACACAGACACAGTACTCGCAAGTCAGTTACTCAGTTCACAGACAACAAATTATTAGTTACTTCGATACTTTAGATACTTCGATACTTTTGAGTAATATCGATACCACATTGGTATCAATTCGATACTCGATACCCATTTCATGGTATCGCCCAGCCCTAGCTCTGTCAACTCAGTGGGTTAATTCAATAGAAATTAAGTGTAGGATAGGAAAAGTACAAGCAGCAACATTTGCTAAGAGAAACCAGCACTTGACTTTAGAAACTCAGCAGAAGAACCAATGAAGCCTATTACAATATATCTTTTTATATGTTATTTGCTGAGACGATGACCAAAAATAGTTTTTCGAACCTCTGTCGTACCTATACACGATGTACCTGCACATTAACATTATAATGCATTTTTGGCCGAATATAAATAAATCTAAAGGTAACTAATTTCTTCTATTTATTTACATAATTTAATATCAAACAAATCCCATTCTATCCCTATACATAAGGTTCGTTTCATCGATACAATTTGGAACGATTCTATTATTGTTTAGAACCGATTCCGAATTCTTCTACGAGCATCCGTCAAATAAACAATTCTAAGAACCAACAAGAACGGTTCCATATCGGTTCATACATAGACTAGATGAAACGGGGTTATCCCTTTTCAACAAATGTCATGCTCGCACCCAGCTTTTAGGTTAGGAATGGGAATAGTTCTCGTTAGTTCTTGCTCGCGACGTGGAATCGTTTTTGAACTGTGAAGAACGGTTCACTACGGTTCACGTACTAGATGAAACAGAGAATTTTAAATTCCATGAACGCCTTGTTTAGTTCTGAACGGTTCTGAAGTTTGATGAAACACTTTTTCTCTATTGCGCATGTGAAGTAATTTCAGAACCGTTCAGAACTGTTCGATGAAACGAACCTATAGTAAATTGCTGGAATTCTGACGTAATCATCATCGATTGTGTTCAGAAATATAAACATGACATTGTTTCTTTGATTAAATATGAACATATCTAAAAAAAATTACTAACTTTCTCTACTAAGAATATTTACAATCAAGAAATTCATTATTTTTATAAATTACTTTTTACTTTCCCATACCACTACTGGTATAGGGAAGTAGGTATTGATATCATGAAAATTTTCGAAGTCGAGATTTTCGCGGAAATAGGTGTTTTGGACCTCCAGGAACCCAAAAAAAGTGGTCTAGAAAAAATGTCTGTCTGCGGGTGGGTGGGTGGGTGGGTATGTAACGCCTGTAACTCAAAAACTAGTGAACCGAATTTGATGAAATTTTAAATGAAGGGGTATATCGAAAATTCATCGACAAAATAAGCTTTTCAAAAAAATACGAAACCGGAAGCGGAAGTTAGACATGTTTTTTTGGTATCATTTTTTTCAGAAGCGGAATTTTGAAAATCTGAGTAGGGGATATGAAAGAAGGGCATAATTCAAGGAAAACAGTTTTTACCGGACTCTCTAACTTCAAAATGGCGGTCGCTATGAATTTTTCAAAATTTAGACTTTAACGCCCCATAAGGCCATAACTCAAAAACCAATCATCTGATCAGGTTCCGCGACAACTTGTTTGAAAGCCCTTTGGCTGTACTACACCAGGAAAAAAAATTATTCACTAAATCCAAAACCGGTCGCAACGCCGCTCTTCCAAAAATTTTGAAATTTTTGAAAAATTATTACAAAAAAACTGGTCTAAGGAATTTGTTTAAATTTTCTATACGTATGCAGCTTGGTATTAGCTACATATTTGTTTTTTGATGAATGCCAGAATTCCACTGTGGCGCCCTCTACGAGATTTTGAAAATCGGAAATTGATGCTCCTATAGCGCCTTTATTAGTCCAAATATGAAAGAAGTATAAATATAAAAGTTATTTAGTATATAATTCTGCATTTTCTTACATGTATATCACGTATACAGGGCGTTTGCTTTCCACAGTACAATAAGCAACTTTGTTATTTTAAATGAAACACCCTGTATATTATTATATAATTGAATGCAGAATTTAATTGTCTATCATATAGTATAATGTATTCATATGGCTAAAATGTACGGTTGATGAGAAATTCGTGAATTTTGAACTTTAAAACAGTGTAGGGTGAAATTTGTAAGTGCCGATATGTTCAAGTGACCATGCGCGGGACGGGAATTCCTTGTCGCCGGCAAATCCTAGCAGCCTAAGAATATAAATAATCACACATGCGCAGATGAACACAATCGGCACACGGTTAATTTTCAAGTTTAGTTTATCGGTTGTGGCGAACTATACTGTTGAATACCAAAAACGAATGTTTATTTTTGGTATGGGAAAGTCCAGGGGAGGTTTGCACCTCCACTTTTTATAATATAATTTCACATTACCCTCAGGCAGAATATTTGATTCATTTGCGTTTTAGTTAACACAAATGAATAAAATTAGAGCTAAGGCTTTAAAAGCATAATTCGACCCATATTTTATGAAACTATCAACAGACACTATGTTTCAGACCTTTTACATCATAGGGAACATCCTTCCGAAGACAAACTAAGTACGGACAATATCTTTCTACAAAATATTACATAACCTTTTACAACTTGAGTTATATCATCGGAGGTTAGCTCCACTAATAATATTTTAGGATAGACAAGTCAACATGATGCAGTTTTAATTTAACAGGCAAGTATAATTCCTCATCCGATGTTGAATATCATAACAATACAATGGTGACTTTGTTGAGCTATAGTGACCGTGTAACGCATCCTAATTGCCACAGGTCCTGTTCTAGTAATTGTTTGCTTCTTTAAATTTCTTATTCCAAGTTTGGTCTTTCGTGTGGTGTGTAAAGCCAGGTTCGTTGTAGTCTCCTGCGACTTTCCATTCCAGTAGTGTAGTCGTATAGGGATTGCTCATGTGACGTCAGCACGTTAACAACACGGCTACTTCGGTAAACAACCACACGCCCATGAATTGTCGTAGAAATATAATACGTTTTACGGTTACTGCTTCCAACAATCGAAAAACGCATATCATATGATGACCGGTTCCGCGGTTACCATAGATATTGCGCTTACCAACCGAGGTAGACTACATTTCGAAAAATATAATATTTTAACCCTGTCGCTATTTAAAATTTTTGTGTTGCCCCTTATGGTATGTTCGTATAGGGGGGGAGGCGAAAAATTGCAATCTACTAGTTTTCAGAATTGTTAGAAAATCTACGTTTAGTTTCTTGATTTCAACGAAAAAATCCCGAATAGAAATTTCCAGTTTGCTAATCAGAAATAATTTTGTAAGTAATTTCGCTAATGGAGGAATTATAATTACCAAAATTCGCTGTTTAGAAGATAGTAATATGAGAACATGATTGCGGACATTTTGCCTATTATCAGCTCACTATTAAATCGATCCTACGGATTTGGAAAATAAAATGGAAATGCTCTGAAACTAGTTACTAGTAGTAGTATTAAAGTTTCCTTCTATTTTCTCCCTGTAGAACAGAGCATTATTACATTAATAAATATACCTATACAGAATTAAGGATAATGTGTTAACTTAAGGAAAAAGTCTACACAAAGACACAAACACATCTATTTTTACAATAATTTGCAATAATAATCGTATATTATTATTATTTGGTAACATGGTAAGTAACTCAATCCACTAGGTTTCACTGTAAACGCATCAAATTACGATTTAGAACACGCCATATGCCTTGTAAATATCCACAACGAAAATGGTCGATGAACGATGAATAATTTATTAAAACTGAAATAGTTCATTGTAACTTCCACGTGTGCAAGAACGAAATCGTGTTTTTTGTACGATAAGCTTATGAAATCAATTAAATTTTTCTTAGATACGTTTTGGGTATTCTCTGTATATTATAGAGAGTGACATTTGCACCATAATTGGCTAAAATTAACAATTACTTACTTAGACAATGTATTAAACTATGCCGTTTTTAATGATAATAAAAAGGAAGCTATCGGTGACGCAATTGATTTATATTTTCAAATCTGAACCACAGAAACGGCTCCGATTATCCTGGTTTCCCTAAACAAAATGCGGTAGGTATCTAATAAAGGCGAACCCGATGATGTGTAACTGATTAGTTATAGATAAAAGTCAGTATAACCCAGTACAACCCTTCGGAAAATTTCGAAGCTAGCTGAATTGTTGCAAGTCCCCATGCATATCGTGTCGGCGTCAGAAATTCTTCGGGGTGAAAGGTCACGAAAATCGCTTTTTCGCCAATATTTCCCTTCCTATTGGTCGTACGAAAATTTAGGTTATTATGAAAGTTGTAGCCTAAACTATGCTCTATAGAAAAGATTCTAAGTATTTTTCACGTAGGAGTAACCGTTCTCACATGATTCGCTTATACACTAAGCGAATGAAAATCTATGTTACTTGACACGGACATTTTTTCATTCGTCTGTTGCTAACGGGTGGGGGTGACGCTGACGCTACTGCTGTTATGTGAATTAAGCTTTACAAAGTACCGACACGAATTTGACGTTTAGAGTAGCAAAATGACTAAAATTTCAAATTTTACTTTAACATAATTTTCGCTTTCTTGTTAGGTAATATTTAAATGCATAAGTATGATAAAAATTACAGTTAAAGCGAAAATTAATACATCTATCTCAAATTTGTAACTAAAATAAAGACGCAAAAAATTGCGTTATTGTTACTGAAAGTTCGTTTATAAATCTACTGGCTGCTATATAACAAAGAAAAATTCCAATACACTGCCACCAGAATATTATAATAAGATCGTTTAGAAGTTTATTAAGATGGTTCACATCATGGTGGTTCAAATAAAATATGTATACAAGACTACTAAACGATTTCTTATACAGTACGGGACAAAAGACGATGTACAAGGTGATCGAGATAAGATGAGAATTTCGACTACGTTTTACCTTAGGAGATACAAAACAATTGTCTTGTATAGCAAACTTTCCACGCGAAAACTACTAAAAATATTTTTAGCAACCAATTCCTGCAGGGAGCGTCAAAATCGAGCTCCAACGAGATGCGAACATTAGCTGACCATAGACACACACTTTTACGTGCGCGAAAAACCGTCAGGATTTTTCGCGCGGGTTTGAACGTTCCAGGAAACGGCCTTGTCCATAAACACGCAAACAATTCCCACAGTTTTGAACGCGGGTTAAAACACCGGGTGGAAAAGTTTGTGTTTATTGGCAAAATTTGCCGTTTTTTCGTGACGTCTGGCATGGCTCGTAGAATGTTGAAATTTTGGTAACGTTTACGTGGCGTGTCAAAGTTAGGTTTGTTCACGTAGTGTTTGGATTTAACCTTCCAAAGAGCAGGATGTTGGCGGTAAATTTCTATAAATTCGGTAATGTATTCCCTATTCATTTTGTTTTTCCGCTTAGGTATACAAGATCACAACTACTACAGACACTTTACTAAACTGCAATTTTTGTGTGTATGGGGACAGGTGGGAAAAATCCTGGTGAGACGCGCAGCAGTTAAGATTGGCGTGTGGCGTGACGCGTGCCGCCACGCATACACATACGTTTTTCTCCGCACGCCTGGAATGGCACGGTTTTTCCCGCACGTAAAAGTGTGTGTCTATGGCCAGCTATACAAGATATTATTAAGGCTACAACAATATCGTACTTCCGGAACATTCAACAATGCGATGGAGCTAGGCATTACAGCACAGAGTCCAAAGGTACCTATTCATTCTGGCTGAAACCCCAACTCCCACAAGAAAACCTACAACATACAACCACGGAAGACAGCGATCAGTAAAATATGATTATGTTAACCACAAACATCAGTGAGTAGAACACAAAACCCATTGTGGTAAATATAGTGCGGCATTTGGCTTTAGTCATCTCACATTACATTGCACAATAATTACAACACAACCATGCAAAGCGAACGCGCTCATCTGGCTTATACTATTAAAAAAAGTGTAGATTTACTCTAAAAGATTTTTTTTTTCGTTAATGTAGGACAATTTTATTCTTGTATATTTATAAGTAAGTGGTAAGTATGCAAGTTTAATGGAATATTATCGAGGGATAAATATAATTCCTACTATAGAGAAACTTATTGAGATATTTATCCATGATCAGGTTTTGAAGCAAATCATTTACTTTTTGATATGCACCAGTTGAGGTTGCGGAAAAATCATTCATGCGAGACAGTTAATTAACAGGGAATGGAAAAAGTCCTTAAATATAGTAGTATAGTAGTTATTACATTGTTGCATGGTTGATTTAAAAGAGCGATTGAGAAAATAAACGAAAAAAATTTAATAAATACATTATTATTAAAGTACCTACCGTGGTATTCAAGGTACAGTATTGAAAAAGTGTTGGGATGGTGTTGATTCTGAACCACTTGAAAATTTATATGACGCTGTAGTGTAGTCAATATGAACCCGATAGCACAAAAATTAAGCAATTGCACAAGCTACTCTAAAATATTATGACAATTAACCGAATTTGATCTTAGGGACGACTGGATTGAATCTAAAGACCGATTAGATCAATACTTACAAGTTAACTCAATAGATTACAGAAGGGAAAGTAGTTCTCCTATGCTGTTAACAATAATTGGCAGACAGACATATAAAGTATTAACAGACTTATGTGATTCCCAGCTACCAAAAAAGAAATCGTGTACAGATTTCTGTAAATTATTGCCAAGGAATTTTAGGAAGCATAAGTCCACAAATCCATAAGTCAACATTTAAAGAAAGAATACAATTTTCTGAAAAAGTAAGGTGGTAAAGAATCCATAAGTTAAATGTGGAGGAAGTTTGGAAGTGCTGAAAAATAAGTTTATTTCTGGTCTAATGCGAATTGTGCGGAGAAGAGGTAATAAAAAAGTTAGAAGATCTAGTAAATACTGCAAAGCTAAAAGACGCAACCGTGATGGAGAACTTGGACAAAGATGGCATAGTCATATCGACAACACCAATGTGAGCCAGGGCCATAGTCGAGCAAAAAGACAGGGTACGCTGAGAAGAGTACAACAAGGTGTAGTTACATGTATTGCATGCGGTAAGACAAACCACAATTTTACTAGGTACTTATAAAGAATATCGTTGTTAAATACGTAAAAATGTGTGACAGTTATGTAAGAGTAGTCATTATTTAGAATAAATATAAAATGATGAAGAAACAGCTGATATTCTACACACTAGACTACACAAATATTTGTTGGTACCACCGTTGATATAAGCATAAAACCAGGACGTGTTTGGAACCTTGCGTATACAATGTTCCAAAAAACAAGCACAGAAGCCCATAATAGCAGCCAACAACTCCATCCTTGAAACCTACCTCTTGTTTATTACAGACACGAGTTTAAAAGTACAATTTTTAGTAGATACGAGAACAAATTTATGTGTATACCGGCATTCATATTTACCACTTACGGTTTTTTAGTTTTGAAATTAGATATTAGATTACGTAGAATTTTATCGTGGTACGTATGTCATAGGTGCAGGTTTTTAGAGCAATTTCGGGTTACTCGTCGACATCCGCAACCATAGCCTAATTGACAATGTGACAACATTATTTGTTGTCGGTCAAGCGCGTGAGTATAACTAGCGGTATAACAACAATTTCCAGTTAATTGAAGTTCCATAAATTATTCACTGAATATAGCGAAACCATCGGTGACCTCAAGACCTGTAATACATACTACACCCCATGTTACAACAACAACGCCATGCCCACCAGTTACGTCTACCGACTTTTCGTCAGTAATGCACGGGAAATCATAGCACCATTAACTGAGTGCTTAAAGGGTCCCAAACTGAAAGACAGGAAGCGATTTCTTGGGATTCTTTTGTGAAAATCAGTAAGCCCTTTCAAACGAAGCTATCCTAGCTTATCCTTCACCTTATACCTACTTCTGTTATGGTCGACGCATCTGAGATCGCCTGAGATGGAGTACTCCAACAGAACATTTTTTTGATTCTTTGCATTCACTATCTATAACAGAAATACAGTGCTTATGTGAAACGTTTTCGACCCTTTTTGGACAGAAGAAATGTTATTCTGTTTACAGATCACAAACCTTTCACCTATGGTTTTCAGCGGACGCCTGTGCTCCAAGACAATTCCAGCATCTGGACTACCTCGGTCAATTTACAACAGATATCCGCCTTGTAGCTGGTACCGAAAACATTCCATATACCCTGGTATTAACAGTTGATATTTCCTCCAATTAATTGCAATAAGGCTTTAGAAAAGTTCCAGACGGACGACACAAAACCTTAATCCTTGTTACGACCCACCTCAACTAAAGAAAGTTCATTTCCTGAAAGAAGATTTATTATGGTACATCAACAATAAATCTTCGACCCTTCATCATAAGACTCAAAACTAGTTTCTAATTTTTCATTTGGCCTTCTATGAATAAAGATGTACAACTGTAGAGTCGACAGTACATACCATGTTAAATATCGCAAAATTTTGCGAATTAAACATGTACACATCGAAATCGTATGTCGGTTACCTACATCGACGGGTAACAACTATTGTTTAACCATGATAGACCGTTTCCTTTTTCCAAGGTCCCTTCCGCAACCAAGAACCAACTCGTCCCCAGGTAATCAGGTGCAGCTCCAACTCAAAACAACTACGTCCAGCCGCTGTGTCTGTTTCCCGGAATATTACCACTATGTTCCTACTTGCAACCCTACTCACACAGCAAATGTGCTGGTTCTGGGCTTGTGATACAAATAACTATTTTGCCGCCATAGAGTTGCGTGGTAGCGTCTATGGATAACAATACTGTACTGACCATCCAAGCCAAATCAAAGTCGACTGTATCAAAACGACGTTAGTCGCTTTGATACAGTTGGCCTTGGATTATCACGACAGAGTTTATGGAATCAATTTGTCATAGCGGTTTTAATAAAGTCGGTCATGAATAGGATACGACTAGAGAGTGTCCTATATGTTCTGTGGAGGATAACTACACCAAGCCTAAATCTCATTACGAGAACCTTTGCCGAACAACCCCAAACGTTCGATCTTGTTAAAAGTCAACAAGGTACCTATTCTCGAACTTACACAATAAAATTCGCATGCGATAATTGTCACGTGTAGGGTTACTGAATCAAAAATTGAATAAAAAAGCAGACAAATATCAATTTGCATTATATTTTGATTTTGTGTATGGGATACAGTATTGTGATATTTGAGTCCATTGCGTATCATAATCGTTTATTTAACGACAGTCGTTATCGTTTACAGATGAAGTACATGTTAAGAATTGTTTGTATCGTATGTGTTCGGGTACTGGCGATGGCGTACCATAACAACCGAAAATACGGTAGTATTAACATGAACGTCCTTTTTGACAGAAAATAAACGATTATGATACGCAATAGACCCGAAAATAAAAATTCTAATAATTCTGTACAATCAGTTTGTCTAGGAATTGATAAAATCAACTTATATTCAACAGGTGTTCTATGCCTTTGGATATCTGCATTTATTTTGCATGAATTTACAAACCTTTGAAGGTGTTTGAACATCGAGACAATCGAAAGAAATTTTGGATCATCTGAAAATTTAACTAGATTGCCACTTGTTTATTGTTTTATATTTTATGCGGTTCAATTATTGCAATCATGCATTATTATTGCTATGTTACATTATTCCTGTTTATTTTATTTATTTAATATTGCCCTCGTTCATTTCTGTAAATATCACGAACTTATATTTAAGATAGACTACTATTGGTGACTCCTCCCTGGGGGCGCCATGATGTGCACTTTGCCGTAGCGGGAAACTCAAAATAAAATCAACCATTTTCATATTATGATTATTTTTGATAATACTTACTGCAGACTTATAAAGTATACAAGGAAAAATAAACTAAATTGCCCAAACGCAACCCAAAAGAATATTGTAAACAGTGGTTGACAGTGTCTACAGCTAATGGAGTCAGCATAGTACGGAACTTAAAAATTCAATTTTTTTTACGAAATAGTACATCTTAGAATTAAAATAGGAATATGGTGATTTGGTTTCACATAACAATTATTGCAGATGGTTAAATAAGGGCCAAAGTTTTACGCAGGTTTTTTGTTTTCACAAAATACACAAGTTTTCTGATTTTCTGCAATTAAATAATGAGAATTTTTTTAGCAAATTTATGTTTTTTGGTAGACATAACTGATATATCAAATAGTTTTAATAAAAATCTAAAGATTGTTAACCAACCATTCTGAATTTAATTGAAGACTGGAAATCATTTTGCTATAAACTCGAAGTGTATTACAAAGGCGTAGATACCAAAAAGTTTACATTAAAGTTTTTGCTACTTTGAAAAAGGTTTAATTTGTAGAAGGACGCCATGCTGACGTACGTTCAGCATTTAAAGGACTAATTTCAAACTAGATTTCAAGACTTACAAATCGATAGTCCTACGTTAACATATTTGTAAATATAGAACTAGAAAAAATGACCGAGGCAGATATTAATTTGGAATATTTTGAATTTCTAAATGTAGAACTACTCCAGTTTAAATCTTTTGAGTTGCGAACCGACAAATTAGAAATTGCACTGCACTAATACCTTCTTGTTTGGAATCTTTGCCAAAAAATTCGAATCACTGGACAAAGTTGTTTTACGCATTCGCCACCAGATATATCTGTGAACAAATATTTTCACATTTACAAATGATATTGAGCCCTATTCGCAGTAGTTTAAGTGAAAAAAATTCAGAAGCATGTGTGGAATTAAAATTAACAAATTTCGAACCGAACATTTCTGCTGTTATTAATAAATTATAACTTTTGTTTTTCCTTTTTAGGTAATTTTCTTTTAGTAGTGTTAGGTTTATAAATATTAAGTGAGCTTCTTAAGGGTCCTAAAACAGTGTGGGTACTATACTTTAATTATACACAATTAAGGCACAATACAAACGTTGTTTTTAATCCTTTTTATTTATAGTAGTAACACGCGAAAATGTGTTAACTGACAAAATATGAAAATGTGACACGGCACATCCTTTAGCGTGCCGACCCCTGGCATACAGCTAGCGGACAGCGAAGTGGTCGCCAGACAACTAACCGCAGGGATAACCAGGTACGAGGCAAATAAGCGCGAAATCTGCATTAATTATGTGAGATACAGAACGCAAACCTCCCCTGGACTTTCCCATACTAAAAATAAACATTTCGTTTTTGGTATTCAACAGTAGTTCCCGAGACAGCATTGGAAATCACTTGAATGCGTAGCGAGAAAAACGAAACTATACGGATTTGAAAGAAAAAAGACAGGCATATATCTGTACCTGTAGTAACCGGCTTGAAATTACAGCTGGCGAAGCCGGACGATCACTACAGACCGACGATCCGTTTCTGTCGCAGTCCAGCCTAAATCTAAATTCACGAAATCAACCGTACATTTTAGCAATATAAAAACCTTATACTAAATGATAGACAATTAAATTTTGCATTCAATCATGTAATAATATACAGGGTGTTTCATTTAAAATTACAAAGTTGCTTATTACCTATACTGTGAAAAGTAAACACCCTGTATACGATATATATATTTCGAAATATGCAGAATTATATACTGAATATCTTTTATATTTAAACTTCTTTCATATTTTGACTAATAAAGGCGCCACAGTGAAATTCTGGCATTCACCAAAAAAACAAAAATGTAGCTAATACTAAGCTGCATAGGTATAGAAAATGTAAACAAAGTCGTGTGGCCAGTTTTTTTGTAATAATTTTTCAAAAAAATTCAAAATTTTTGGAAGATCGGCGTTGCGACCGTTTTTGGATTTACGAAATAATTTTTTTTTCATGGTATAGTACCGTCAAAGGGCTTTCAAACAAGTTGTTGCTGAACCTCATCAGATAACTGGTTTTTGAGTTGTGGGGCGTTAAATTCAAAATTTTGAAAAATTCATAGTGGCCGCCATTTTGAAGTTAGAGAGTCCGGTAAGAAACAGTTTCCCTTAAATTATGGTCTTCGTCCATATCCGCTACTCAGATTTTTCAAAATTCTGCTTCTGAAAAACATATGCTACCAAAAAAACGTCTAACTTCCGCTTCCAGTTTCGAATTTTTTGAAAAGCCTATTTTGTCGATGAATTTTCGATATACTCCTTCATTTCAAATTTCATCAAAATCGGTTCACTAATTTTTGCGTTAGAGGCGTCATATAGTACATACATACACACCCACCCAAAAAAAGACACCATATAAACTGGCCAAACAGAGATGTACAAATATAACAACTATCAATAAATAACTATCACTATCAATAGAACTTTGTTAAACCGTATTAAACATACTTTTCTAAAGAAAATGGTATACTTACTAGATACACGTCAATTCGCGACAAAAATTTATCTACGTAGTACCTACCGTGCAACACGGTTTTCCATTAACTTGATAACAGGTAACTGGATTTAATTAGATAGGGTGTTTAATCACGTCGTGTCCCCTGCTGCTATTAAGAACATAGAAGCACATTAAACGCCAACGTTTAATCACTTTTCGTGTCCAACAGGTGCAGTACATCTGTCATGCTCGTATGTCACTAGATTAAAAGGTAAAGCTGTGATCGTGTATAAGTCACTCAAACGAAAAATATTAGTAGCGGATAGAAACGTGAAGAGTAACGTGGTAAATTGACGCCGAAATGGAAAATTTGTTCTGAACAATAGAATTTTCATAGACCTCATTGAAATTTTTAATGAACACTAACGAACACATTTAAAAATCGAAACTTGTAAATTATTTTGTAAATCGTTTAGTTGAACAATATAATTGTGATTTGCGACATTGGATAAAGAAAGACGTTTATTAGTCAAACTATTGAGCTTACAACCATTTACAACTGTCATGGAGAATTAGATTTATCTTAAAATAATATTAATACGGTTTATTAGTTATCTGAAATTAATTAACTCAATTCTTAAAAGTTTATTGTCATCTTCATCTTTGAAAGAGTATCACTAGCAAATTGAGATTGCTTTGGGAAAGATGTTCAATGTCACCTAAATGTATATATTTGGACTAAGAACTACCAGCCCAATGGCGAAGGGTACATATATCCGCTGTAATCGCCGATTACAGTTAAAAACTTAAAAAATTATAATAAATACGAGTAATATATTTATAAATAATAATAATTTAAATTACCCATATTACATAATTAATAAGTATAAGTAATAACAAGAACATTAAACAGTCGACCACTACCGGCGCACCGCGCGCCGTCACACGCCGCGACCCTAACGTCTTGAACGCTGCCATGAAATCGCCTATCTTTGTGGGTTACTCCAGCAGTCTCAACCCGGGTGATTGTGTTCGCGCACGCGCACTACGGCCTACACTATCATAAAGTAAGCTGCCTACAGTAACCGCAACCTTGATGCGGCACACGGCTAATATGTTCGATTGCTACCTACTGCAGTACCGCTAAACTATACATAAATTTTGTTATCTCCATTCTGATTAATATTTTCTCCTAAAAAAAAGTAGGGTGAAAATTGCGTACTTTGTTTGATGAAATGTTTTCTGGCGTGTGTAATTTTATAATGCTATCTATCTCTCAAGTACTCTTAAAAAGCGTTTAAATAGGCCACGCCCACTCTTCCAATAAAATTAGCCAGTGTCGCAATTTTAAGCTCGCTTCGCTCGCCATATTTCCGTTTATATTTCACGATGCGATTACACTTGTGAGGAAGTCATGCCACGCCACTGTAACCAGCCCATCATTGAAATTACATTTAAAATACTAAAAAGACTAGTTCATCCAGTTTTTTAACCCCCTCTGAGAAGGATCAGGTTATATAATTTCAAATTGTCTCTCTGGATAACAGACACCAATCTTTCGATAAATTTCTTTTCAGATATTCAGCTTCTGTAGTCTAACGTGTGGAGAAATTTGACATGCAATAGAAATAATTAAGTTTTCCTCTTGAAAATCGTACCTGCGGCAACAGCATTTACATTTTCTCTCGTAAACAGATCGGTACCTACCTAAAAGGTTGCCAAAATACGAAATAACCCAGTTTGGGGAGCCTCTGATTTAAATAATTTGGATGCTATCAGATGATAGATAGCACTTACTGGTGCTAAATCATATATGCTCAATTTTATTAATTTATATTAAATGGCGTTTGAGATATTAATTATAATGTAAATTTCAGCCTAACGAAGCATTTTGGGACGTATGTTTACTAAGACCATTTCACTAATTTTTGTCATTATAGGGCCCTAATATAGTATTTTACGATATCTTATTACACCCTACATACAGTTCTTTCAACGAAAGGAACACCTTTTATCGAGGTGCATATCTTTAGTCTGTTTGTGGAAGAGCATTGTCCAGTGGCGAAGCGTGTATGTAACCGTTGTAATCGCCGATTACAGTTAAAACCTTAAAAAATTAAAAAATTATAATAAATATGAGTAATATATTTATAAATAATAATAATTAAAATTACCCACATTAGGTACATAATTAATAAGTATAAGTAATATCAAGAATTTTAAAATAGCCGATTGCCACCGACGCGACGCCGACGTCTTAAATGTTGCTATGTAACCGTATGTTACTTAAACAGTCTGAAACCGGGTAGATTGTTCGCGCACGCGCACTACGTCCTGCAGGCGTAAGTAAAGCTCCCGCAGTATCCGCTACCTTGATGCGGATACACTGGTACTTGTACTATGTAATTCGGTAATCGGTTCGTGCAGTTTGAACCACTAAACTATTCATACATTTTATTTTAAATAGAAATTTTGTAATCTCCATTCTGATTAATATTTTCTACTAAAAAAAGTAGGGTGAAAATTGCGTACTTTGATTAAAAATGATAGAATGTTTTTGGACGTGTGTAATGCAGTACTCGTAGTACATTTTCTTATTAAAATTATTCGTGAAAATTTTTTTTGTAATTTAAAATGCTATCTTAAACTCTCAAGTGCTTTTAAAACGCTTTTAACTAGGCCACGCCCACTTTTCCAAAAATAAAAATCGCCTGCGGCGCAATTTTCTTCCTTTTATATTTCACGGTGCGATTACACTTCTGAAGAAGTCACGCCACACCACTGGCATTGTCATTCATAGTAACCTTAGGAACGACTTGTATAAATATAATTAATATAATATAAAACAAAATGTGAAATTTTTAAAATTTTCTAAATTGTTTATTGCATTTTATGAACTTTTCTTGACCGCACTTCCGCAGATCACAGATAAGTCAATCTTTCTTGACCGCAATTCGTGAATTGTAGTTACAGGGGATTACTCTGAACGTAATTCATGGGCACTAGATTTTCAACTGATTTACCTTTCTCTCGTTAGGTGTGTATAAAATTTTAATGGAGCAATAAGAAAAAGATTTGTTCAAATTCGCGTGTAAGAATCGGTAAGCAAGCACTGGGTAAAAATTCTGACAAATGTGCAAAACATTCAGAAAACAGTTCTTTTTGTTTTTCATCTATCGTTAATGTGGCTTTTTTAAACACCTGCTTGAGCACACCTTTATTAAATGCTACTTAATAAAAGTTATATGCATTTCTGGTTAAACCGAAGGTGGGAAGTATTATTTATACAAGGTGTTTAGCGATCAATGAAACAGTACCAATATCTCGGGAAAGGATGAGGATTTTATAAAAATATTTTCATAGTTACCACTCAGGGGCACACATTTTATTGTAAAAAGGTTTTAAAATGCATTCATCACCGCTAACATTAATATTTTAAATAAAATCCATAGTTTTTATTGAATTTTTGGATTCTGCAACATTTTACTATAACGTTTATTGAAGGTTCTACAAACTAAATCTTTTGTAGTTTCTGGGAAAAAAGTTCAGAATTTTTCAGACGAAAACAGGATTACAAGAAATACTTGTAGGTACCATTTGATTGGTTGAAGATCAATTTGCAAATTCATACCAAATACCAAAAGGCAAGAGATTGTTTTTTACTAAAATAATGTAAATAATGCGAACAGAGTAGTACGTCAATATAAAAGATTGTTCACAAAATAATCCCTTGCCTTTCATTTGGCACCTATCTAATGAATCAAATACATTTTCTCTCTCCAAAAGTACAACATATAGGTTAGTAGAAGTTTTAATAAAATATACCACAAAAATATGTAGAGTCCAAAAATTCAATTAGAAAAATGGCATTGCATTAAAAAAATAAAGTTAGCTGTGACGTATCTATTTAAAAATTGAACACAAATTATCTTATGAAAACATTTTCGTAATTGTATAATCTTAATCCTTTCCCGAAATATCCTCCTCATTATTTTCTGATTTCTCCCTGAACACACTGTGTATAGATCGGTCTAGGCCAAGTGGGCGCGAGACAACTAAGCGCAGGGACAACTGGACGCGAGACAACTGGGCGCGAAAAAAATCAAGTTGCATAGTGTAAAAGCATGTCTACATTCGTGGCAGCCGATACCTACATCCTAGCGTCCTAACGACGACTTCAACAATGAAAAAATATTTACAATAGTAGGTATATTAAGTATTAAGAACGGTAAGGACATTTTACCGATTGAAGACAATATTGTTTGGGGAGGAGCAACAGCGACGACCCCAATTATTGTATTGTAGAGTGATCCGTTTCGGCCCCTTAAAAATTAGAGGCGTTAGTCAGCAGGACAAAACAATAAAAACATATCATAAAAACAGAGACCCGCAAAGTATGTTTTTTACGCAGGTGTATGAAATTTCGGATTTTTGGGAATATCGGTAACAAAACTGTTGATATCGTATTGAAATTTGGTAAGCATACTACCAAGTTAATCTTCTAATTCAAATTTGGTTGAATTTTTAAATTGTGTCATACGAGGTGTTTAATAATTATGATGTGACCACTAAGCATTTAGCTTTAGAGGAGTGGAACGAATCACAGTGTATACAACATTTTTACACTATGTGACTTCAGATGAGTTTCTTAAAATATTATAAATACGGTATAAGTTACGAGAGATTAGGTCCCGCCCTTTATAGCTTTATTTTATTTAATTTTGACAGTTAACATTTGACATTTTGAAACGTAAAAATTAGGTAATAACGTTGATGGCCGTTTTCACCAACGTTTCCTAAACCGGTGCCTAGATAAGAATTGCTTATATTAAGGGTTAGGCACTGCTTAACTGCAATTTGGTTTTCACCAAGCACAATCGAGTTCGTAAATAAGATAAGCAGTGCATAACTATAGGAACCCATTTGACGCTGTCTTATATCGGTAGGCATTGCCTATATATTGTTTGACGTTTGTGTTCATGCGTTTTTGTTAGAGTTTTGAAAGCTGCCACCTATAAAGAATTTATTTATAACATGTTTTAAGTTTTCTTTAGTTTTTTTCAACATGCGTGCAGTGCGTTTCATTGAAAATTTAGATAGATACGACTTATGTTCATCAGACGAAAATCACCGTGGTAGCCAAAATTTTGAAAAACTCATGTCGGCCGTCATTTTGAGGTTAGAGAGTCCGGTAAGAAAACTGTTTCCCTTTAATTATGGTCTTCTTTCATATTCGCTACTCAGATTTTCAAAATTCTGCTTCTGAAAAAAATTCTACCAAAAAAACATGTCTAACTTCCGCTTTCGAATTTTTTTGAAAAGCTAATTTTGTCGATGGATTTTCGATATACCCCTTCATTCCAAATTTCATCCAAATCGGTTCACTAGTTTTTGCATTAGGGACGTTACATACACCCACCCATCCACAGAAAGACATTTTTTCTAAACCACTTGAATTCCACGAATTTTCCGCGAAAATCTCAATTTCGAAAATTTTCATATCAATACTTCCCATATACCAGTGGTGGTATGGGGTGCATCCACCTGTCGTACTCACAAACTGCCAAAGACGAGAAAACAACCTAAATCACGTACAAACTAGTGTCATTTGCGACGTTGCGATATAACATCGGTTACCTCTGTAAGAAATTCCTACATAAGCAACGGTTTGGCTGGTGAAAACGGATAAAGTTTACGCATCTGTTTAGGAATTACCTATCTCTAGGTAATGCCTGCGTAGGTATTGGTTTAGGAAGCGTTGGTGAAAACGGCCATTAGTGAATTAATAATTAAGCAATTATTTCTGTTAATTTTATTGACGACAATCGATAGGATAGGTGTCTCTGTCTATATTTATTTAAAACTGAAACCCCACTTTTCTGGTGTCACTGCTTTGTTTCTGTTTCTGTTATTAGCAAAGACAAACTGTCTTAAGGATTCCGTCGTGTACGTAGCGACTTGAATAACAACACAATAGGCACAGTACGTTGAAGCTTAACCATTGCCGATGCTCAGGTAGATTTTTACGTTTTAATACCGTAGCGGTAAAGCTACACGGAACAGACTATAAGCTTCATTTAAAAGTCTGTTTCAACCATTCATGGCGATAATGACGGACGATATTCAGGCTATAAAAATCCCTGTTTATTGATTCATACCTATTATTTAAACATAGATTTAATAGTAGAATTTAATATCTGTGTCTCAGTAGCAAAACCGTATTAAAATCATCAGCATTTATTCTAACGTGAGTGTAAAGATACGAATAGTTCGAAAGTGTATTCCATCAAGTAAATGGAGTTTGGAACTAGGGAAAATAACTCATGCTGCACCCTTTAAAGCAGTTGGAAAAACGAATTAGGTCAAAGAATTAATTTATTTCTTAAGCTAAAATGATATTATCACGCCACTGTGGTATAAATTTAGCTACATTACTTGCTATTCCATAGCAAATTACATCTGTTCTAAGCTAATAGACTAAAATATCGTAATTCAATCGATACTTTGTAGACACTAGCCCTGTTCGATATCCGAAAGTAGGTATCGAATAACGAATAAATTGGATATATCGAAAACCGAATAACTATCGAATAATTCGATACGAATAAAATTATTCGAATAAAATTATTCAAACAAAATTATTCGAATAAAATTATTCAAATAAAACTATTCGAATAAAAATTTATTCGATATATCGAATAAAAATATTTTCAATATCATTATTCGATATATGGAATTATTCGATATATCGCATTATTCGATAACTTATTCGAATTATCGATACAATGCACAGGGCTAGTAGACCCCCTTATTTGCGCGAGATTTGCGAATTCAGAAATTAGTATAAAAGAAATGACTGCAAAGAAGTTAGTAGAACAGTTAGAAACCAGACCAAGTTGCTATTCTTCAATTATCGGCTTTCCAGGCTGCTGTGGAGTCCAACAGGCCTGGTAGCCCTCTCCTGCCTCAGACGGCTGATTCATAAAAGAACCAGTTTCAACCCATCAAAAGATATGGTGAACCTTGGCGCCTTAATCCGTTTGCTAGCAGTTACTACTACTACTACTACTATAAGCCCACCACTTGTGCGCAGTCACTTACGAAATATTGTAACGTTGCTTAAATATAATTATAAAAAATGGAGGTGCAAACCTCTCCTGGACTTTCCCATACTAAAAATAAGCATTTCGCGTTTGGTATTCAACAGTATAGTTCGCGAGGCAGACCCTGGAAATCATTTGAATGCCTAGCAAGAAAAACGAGACTATACGGGTTCGATATGTAGTACCGAAGAAAGCCACACATCTATCTGTAGTAGCCGGCTTCAAATTACAGCGGGTGAAGCCGGACGATCGCTATAGACCGACCGACAATCCGTTTCTGTCAAAGTCTAGCCTAAATCTTCCAAATTTACACAACGCGGTTAAACTTTACGAAATCCTAATCAACCGTACATTTTAGCTATATGAACACCTTATACTATGCGATAGACAATTAAATTTTGCATTCAATTATATAATAATATATAGGGTGTTTTATTTAAAATAACATAGTTGCTTATTGTACTGTGGAAAACAAACGCCCTGTAGGATACGTGATATACATCTAGGAAAATGCAGAATTATATACTGAATAACTTTTATATTTAAACTTCTTTCATATTTTGACTAATAAAGGAGCTATAGGAGCATCAATTTCCGATTTTCAAAACCTCGTAGAGGGCGCCACAGTGTAATTCTTGCATTCAACAAAAAGAAAAATGTAGCTAATACCAGCTGCATAAGTATAGAAAATTTAAACAAAATTGTGTGGCCAGTTTTTTTGTAATATTTTTTTTAAATTTCAAAATTTTTGGAAGAGCGCCGCGCCACGCCGCACAGTGGGGTATTTTTACAAAAACCTGGCCAAAACTCAAAAGATCTTCGGATCAGTATGAAACTTCTTACATTCAGGTTTTGAGGGTCACTGATTCCAAATCTGATTTCAAAATTGTAAAATTCAAAATGGCGGATTCAATATGGCGGACGTTTTAGCAATATATATAATTTCGAGTAGGAGGTCCTTCTTGCATGATATCAAACAAGTACCTTCTAGTCAAAATCACCTTCTCCTCGCGTGAACCTGCAGGAAATATTATATTAACTCATCACCTTCAAATAAATATAAAAATAACCAGGATATACAGTGTGTCCACAGATTGAGTGCTTATAAGGTGTAAATGACAATTTTTTTTAGAGTTGGATCTTCATGTTCTGAGGATCGCTCCTGCTTAGTCTCAAACTAAGATATTGAAAAAATGAGCCAAATCAATTAATATACAGGGTGTTTTTTTGGCCGAAATCTAAAAATTAGTCAAGAGTAAACTGTCTTTATTTTAGTAGATATAACAAAAATGTATTAGAAAAAGTTGTTTAGAATTAAAAGTTATTGAAGATTTTCAACTTTTATACAAATCAGCCTACTTTGATTTTTTTCATCAAAATCCAATACTTTTGAACTTATGTTTGTAACAAATAAGGTTTAGTATTTTTTTAATAAATAATTATTTGTTTTTCAAGTACTTTGTTTAATTACTCTTCATGCATGGGCCATTAAAACCATAAAAACCATAAAAAATCTCATGTTGATGAAAAATATCAAAGTAGGCTGATTTGTATAAAAATTGAAAATCTTCAATAACTTTTAGTTCTAAACAACTTTTTCTAAAACATTTTTGTTATATCTGCTAAAATAAAGACAGTTTACTCTTGACTAATTTTTACATTTCGGCCAAAACAACACCCTCTATATTAATGGATTTGGCTCATTTTTTCAATATCTTAGTTTGAGACTAAGCAGGAGCGATCCCCAGAATATGAAGATTAAACTCTAAAAAAAATTGTCATTTACACCTTATATTCACTCAATCCGTGGACACATCACTGTAGGTGCAAATAGTAGAACGGCAGTACTTGCTAAAAGAATTAATATTTTTAGGTGGGGGCAGATATGGGCAAAATGTTTCAACGGTTTTAAGGTATTAAATAGTATAGCTAAACAAGCATACTAGTAATTTAATTGGACAAAACCCGGCACCTAACTAAGGCCCAGTTGTATCAAGTGGTATAACCCCCAGTTCAGCTGATCGACGATCAATTGCCATGGATACCAATTGTTATAACAATCATATGCATGGCAATTGATCGTGGATCAGCTGAACTAGGAGTTCAACCACTTGATACAACTGGGCCTAAATCACCCGTTAAAAGTGTTAATGCAAAAAAAACTTGATATTAGGCATTAAAAACCGAATAATAAAATATAGTGAACATGAAAATAGACTAAAAAATATACGTATCTCCAGGAAGAGGCTTCATACTATCCACAATTAACGTACAAGCTCTAGATATACAAACACACAAACGACTTTATTGTAATAGAAGTTCGAAATGTTACTGATGAGTGATAGTTGCAACACCTACAATTGTTATATTTAGAGTAGCATAGGAATCAAAACATTTGCATTAGTAACGCGTGTCGATTGTTTTCTGTTGCTCTGGTTATCTGATGATATAGCTAAGAAATAATTAGACCCCAATTTTCAAATTTAACATTTGCCTTTTGGCCAGGTTTTCTCAAAAATACCCCAGTGTGCGCCGTTGCGAAAGTTTCTGGATCTGCTAAATAATTTTTTGAGTTGCTGTAAGTCCAAAACACGCATCTCCGCGAAAATAGCAATTTCTTAAATTTTCATGATATCAATAGGTAGGTACTACCTAGGTAGTACCTACCTATTGATATCATGAAAATAAGCTTATATCAGTGTTGGTATGGGAAAGTTAAAACCATCGATGCGTTTGTATTAAGACAAGTCACAATATTCTACATCGTGACAGTATAATATCACAGATCCAATAGCACAGCTACCAGGTTTTAAACGACTATGACGTTAAATTTACCAAATCCGTTCAGTCAGTTGCTTATGGGATTTCCCCATATTGAGCTAATATAGGTCCGTCTCTCTGGCTGTTATACAGAGTGATTCAAAAGAACACCGACAAAAATATTGTTTTGGTTCTTCGGGGAAGTATTCCTCTGATTAGGGGGCACTTGTTAGTGTGTCTTTAGAGTTTTAAAATTATTCAGAACACGGTAAACCTGAGGACCATTTTTCTTTTTAAAATCATAAATTGTTTGTCTTTTAACATTAATTGAAGTATTAAACTTATGAACTGTCAGTAATAAACATTAAGTTACTATCTTTATAGTCGAGTACAAACAGTTTGAAAATATTTTGAACCAGTCTGTGGATTTATTCAGCGAAACTGGTTTAATTTCAGGTTTAACTTCTTGAAATAAAAATTGTATGTGCGTGAATGAAAGTCATGACTAAAATTTCCATGGATAACTTGCTTGAGCTGAAATTTAAATGATCACTCGGTACAATGCTTTAAAGCAATTTAGTGCAATAAATTCCGAGGACGCTGTACCTACTACAGAGGTTTACAGCTTAGGGGGTATATACAGGGTGTCTCTAAAATAAGGTGCCATAGCTTAACCACAGATTCCGGGGATCAAAATAAGACGATTTAACGCAACTTACCTCTATCCGAAATTGCTTCGTTAAAGCGCTATCCAACGCCAAAGATCTTCAAAATATTTCTATTTTTTTAAATAACAAAAGATTGTTTTTAGCGATTAGGATGAAATTTGTGACGTGTTCTTTACTGGAAAAAGGTGTTTTTTGACATCATTTTTTTGTTCAGGAGGGTCACGTAAGCGGTCAAAGGTTGATCATCCACTGTCAAAGAAGCTCATATCTTTTTAACAGTTCTACCAATAGTTTTAAATTTTTTTTTACAGAGAGACATTCTTATTTCAAATATTTTTCGTTTCTTGTTCGATTTCTGTATCTCTCATAGGCTGAAAAAATTATTTTGATTGGCTGCAGTGCATTTCTTAAAATGATGTAGTAATCTAGTTGTCCCGTATGCTGAGAAATAAATGACGAAGAGACAATTTTTTGCGTAGAATCAACTTTTGCATCCGGGAAAATGGTGGTCACATTGAGTATTTGCTGTAAATCTATTAATTTACCGGTGGTACAAAATAAGCTGAACCATTGATTCAGAAATGGTTCGGATTATTTTGCGCCAGCCTTTATATACTTGCTAGTAATAAACTTTATATCAAATTGTCTCTTCATGACTTATTTCTCAACATACGGGCCAACTAGATTACTACATCTGTTTTAAGAAATGCATTGCAGCCAATCAAAATAATTTTTTCAGCCTAAACTATGGCAGATACCGAAATCAAACAAGAGACAAAAAATATTTGAAATAAGAATATCTCCCTGTAAAAAAACTATTGGTCGAACTGTTAAAAAGATATGAGCTTCTTTGACTGTGGATGATCAACCTTTGACACTTACGTGACCCTCCTGAACAAAACAATGATGTCAAAAAACACCTTTTTCCAGTAAAGAATCACATCCCAAATTTCATTCTAATCGCTAAAAACAATCTTTCGTTATTTAAAAATATAGAAATTTTTTGAAGATCTTTGGCGTTGGATAGCGCTTTAACGAAGCAATTTCGAATAGAGGTAAGTTGCGTTAAATCGTCTTATTTTGATCCCCGGAATCTGTGGTTAAGCTATGGCACCATATTTTAGAGACACCCTCTATAAGGAAGCTGTTTGCGCTAAACTGATTATTTCAGACACAACGGGCGCTAAAAAAACTTGTTCAAGTAATGAGGTTTTATTTATAGTATTTAAAGAACAAGGATTAAGTTATATTGTTACCTCGTGCTTGTATTGCATGGATACAGTTGTTACAAGAATTGTATCCATGGCAATTAATCTTGGTTTAACTGAACCGGGGTTTAAACCAGAACTGAAAAATCGGCTCAGTATCATGGCCGTACTATGACAACAATGCATGGAAGGATGTTTGTTGCCTTTTCTTTATCCCAACTGTGGCAACGTCGTTATCCGTTAATTCAACTGCGTGTACTGCTAATGATTGTTTGTTCTTGGTGTTTTATCTTAATGATTTCCTGTTTGAGATTAAAATTGAAACATTCTTGATTGCAAAACGGCGGATATTTGGAGTTGGAAATGTGTGATTTTTAACGCCCTTGTCTTGAAGTGCTAAAGTTAACACTTCGAAGAGGTTTTGTTTCGGTGTAGCGGAGCTTTATGTGCGGTTTATATTAGTAGATTAACTAACTAAAATTGATCTAAAAGACAGTGGTGAGGTAAGCAGCATTTATTCTGTTAGTAAATCCACATACTGTAATGATTTTTCACCCCATTGGTTTGTGGTGGTAACCTGACCAGAGCATAGAAAAATGTGCACAATAAATTGGTTTAAATTTAATATGCGTACTATAGTATAATAATACAAATAAAAAAAACAGTTGTTTAAATGTTAATAATAATTTATTCATTAAATAAGCAGCAGTAATAAGGTACAGATACAAAAAATATTCTTAAAATCAATTATGCAGTGTGACTGATTTTTTGTGTCTCAGTATACAGGGTTTAAACTTTAATTTGGGCCACTATGGGTATCTCGGAAACAGTAGAGATACAAGATCGGTTAAATTAGGCCAAATAAGTTGCTTATTTTAGGGACCAGTTTGTGTCCAGTGTCAAAAGTTCAAACATATTCAAACCTTACTAGATCAGGGTGTCGACCGTCCTGGAATTCTTTGACTTCCTGGAAAATGCCTGTAAATTCAAGTTGCTCCCTTGAAGCCTTGAATTTTGTGGTAGTCCTGGAATTTCGCTGTAGGTACTTCCCTATTTCGTAAAAAAATGTTTTCTTAATTTTTAATATCTACAAGTGTTAAACAATACATTCGTTTTTTATAATTTATAAATTTTTTAATTATTATTTAGCCATATGACAATGAAATTAATGTGTTTTTGATTACGCTTATACTATACAACTTCTTGTTCTTCTAGTAATTCTAAGTATGACAAAATACCTGGAATTTGTTTAAATTTTGTCCTGGAATTCCTGGAAGTAACCTGAAATTTAAAATTTTAAATTTGGTAGACACCTAGTAGATAACATCAAATTGAAATAATGCTGTTTTCTTTATAAAGTATGGTTGACCGATGGTCGACTCAACCACGGATCAATTGTCATGGATACAATTTTTAAAAACAATCGTATCCATGACAATTTCTCGTGGTTGAGTCAGCCGTCGGTCAACCAGACTTTATAAAACCGGCCCTTAGTGTCGTAACTACCGGTGTACCATCTGTGCGATGAAACACTAGTCGATATCGATTAAAGATAATCTATAATAAATTACTGAAAATTATTAATTGGAAAAATCAAACAATCTATCTAATTCTATCTATTTAATTACTGAATTTAAACCTGAACACAGACTAAGGTGCCATGTACACAGACCTCGGTACCATGTACAGACTGCAACGACCACCTCCATTTCGTACAACTTCTTATATACTATATTACCTGCTAAGAGCAACTAACCTGAACACAGACTAAATCGCCATGTACACAGACCTCGGTTTTTCAGTAAATTTCTGTACCAATTGTAGCCAATCCACTAAAATCTACATTGTTTTAAACAAATCACGTTTTACAATAATAGTATCATTGTAAAATGAACATTTACAGGAGCAAAGGGATCAAGAGGTTTCCACATTTTGGTTTTTTTTATTGTATTATTGTTACTTTAATTTTTGGTTACAATAATATAAGAAAGTAAGTGAAGTGATACACATGATATAATATTATGTATTAATAATATTTGTTATTCTGAATCACTTAATGATAGTAGCATATCCTTGGGGTAGCCTAGTCTTGGTTTCAGCCTGGTGGTAATTGCCTTGGTTCCGATGTGGTAATAGTCAATTGCTGGATATTGCTGCACATTTTTGAAATATGTTTTGGCTGTGTCTCGAATCAATTCTTCAACTTTTGGAATTTGTAGTTCTCTGTGAAGTTGGTCATTCCGCACAAACCACTCTGCACTTCTTGCTATACCTAAGCCTAACACTTTATTTTGAAGTACTTGTATGTTTTTGATATTTTGTTTGCCGTGCCCCATACTACGCTGGCGTAGATTATGATAGGTCTTATAATTCCAAGATAGAGTATCCTTGCACATTTAACTTTTAAGCTATACTTTCTGTTTAGTAAAGAGTATAGAATAGCTAGGCGAGCGTAGGCCTCATTTAATTTTTTGTTTATATGAAATCCCCACGTGAATCTGCGATCTAGATGCACACCGAGATACTTCACTACTTGGTCTGTTGGGTTCCATTGTATGCGGTGTCCATTAAGTGAGATTTAATTCGGATTTGGAGGTCTTCTTAGAGTGAATATTTTTGTTACGCATTTTGTGGGATTCAGGGTAACGTTCCATTCTTCAAACCAGTGGAATAATATAGATCTAGGCAATTTTGTAGATGATTGACAGCTCTATAAATATCTCCACCACATTTTAGAAAAAAATCAGTAGGTATATACCTATCCGTTGTATGGTTGAACACAATTAAATTCCTATATTTTTATGTGCCATATAAAATTTTCAGAAATGCGTTAAAAATTACGCCCTAATTCGGATACATGCCCAAAATCGTTGATAGCTCAGTGATATAAAAATGCAAAATGTTAGAAGGAAAATTTACCGGGTAGCCGGTCTCAAAGGTGTACAGTCAGTGACAAATGTTTTCACCAGTCTTATACCACTGTAATCCATTTTACTGAGAAGTATAACACGTTTCTCTGTTTGATTTCATCTTGTTAACAGCGTTACCAACATACCTATGTAAAACAAAAAAAAATAGCGTTATGTTATCTCTTATATTTCTCATGTGTCACTGACTGTACATAGGGATTTAACATTGTATTGAACGTTTCTGCTCGCCAATTCAACTTACAGGAATGGTAATGGTATTAAATGAAAGGTAAAATGATTGCGCTTCAAATGGCGCTAATAATAAAATTAAATGAGGTATATTTATTTTTAAATAACGATTTAAAATTTTACGAATTTTAAATATGAGGTGCCATGATTTTCAAATTTTATACCATTTTGTTAAATTTGTTCTCATTTACGGAAATCCACTAATTTATGCCAACTAATTATCAAATTTTTGACAAATACTGAAAAATTTGAAAATCATGGCACGTCATATTTAAAAATCGTAAAATTTTAAATCGTTATTTTAAAATAAATATAGCACATTTAATTTTATTATTAGCGCCATTTGAAGCGCAATAATATTATTAATATATTATTAATTACTTTTAGCTAATTACGAGCCAATTAGTTACCAAGTTTTTTGGAAAATACTGTGGAAATTGAAAATTATTATTATATAATTTAATTGACGTCATATTATTTAAAAATTGTACAAACATTTTTAGAAATTTTTTTTCAACGTAGGACGGCGATGTGTTTATAAAAGTATTGTTCCACCGTTCTTACAGATAATTGCTATTAGTTAGCAGGAAAACAGGTAATCCAATTAAGTAGGTAGGTAGCTTTCTATCTTATAAGGTTTAGATGAAACAATTTACATTTTAATCATGGGCGTTGAACAAAGGTTATTCTAAGGATTGTTGCCACTGCACATAAAAGAAATAACTCGCTGTAATGGCACAAAAAGTTTAGGAAACCTAAACACGTTCCCATCTTCAGTAGACAGATTTCAGTGGTTGGTTGGTTTGTGGTTCTATTCTAGGGTTTTAATTCTGTTATTTTCCAAACCATAATCACCAAGGATTTTATTTTTAGTTTTTTTCTGTTTTTTATGTTGTTTTTAAATTTTTGGTTTGTATGTTCGTAATAAATGAAAAAGTAACTGCAAAAATTTTATTTCTAAGGGTCGTTCTTTCAAATTGGATTCAATTTTAACTCCTAGTTAAGCTTAACTAACGAGCAGTTGGGGCGATTGTAAACTGCACTGATAATTCCTCTTAATGATAATCTGCATATGTAAATTGCACCGGTCCTCTGGAAATGTTTTATAATCTGTTTGTAAACTGCACTGGTATCTTAAGTTAATGATAATGTCGTTAAGGGGTGCGTAAGAGTAATGCAGGTATCTTAAGTTAGTAGGAGGTCGTTAGGGTGCAATTGCAAATACTCTTTGTGATTGGAGATCTCCTATTTTGGGAATGGTCTAGGCACATTTTTGAAAATATAAAAGGCTCCAAGAACTTGGTTTGACCGGCGAATACAAGGACAAAACCAGTGAAATTGGAAAATGGTTAGGTTACACATTTGGGTTACCGTTCCTTGCACCGAATGAAGTAGGTGACTGCTTTTCGGAAGATTTAGTAGCTTTTCAACCAACAGATTCGCGGGTGATTCAGTATTCTGATTATTTAGTTGAACATTACATAGATGCGACATCATCCTTCCCTCCGCATATTTGGGCTGCTGCATCGGATAGCATGGCTCGCACAACTAATGCATGCGAATCTTTTCATAATCAGTTCAACTCATTTTTTTATACTTCTCACCCTTCTCTTTTTATTTTTGTTGACATGTTCATAAAATATCAGTCTGAAAATTACATCAAAATTCAAAGTGTCCATAAACCATACAAGTATCAAAATTCTGAAACAGGCAAACGCCAGAATGCAATTAAGTGTTTGTTAAATTTATTGTCTATAGGAGAAATTAAGCGATTACAATTTGTAAAAAGTGTGTCACATTATTATGTACCTACCAATTAATGTATTGTAATTAATATAAATAAATAAAATTTGCAAATGAATCTTACCTACTTCTAACGTTCATAATGAGTTTCTTGCTACAAAGTAGTATCTTAAATTTATCTACAGTTGTTTACAAAATAGGTGCCTTAAGGGCTCCCAGTGCAATTTACATCAAGGATTATAGGTAACTTTAACATGAGGCTAATTAGTCATTCTTAATCGGTGCAGTTTACATATGTTCAGCAGTTGTTATGGATATCATTGTTACAAGAATATTGTTTCCGTGACAATTGAGTATTGACCGTGGCTTAGGTTAACAGGGAGTTAAACCCGATTTTTTTTAACAAATTTATTTGCCAGGTCAACAAAATCGTACATGTTGAAAGACTGGTCCTAACTAAATAATAATATGCTCGTTCAATCCATTTGACTACCCGGATAAAACTGTGGCAACTTTGATGATATTGACAGAGTCAATATCATTCAAGGCACCCTACACAAAACTACTACTGTGATTATACGAGAAGATTAAACAGACAAATCGACAGGATTCGAATTGACAACACTTTTTTCCATTAATTGAAAAAACACATAATGAGATCAATCGACAATCAGCAACTAACTGAATAACGCTCTTATTGTGTCCTAGTATGCTCATAGCTAATTTGGGTATAGCAGGAAACAATCTTTTCGATCAACGCAATTATAGTTACACTCTCTGCCTCTCTTGTTCTTCAATTACGATAATTACAAATACGTACGAGACGAGACAAGGATTGGAACCCAGGAGCTCTTTGTTGCCAAGTTGCCAATCAACGAGTTTATTATACAGTGTGTGGATAAAGTTTGGAACAAATTCAATATCTCTCGAAATATTATTTTTTTATCTGGAAAACGCTCGGACAGGTATAGCGATTTATATTACGGCGCATATTTTAAGATTCTTCAAAATTTTTTTGCGTTAGTCATTTTTTTGTAGTGACGTTATTGACTTTTTTTTTTAAATAGAAACATGTATATTTGATTGTCGTATTGCATAGACATTGTTTTTCTCTTTTTAAGCTTCTAATATTTTTATACCCTTACATAAGAAAATTTTTGAGAAAATTGTTAAAATAGTTTTACGTCTCAGTAGGCCGATCTGGAACAGCGGGTGCAGCTCCAACTCAAAGCAATTGTTTAATTGTTCAACAAGAGTTTATTTTTCGTCTTGGACACTGTCGCTATAAACGGATATCAATTTGAACATCTACAATAACAATTTATTCATCATTTTTTTGTGTGTCATTTAAAACTATCAACATTTTTTTTTCAATTTCTTGTTAATTTAATTTATTTAATTTATCTTTTTTATAATCTTATGTACTTTTATACTCACGATTCTGTTCACTTTAAAGTAATAAGCTTAAATAAACAATTGCTATGAGTTGGAGCTGCACCCGCTGTTCAAGATCGGCCTACTGAGCCGTAAAACTATTTTAGCAATTTTCTCAAAAATTTTCTTATGTAAGGGTATAAAAATATTAGATGCTTAAAAAGAGAAAAACAATGTCTATCCAATGTGATAATCAAATATACATCTTTCCATTTAAAAAAAAAGCCAAGGTCGTCACTACAAAAAAATGACTAACGCAAAAAATTTTTGAAGCATCTTAAAATATGCGCTGTAATTTAAATCGCTATACCTGTCCGAGCGTTTTCCAGAAAAAATAATATTTTGGGAGATATTGAATTTGTTCCAAACTTTATCCACACACTGTATATTAATATATTATTGTTATCTAAATTATATAATAAGTACAGCTCCACCAAGCTTACAACTGCCCCAGAAAATATGTCAAATAAATTTTAAAATACAAAGCGCGACAATACGTCAACCAATAGGATACAAAAGTACATTCACTAGAAAAATTCAATTGACGTTCGAAATTTTAAATATTTTAATGTTTGTCGGATTATTTTGACGTTCAAAATCTGTTAAGTATTAATGTTAAATTGAGGAAGATAATTCATTCTGAACCCAGAAATATCATTCGAAATGTCATCGAATTCTTCGAATAAAAAGTATTTACAATTATTTAAATTTGCGTCGTAAATGTTTTTATTTTGACTGTACTTTGAAAAACTATATCAGCGCCGGACACACAACTATGTAAGCTTGGTCCAAGCTGTACATTAGATTTTTGGAAATCATTAGGCTTTTAAAGCATACTTTTAGTATATATTCTGCTATATTTATATGTAAACAAAGGCTTTTTATTGTTACAGAAAAACCAATGCATTTCCAAACGTTTGGGCCGAGCGGGCGCTCCAGGTGATCTCTGTGCGCTATGGCGTCGCGGCGCTCGCCATCGAGCCCGCGCGCTAATACGGCACGTACTCCGACCCGCTAGTGGTCATGTTCCGTACAAGCGATACTTCTACTATGATCATTCTCAGTGACGCCGACGACGACACGGATCTCGTGTTAACGCTGGAGTCCCTAACTCAAGCAGGAATCATTTTCATTATGGGAATAGCCATCATCATCACGAACGTCCTCATCATTGCTACTTTTCTTAATTTTAGAGGTAAGCAATTTATTAATACAAATATATTTTTTATAACGTAAAACTTTCAAATTCTGGTCCAAGTTTAATCCACACTAATATTCGAAACATTACAAATTCCTGACGTATTAGAAACTCCTTCAACGTTTAATTTCTAAAGTACTTTACACAGGGTAATCAAAAACAAAATACATTGCATGTTTTCAATTAATCCACTGAACACTATTTGTTTTCAATCCGTCAAAGACGTACCAATCATATTATGCAGATTAATAAACATAACGTTATGGTTTAAACGGGTCCACAAATTTTGTTTACTTACAATTATCATCTAAAAATATCGAAGCACGCCAACAGGAAAACTTAGCATCGTTGCTAATTATTTTAATCAAATCACTACAGCAATAACATTATCCCAGAGATTAGTAGGAGTAGAAAGAGTTCATTTTGTGCAAAATGAGCGAAATACAAAATGAACTCTTTCTACTTCGAGTGATATACCTACAGGGTGTGTAAAAATGGTAAAATTATTCCTTGGACAAAAATAACGCAAAAAATGTATTGCAAAAAAGTTCGTAGGCACCCCTTACCATAACAATTTAAGAAATATACATTTGGCAACCTTGTAGTTACCTACTATGATAAGTTGATTACTGATGACCACAATTTATTATCTGTCATTGCATCAAGGCACTCTGACAGACGCTAAAGCTAACACTATTACATTGCAATATTGCCAAATCAATTTTTTACGCATACAGAAAAATTTAATGATTTGAAATAATAAAAATTGTTAATTTCTTTTTCCTTTAAACGATCGATAGTAATAAATTTTAGCTATTATCACTGAATGTACGCATCAAGTAACTTAATTTTGAAATAGCAGCTTTCTTTACTGTTACAAATTTTGAACTTTGAGGGCTTCGTGTAAGTTTATGAAGCCTTTGCCACTTGTTTTGCAATAAGCTTTTTGCCTTATTTTTTTCAAGGAATACCTGAAGCTTGCACACCCTGTATACTGTTTTTTCTTCAAGCGAAATAATACAATATCTGTTATAAAATAAATGTTTATTTTCTAAACGTCATTTCCACTACTGTCAAAAATAAAAACAAAACAATGACATGTGCGATTTTAAATAAGCTAGCTTCGCTAGCGATATATAATACAGCTGTTGCCATGGATACATACACACATTATGTTCCTAGTACAATTATTTAATATATTGTTTTAGTAGTAACACAATGACTCCCTTCTACATAGCCAGTTCTGTAGTACAATAGGGATATTACAATAAGCTTGAAGAACAAATATTTTTCAACGATAGCCCCTCAATGGCATTACGGTCTCACGTCTGAACCAACATTTTGAAACTCTATCATGCCCAACCCTTCTTTCGTCATCTAACTTCTCTATATCTGTGATATAGCCAAACAATGCATTTTCGATGGTCAATATGCGAAAGAAATACCTATTATTTAGCACATCTATTTATACAACTACTACGCATTTTATTCATAAAAGTTTCATTTATTAGTTTCAGGAATATTTATGAAATTGTTTCAAAACTTAACAATATATTTTATGTATCATAGTAGATGTGAAGGTACTTTTGATCAAGTTTGCATCTCCAAACTTTAAAACCAATGAAGTAACAGTATTACGTCAAAGCGGATCTAACGGACTTACAAGGTCACTGAATTGTACTACATCAATCAATGCTTTCCTGAAAAAAGAAACGTTTAAGGTGTAGTCCGTTTTTCCATTTTTTTTTTATTTATTACATATGCATTGTAGCGGGCACCGATTACTAATATCATATTCTCCCTCCCTCCCTGTAATTTAAGGCAAAATAAAAATACCCATGACTTCATCGAGAGTCGAACCCAGGACGTCCTAGTTGCTAGGTGGATTCTCGTCCACTTAGCCACTATGCCTCTTTACAGAACATTTTTTTTAAATATAACATACGATTTCAATGGCGGTAAAAATCAGAAAACCAACTTAAATTTTGAAAAAACGTTGAACGACAAAAACATAAAACGAATACTCAGGACGGCATGGGTCAGATACACATAAATGTGTAAATGGTAATTAAACATTTATATTACATCAAGAAATAAACTAATATATCAACAGATCAAACTCCATACTTTTTGTACCTTCTGCATATTATAATAATTGTTTAATAAATTCGGTGTTTTGTGTTAAATTAAGAGATCTGTAACTTAAAATTATGCCTGCTTAAAAACAATATTGAAAACTACGAGAGATTTGACTAATGCATTATGCGGGCATTATGTATTCACGACCTTCTCGATTGTAGTTGCATATATCATTATAGAATAGTAGATAGTATTTTAACATGACCAGCTACGTTCTCCTAACCCTTATGAGTTATATTGTCACGTTATACTTTAGTGACTGGTTTGGATTTAAACAAGTCAATAGTTTAACATAAATTGTATTTAAGTCAAAGTTACAAAGTTAACAAATAGGTACACCGTTAAGGTGGCTTACACAAATGTAGCTAGTAGCGCCAAGTGAACCATGATTGGTCGAAGGGATGTTCTGTAGTCTTCTGAGTAAAGTTGATACCCTGGCCAGGTCTGTCTTACTGTAGTTATGCTGAGTCTTCTGATGCAGAGTCTGGACCTCAAAGGGAATAAACAGTCGACTTGAAAGTAAAGCTGGGTCGAAGAGTCTAGTTGACTGGTTGGCTGTCGAATGTAGCACACACTGACTCGAATGGAGAAGCGTTGTGCTTTTATACTAATTTCTGTGTCCAAATATGGGCATGACCTCGGGTACACGTGCATCACCAGATCTCTCATGTAATCTGATATTCTTAATCAACAAGATTGCATCATGTGCAAGTACAATGTTAAATTGACATGTGATACTGGCATGCTTAGCACGTGACACTAGCATGTTGAATAAACATTGATTTTACGTAGGTAATTACATTGGTCATTATTATTACCTTAATAATTATTTTAGGCACTTCATGACAATATGGCCGTCTCAATTAGGATATTGACCCTCTATCTCTTGGAGTGTAACTAATACGTATTTTAAATCTGAAAAATCTTCAGATCTAATAGCTAGGCAGATAACACCACATAGAGGACCTGTGGGCGTGTCGCTATGGACATCATCACTTAACAACCAATTACCCCGCTCCAAATAACTGCGCGCATCCAAATTTATTAAAACAACAATGTAGAATAGTTAAAATTTACTGGTTTTTACAAAGCATAAGGAATTGAATGTCAATCTTTGAGTGTGAATAATTCTGAAACTAGCGAAGAACGGGCATTATTATACTATACAATTTTTCCAATCAGTATCCGGGGGGAATGTCGTACTACATCGATTAGCTTTGGACCTGTGAAAACCCTAACTGGGGCAGCCGTATAACTTGATAAGAGTTAAGGGATGACGCTGGCCGTCATTATAAATCTGAAACAAATCTACATGGCACCACATGGAGGACCTGTCAAAATCTGAAGTGAACACTTAGCGATTGCAATCATCATTATGCAAGTTTTCCACCAAACGGACAAAAAAGAGGCGTAACAGCAACTCCTGTCGAAATTAACAAAACCACGACTTTTTACAAACTTTTTGAAGACTCTAGTAGTTGACGACTGTTCTGTATTATTTTTGGTGTCCCGATCGCAAGCGGTAATGCCAGTTTTCCACCAAATGGACTAATCGAGTTTATTTTTTGTTTTTACGGTTAAAGACATGGAAAAAAACTCCAAATTCTGTTTCTCCCACCAAACAGAGAGGGATTTGTTTCTTGTTCAAGTTCTGTTTTTGGTCGTCTTCAACTGCCATATTGAATAACGTATTTAATGCATTCGCTGCTGTACCTATGTAATCTATACGGTTCTATTCACGTAACCTCAATGGAGAACTTGGTACCATAAACTTTCAGTCAAATTTAGGAATTTTTGTGCGGTGCATTACTTCTGGGGAACCCGTTCACCATATTATAATGGTGTGTGACTTCTGACCATTATTTTCCATTTATCTTTGGTATATCTCCGTCCCATGTCTGTCAAATCCTTCTATTATAACTCCTTATTGGTGTTTTAGCTTCCCCCCAACTTAGTTGTCTTGTGTCAATGTATTCTAGGCACAATTATATCTATAGACCTCTGAATTTCAGTGGCTTGTATTTTTTTCTTTTGGTTTCTTGTGAATACCCAAAATTCACATCTTAACGTTAGTGTAGCGTATAGTCAAACGCATTCCCTAAATTACTCTTAATTAAGGTATTACCATTCTGTTACACTTCGTTTACGTTCGCAATACCAGACGATGCTCAGGTCCGGCTTTCTTACTGTGTAATAGATTGAGGTTTTTTTTATCAGTTTCTAAATTATTCGTTTAGTTGTTATTCTTTTTTCCCAAAACAAGTCTGGAAACTATAATGTAACTTGTATAGATAACAAGCCGGCACGGCGATTTCAACAGGATTAAACACGTTTTTTTGTTGTCCGTAATAAACGTGTCCCACACTTAAAGCAGCGAATGTTTAAATCTCTACTCAAATGCGATGACCAGTCATCCGGTAGCATGCAACCTCTGAACGATAGGGTTGGTGTTTGTTGGTCTATGGTTAGGCCTGCACTTAATTTTCTGGTTGTAAAATTGTTATTTTATCTCATATTCCTGCGTACCTGCAACAACCCTAATAACACCTACAGCTTATCTTTAAGTCAACAACTTAACATTCGCCACTATAAGTTTGGGACAACTTTACTTAATTCTTAATTATAGGACAGTTTGAGTAGTTTGTTTATTCCATTGTTAATCTCTATTTCCCATCTCCCGTAGTTCTCCATAAATATTAAAATATGTGTTTACTCGTGTTAGCATTAAATCTTCTACAGTTACATTTTATTCATCTTGGTGGTCTTTTGTTACCATGAAATTTTTTATTTTCTTGTTTAATTTTATCCTTTCCAAAAAATATTATGTGATAACCCCCGTGGATGTTTATAATCTTTTAGATCAACTTCAATTGTTGATTTATCCAGATGTCTTTAATATCAGGAAGTAACAGTTTGCAATAAGGCTCGATTCACATACTTTCGTTTTTGGTTAGATTGCCAGTAGTGTCTAACAGCTGTTGCATTACTCGTTCCGAGATGCGCAGTGTGCAGACCGTTCTTAATCGATCAAGTGAAGCAATTTTCTCTCCGGTCAGAACTAGAATAGGTGTCCCTATGACTGGGTTAACCAGGAGCCTTATGCTACTGCGGACACGTTCTACAACACCATGACACTCGTTAAGGAGGTTGTAATTTCTACTAATAATATCTGCGCAATCCGTAGATCATACACCCTTTACACGGACACAATAAAATATTTCCAGGTATGTTGCAGACATATACATATTATTGTTCTCTATCGCCTATATCTTCCTAACAGAAATGCACTCTGATTTATCCATGTTGCTTGTGCTCTAATGCCCTGGCGCAGGCGCCATCAGACAATGTCAATGGCAATCAATACCAGTATCAAAACTTTCGACAAACCTGTAAATATAATCTTAATCTAAACTACAGAAACATTCTAGTCTTCTTATTCCATTTTCCAGTTTCGGACTATTTTAAAATTACAAAAGTGATTCAATCCAGCTTAGTTGGTAAACAATTTAATTGTCAGCTTAGAATCTTAAGTTAATCTTAATTTCCTTAGCCTTTTGGTTTTCGTACACGTGTCGTAACAATTAATGAGCGCTCAAGCGCTAACATACAAGACACCAAAGAGATACGAAAGATAAGAATAGAAAACGTAGTTCAAACATGTCACCGGAGTATCATAGCTATTTCAGCATGCAAATGTGTAAGATCTAAACTGTGGTGCTGGTTCATACAAAGGCCAATAGGTGTTGAACTACTATCTGCAAGGAATATAAATAAAAACTATAAAAATTACTCGTTCCAGAATTCCTCGTATACCCTTGGTTTACCTTGTATGAGTTCCACATCTTTCTATCTTTGACCAGCTCTTTTGCTTCTGTCCAACTTACTTTCAATGTCTCTACCATTCTGTTATTCCATCCCATGATGGGGCATCCCTATGGTTTCCTTCCTGTTGGTCTCGCTTCCCATATTTTTTTAGTTCTTTCTACCTGTTCATTCTGAACATGTTTGTGGCCGAGGCACCTCAATAGATGGGTTACACTTCTCCTTAGCGTGTCTTATTTCTCTTTCTTAGTTGATCCCACTTGGTTACTTCCCCAATTCTTCTTAAAAAGCTAATTTCCATTGCTTCTAGCCGTTGTTTCAGTCTCTTGTTCAGTGTCCATGTCTCGCTGCTATATCTTAGTATTGGTATGAAAATTGTGTTAAACATTCTAATTTTCGCTTTCTATGATATGTCCTTTTTGTTTTATGGCTAATTGTATTCTTTTGTTAATTTTCTGCTTCGTTCCCCCGTCTTTAGTCAGTGTGGCCCCTAGATACGTAAAGGCTTGTACTGGTTTTAGTTCTTCGTAGTTTATGGTTATGAGCATACATCTACGTTTCTTGGCTACTGCCTTACCACGGTCTTTTCCCTGTTTATCTCCATATTTTTCTCGGAAAACGTCTGGTTCCAAATTTCCAGTTTTACTTGGAGTTGTCTCTCCGAGTTGGCTAGGATTGCCAAGTCCCCCATTTACTCATATATTGATAACTTTATCCCCGTACACGTTAATGGGAGTAACTGGAATCTTCTATATTTAAATGAAGTAAGTACTACGTTTGGTATTGTATTTGGTATTGCAACGTACACAGTTGATACATCCTTCCCATAAATTAAACTATCAATCAATATGGGACAGTAGTCCATTTCTGATTCATTTATAGATTTGCTTTTTCTTGTGTTTACTTTAAATTTATCCACCTACCTCACCCACATACCCCATCCGCTGAACATTAATTTCGTACATCATAAGATCTCTAGCGGCTTAAACCGACATTAAAATCTCATCGCAATTTAATAGAAACGCTTTTATATAAAGATGTAAAAATAACTTAACCTTAATTACCTTTTATAAATTGTAATTTCGTTATCAATTTACTACTACCGTTATTGACTAATAAAAAATGTTTTTAAAATCTATTATTATTCAACATAGTAGTTGTAGTTGTTTGGGAATTAGAAATTTTAAATAAAAGTCGGAAACAAATTAGAATACCACTAGCGATACTCGCTGTATAATACCATCAGCGTAACAGAATACACTATTTCGTTGTGAATCAATAGAGGGAAAGTTATATTTGTACTTATTACATTACCATATCGTAACACGGTTCCTTTATATTTGCTCAACTCCACTCTATTTTCGCATAATCCACTGGGTACAATTTTATTTATTATTAATATTCTTGATACATACTTTTTGAATTCCTCAAACAGCAGAGCGTTTTATGTATAATTCATATAATCGAAACCGAAATCCAGCAAAGAATATTACATAAACGTCATGAAAATGATGCTTTACTAACGAGACGACATAGATATGAAGCACAAGCCGCATACTTCAGCTGTCTTTCGACTTAGCTAAAGATTTGACGTGTATTGTTTACTATTTTTTCTGAAATTGTACATTAAAAATTTACACTTATCGGTAAACTGGCACTTTTCTTAACTTGTACAACAATCCATTATTATTTTGACATAGACTCGGATGAAACTAACTTTTGATTCCATCCTGTGTGCTGTTTGTGCTATGCGTGAAAGACACTTCAAAAGCGTGCATCCACTTACCCTCAACTTGATTTTATAATGTTTCGTATCCATCTGCCATAATTAGAAAGACCAACGTTTTCTACTGATTGTCCACTTATTTTTTGAGTTGCTTATGTTTCGTCTGTTATTCCTAATCTCTTGTAGTTCAGTCAATCGTTGCTACGTCTATGCTTCTTTAAATCTCTATCTGCTTAAAGATTCTTTAAATCTCAGTTGTGAGCGGTTTCGGTTCATTAAATAGAACTATTTTTGTTTTGTTGAGTATGAGTATAGTAGTCCACTATGAATATCTAGGCACAACCATAAGCAAAAATGGAACACTAGACAATGAAATAGGTACCAAACAGAACACAAAAGGCAAGTAATATATACTATCAAATCAACAACACACTAATAAATAAAAAGGAAGTAAGAACCAATACGAAACTAAGAATAAAAATTAACTGAGAAAAGTTGTAATACGAAGTCTAACCCACGATAATGAACACACGAATATGATTGAGTTGATTTAATTTAAATAAAAAAGCATTAACGTTTTCGGTAACCGAATCATCCTCAGATGCTAAATAATTATCGTTTGATAGTAAAATATGTACCTAATCAAAAAGTAGAAAGTTCTTACCATTAAGTAAAGTGAATTAAATTCAAGATGACACATGAATGATAATGAAAAAAATTGAAGCTGTGCAACAGCTAACACATGTAATAATGGTACATTAGCAGTAAAAATAAGGAGGGCTTCATAATACAAAATAAAAGAAAAATTGCAGAAACAAAAATTCTACGACTGTAAAAGTTACAAGATGCCTTACAATAGATTCAAAAGATAAGCGCAAAAATTAAAATTACAAAACCTAGCGGTGAAAAAGGTAACTCGACTAAGTTTACAAACAGAAAACTGTACAAAGTAAACATAGCTAATCAATTCAAAAACTATAAAAAACGCTAAAATTAAGAAAACTAATTAAGCGTGAGTAATCCAGTTACATTAAATAAGACACTAAGAATTAATTAAAAAATTACAGGATAATACTGAATGTAAAAGTCTGAACAATGAAATATAAAAAACGTAAAAAGAGTTAAAGTGTGCAATTATAATAATAATAATAATTGTTTATTTAGACTGCTTACAGACAGGCCTAGGCCCAATTATATGGAAACAGTATGGAATAACAATATAAGATACCTAACCTAGCTAATCAAGAAAATCAAAAGAAAAAAAAAAAAAGAACAAAAATTTTCTATTTATAAATCTAAAAAACGTGCGCTTTTATTCTTTCATATTCCCTGAGTACTTGTGATCGTGACATAGTAAATAAGTCAATTTCAGTCATAGCAACAATCCTATTAACAAATAGTAACAATTTGAACAATGGAGAGTTCTGCAGTGGGACTGCAAACATCACATTTGTTTTCCTTAACTTAATGTTTGGTATTCTTAGACTGATTTCTATAAGTAGGTTGGGTACATCTACTATGCTGTTTAAGACATCGTATATGAAGGTTATATATTGAGAGTGCCTTCTAATTACTAATTCAGTAATCATAATATTTCTTTCTTTAAAAAACTTTAGTTGATTACTGTATGATATCCGATAGGGGAAATAACCTGAGCACCTGGTATACAGGACTCTTACAAATTTTCTTTGGACTTTTTCAATAAGGTCTATAAGGTAAAAAGAGGTGGGCGTCCATATAGTTACAGCATATTCTAATTTTGATCTTACTAGAGAGTTATATAGCGTGCAGTGGGTTCGACTAGATCTAAAGTTTTTTGCGCTCCGCAATACAAAACCTAGTGCTTTATAGCTATTGTTTACCATTGTTACAATGTGATCTTTAAACATTAGGTCACTTCTGAACATTACTCCCAGATCTTTGGTGGTGTTAACGCGAGCAAGCTGATGGTTCTGTCCTATTTGGTAGTTGAAACATAACCATTGTGATTTCCTCCTATAGGATATTACCTTACATTTGGTTAGATTTAATTCAAGTTTATTAAGTGCACACCACTCCCGTAGCCTTTGAATATCTTGCTGCAGTAGTTCACAATCACTATCACTATTCACGCACCTGTAAAGTTTTACATCATCTGCGTAGAGCAGGACTTCAGAACTGCACATGTTGTCTACTAGGTCATTCACGAGTAGTAAGAACAGAAGCGGCCCTAGGGTTGTTCCTTGCGGTACTCCTTAGGTTAAGTTTAAGAAATGTAATAATTGTTATTGAAATTAGTAATATCATTTAGTACAAAATTTGAGTTAGTATTACAAGCTTTATTGATTTCTAGCATTTCCAAGAAATTCATCTTTAAACCTTTACTATAATAATGTAAAATTGTAGTATCAGCATTCACATTGAAACTGTGGTCGGAAGAATATGAAAAATATGAGAAGCAAAGGAGGACTTATTGAAGAAATTGTTGTCAATATTAACTTTGTTATTCTTAATTAATTTTGATTGTTCATTGACTTTTGTCTTTATAGACCTAGTACTTTGGCCAATATAAAAACAAGGGGAAGAATTACAGTTTAATCGATATATTCCAGATTTAGACAAAGGGCCGATAGGATCTTTATTGTGGACTAAGAAATGATAAAGTTTAAAATTGGCGGAAATTGAAATTTTAATATTATTAGATCTGAAAAACTTTGCAAGTGTGTATGAAATATTACCATAAAATGGCAACGAAAAATAACTGTTGGAATTATTGTTATTATGAGGTACGATGGGTTGAATTTTTAATGAAAAATTTATTAGTTGATTTTAAGGATAAACTATGGATGACATGAGAAGGGGTAACCATTGTTAAGAGCAATTTGATGGATTCTATTTAATTCTTTATTAAAGTCGGAGGTGCAGAGCAACAGAAAATAAACGATTAAATAAGAACCTAAAAGAGGCCAGTTTATGACAAAACTAAGAATCTATAAAACCATACAGTGTGTGGATAAAGTTTGAAACATATTCAATATCTCCCGAAATATTATTTTTTTATCTGGAAAACGCTCGGACAGGTATAGCGATTTGCATTACGGCGCATATTTTAAGATGCTTCAAAAATTTTTTGCGTTAGTCATTTTTTTGCAGTGACGTCATCGACTTTTTTTTTAAATAGAAACATGTATATTTGATTGTCGCATTGGATAGACATTGTTTTTCTCTTTTTAAGCTTCTAATATTTTCATACCCTTACATAAGAAAATTTTTGAGAAAATTACTAAAATAGTTTTACGTCTCTGTAGACCGATCTGGAACAGCGGGTGGGGGTGCAGCTCCAACTCGAAGCAATTGTTTAATTGTTCAACAAGAGTTTATTTTTCGTCTTGGACACTGTCGAGCTGTAAACGGATATGAATTTGAACATCTACTATAACAATTTATCCATCATTTCTTTGTGTGTCATTTAAAGCTATCAACATTTTTTTTCAATTTCTTGTTAATTTAATTTATTTAATTTATCTTTTTTTATAATCTTATGTACCTTTATACTCACATTTCTGTTCACTTTAAAGTAATAAGCTTAAATAAACAATTGCTTTGAGTTGGAGCTGCACCCGCTGTTCCAGATCGGCCTACTGAGACGTAAAACTATTTTGGCAATTTTCTCAAAAATTTTCTTATGTAAGGGTATGAAAATATTAGAAGCTTAAAAAGAGAAAAACAATGTCTATCCAATGCGATAATCAAATATACATGTTTCCATTTAAATTGTGACGTACACAAAAAATGTTTGAAGCATCTTAAAATATGCGCCGTAATGTAAATCGCTATACCTGTCCGAGCGTTTTCCAGAAAAACCAATATTTCGGGAGATATTGAATTTGTTCCAAACTTTATCCACACACTGTATACATATGGAGCCGAATTATGGCCAATCAGAGATAAACATAAATCAAAAATTATAGCAACCAATATGAAATATCTAAGAAAAATTACAGCAAAAGCTAGACAAGAACAAATAAGAAACAAAAATATAAGAGATGATTTAGAACTAATATCGCTACTGAGTGAAACAGCTAAACTGGTATGGACATCTACTTAGAATGCTAGAAGGAACATAGGGAAGGCAGGCCAAGGATAAAATGGGAAGAAAATCTAAAAGAAATAGTACACAGAAGAGGAAGAAACATACACGAAGTAAGGAAGATAGCAAGGAATAGAAAATATCTATAGAAGATGCATAGAGGATCGCAACTACACCCCAACGCTATAATACAAACGGAGAAATGATAAAGGAGAAGGAGAATATTATTTATTGGTGACATACTTCTTGGCTTTCTATTATCCATATTAATTCCGTATCTCAACTTGAATATTTGTGTCATCGGTGAATCATGATTCATGAGGTTAGTAATTTTTGAAACGACTCTTGCGAAACCGTTTTCTCGATTATTCTACATACATTGTAAAGAATAAAGCTGACAAACTATAACTCTGCCGAACCCCTTTTTTGTTTTCTTTGCGGTTAGACAGAAGATTCTATAAATTAGAGAAACAAGTGAATTTTCGCAATGTTTAAAGGAAGCGAGGCAAATATAAATATACAAAGAGGATAAAACCTACCAGGTAACTATAGGCCAGTTCTTGTTCCTAAATATTATATTCTCAAAAATAATAGATACATTAATAAAGAAAAGAATAATAGAATTCATTAAATCTGCAGGCAGGCACAAATAATATACTTTTAAGAAAAATCGAATACACAAGTAGCAGTCATGAATATACTAATATAGTCGGGGCACGCTAATGGTGCATAACGTCATCAATCGCATTTTCTGGTAATTTTGTAGTACCAATCTTGAAACAGTATAAAACTGTAATTTTTTTTTGTGAATTACGTATTAAAAGTATGCGCATAGAATGTTATTTTACAGTTATTATTTTTATAAATTAGTTGTACTACCTATTCATATTAGTCCTGCAAAAAATAAAAACGTTTACTAATTAGTATTTTTTCGTCATAGAAGTTTCTATTCAAGCACAGGATCGTTGTTGTTTTTTTATTGTGTTTATATTGCTCAAACGTCACTCTGACAGTTTGAGAAACACATTAAAGCAAACGATGCTTTGAGAAACAATAAATAAATAAAAACAGAGTAATTCATGACGTCATGGGCGCCATTAAAAAAATGATGACGTAATGCACCCTTAGCGTGCCCAACTATACTAAACTTGTATGTATGTTACAATGACCGTCCGTGTGTCATACATAAGTTTTCAGTCGATTGCAAAAATTACGAGAATAAAAAATTAAGTAATTATTATTAAATAAATCGAGTTGTCTTGAAATATCATTTCCGGTGTCAAAGTGGTCGGTAAGATTAGTTCATAGATTGAAATGCGGGACGATTGCCTGTTGTGTACCCCTCCAGATGTGCGGAAAACCTCGAACAAGGCTTCATCAGAGTTGGTGTCACAAAAATCTAAAGAAACTTATGAAAAAGTGTATCCAAGGTTGTTTCTAATTTTTCATCATGGGCCGAAAACAATTCTTTATGATACAATCGACTACAAAGAAATAAATAGTGGAAAACACGTTGTAGCCACCTATACTGATCAAAAATGCACTTTACACAACTGGGCGTAATCTGCTTGCAGATATGGGAATTAGGGAGTTAAACCCCCTACACACGATACGATCGGTCGTACGACGCGTCGTACTACAAGTTGGAAATAAAGTCACTGTTTTTGCCTACTAACGTAACAAACCTGCAGTACGACAGGTCGTACAACTGACCATTTAGCCTCCACACGATGCGATCGATCGTACGACTCGTTGTACGACGTGTCGTTACGACTGTTTGAACGATATTTGCACGACCAGATCGTACAATCGGTCGTGTTTGACGGCAGTATGGAGCCGACATAAAATCTGTTGTACAACCGGGGGACAGTAAAAAAATAGCCTGACAGTAGGTTACCAGTGACGTACCTATCAAACATGTATAGGGGATGCACATCAGTTAGCAATTTGTAGAATTTGTTTAGTATTCTTTGCATGTTATTCATCAAATTTCTTGCCAATAGGGTACACATGTTTACCAAATCACCTATAATTATTTGGAAGACAAGTCATGACGCCTTTAATATCCCAGTAAAGTGATACTACTTTTTCTGTATACAGTGTGTAAATAAAATAACGGGACACCCGAATAACTTTTTTATTGTTAAAGATAGAAAGTTTGTGCTTGGAGACAATTTGTATGGTTAGTTATAAGCTTTATTTTTAGTATGTCGAAAATTAATTTCCGTTTCCGGTTTAACCGGAAGTGATTTTAAATAGAACACCCTATATATTTTTGCATTTTTGGATTTACACTTTTATAAACTTTGAGAAACTTAAAAGGACTATGTACCAAAAATCAATAGTTTTCGAGATATTCGAGGTAGAAAGTGTAAATTTGTAATTTTCATGTATTTTGATTTATACTTCTAAAAACAGTTAACGTACGCTTTTCTAAAATTTCTTTTGCTAATAAGATTATGCGGCCCTCAGGAGGGCCATTTGTAAATCGCAAGCGTGCGAGTTAGAAAAGTAAACAGTTGTTATAATAATGTAAGAATTTAAGCACAGAATCGGACACTGCCAGATTGAAAATGTGGCCTGCATTTTGAGCATTATTATAACTGTTATTTATTTTTCCATACAAATGGCCCTTCTTGGGGCCGCACAATCTTATTAGAAAAAGAAATTTTAGAAAAGCGAAAACTATTGATTTTTGGTAGATAGTCCTATTTAAGTTTCTCAAAGTTTATAAAAGTGTAAATCCAAAAATGTAAAAATATATCTATTTAAAATTTTCAAGTTAGCATTACTTCCGGTTAAACCGGAAAAGGAAACCAATTTTCGACACACCAAAAATAAAGCTTATAACTAACCATACAAATTGTCTCCAAGCACAAACTTTCTATCTTTAACAATAAAAAAGTTATTCGGGTGTCCCGTTATTTTATTTACACACTGTATAAAATTTATTATTGTAAAGAGACGGTAAATGGTCAGTTGTACGACCTGTCGTACTGCAGGTTTGATAGTTAGTAGGCAAAAACTTGTAGTACGACGCGTCGTACGACCGATCGTATCGTGTGTAGGGGGTTTTAGCGACTCAGTTGATTAGAATAAATTTATACAAAAAAAACATCAGTTATAACATCAACAAAATGGAGTTAAATGCAATTAAAAAAATTGAGAAAAGAGTGCCCAAGTATACATGTAAAACATAAATCCAAGTCAACTCAGAGTAAAGTATACACTTCATGGAGATTACACCACACCACAACACTCACACAAGCGCACCAAAACCCAAAAAAAGTTGTAGAAGGCAGGAGATCGCTGTATATTTCGAAAACCAGCAATCGGCTTCTAGTTATCACATTTGATCTTCCAACCCTTGTTATAGAATGGTATTAGGGTGAAAGGTGTCCAATAAATCATCAAAATCGTCCATACTGTTTCACTAATGTTACGAACTTTTCAATTGCCAATTTCATCAATTTCTTTTGATACTTTTGGCATAATTTTGACAAATGACAATTACCGCCGTAAATTAAAACTAATTATTTTAAAGTCAAATGGTCTAAAAGGATAAGTAGGTACTTCTAAGTGAAGGTCTAGCCTCAAAATCGCTTTCTTTGAAACGGTTGTGTAACAGTCTGTTAATCTCTCTTAAATTGAATTTTGATAAAACTGGAATTTTCCCTTAGCTGTTTTAGATGACACTGTTAAAATTTATTAACACACACACACACAGATATAGGTTTTCCTCATATGACAAAGATTTCTTATTGACAAAAACATGAGAACAAGATAAACGGAATGGATATGCAATGATAAGATTTAATCTTAACTTTAAAATTTTTTAGTTTCCGTGTTAGAAGCAAAAGAGTTGTAGTGAATGCCTATATTGGGGTCTAGTGCTTGCAGCAATCGACTTGCTTTATTGTCTCGGTTCAAGAGAATTCGCAAAAGATTTTAAAAGATTTTACAATCAAAAATAATGAATTTCAAATAATAATCAGGAACTAAGTTTGCTTCTGTGCATAATATATGCAAGCAACGCTATTCAGCCACAGAATTACAATGGCCATGGCCAATCTTTTACATTGCTAGTCCCGTTTGTATGTATAATACTCTATACCTACCACGTTTTGTACTATCGATCTGTCACGTAACTTGTTTAGGTTCTTTGCGCATTTTGAAACAGCAGTGTTTTGTAATATATCCGAAATTCTGACAAACCCGGTTTGTGTTAGCTCGGATGTAATCTTGCAATCTGGAAAAACACTCATCGATATTACTTGCATACACAAACTCGCGGATAAATTCTTTCTTTCAATCTCTAAAATACAATACTCATTTGACAATCATTCATGTAGCAGATAATGTATTTACCTTTGTCTTGAAAAATTAATTTAAAATGTTTTCATAATTTTAATGTTTCTTGGTAATTAGATTAGGTACTTTACATTATTATATCGGTCAACTTCTAATTTTTTTATCAGTTACAAAATGCGTTTCAATCAGAAGAACAGCTGACAAAGTAAAAACGTTCATACAAAAAAAGGGATAGTATATAGTATACGACATGCAGGTATAAACTGAAACACCTACAAACTGAAATAATGCAATAGCTACTCATATTACTTCACAAAAAAGTACAATTCCATGTCCCTTTCTTATCTTACGAATATACAAAGTATTCACTAATACTGGTTTCAATAATACACTTAAATAAACGAAGTATTACCACCAACGAAGAGAAAATCGGTGGTGAAAGTCTTTACGGAAATAATTATCAAATGGTACATTATGCATATTATTTAAGCATTGACATATAGGTCAGTAGGTATGTTTAAGATATGCAGTTTTCAACAAATCATACACACTCCAAAACACACAATCGACTACAAATACCCATGCTTGTTAAGAAAATGTACGACACTTGTTTAAAGCAAGCATTTGTTATTAATTTAAATGGGAACCAGCTCGCTCTAGTAAGTTAAGCTTTTCACTCCTGATCGAATGCAGAGCGAACATGATAGATGGCAATTGTAGTTAGAAAACATCTAAACCCAAAAACTTTTTTTGAAGTAAGGATACTCGTCGCATCCTAAAGGAAATAATAACTGCATTTCCGCTACTTGATACTATACACTGCAATTTCTCAAATCATACCTGCAAAAGAAAGCTAAGGCATGGCTCTGACGGCAGTGTCTCATCCAATGTCTTCCAAATGGACGAAGTAGACATAATTCACGATGCGAATACAATCTTGTGTGTCACATAAATAACTAATGTATTTATTTGGTGAAAGTACATGAGGACAATTACGACAACGCTAACATGGAGACTGATAAGATTGTTCTCTAGACTCTAGTTGAGTAATTTCACAAGAAAATGAGTTAATTTTCAAAACTATTGCAACACCATCCCTAAGAACCAAGAAATATCTGTAGGTCGTGGATGCAACACCGTTGACAAGTCAACAATACAAGTGATGCTACCAGAAGTATGTTTTGTTCTGTGGCCACCAATCTGTTCTTACACGATAAAAGGACCCATGTTGAGGGACTTTTGGTCTAGCGTTCATCATTTGACCGATAATTGCATCTGCATCTTTGTATTATAGTACATAAACTTTAGAATTGATAATTCTTCCGAAAACGTATCAAACAAAATAAATTATATACAATTTGTACATTTCTAAAAAATCTAAAAACACGAAAATAAAAATTAATTAAGCATTATTTTATCACCGCATCGCATTTCATTTTATACATGGGACAAGTACGTTAAGGCCTTGGCTACTAGATCCAGAACCACTTGGGTGGCTACATTGCATTCCAGCGGAGTCTGGACTGAACACACTGTGTTCATCAAACACGTGTGTTGGCATGCGCATTGGAACAAATCTAGCCTCATTCCGCTAGACACGTCCAGACCAATGAAACTTGTTCGGTCTTAATCAGATCTGGTCTCATGAAGTGCACCGTAGCCAAGGCCCAGGTTCCCAGCACTTAGGCGGCTAGCACCAATTATGTCAGGTTTGTAGATCCCTCACCGAACAGGTCCATCGCATGAGCAAAGGATCGAATCCTGTTCATTGGATGCCCCCTGTATCACTTGGTTCCTCGTAGAGAGGTCCAAGGTGTCCGTTCCTTACGTCCACAGGTTCGATGGACTTGCCGAGCATATGTTCCACAATTTCCTCTCGTTTTTTGACATTTCTTACTAGCCAATATGTACAATTCCTATTAGTATGTTCAAATGAGTGCATCCTGTTTAGGTTGAGAAGACAATTGACCGACTTAGGCGAAGTCTCTCTGGGTTGAGAACTATTCCCGAATTTCGAACGACTAAAGTAGCATACGACTTTGCCGCCATCTCTCTCTTATTCTTGAAATGATAAAATTACAACGAGCCGTGGCCGAACAGTCGAATTTTTTCCCACGTGAATCTATTTGACGCTGGTTATTTAGGTTAGGGTATTATTAATGGCTGAGAAATCAAAATATGTGTTATTTATTCAACTGTGTATATTATTAGCTGATGCATTTTTATTTAACATGTTTTTTTATAAATACCCCACCCCTTACTGCTTAGTCAAGTAGGTACTTAATAAAAGTTATTAGAAAAATGCATTACCTGAATATTGTGTATCAGCAGCCTAACACCTTCTCATGCTGATGGTTCTGCCATATTATCTATATTGCAAGATGTTCCGGTAAAACACGGACAAATTTAGCAAATACAATTTTTCAGCAAATGACTAAAAATCACAGACCACATATAAGTTTCCATAATTACCAATTTCAACTTTACTAATCATTCCACTTGAAAACAAATAATATTCTAATATCAGCTACAAAATAATACGATAGTCATAGTACTGAAAATTCTTTATTTAAATATATATCATCGTAAAAGTTATACTAAAAATATTTAATTATAAACATGGCATCTATAGTTTAGTTTGAAATATATCTCATGGTTATATTCTTAAAAATATGACCACATATTTTTAAAAATATCACATTTAAAAATATCACCTCGTCTTATTTTTAAAAATATGTGGTCATATTAAAATTTACAGAAAATTTTTTCACAATATCGCTTTTCAATTAATAATTAACCTTCTACTAAAAAAAATGTGAAATAAACAATTGAACGTGATAAATAATAAAACTCTGCTATTCCTTAATAGTACTATAGTCTGTTTTTTAACTAGGAGGAGCGATTCAAATTTGTTACGTCAAAATCTACACCTGTGATTGGCTGCGGCCAGGCCGGTTGCACACCGCTAAGTAATTTGTATAAATTTTGACGTTTGACGGGATTTGATAATTATTTCTCTAGGCGCTGACAGTGACCTAATTCAAACAAAATACAATAAATTTTATAGTTTTCATTTCAGGTGTAAATTTTAAACATGATAAAAATTCAAATTTACCGTCAAAACTATGAAAGTCTTCTTTTCTAGTGACATTTTTAGTGTGAATCTGGCTTTTGTATTCACTCCTCCTAGTTAAAAAACAGAGTATAGTGAGCGGTAGAGCGAGCGCTGCGTTAGACTGTCCCAAAATTGACAAGCGGATAGCAACAGCTCCTACAGTGACCCAACAGCTGAATATATGTATTCCAAGTCCACTAAAGATTTTTACTGAAATTTCAACAAACTGGCGATGAGAATGATCGTCAGGTTTCTGGCCTTCACTAACAATTCGTCGTAGCGGTTCTGCTGATATTTTAGTCGAATGCTAAATGCAACAGCTAATACCAAATTCCCCCAAATTTGCAAATGTTAATGCATTTAATTGCATTGTCTATTCCATAATAGTCATTCCCACTAGCTTTTGTTATCAGTATAATCCGGACATTCCAAGAATTACATTGTTTATGAGATGACTCTTATTATATCGGAAAAATTACGAAGTATAATATTCTAGATACTTTTAAAGTTTCTGGAGTAGATTTTTAATTTTTCATGCACTTTTACTAATTTTCCTTTATAGACGAATGAAGTGAATTCATTCGTCTATGATTTAGAAAAAAAAGCACGCAAATTCTTATTAGAAATTGATTAGACAGAGTGTTAGATAAGTCCAGAAACCTGATATGTTTTAATAGCCGACAAGCGAAAAATGACTGCAACAATCCTATTTATTATGATGGAAGTGCAAAATGTAGGACTTTTTTAAGTTACCGTCGCAGTTAATTACATTGTTTATGACTCTTATTATATCGGAAAACTTAAGAAGTATAATATTCTAGATACTTTTAGTTTCTGGAGTAGATTTTTAATTTTTCATGCACTTTTACTAATTTTCCTTTATAGACGAATGAAGTGAATTCATTCGTCTATGATTTAGAAAAAAAAAACACGCAAATTGTTATTAGAAATTGTTAGACAGAGCGTTAAATTAATAATTTAATTATAACATATTGGAACGATTCTTGGTTTTATAGGTAAGTGATCTCTTTTTAATGTGAGCAAAATATTGGAAATATAGGAAAAAAAGCCGTGGAAAAAAAATGCCGCGGTAAAAAAAGCCTGGAAAAAAAAGCCGTGGAAAAAAAAGCCGGTGAAAAAAAAGCCGACGGAAAAAAAGCCGCGGAAAAAAAAGCCGTGGTTAAAAAAGCCGACGGAAAAAAAGCCGCAGTATAATAAAAGAACTTGATCTTTATTTATATTTGAACAGTTTTTGAATATTAAACGAACACGGCTTTTTTCCGCGGCTTTTTTTTCCGTTGGCTTTTTTATCCACGGTTTTTTTTCCGCGGCTTTTTTTTTCGTCGGCTTTTTTTTCCGTCGGCTTTTTTATCCAGGCTTTTTTTACCGCGGCTTTTTTTTACACGGCTTTTTTTTCCGCTACCCAAAATATTGATATACAATATACATAGTTCTGTTTTAATTACTTATATCGATAGCAGCCTGTGTATCCATTTAAGTTACAATAATATTTGTTATAGTTTAATTTAAATCAAATGTATAACATTATTAATTTATGCGTGTGGAAATTTGTTTTTTGTATAGGTATGTTGTAGCCACAATGTAAACTCGCATTTGATAAAAGGCCTAGGCAGGATCACATTTTCTGTTTGAAAAAGGTTAAACATTTTATTACAAGCCTAGGCTTTTTATAAAAAGCCGGAATTTGAATTGCAGATTTTGTTTATTTTTAGAAAATTTATAAAACAATAAATTAAGTACTACATTTACAACTACACAAAAATCGTTTTCAGTGTTCAATTTATTCTAACTTTCTTTTTTCGGGGAAACGTTCTGAATGACATCATGGCAACACCGCTAATTTGTATGTAGTTGAAACTGGAAATCCCCACGACACAGCTTAGTGAAATCCAATACAGCGCCCCCTGTTTCAACCAAAGAGTGAACTATTCTGTTCAAATTCAATATTATCCATAAAATTTGATTATGCAACCCAATTTACAGAACATACGCAATTTTGTATTAGAGTTGTGTCTCTATAAATATCTATACTCTTTGGTCATACGTCAAATAATCGCAACACATTAAACTTCAAAAATACTATAGCTACGTTAGTGACAAATGTTTTCACCAATCTTTTACCACTGTAACTCGTTATAACACATTTCCCTATTTGATTTTATCTTGTTAACAGCGTTACCAACATACCTTTTTTTTTTTTTTTAAAAGAATCATAGAGTTGCCAAAGGCAACTCCGTGATTCCACCCCCCCTACTTATCCCGGCTCAGCGCACTAAGCGCTATTCACGGGTCTAACATGCCCCACCCTTGAAAACCCCCCCCCCAACTATATAACGAGTTGATTCCTAGTTGCTCCAGAATTTTTGAAAACCCTGGCTACAACGAGGAATCGAACCCGTGTCGCCCCGGTGCCGTGCGGATCTTCATCCACACGACCACGGCCGCGCCACCAACATACCAATGTAAAACAATAAAAACGGCGTTATGTTACCTGTTATATTTCTCAAAAAAGCGGGTTCAGTGGAATAACACTGGTGAAAACATTTGTCACTGACTGTGCGTGATGGAAACACGTTCAAAATATTTTCGGTCCAACAGAACGCCTACGCATTACTCTCGTCTGTCCAAGAAAACTCATTTAGAGCATGTCATGAGCAAATTGAAGTCTGTCTTGACTTGATAAATCCACATTTAAACAACTCAGTCTTATTTATAGGTATAAGAACTACTTGAATGTAATTGTGAGGCTAACATTTAAGAGTTAAGTTCAATTCAAGACATCGCATCGGTAGATTTTTTTACTCTCTCTCTAAAGCCAGGTCCGCTATTGACGAGTATAAGTATCGCGTTTTGGCCTAAATCAATTGAAATTCCCCCCACTCTTCCCGGCCATTTTGGTATTCACCCCTCTCCGGAAATTCCCGACCTTGTTTGAAATTTCCTTGAAACCACAATCCATAACCAAAGAGTTATTTATCAACAAATTGGTGCTACGTGTTTTGCTTGGTTTTTGACCATGTGGACTTTATTGCACAGTGTATAAAGTTTAACAAAGTAATATCTAATTAACTAATATTTTATGTTGTTTTAGGTCCCTCAGAAGTAATCAACTGCTATCTTCTTTCACTCGCAGTCGCTGATCTGCTGTGTGGGTTACTGGTGGTACCGCTTTCTGTATATCCTGCACTGGTACAACGTTGGGTGTATGGAGATATATTGTGCAGCTTAGTAGGATACTTAGAAGTAACGCTGTGGGCTGTAACTGTGTATACGTTCATGTGGATCAGCGTCGATCGTTACTTAGCTATACGCAAACCATTACGGTATGAAACCATACAAACAAAAACACGATGTCAGTGCTGGATGGCTTTCACCTGGATTTCAGCTGCAATGTTGTGTTGTCCCCCGCTTTTGGGACTAGAGAAACCTGTTTTTGATTATGATGGCCATATCTGCATGCTTGATTGGGGTAGTATGGCAGCGTATACTGCCACATTGGCTATTTTGGTTCTCGGTCCCAGCCTTATTACCATCATCTACACGTACGGATACATATTTAACACAATGCGAAAAATGCGCAGTGGTGCACCCATACATGACAAAGAATATGTGACAGCTCTCTCAGAGAATTTGTCTAATCCCAGCCATATCATGTCTTTTGTGTTGGTGGTAACATTTTGGTTTTCATGGACTCCATACTTGGGTGTGCGACTTTATGAATACTTTACTGGAATTAAATTTCAAGTGCCGTTTCTACATTTTGGAATCGTATGGCTAGGTTTCCTCAACTCGTTTTGGAAGTCACTTATCCTAGTGTCACTCAGTCCACAATTCCGTCTTGCCTTGAGAATATTTTGCATGTCTATTTGCTGTCGATACAAGGGAGGACGTATGCAGGCGGAACTGATAGGTATGGAAGCCGACGACTGACTACTCCTTTCCATTAGCGGATGTTTTCCGCGAATTCGACTTCCGATAACTGGAGTTGCGTTGACTGACTATGAATATGTTATGGAGAAAGTTAAAAAACAATTATCCCATAATACAAAGTGAGGGTTTTTCGTAAGATGCTGGTCCCTGATTATTCTTTAGCATAGCTAGTATTTTTTGTGTTATTAGTAAGCATAGCATTACATTAAAAACGAGTGCACAGTGTAATATTAGCTTGAAATTATTCAAACGCTTACTATGTAATGTTACTAGTAATTAAAATTTTGAAAATAGTGTATGTACTTGTGAAAATTTCAGTACCTGCCGAATTATCAACTTTTCTTTAATTCAAAGTATATACATTAGTACATTTTAGCTAATTATTGACAAACGCAAATTATAATACAGGGTGATTCAAAAATGGCGCATAAGCTCTTCAGTACGTTGTTGGGAATAATAATTGAAGTGTAGGAAAAATAGTAAAAAAATTCTTAGCCGCTAATTTGCTGAGAAATGAAGAAGTTAAGTTGAGAACTCAACTTTGAATTCATGTGGATTTTGAAACTTCTCATCATTTCATATAAATAATTTAAGTATTTTTAATAGTGGGTAATAAATAAAATGCTCATAACACCTCATTATCCTGAAATATTAGCTTTCAAAATTGATATTTTCCTATCAAGTTGTTTTAAAAAAATATGTGGCAACGATGTTTGAAACTTTTAATAAGCTCACTATGTAAATGAAACGAAATAAAAGCCACTCATATACTACATAGCTGCACCCGTGTTGCCAAATCTACAACTTACTTCTTCGTTGTTAACTACAAAAATGTAGCAGCTAAATTTTTTTTATGATTTTTCCACAGTTCAAATAACCGTCCCCTACAACGTACTGAAGAGCTTATGCGCCATTTTTGAATCACCCTGTATATAGATTTATAGAATTATTAGTAATACTATTTTACTAAATCACTTTTAAACGGCGTAAATATAATCCACCATTTAACAGGTAAGCTTCGTCTGTAAAAAAACTATACACTAATTTAATTTAAAAAGTAAATCAATTTTGAAGTAATTATCTCTTAACTTTAATTTTAAAATTTTAACCAGGCACGATTATTTAAATAAAATACTATATAGCCTTTTAGAAACATATTTGAAGGCTTTTAAAAAAATTTTAAAAATAGGCTTTTGTATAAAATGTAAACAAGGCCTTTAATAATGTGTGCTTGCAGTACATTTAATCACGAGAACGTTTAATTACAAAGACCTTTGATTATATTCGAATATATCCTAACGTAAACTAATGCAAATTTAAGCTAATCTTATTTTGCCTAACTTAATTAAACAGCTTTAAATTGACTGCATGGATCTACAAAAGAGCACAATCGAGTCAGAAATAAATGATAATTGACCTAAATGACGTCCCACGCTCAACCGTCTTAGCGATCAATTAAAATCCTGTTGATAATCTCGTAGTGTTCTCGAGTAATGTAGTAATATATTTTACATAAAGTTGCTACCCAGGTACTACATTATAACCCGTAGAATTTACATTAAAGCTAATATTAAACAACTTTAGGAGTAAGAAATAAATTAAATATTTCTAAACTTGAAATTAAATGATTCCACATTTTCAAAAAATTCTTTCTTCGTCTGATATAATTATTAGAAACACCACTATAACAAGTTATCAGTTAGATGAATGGTACCAATACCAAGATTTACCTACATTCAAAATGTTTACCATTTCATGTCTTAAACGCGTTGTTGAACAGGCCACATTCAGAATGTTAGTCCATCAAAACTATTTAGGATAATACTGTTCCACGAATCAATTTTTTTTTCTAAAAGAACGCAATACGCACATTAGTATGTTTTGATTATATATTTCATCTACAATATTCGGCAGGTACTTACCATTAATATAAATATTGCATTTTTAGAGTTTTAAAATTTTTATATGTTTAATGTAACTAAGATGCAGTCAATTAAAGTAGGTTGTAATTCCACCAAGTGAATAGTGGAGGCTATAACATAAACCACGACACTGCGCCATACTACGATGATAAAGGAGTGGTACTAAAATATGTATTTTGTACGAAATTTCCAGTTGCAAGATTTGTGATGCAAAATGAAAACAGCCTCCAGTAGAGGTTATAACACCAAATATATTTGTAGTTTGCTATAAATGCAAACTACTAATTGTCTAGTTGAAATAATAAATGTTTTTATATAGAACTATATATACTTATTATAAGGCGTACGTATATTGCAATGCAACGAACTAACCGATATTTTATAGGCGAGACATGGTTATTTTTGCAGTCAATAAGAAGAGCTTAACACGAGCAATCATTAATGTTGCCAGATCAAAATAATATGTTGCCTTGAATTTTGTACTGAAATTAACTTCCTTAAATTTGTCAAGTTAATTATGTTAAGGATAGAAAGTTCTCAGGCTATTAGCACTGTATAAGTTACCCATTGCTGTTTTTATGACTACTTTTGGATAAAAATTATGTACTATATCAAATATCAACGATTGTAGTACGAATAAAAGGGAGAATAGATCAGAGAGAAATATTGAACGTAATTTTATATCTACTGAAAGTTTTGGTCTCCTACGAAAACGATGCCTAAACGGCCGTAAAATACGGTCACAAATACGTCGCAAAACCGGTGAATAAAATACGGCCGTCGTAGCGGCAGTGAGTAGTATAAAGTCTGAAGACGAAGTGTCACCGCTATACACCAGATACACTACCAAAAACGTTGCTGAACTGATTCGTACCGTACAACTGACGCAGGGCTTTCAATGAGATGGTATACCTACCGTTATATTACGCTTCGCTTACCTAAGCTTTGGTTTCATAAGAAAGTGGTGCAGTAATATAGCGGACATAATCATGACGATCATATACGTATACCGTACTATTCTGTTTTATTTAATATCTTCCTTTCCGCTCCCGAGAAAATCACATCCATTTTAAATGTATGGACCCAGTTATTGTGATGTAATTTACCGTCATGTTACGTTCGCTATATTACCGCATCGCTTTCCTAGGAAACACAGGCTTTACATGGTACCGTTTTTCGTGACGTTACTCACCGTATTTTACGGACGTTCAACGACGGCACCGCTTTCGTAAGCTTCAGTTCGTACACATTTTGATGTTTTTCAAAACATTTCTTTACTTGTGTGAATGTATATCACAAGTACATAATTATGTCCAATATCTAGCAAAGCGTAAAACAATCAAATATTTTGCGCGTTTTTATTTTAACTTATAGTAGTATTTTTATAAATATTGGTGGGTAACATAAGTTTCACTTATTAAACTAGCAAATACCCAGCTTACAGTGGCAGATAGCTTTTATATTTAGAATTTAGTAAAAATACTCTGGCAAGTATTTATTTAATAATGTAAATGTGTGTTTATTAATTACATGTATGTCAATTCATGAACAATAGGAATAAACAAATAGGTTTAAAACATCTTATAAATGAAATGATTATGTATTTCCCATTCTCTTGTATGCTGGATTAATTAGCGACTATTTCTACCTTTTAAAGTAATTATTTTAAGGGGTTACCTTGCCTACTTGAAATTGTGAAATGTTTTATGCTTTCCAACTAATTTTATTATATTGTTATGAAACAAATTCAAATGCAAATTGATATTTGTCTTTGATATCCTCGTTTAATACGATTTGGAAAATTGGAAACAGTCCACTTAGGCCCAGTAATATCAATTGGTTGAACTCCCTTTTCAGCCGATCCACGATCAGTTGTTATGGAAATGATTGTTATAACAATTGGTATCTATGACAATTGATCGTGGATCAGCTGAACTGGAAGTTCAACCACTTGATACAACTGGGTCTTAGTAAAGATCTACTCGTAGATACAGGATAATTGAAAAGTACACACGAAAACTCTCAGGAGGTGATTTCTCTCGTCGAAATAAGGAAAAAAGTTTTAATGCCCCATGGTCCGAAAATGGCTGGTTGCCGAGATACCAGCCGACAGATGGAACGAAGAATCATTTATTTTGTTCGTAAGATTTACATCAAATAAGATGTTGATTTGCTATGTTTGGGAAGCACTTATTAGTGTGTTTTATTAGAGTTTTAAAATTATCCAGAACATGGTAAACCTGAGGACCATTTTGCGTTTTCTCAAGTCTTTTAACTTTTGTTTCAATAGTGAGATCCCCCATACCTGGCAAAAAAAAGGTGCTCTTGTTGTACAATTAAAATGTGTACCGTTTTTGAAATTTCGATGTTTTTATAAGACGTCCTGTGGAGTGTGGTCCTCAAATTTACCATGTTCTGGATAATTTTAAAACTCCGAAAACACACTATAATAAGTGCCTCCCAACCCGAGGAATACTTCCCCTAAGAAACAAAAGAATATCTTATTTGGTTGAATTCTTACGAACAAAGAATTAGTGATTCTTTGTTCCATCTTTCTCGGCTAGTATTTCGGCACCCGGGCATTTTTAGCCCCTGTTGTCAATCAAACTTTTATCCTTATTTTGATGAGAGGAATCATCTCTTGCGAGTTTTCGATGTACTTACTTTTAAATCTCCCTGTATATTCAGTTTCCAAAGTTCTAAGGAAGAACAGAAGTAATTCCTTTTTATGATGCATTTACGTTTTTTCTAAGTTAGTAACATCTTCTACTGCTGTCTACTACTTATTCCAAAAGCCCAACAATCACAAAAAATATTTGTGTAAACAGAATTTCATCTTTTATTTTAATACGTGGCAATAATTAAGTAAACAGTAACACGTAGGTATATGGTAAAACCCTAAAACCGAAATATTAATAATTAATTCCTGCTATTAACTGCGATGAATTTGGATTATAATACATACTCATTTCATTTCAATGCCTGAATTGTTTAAACCTCAAATTATTTTTTTGTTCCTCTTCTTCATGCCTTTTCTATCTCGATGTCTATTTTAAACACTTAACATCGCTTATCAACGTTTAGGTTAGTGTCATTGTTCTAGCCGTTCGCATATGCAATCCATTATTATGTATCCAGTTGGGTAAAATATCCTGCTGAATCTATGGTGCAGGCGGCGATGTTTCCAAATGGCCTATTTTCAACAAGATGGCGTAGGTACACCTGCTTACAGGTGTACTACAAGTCGTTTGCTTTGTACAGAGCTGTCTTTGTCAATATCCATTCTTACAATTCGTATTACACCAACTATTAGTCTTATTTTGTTTACATTTACATAGATTTAAAAGATTAAATCTTATAGATGTATCTGCTGCTGCATCATATATAGGTACTATAATGTTTCTAATGCTTGCACAATCATGCATGTCAAAAGCGAATGGCGAATTTTGAATCCTATTGAGTCAGTACATTTACGACATTGTAGTATGTCAACATTATGATAATGGTAGAACTAATTTTACGGATTAATAAACACAATAAAAAATTTATAATTTGCCAATCAAAAAGAAAGATAAATTCCCATTATCCAGGTTCTGTCATGGAAGATATAACTACAGTCGCTACCTGTTATGCTAACAAATCCGTATGTGCAACAGAATTATAAATATATACTTTGTTTACCCAAGATATGCATATAGACTCCGCCCAATAAACGCTGTCAAAAGTTGAATATAATTTTTCAATTGGTCGTATTTTTAAAACCCACAACACACAACTGCGCTAATTTTCAGTGACGTTTACGAACCACTTCCGGTTGTTTCTTGTCAGTGTTGTCAGAACGTTTCCGAGCTGAAAGATATTCTTTAAAATAATTAAATCTCATATACTGACACTAGAAGTGTTATCATTTAAAATAAAAAAAAATTAAATTAAAAATGAATAGTTTTTGAATTTCCCGCTTTGTACCATGTACCATGTGAAATTGGCTTTAGTGTTCATCACGCTCAAGGGGCGGAGTCTATATGCATATCTTGGGTAAACAAAGTATAGGATGATGATTTGTTCTAACATATTCACTTGTTTTATAATTACCTACCAGTCTCTCTATTTTAGAAATTCAAGCAATAAATTGTTGAAAATTATCTGGTTGTAGTGTGATAACTTTGTTCTTTTATTTTTAATGGAATCAGATAGGTTACACCCTTGTTTGTAAATTGGGAAACAAAATCAAAATGCTAAAAAGTTACTATCCAATATTATTGTATCCTGTAGGTACATACATCAAATTTAGAATAAAACTAAATAATATTATATTTCGTTCTAGGATAATAATTCGTTACTCATTTAGTAGGTATATCTATTATAGAAGTAACCAAACAGTAATATCAACTTCTATGACATAGCCTGTATTAGATATTACAAATAGAACAATGATTTCTTATTTCAAATGGATTAAAGTGAAAATAATAGTAAAATGAGAATGCATTCCATACTCGAGTGGTTCGTACTTACACCAAACTTAAATCTAAAATTCACTTTAATAACAATTCTATAATGCCGTGTAGTTACCTAGAATATAATGTTGATTCTAGCAAATTATGATATACATAAGGCTCATACTAGTAATGAAACTGGCGCATCTCTTTACAAACACCGCATCACACACTCTAAATTCCTGCGTTGTGATTAATTATCGTTCAGAGGGTACAAGACATTTAGGTACTGTTGTGGGTAGAATAAATAGGTACCTGATATTTTATGAAAAGTGATAGTAGGTTTCTTATGTTGTACTCATTATTTTTATGGATAATCATGTGAAATAACTTAAGATATAAAAACTTAAAACAAAAATAGTAGGTATTATGTACTTCTTAAAGTTGGTTTTGAAACTATTACCAACGCTATTACCTAGAATGAACTTTCTTAATTCAAAATAAAAAGCATAACTGCATCGACAATAGCAATAGGTATATAATAGTGGACATTATAACAACAAACATAAAGTGCGTTATTTATTATGATTGCAAAAACTTAATATAGCACGGGTTCAAATAGTTATTAAGGTATCGAGGGTATAATAAGGATAATAACGCACCGAGGTCGATGGTGTACAACCCGAGGGCTTTAGCCCGATGGTTGTAGGTACATCGACCGAAGGTGTGATTATCCTTATACCTAATACCCGCGGTGCCTTCAATGTTTAATGTCCTACTAGTCTGTTATTTAAATCGAAAGATTTTGAATATTTAAAACCAATTAATTTTATGACATTTGCGCATGCGCGAACTTAAAACTTCACCAACGGGAAACTTTCATTCTGTTTAAAAGGCAATCAACATGCATTTTGATGGTGGGCTGACAATACCTCCTATCTCCATAATCTCCTTTTTTACAGTAGGTAATAAAAACATTCTATTCCACAACAAAATATTAGGGTAACAGATCGGAGGTATTTTACAAGTGGATTTTCAAGGCTTTAGAATTTTTTGTCACATGTAAGGTTTTACCAGTCGTTGCGCAGATAGCCAAGAATACAGATTCTATAGAAAAGTAATTTTCGGCATTTCTATCAGATAGGAGGTATTGTCAGCCCACCGTCGATTTGATTTTAACATTTTAATTATATTTATAAATATTACAGTAATTAATTGATATTCTAAATTTTAAAAAAAATAATTCTAGTTTGAACATTGTTCTATAGTACTTTTAATTTGTGTTCAGGACGACTTGATTTAAAAACGGGTACCTAACTACCTACCTACCTAATAACCGAAATTATTTTAACAAAACGTACTAAATATGTAACAATAGATAGGGTACCCCCGACCCCGTTCACAAACAAACACATTGTCCTAATCCACTTTAACTGACCACGTAATTGCAGAGTGATTGCAGATAATAAAGTTAGGTTAGATTTATATTTTTGTATTTATTTCGCTCGAGAACCGTCAGAAATTATGTAGACAAATGCGCATGCGCATGGAATAATTATTTAATAGCCGATGGAATTTTCTTTTCAATTGTAATTATTAATTATATTACTCGATGTATGACGCAGTTTTATAATGAAAAAAATATCTGTAAAATCTCTTTAAATCTGTATTTCATATTTTGAAGCAACTACTAAAATCCGTTTTATACTTTTATTAGTACTAAGTAGTAGAAAGGTGCGTTGGCCACGCCCATAAATTCTATAAGAGCCCTTTGGCGTTCTAGAAAAATAATTAACCTGAAGCATATTATTCTCATAAATAGTAGACCTCAAAATAGAGTGCTTATGTCAGAATAACAGTCCAGTAGGACATTAAAGAAATGAAACCAAACCGTACCTCTACTTAATTTTAATATTTTTTAAGCCGACTTATAATTCATTTTAAACATCTGCGATCAATTAATCAAAACTAACAACACCTATTCATGAACATGTTTTATTTTGAATTAAAGCACTAAAAATTCACGGACTCGTGATTGCTCGAGGGCTTTAAGTATATCACTATTATTTTAACATTATGCCCAGTGATCCAGTAAATATTTCATTAATTACATGCTGTCGCTTTACTACCATTAATTTTGAAAATGTATACTTAGCTATAGTGATACAAAGCATTTAAAGATTCGTCTTCTTCAATTTTAAATGAAATAAGTGGATGAACTGTTAATTTATGATACATAAGTATTGCTAATATACCGCATGGTTGGACATATCCTTGAACATTGCTTATTACGTTTATGCGGATTCCTGCTCCCCACTTTTATCGATGAAAATGGCAATCCTACCGAATTGAAGGGGATAGTAGGTATTCCGGTCCGTCTATTATTAAAAAATAATTGTATATAATGCTTCTTTTGCACAAAGATACCTAGGTATAAAATTGAAAAAACGTGTTTTAAAAATACGAGTTGCGAGCTTGCAAAACAAAAAACGCATCAAATCATATTTTTAAAATACTTACATTTTTTAATTTTTTAATTTTCTGCAAAGGAAGCAGCATAATAGTTATTTATGTTACAAGGCCGTGAAGTAGCACTTTTTTTTATTAGAATGAATATTATTTGGCGAGGCGAAGGCCGAGCCAAATAATCATTCGAATAAAAAAAAGATAGTTCACGGCCATGTGGCATACAAAATTTTGTGTGCAACTGTGAAAAATTACCAAAATTAAAGTTTCGATCGAATCTTTACATAAAATTAAAAGCTAATTTCATTCAAGATCATGACCCGTAAAAAAAAGTCTTTGTCGGCCGGTAAAAAAAAGTCTTTTTTTTACGTTGTCAGGGCTTTTTTTACGTTGTCAAGGTTTTATTTTACTATAAACAAATGTGCTACTTCACGACTCAAAATCAAACAAAAAAAGTGACCTTTTTTTGACAGTTGCACACAATAGTTATTTTTGTATCAAGGCCAAAAAGTGAATCTTTTTCGGCCGCGACTGATTTTCTGGTCGAGGCAAAGCCGAGACCAGAAAACAGGGAAGGACGAAAAAGGACTTTTTGGCAGAGGTGCAAACAACATTTTTTAGGCGAATATTACAAATTTTATTAACAAATTTAAATTTTTATCTAAATATTCCAATGACATTTGGTCACGTGACCTTTATCATAGTCGACTAAAAAATTATAAATCAGCGGCCGAAAAAGTAAAAACAGCCGAAAAAAAACAAATTGCGGCCGAAAAAAACCATTTGCGGCCGCAAAATAGAAATTGACAAATGCCTACTACAAATTGACACTTTTCGGCTGTCAAAAGATACGTAAAACCGCTGTTTTTATCGTAGTCGACTAAAATAGTTATTTATGTTACAAGGCCGTGAAGTAGCACTTTTTTTTATTAGAATGAATATTATTTGGCGAGGCGAAGGCCGAGCCAAATAATCATTCGAATAAAAAAAAGATAGTTCACGGCCATGTGGCATACAAAATTTTGTGTGCAACTGTGAAAAATTACCAAAATTAAAGTTTCGATCGAATCTTTACATAAAATTAAAAGCTAATTTCATTCAAGATCATGACCCGTAAAAAAAAGTCTTTGTCGGCCGGTAAAAAAAAGTCTTTTTTTTACGTTGTCAGGGCTTTTTTTACGTTGTCAAGGTTTTATTTTACTATAAACAAATGTGCTACTTCACGACTCAAAATCAAACAAAAAAAGTGACCTTTTTTTGACAGTTGCACACAAAATAAATTTTTAAAAATAGGCGGTTTGGAATATTATACCTAGTCTTCAATTTGGTACTATTGCGACTTACCATTTTCGTCCATAAACGTGATAATGGGATATGGGTATGTAGCTGCAAGAACTTCATAGGTACTACAAAGTTTAGAATTGAATGACATACAAAAATAAGAACTTATTATTATTTAATGTTTATGGAACTGTTTGTTGCGAAGCAGTGAAAAAGCGGTATGTAACCTACTATAGTCCATATGCAAATCATTGTTCTAATTGTTAAATGAAATTATTGAAACACATAAATGTTATGGTGATACTGAAATTACTCAACTAAATTCTAAACAATAATAATGGTAACATGAATGGTAAAATTGCTGAATCCCATACAATTTTGTCTATTAACTAAACTAGTAAATTGTGTCATCTTCCTTGTATAATGTTGATATCGAGAAATAGAATATTTAGCGTTAAAAATGGCGTTTTCCAGTTCTAAGGTAAACGATAAATTAACACATATAAGTATATTGCCATTTTATCTAATTCTTGAAAGGAAAAAACTGTTCGTTACTACTTTTTGGATTATTGCGTCATTTAAACGTGGGCAATTTTCTCATTTTTATGAAAAAAACTGTAAAATAAATTTATGAAGGATAGTATATTGTCATCACTTTTAAATTTTGTGTAATAAGAATATTTATAATACACATAATAATATATACATGGTGTTAAAACTAGTGATACTAAATTTTAGAAGGCAGTAATTTTGAAACGAACAAGACAGTGGCGTCGCTAGACCATTTATGGGGGGGCGCACGCCCCCCCAATGCTGTTCTGCGCCCTCCCAATCTCCCGCTAAATAATTGAATTAAAATCAAATTTTAACCGGAAATGTCCCAACACATTGTCAATCGGGATCCTACCGAGTTTTATTGCTGTCAACCATAAACAAGAAGCAAAGGGCTAGGCTATACAGTGCTTCCCGAAAGTAACGGATAAATTCAATAAAATCGTTGAGAAAAATATTTCAAATAAATGCTCGGACACGTCGATCTTTATTTTTAAATTATGATTTAGAGATGTAATTTTCAACCCCCCACCACCCAACCCCTAAGTGCTGCCAACTCCAACTTTAAAAATTTAAATAGCAAGGAATCCTTTCTGATACTTCATCTGATAGCTTATTTTATGCTGAATACAATAAAAAAAAGTTTTTCAAGATCGGTTGATAAATAACGGAGATATTTACCAAAATGTATTCAAATTAAAGTGCCAATATTCGAGCAGGCGTTGGAACTGGGTGGTAAAAAACAATTGCAACTTGTTTGCAATTGAATGTAAACAAAATGTTTTGACATTTAGTGGAGTGTGTGTTACTTATTATTAACGATTTGAAAAATAAGATAACAAAAATGAGATTTACTGAAGCCGAAAGAATCGAAGTTTTAATGATGGTTGGGGTTGGAGATAGATAGATACATTTTGTTTACATTCAATTACAAACAACTTGCAATTGTTTTTTACCACCCATTGTAGAGCCTACTCGAATATTGACACTTTCATTTGAATACATTTTGGTAAATATCTCCGTTATTTATCAACCGATTTTGAAAAACTTTTTCTTATTGTATTCAGAATAAAATAAGCTATCAGATGAAGTATCAGAAAGGATTCTTTGCTATTTAAATTTTTAAAGTTGGAGTTGGCAGCGCTTAGGGGTTGGGTGGTGGGGGGTTGAAAATTACATCTCTAAATCATAATTTAAAAATAAAAATCGACGTGTCCGAGCATTTATTTGAAATATTTTTCACAACGATTTTATTGAATTTATCCGTTACTTTCGGGAACCACTGTATAGTAATTTTAGCTGTTTGCGACAGGGCGAGTTCTTGGATTCCATAATAGTTGCGCCCCCCCAAAGCATATTTCCTAACGACGCCCCTGGAACAAGATACCCTTTGAAAAGAATGTTGGTAAAATATAAGCTTAGAAAAAAAATTAAATTTAACACCGCAAGTTCTGTAGCAGCAATATATATTTCTTCAATACCATCAAATGAATTATTCAAACTTGGTAGTCAATTATTTTCTAGAATTTACATAAAAACTACACGGTCTGATGTATATGAAATAAAAATTAAAATTCAATATTAATTGGTTATACCAAAGACTATTAGTTATACTTTCATCTATCTGAAATGTGTCTGTCATGATACAGAAGATATAGCCTATAAGATTGGTTAGTTTTGATTCTATATCTAATAATTTCTCACCAATTTGTTTCTTAAAATTACATTCTCGATCAGTTAATAGTAGATTACATACAAGTCATGAAAGTGATGTTTTACTGACGAGACGACAGTGCGAGGTCGCGTAACGGCCACTTCAGCCGCCGCGCCGTTCTAGATTAAAAACACTTTCAAGACATGTATTGTATACTATTTTTTCTGAAATTGTATGGTTAAATTTAAAATGATAACTTTTGTAATAATTTACTACTGAAAACTAAAATGATAAAAATGGTCCTGTTTCTGTTGTTTCCATGCTGAATTAGTTATTTGTATACCAAGGCCGCGAAATGTGTCTTTATCGTACCGAGAGAAAATTGTCGCCGAAGCCGCTTGCGGCCGAGGAAATACAATCTTGAAGGGGCGAAACAATTTCGCGGACAAGGTATACACAATATTTTTTGTGCAACCGTAAGAAATGTGTAATTACAAATGTTATTACTTTTAGAAAAAGAACATCTTAATTCATTGTAAATAGAAAGACTACGTGCGTTACTATGGAAATAACGTAAATAAAACTATTAGTTTTATTTTAGCGGCCGTCACCTTAACAACGGCCCCGAAATTGGATTTCGCGGCCTGTGTAGCAAATGCGAAGCATGCACAAAAAACCAATAAAAGCAAAATTTTGTATTGTTTAAAAGTATAAAGCCGTAGTAATGGGACAAAATACGGACGATTTCAGGAAAAGTTATTTTTCTTTTATTCGTATATTGACAAGCTTACAGTGTTGAATTCTTTCGTTTTTCTAAGTACTAAAATATTTTTTCAAAGTACATTTTTAGAAAAGACTAATATCTACATACGCAAAACGAACAAGCATTCGTGTGTTACATATACTACATGATGATAAAAAAGGATTCAACACTTGAAGTACTATCATCAAGATTGTTGAGATTTACCTAGATATGCTTAGTAGAAATTGTCCACTCCTTATAGTAAGAACTGTGACCCCCTAAAGTCTAGAATACTTGCTTTTATCACCCTGTATATTGTACATGAAGCATAGCTACATGAGCAGCTGGCATAACTACTGATGTGAGAACTTCTAACTTGTGCAAGAGCGTGACGATCATCGAAACGTTTTATGTGTTCTCAATCAGCATAACCACCTCTTGATGAATATATGATATAAGTAACCTTTTTAATCATACAATGTAAGCGTGTTATAGATTAATAAAAAATGTTCGATTAAAACCAAATCATAACTGTTTCTTAAAAAGTACTTCAACAAAAATTTAGATATGAAAAGATTAGAATCCTTTCAAACAATAGTAGTAGATATTTCCAAGAAGCTTTAGATGCTGTGTAAACAACATAAAAGAACAGCCATTCATAAAAAAAAGTACTAATAACCCTGACGCAATGGCCAAACATGTCGACTGTTCTTTGCAAGTTGCGCTTTAATTGTGTGACCGTAGAACAACTATAACTGCTAGTAATCCTTTATTGTAAGTAGGTTACATTTAAAAAAGAATTACATAATATATTAAAGTTGGGATGAGGTGTTTAGTACGTATAATAATATTAAAGGTTGTTATGCTCACGACAGTCTAATTTTGTACGTAGTTTACTAGTTTTGTACCATAGTTTTATATTATGGCTATATATGGTATTATTACAGAGGTGTTCACACGTTGTGTAGTAGCTTCAAATGAATATTTTGAAATAAAATTAAATGAAATGTACAATTTCACTTAATTTTGTTTTCCTGTTTCCAAATAAACATTTTACAACATCATTCACTCGTTTTGTATAATTGCCTATATTTTTTGTATTTTTACTACAGCTCCACCAAGCTTACAAATGCTCGGAAAATATGTCAACTAAATTTTGAAAGACAAGGCGCGACAATACGTCAGCCAATAGCAAACAATCATACTCAAACATAGGCGCCGACTCCGTGGGGGCACCGGGGCTCGTGCCCTCTTAATGATAATATTATAGGGGCGCAGCCCCCATAAACAAATCAGTGAATATAACGTTTCCCTTTCAAAGTTTGTGGTACATCTACAAAAATATGTTCAATATATGAAATTATGTCTAAAGAAATTTGTGGAATTTGTATCTATGGTGTAACCCAGGTAGCTAGCCCACTAATGCAGTCGGCGCCCAACACAGTATTCCGCAATGTGCAAATCGCTTGTAAAGTCTTGAGCTTCACGTTCCTTTCAATAGAATATTAAAATATTATGGTGTTTCTTGGAAAACCTCCTCACCTTTACTTAAAGCTTCCACTTTCAGTAATTTCTAGCAATTTTTTTTTAACAAAAATTTAAAATATTTTTTTTCAAATTTAATAATTCATTTTTCTGTTTTAAACCGGATAAATTTAGTAGTGCAAGACTGGTTACATAAAATCGAAAGTGTCCGTGATGTTGTATCGTTAACTAAAGATACAATCAATTTTATAAAAGACTTCGCAAACAGATTGCAAATTTTTAAGTTACTGCAAGAAGAAGGAAATCCTTTACTAAGACCATTTTGTCCAACACCATGGACTTTAAGAATAACTGCATGAAAAACATTTTATATAAATTACTTGGTAATTTTAACCTTCTTTGATAAGGTTTCTAAAGAAAAATCAGATGCAGGAAAAGCAAGCGGATATAGAAAGGTATTTTTGAAATTTCAATCTTTATTTTAAGTTTTAAGTGCGACCCCCCCCCCCCCATGGCCAGAGATCAAACATTTTAAACATTCGGCTATTATTTGTGCCCCCATAATGATTTTGAAAAGATTTCAGTGTTTGTCAGATTGTTTTGACGTTTAATATCCGTTAAGTATGAATGCTAAATCGAGGAAAATAATTCATTCAGAATCCAGAAATATCATTCGGAAGGTCATCGAACTCTTCGGATGAAAAGTATTTACAATTATTTAAATTTGCAGCCTAAATGTTTTTATTTTAACTGTACTTTGAAAACTATAACAGCGTCGGACACGCACCCTTTCAACTTTGTAAGCTTCGTCCAGCTGTAGAATAGATATCCCTAAACTGCAATACGGTAATAAATTATATTTACCAAAAAAAATAATTGAATGATTACATATTAGTACTCATGATGCAACGAATATTGAAGTTATGACATTACGCATACTCGTGGGGTGTCCACGCCATGTTGTGACGTCAAGTGAAGAGTAAACAATTAATAATCTGAACGACCGTTTTTTTTAAATAGACGATTTTAGTGATGACGTCAACTTGCAGCCATAAAGGTCCACTGTATACTACCATACAGAGCGACTAGGCGCTGCGTAGTACTGTAGTAGTATAGTTTGGATACCAAACTAAGGGGTTTTACAATTCGTAATCATACACTTCTGTACAAGCAATGAAGTTCTGTGTAGAAGTCTGGCATTATCTCATGGCCCTGGCGCAGAGAACTAAAAACGTCGCTAGCCGTCATACCTAGGCCATACAGGTTATATTCCGACCTTCCACGAACTCTCTGCGTAATACTGGGATAGTAAAAGACTTCTAAATAGTAAATACGCAACCGGGACTTGAACCCAGACTGATAAACCTGCCCCAATGAATTTAAACGGCACAAAACTAAAAACTTTACAGAAGCCTGCTGAATTCTGTAATAAAAATTATTTCGTTGTCTACGGTTTAATACAACAAATTTTTAGCGCCCCTTTTCGTAGACGGGCGTGTTTTGGAAAATTTCGCCCTGAAGATGAACTTTTTAGAAACTTGCTCACCCGAACGTAATTGTAGAGCAGGAAATTGGCAATTTTTATCCAGGTGGTGCGGAAAGCGGCAGGACGCTCCGTAATCCCCCCCAAATCGGCAAAGTATAGGAATTTTTGGAAAGTCGAATTCGGCTGTCGCCTCGGTTTTAGAATCGTCTTCTCGCTATTCTATGATCGAGAACGTCTCTTTGACTGTTTTTTAAAAAACCCGGACTCTCTAGCTCCCCCATTCCCCCTCCACCGCCCCCTGACCGTTTGGTTCCGTTTTACCGTTGGCGTTAGTGAACGGGGGGCCCCCGCTTTGTCAGAGCTCCTTCAAAAGGACCCCGCTACATGTCTACCTAGCATAAACCCGATCCGTGTCGAAAAAAAAGTTGTTTTTTCGGACGGGATTCTTTGAGCCGAATGGGGTGATTTTCGTCAATTTTCCAAAACTCAAAATCGGACCTTTGCCCGCTCACCTGACTCCCCCTAATTCCGGAAACGCGTTCCCGTTCGGTCCACGAGAAGCGCCGATTTTTTTACGATTTTACCTTGCAACCGTGGGCCCCTAATACCGCGCGTTTCTTCTCAAACCGCTAAAATTTATTCTAGCCCCCCGTTCCCCCAACCGAATTTCGGTTGGTCCTAAAAGATGAGGGCTATCGGTGCGGGCGCTCCCGCTCCCCGAACCGCTTTCCGATCCCTCTCGAAACGGCCAAACTGCGCCAATTTCCCCTTGAAAAGGGGGGGAAAACCCGGGTTCGAGTCCCGGCGACAGGTTTGGTAGTACACGTCCATGCCCTCGCCTGACGGCTCGGAAATGACGAAAGTAAATTCCTCTAGACCATAGGGTTAGGGTTGTGCTAGTCTGTTCTGCTGTGTTCTCCTCTTCTGCCCTGTCCTGTTCTGTTGTGTTCTAGTATGTTCTAATACGTTCTCTTTTGTTCTACTCTGTTTTGCTCTGTTCTGTTGTGTATCTGTTCTCCTCTATTCTCCTTTATTTTGATGTGCCCAGTTCCATTTGGTTCAAGTCTGTTTTTATTCTATTGTGCTATGTTCGCTTAAAATATAGACGGAAAAGAACTAAAAAAAGTTGACACTGACGTAAGACGTAAATATATTTGACTCTTTGAATATTTATTAATTCTTGTCCTTTCTATATTTCTAAAAGATTAGAGCTTAGCTTAAAGAGAAGAGACGGTATAATCAGTCCTTCGGAAAGTTTGGAAAGTGGTGAAAAGTCTCCAAGAGCTACGTCCCCCCTTTTGCAATCAAACAAAGAACTAAGACCGAAAATACGAAAGAGCAGTAGCATAGAAAAACGACATGCCAATTTTAGTCAAGCCAGTGTAAAAAATAAACGAAGGAAATACAAAAAAGGGGGTGAATTACTTATCCCCACAAGATGAAAGCAATTGGAAACGAGTCGTTATTAAGAGTAACGGATATTCAGACTAAAAGAAAATTTTAAAAATGTAAATAACAATTTTTTAGCAAAATATATTCTAAAGAACGAACAATCATTAATGTAATTTTAAATTATGAATGCTGTGCTGTTTATGAAAAATTTTAAAGAAAAAAAATGTTTAAAAAAATTAAAAATAACTTAGAATGTTCGATTATTTATTGTTGATGTTATATAAAATTTAAAAAATAAATTTTGCTTGCAAACGATTGTTAAGGAGTAAAAAAGTGCTTATCTTTTTCATATACAGAGAGTCGTTCTCCGGGCTGAAATGTTCCCTTACAAAAAGTAATGGTAATGTGATTGTACCGAAGGGGGTTAAATGGAAATCGATTTTTCAAAAAGGCTCACCCTTGAGGGACGAAAATAATCACTAAGGCCTACATATGAGACTGATTTTTTTTACGAAATTCAGCTATTAATTGTTATAATTATAAAACACTTTTCTGTATGTATGAACTTTCGATGTCTACTTATTATAATAAACTGCTCGTTTTTACTCTCGCTGTTTCGAAAAAAAAGTGGAGGTGCAAGCATTGCGCTTTTGGGGCATGGCAACAGGTTACGGGTAGAGTAGTAGTTATTATTATTATATTATAAACCTCCCCTGGACTTTCCCATACTAAAAATAAACGTTTCGTTTTTGGTATTCAACAGTATAGTTCGCGAGGCAAACCCTGATAAGCATTTGAATGCCTAGCGAGGAAAACGGGACTATACGGATTCGATATGAACAGAAGACAGACAGGTACCGGCTAGAAATTACAGCTGGCGAAGCCGGACAATCGCTACCGACTGACGATCCGCTTCCAGTCCAACATAATATTCAAAATTCAGAAATTTCTCATCAACCGTACATTTTAGCTATATGAACACCTTATACTATGTGATAGACAATTAAATTTTTATATAATAGTATACAGGGTGTCTCTAAAATATGGTGCCATAGGTTAACCACAGATTCCGGGGAACAAAATAAGACGACTTAACGCAACTTACCTCTATCCGAAATTGCTTCGTTAAAGCGCTATCCAACACCAAAGATCTTCCAAAAATTTCAATTTCTTTAAATAACAAAAGATTGTTTTTAGCGATTAGGATGAAATTTGGGATGTGATTCTTTACTGGAAAAAGGTGTTTTTTGACATCATTTTATTGTTCAGGAGTGTCGCGTAAGTGGTCAAAGGTTGATCATCCACAGGCAAAGAAGCTCATATTTTTTTAACAATAAGGCCAATAGTTTTCAAAAATTTTTTACAGAGAGACATTCTTATTTCAAATATTTTTTGTTTCTTGTTCGATTTCGATATCTCGCATAGTTTAGGCTGAAAAAAATTATTTTGATTAGCCGCAGTGCATTTCTTAAAACAATGTAGTAATCTAGTTGTCCCGTATGCTGAGAAACAAATGACGAAAAGACAATTTTTTGCGTAGAATCAACTTTTGCATCGGGGAAAATGGTCGTCACATTGAGCATTTGCTGTAAATCTATTAATTTACCGGTGGTACAAAATAAGCTGAACCATTTGTTGAAAAATGTTGTTCAGATTATTTTGCGACACCCTTTACATACTTGTGAGTAACACACTATATATCAAATTGTCTCTTCGTCATCGTTTCTCAGCATACGGAACAACTAGTTTACTAGATTACCACATCTGTTTTAAGAAATGCACTGCCGCCAATCAAAATAATTTTTTTTCAGCCTAAACTATGGGAGATATCGAAATCGAACAAGAAACAAAAAATATTTGAAATAAGAATGTCTCTGTGTAAAAAAATTTTGAAAACTATTGGCCTAACTGTTAAAAAAATATGAGCTTCTTTGCCTGTGGATGATCAATTGATCAACCTTTGACCACTTACGCGACACTCCTGAATAAACAAATGATGTCAAAAAACACCTTTTTCCAGTAAAGAATCACATCCCAAATTTCATCCTACTCGCTAAAAACAATCTTTTGTTATTTAAAAAAATAGAAATTTTTTGAAGATCTTTGGCGTTGGATAGCGCTTTAACGAAGCAATTTCGGATAGAGGTAAGTTGCGTTAAATCGTCTTATTTTGATCCCCGGAATCTGTGGTTAACCTATGGCACCATATTTTAGAGACACCCTGTATAAGTTTTTGTTAGAATAAAGGCAGTACACAGTAGTCAATACATAGTAGACAGTATTCGTCGTTAATTCATTATCCGATCCGACCTCTATATAATGCGCAAAAGATCCGACCTCTATATAATGCGCAAAATTCCGTTCAATGAAAAAAGAACCAAAGCGTTGAACGCAGCAATCCACTTAAAAAATTATTATTAATATTATGCATAAAACGTAATTACTTTCTGCAGGTCGTTGTGGTTACTTATTAAAGCCTCGGAAATGATTATTCTTCATTTCTATAATTTTTTTCGTATGAAAGTACACGAACGCACAAAAAGCGTAACACACCTCACAAACAACGTTTTGACACTTTACTTTGACACATCTTGTCATAGACATTTGAAATTTGAACAGTATTTGAAAAACGTTGTGTATTACAAATTGTAAACAAGAAAAAAATCTTTATATTAGGCTATGATGTATTACCTATATGAAGTGAAAATACGAGTTAGTATGTATTGTGCAATGTACAGTCAGCGACAAATGTTTTCACCAGTCTTGTACCACTGTAACCCGCTTTACTGAGAAATATAACACATTTCTTATTTCATTTCATCTTGTTAACAGTGTTACCAACATACCTATATAAAACAATAAGAACGACGTTATGGTACCTCTTATATTTCTCAGAAAAACGTGTTCAGTGGTATCATACTGGTGAAAACATTTGTCGCTGACTGTACCTACAAGAATAATCCCAAAAATATGTTTGTTGTTCGAGTTTATATAGTTTGAACTGAATTTGGAAAATCATTATTTGTGATTGTGAAATAATACACGCAGTCTTAATCAAAAGAGAACGAAAAATAAATATGTATTAAAATACCAGATAGTGATACAAAAAAAGTACCTAAGTATTAAAAAAAAATTGGGTTTAAAAATACTATGATAATGTTTTTTCATTTCTATATCTTAGCGTTTTACGATTTTTAACTTCGGAATATAATTTAAATCGTAACAACCAATACTATACGTTTTCGATTCAAAGAAATAGTAGAGATATATATGTTGCAAATAAGATAAAGTACCTACTCAAACCGCCCGACGCGATGGTCTCCTACTTTGCACTATGCTTGCACTTGGTACCTAATACAGATAGTTTCTTTGTATTGATGAATCTTTGTCTGCAAATTTTAAAATAGTTTGCTTGAAAATGATCCTTACATAACATAGAATACCCTGTATTTTTGGGAATATCTGCAAGTATCTCTAAAATGTATGTACAGTCAGCGACAAATGTTTTCACCAGTATGATACCACTGAACACGTTTTTCTGAGAAATATAAGAGGTACCATAACGGCGTTATTTTTGTTTTATATAGGTATCTTGGTAACACTGTTAACAAGATAAAATGAAATATAGAAATGTGTTATATTTCTCAGTAAAGCGGGTTACAGTGGTACAAGACTGGTGAAAACATTAGTCGCTGACTGTACCTATATCATTTTTTAGACTTTTCTGGCTAGATGAAATAAATTTTTTAGTTTTCTTGATAAAAATTATTTTTTTCAAATCAACAGATACTTTTATTGATGATTATCGATTGCCATTTTTCTCTTTAACGCTCTATTTGTAAAAAAGTGATTACTGAAGCAGATAGTAGTAGTACCTACTTAATAAAATTTTCAATTCTGAATTAATTATTCCCAATTTAAAATTGTTTAGTCTCATTTTGAAATCGAAACGGTATAGTTACTACATTTACAACATTATAAAAATAATTTGCATTTAACATTAAATGGAAACTAGAAGACACCATCCAATATGTAAGAAAGCGGCCTGGAACCTATCCAAAAACTTTCACAATTTCACATAAATCTCCAAGGGAGCGTTGTTTTAAGACTTGCAAATGCGGGCACCCAGCTATTAAAAAATAATTATCTTAACATTATAACCTGCCGATAGTTTTTTTTAATCGTCACACCAAAAAAGTTTTTCAAATTTGAATCATGTGTGTATTAAGCTGTAGTATATAGTGTACTAGTAGTACTGCGGGCATTGAAAATTTCCCCAAAATTTCCCATTGTATTCTGAAGTTTAACTGACACGCTGTGGTTTAAACTGAGATTGTAATTCCGAGTTTTAAGTATTTATCCTGAGGAACTTCAAGATCTCTTAAATGGTGATGATAATCGATCGAACAATTTTAGGAAGTATGTACAATAGCAGTTAGGCTATGGCATCCATGGGTGCCAATTATGGACCAATATAGTTGCACCTCCAGGAAATGGACCATACTGCTTTAAAATACACGGTCAAATATAACATAGGGTTGGCCCTTTGTACCTCGATGGAGGTGATACACCATCATACGGACAAATTTATATATTAGATTCGGAACTTGCAACTACAGAAAGGTTACGTAATTCAGCAAATTCTGGTTGCATTTCAGCGATAATAGGGCAGTTAGGTGCTCTTTTATCTCATATAAATCCATATGTTGCTTCATTGCGGATGATGAAAGAGGTTATTGAAGAAGAGGAAAGTCTAGCTTTACTGCAAAATAGAACAAGTACATCTGTAAGAATGTTTTTTGACATATCTAAAACCATGGATCCAAGGCGGTATAATGCACCAACTGCCAATGTAGCACGTGTCCAGAGATTTATTTCAAATGCTTAAACTTTTAGCGGGTATGACATGAAGTAAAATTAAGTAAATAACAATTTTTAGCTTTAATTATTAATTTTAACATTAGTAAATTTGATATGGTTTGTTTCCAATTTGAAATTGTTTAGTCTTAATTTGAAATTATTGTTTAGTTTCAATTTGAAGTCGAAAAGGTTTAGTAGCGACATCTCCACTAACTGTGGATTTACTACATTATAATAATTTCCATTTAACATTAAATGGAAAAAAGAAACTTTTCAACAGCATCCAATATGTATGAAAGTAGCCTGAAGCCTATCCAAAAATATGATAATATATAGGTATATACAGGGTGAGTCATAATTAGGTGTAAAAAATTTAACCAAAGCTTCTTTAGGCCAAAACAAAGCAATTAACCTAATACACCTTAGTACCAAATTGCTTCCTGAAAAAGATACAGGGTGTTAATGAAAAAAAATTCTATTGTTGGAAAGTAAACATTTGAATTGTTAAAATCAACTAGTCAACAGTCGTTAATTGTTGTGTTTTTTAAAAGATCTATTCTCTTTCAAAATGGGTGATTTTACTCCAAAAGAAATAGCAGACGTCATTTTCGTGTATGGTTTTTGCAACAGAAGCGCCTTAGTAGCTGTTAGGGAATAGGTACTTACCACCGCAGATTGCCTAACAGAAGAATCCCAAATGATTAGGTCTTTACTGCAGCCTTTCGAAGATTGGGTGAGGTTGGTCTTCCGCGAGCTCAAGGGGTTGGTGTACCGCAACAGGAAAACGTAATGCAAGTAGAGGAAGCTGTGATTGGTTTGGTTTTAGACAATCCTACTACAAGTACTCGCCGAAATTCTGCGCAGTTAGGACTTTCACGAACTCTGCTTAGGGAGCAATTACACTCTTATCATTATATGAGTGTTCAAGCTCTTCATCCTGCGGATGCCGAGCAACGTGTAGTTTTTTGTCGGTGGCTTCTTGGAAGGATAAATAACGATCCCAATTTTATTCTATCTATTTTATTTACCGATGAAGCGAATTTTACCAGGGACGAAATTACAAACTTTCGAAACCTGCACCATTATTCATTAGACAACCTCCATGTAAGGAGTAGATGGTTCCAGGAACGATTTTCTGTCAATGTAAGGGGAGGAATCTGCAATGGTTCTTTACTGGAGTTACAATAACTCGATAATCGGTTCAATGCGAATGGTTATCAACTTTCTTGAATACCAGCTGGGTGATATATTTGAAGACATCCCGTTAAACATTAGGCAACAGATGTTCTTCCAACAAGACGGTGCACCTCCTCACAATGGCAGAAACCTACGGAATGGTTAAATGACTATTCCAATGGTAGCTGGATCGGCCGATTTGGTCTTGTGAGATGGCCGCCAAGGAGCCCTGACTTAAATCCGCTGGATTTATTTTTATGGGGGTTTTTAAAACAGCTGGTTTACCGTGAGGTAATTAACACGAGGGAACAGTTACAGCAAACAACTTTCGAGGCTCCTAATGAAATTCGTCAAAACTATAATATTCACCAAATGTATGGATCGTTAGTACAACGGTGCCATTCTTGTATTGAAGCTGGAGGGGGCATTTTGAACATTTGCTATGGTTTTCTCTTATTCAATCATTGTTTTGTTAATTTTGTGTTTATTTTGATGTATTTTCAAATTAATCAGATAAATAAAAAAATTTTCATTAACACCCTGGTATCTTTTTCAGGAAGCATTTTGGTACTAGGTTGTATTAGGTTAATTGCTTTGTTTTGGCCTAAAGAAGCTTTGGTTAAATTTTTTACACCTAATTATGACTCACCCTGTATATTATAAATTATAAATACATCTTTTGGAATTTTTTCTGTTTTTAAAACTATCTGCTACGATAGATATTAATAGTTATTTATGTATCAAGGGCGTAACCCAGGCGTTTTTGGCCCGCGGTGTGAAAAACACGCCGAGGGCCAAAGACGTCGGTTACGCCTGAGGTGCATACAAAACTTTATGTAAGATCGAAATTTTAAAAACCGTAAAATTATAGTTTATATTGACAATGTCTGTATTTAAACAAAAAATGAAAAGCGCTCGTTTGAAATCGATTTATCATTGACCAAATAAAACTGCGTAACCACAGCAACAAGTATAAACAAAAACAAATTATTTGCAAAAAAATAGTAAGTAATTTAAGTATTTGTCACTATTTGTTTGCAAAAGTATGTCTAAAGAAGATTTCTCGTGCATTGTGCCAGATTTTGATGAAGCAGCAAAGAACATTACTTTGAATCTGTTACCGCCAAAATCCAAAGCTATATATGAGAAAACATAATGATTTTTTAAAGTGGTGTGCAGTTAATAAGGTAAAAACCATTACTGAAAATGTTTTACTGGTATATTTTGATGAACAAAGTAAAATTTACAAACCAACCTCGCTTTGGTCGCGTTACTCAATGATTAAAGCAAATTTGGCAGCTAAGGAAAACATTGATGTCAGTCAATTCAAGCGATTGTTCGCCTTTCTGAAAAGGCAAAGCGAAGGGTACGAACCCAAAAAATCAAAAATACTCAACAGGGAACAGATCACAAAATTTTTCTTGGAAGCCCCAGATGATACATTTCTAATGATGAAGGTAAGAAAATCACTAATTCGAAATATAATTATACTCACTGAGTTTCTACAATATTGTAGGTGGCAATAATCATGGGCATCGCTGGGGCATGTCGTAGAAACGAATTAACCCAATTAACTCTAGACGATATTGAGGATGTAGGGTCTGCACTCATTGTAAAAATCAATAAGACAGAACAAAATCAACAGAACATTTACAGTCGTTAACAAAGAAGAACTAGCACTGAATTTTCTACAAATATTTCGAAAATACGTGTTTTTACGGCCATCACACACGGAGCATCGACGACTCTTTGTGTATTACAAAAATGGCAAGTGTACATCGCAGGTTGTAGGAAAAAATACACTGGGACAAGTGCCGCAAACAGTTAGTAGCCAAATTTTTGAATATGCCGGATGCAGGTGCCTATACAGGACACTGCTTTTGACGTTCCTGGTTCCTCCGCAACTCTTTTAGCTGATGGGGGCGCAGACTTGATCAGTATCAAACGTCATGGTGGCTGGAAGTCCTCGGCGGTGGCTGAGACTTATATTGAGGATTCATTGCAAAATAAAATGAAAATTGCACAAAAGGTTATGGTAGGCGAAGGTCTTCATGTACCCCCAACAAGTAATGCTGTCAGTAATGAAAACGTTCGCAATCCCCCTGTGATAAACACCATTCTTTCTACGTTAGAGAATGATGGTACTAATGAAAGCGTTATCAGTGAATCTTTGATAAACACCATTCCTTCCGCATTTAATATAAGTAATTGTAATAACTGTAAGATAGATATAAATGTTCATATTAACAAATAACTGTGTTACTACTTGTATTCCAAACAAAATAAAATTATTCCTTAATTAGAAAAGTGCCATCAGCGGGCCAAAAACATAATTACGGCCCGAGGGCCAAAAAGACTAGGTTTACGCCTGAAAATTAGGTCTAAAAAACAGTTGTTATTGATCGATCGTACATAAATTCGTTTTATACGACCCTACTGTAAACGCGGCATGTGCTGCGGGTACCCAGCTAGTATCATATCATCATCATACTTTATTATACAGGGTAGCTATTAAAGATTGGACCAAAGTCGTAGCGTTCAAACGCTTTGAGATATTAATTTGAATTTTGGAACACTTCAATACGACATTACTTCGCATATTTTACAGTATAGAAAAATTTTCTTTGACTCATACTTTCGGAGCCCGGTCGCCATCTTGAATTATCTTAAATGGTAATAGGTGTAACGCAATACATCAATAGAAAGCTTAATGTTTTCTCTTTCTAATTGTGATAAATTATTATGGGGTTACATAAGAAAATAATGGCGAAAAATTAGAAAACAATTTGCCGTAAGCTCAGGTGGCTATTTATTGTATGCTTCAATTCTAGGTGGCTTTGCTTTAACAGAGCTTCAAAATTAAACAAAAAAACAATCAATAATTGTTTAGCAGATGACAGTAGGTACATTGTCATACTTTTCGTAGAAATTTAACAATCTGAATTTAGTTAAACATGGATTGGTTGACAGAAACTGATTAGGTATGGTGACACAAAACAGTTTTAACATCTTCGAGAATATAGGAGTTTTTTGATTCCATACTTTTAACAATCACAATATGGTATTTGTTTTTCAACTTTTAGAATTGTTTGTTTAATTTTAGTAGGTACCTTGTTTCTTCATTGTTTGTTTATTTTGTTTTTTGTTTAATTTTGACGTTGTGTTAATGCAAAGCTACCTAGATTTGAAGCACACAATAAACAGCCGTCTGAGCATACGGCAAATTGTTTTCTAATTTTTTTGCATTATTTTATTATGTAACCCCATATTAATTTACCATGGTTAGAAAGAAAAATAATCAAGGTTTGTAATGATGTATTGCATTACCCCTATTACCATTTAAGAAAATTCAAGATGGCGGCCGGGCTCCGAAAGTATGAGTCATAGAAATTTTTTTAATACTGTAAAATATGCGAAGTGATGTCGTATTGAAGTGTTCCAAATTTCAAATCAAAATCTCAAAGCGTTTGGGCGCTACGGCTTTGGTCCAATCTTTAATAGCTACCCTGTATAAAGCACAACATGAATTGCATGCGTCCACACGTACTACCGAGATTGGCCCTACATCTGCCACCTATCAACACAGGTTCGTCTAAACGCAGTTTCAGATTGTAGGGTGTTTATATCACGACCTTCTTGATTTTCGAAAATCAAGAAGGTCGTGGTTTATATTAATTTTAGAAAACCGTTTCTATAGAGAGAAAATAAAAGTTTGGTAAAAATTAATAAAGATCAGTCGATGTCAAATATGTCATATGTCATAAAAATATATTGTAAATAAACTGTATTTTAATATCACAAACTGAACAAAAGGACAAAGTGGTACCGCGAGGTGACTTATACTTCGGGCAATTCAGTGCAACAAATCGTTCAACATTCAGATTTGGCATACCTATTCGGTGAATATTTAAAGCGCAAACTGAAAGTACCTATATAAAATGGTTTCCTGTGCTTCTGTGAATTGTTCTACAAAACAAGGCCATGGTCTATCATTATTTCGATTTCCTAAAGATCAGCATCGTAATCAGTGGTTAAAAGGCTGTACAAGCATAATTACTACTTCTTCAAGATTATGCGAGGTAGATTTATAAATAGAAATTCATTGCGTGTACAAATAATGTTACAACAACTACAGTACCCCTTTTACTCTTCAAAATTTTGAACCAGGTCATCCCGGTAAATATTGAAAGCAGGTGCAGTAGGTAGGTAGTACCTACAATTTTGCCTCAATTACAATATTCAAGTTAGTAAATGTTTGTGAGGATCATATGTATTGTACTAACATTTAACAAAAAACAAATAAGTGCTTAGAATTTATTTCATGTCTTTTTCATTACTTCCACCCTCAATTAATTTCCCTAATGCTGCAATTTCGGAGCCTGCCAATGTTGAAGTAAGTACGTCTAGGTAATATACCTACAACCATAACACATACAACATAACATTTTTTTTGGGTTTGAAATGCAACAGCACTCTATTTATAGACTTGCAGTAGTACATCTCCCTGATCTTCAAACTGTACATTTTGTTGAAGGTGAAGAAAGAGCGGCTGTTGAACGGGCAAATTCAAAAAACACAACTCGAACAGCGCAGCGTGGTTAAAATAAATAAATTGTGTTGAATCATTTTAATCATATAAAAACCGTAAATGGGCGTATTTGCAATAGCTTTATGGAAGCTGCTCAAGAAGCAGGTTGACTGTTTGATGATGAAGAGTATACAAGATGTTTAACAGGTGTTGCCAATTTTCAACTTCCATACCAATTGCGCAATGTAGGACATTGCTAATATTTTGTGCTGTGTACTACCCTTTGCAATTGTGGCAAAAATTTAAAACTGTTTTTTTCTGAAGACTTCAGTAGACATATGTCTGCAGAAGAGGCAGAAGCAGTTGCATATTATACTATCGAGGAGTCGATGAAGATATGTGGAAGAAAATTACTGGATTTTGTACCCTCTCCACAAATGCAATCACCACTATCTGCATTAGTAAATGATGCTGTTAAAAATCATCAAGCTGAAGGAGAAAGAATGTACCCGACTTTAAATCCAGTCTAAAAAACTGCATGTGATGAAATAATGAATTTATTACAACAACCGCCACCAAGATGTGTCTTTCTTGACGGACCAGGAGGATCCGAAAATAGCTACACCAATTATAAAAATTTAAAAAAAACTGTTGACAAATTTTTCATAAGCCACAGTTAGGTTGAATAAGAAATGATGAAAGCTAGATAAAAATTTTTCAATGGAATCGTATACACCTGCAAGAGACAGATGTTTGTACAGCGGGAAATAAGTAGTATAGACAAAATTTAAAATTTAAAAGTTTTAGAAAAAACAAACAGGAGTCAATGATTTATGATCCTGCAGGTAGCTGGAGGGTAGATGAATCAAAATGAAAGACTTGGCGACATTTAATATCTAAATTGCATTACGTAGGTAGGTATAATAATATACATTATAATACTGAATTTTTGAGATCAACAGTGCCGGATTAAAGCGTTCCGATGCCCTAAGCCCAAAATATTTTGGTGCCCCTACCCCCCTCCAAAAAATGGGAAAATGTAATATAGAATAATTATTATTTAATAGGTACCTACTTACAAAAAAAATTGGTTAATAATGTAAATATTAATGAAAGTTAAGGATTTTTGTTAAAAAAGCAACACCGATATAAACAATTGAAAAAATAACCCATTTCCACGAGAAATAAATAGGTAGGTAATGTAATATTATATGCTTGGGTCTTGGTGCCCCAGTTTGCCTGGTGCCCTAAGCCCGGGCTAAGTGGGCTTAATGGTTAATCCGGCACTGGAGATCAGTCAAAAAGAATGAAAGAAAAAAACTTCATACAGGTCTCACACTGCACTTTTGCATTTAAAAAATTGTTTAAAATTAGAATCGCTTTGCCGAGAACCTACAGAGATGTAATTAATTTATTACTATAGTATTATTAGCCGTTACCCTCGCAAAAAATACCAAAATGACCAAATTAATGTAATTTCCATTTCAATTTATTACAAGCAAGTAATTACAATTATCTACGCGTTCCTTGCGAAGTAATTTATACTGGAATTTAAACCACTCTTGCTAAAACGTGTGTGCAAATTTGTTCCTTATTCTTATTAGCTGTACTGCAAATGCGGCATATGCTGCGGGGACCCAGCTAGTTAAATATACCGAGTGGGTATTTTCAAAGCCCAACATAGGGGAATTGCATTGTAACTGATCTTTATATAGATTCCTGCTCGCCATTTAAACTCACAAGGATGGTAGTGTCTTTATTATAAAAACCCTCTGCTCTACTGAATATTACTCGTTATTATTCATATTATTTGATATTAATAACAGAAACATCGACAGATTTCAAATAATTTAATTGACAGATAAAAAAAACTTGACAATCATAGCAACCTATATTATTTCAAAATAGCATTATTTTATAATTTTTTTTACAGAAAAAGATAACTAAGTACTAACATTTATTGGTACCATCAGATGCGCTGTATTTTTGTCGTTCTATTCATACCATTACCATCCTTGTGGGTTTAAATGGCGAGCAGGAATCTATATAAAGGTTAGTTACAATGCAATTCCCCTATGTTCGGTTTTGAAAGTACCCAGACGGTATAAGCTGACAGTCAGGTGTTTTGTGGTTTATTTTTAAAGATGAAAATTGACGTGTTTCGGAATTTAAAAAAAACATTAATTTCGGTTTTATTTGGTATGTTCCATACTTTTGGTGCTCACTGTAGATGCAGTTTAGGGTATATCTGCCTAACCCTACAGAGAAGACTGCACATACTGTGACTGCACTAAGCAAAACCTGTATTTTGACATCTTATATTTATTGCCTTTCAACTAATATTATTACAGCATAAGTAATTAAATTCACCTACTATTTTTCAATTCAGCAATAGCTAATAATACTAATTTAATATGTGCTTTTATGCTTACGGCTTGTCGTCTTAAAAAATCTATTTCCTTTCTTAGATACTTGATTCTTAAATCTATGTATTTATCAGCTTCTTCGTAATACATTTCTAAATAACACTGACACCCAATACTAATGATAAGTTTATTTAATTTCTCTAACTTTGCTGCTATATAAATACCTAATCCAAAATCAAAGGTTGTAGTCAATTCATCAGCACAATCACTTTGAATATGTTGAACAAAATTCTTCAACTCCTGCCAACATTCATAATCACAGACTTTCTTACTTAATATCACTTCCACTTCACGAAGATCTCGTTTTAGTTTATCTTCAATAAAACTTTCATAAGATGATATTTTATCATCGATTTTCTCCATAATATAGATGCTGATAACCAAACTAGATCTAAAAAGGAATAAGAGTTAGGTTAGAATTAAAGATGTACTCGTACAATATTAATAGAGGACTTCTCTTTATGTTGAAAAGAGTGAGGTATGTTCTACCCTAGTGCTATCCTTTTCTATCAGCACTGCCAACGTAAGGGAATAATTTTTAGTAACTAACTAGAAATATTTGGTGATTTTGTGCGTAAATAATTGGCATTCTGCATATTTATAGTTGTTTTGAAAACACAACCTCGCTATTTGTATTTACATTATACAGGGTGTTGCCTGAGGAACCCTCCGTATGCAAATAACGTGTTTTCCTAATTTAGTTGTGAAAAGTCAACTTTTTGACATTTATTTTAGTTGTCATATGCGGTTCATTTTATAACTATGTACTTATAATATGTGACATTGTTTTATCACAAAAATGTTGTATGAAACACGTTGCAAAATTGCGCTTTTTTGCACTAGATGTGAAGATTGAATTACGAGCGTAGCGAGTAATCCAACACATCGCAATTTTGCAACGTGTTTCATACAACATTTTTTCCAATTTAGTAAGTTTGAATAAAAAAAAACACATAAAATGAATTCAAATTTGGTGATGTTTAAACGGCGACTTTAATTTTTTAGAAACAGTACCTTTAACCTGGTCGTTACTTTGCAATTACGCGTTGCTGTTTTGTAAACAATAACAATTAACACTAGTGATAAAATAATGTCACATATTATAACTAGTTATAAAATGAACCGCATATGACAACTAAAATAAATGTCAAAAAGTTGACTTTTCACAACTAAATTAGGAAAACACGTTATTTGCATACGGAGGGTTCCTCAGGCAACACCCTGTATAATGTAAATACAAATAGCGAGGTTGTGTTTTCAAAACAACTATAAATATGCAGAATGCCAATTATTTACGCACAAAATCACCAAATATTTCTAGTTAGTTACTAAAAATTATTCCCTTACGTTGGCAGTGCTGATAGAAAAGGATAGCACTAGGGTAGAACATACCTCACTCTTTTCAACATAAAGAGAAGTCCTCTATTAATTATTCTAGGAAAGCAGTACCTACTGTTTCTATAAAATGATGAAACGGTAAATTCTTTTCCAGTACCTACATATCACTAATAAATAATCTGTGGGCACAGATATTCATTCATTGGCACAGATGCAAAATTATGTATACATATAGTTTGTGATGTATAATACTGAACACCACAGCTGATGCTGAACACTAGTTGCTTGTGTTTGTGTATCTTTTAATTGCGCATGCGCGAACTGACTTGATATTCTGCCTGAATACGTACACTGTTGTCATATCGCAAGGTATACACAGGGTGTAGTAAAATAAATATAAACTGTACAAACGACTAGAGGGTCATTTACTTGTCTTTTATATTAAAATATTGTAACGTTACGGGGGTTGATAACATTTTGTGTCTGGTGAGACACTTAGGTTATATGACATCTTTATATGGTTAATTAAATATTAATAATAAATATTAAATGTTTTAATATTCTAATTTTTCTACATCCTGTATATTTATCCTAATCAATTTTGCAAAATTTTATCAAATAAATAACGTTATATTGATATAGTAAATTCCAAAACTTTACGTACTTCAAGGTCATACGAACTAAGTTAAGACATGACGTGCGCCGATGTAGCTGGTCCAGATCAGTGCAGAAGATATATATTTTTTGGTTCCTTTTAATGTTCTAAGTTTTTCGCTTTACCCTCAATTTACAATTTTTAATGATTGCTACACTTATTAAGATGTATAATTCATGTTACGCCGCTGTAATTGTCAATTTGACAGTTCTTCGTACGTCGTTGTACACTTCAGTTGTATGACCTTGAAGTACATAAAGTTTTGGAATTTACTATATAAAATATAACGCTATATCTGTTCATTTATTTTAATATTAAGTCTTCAAAATCTGGCAACAAGGCAGGTATTTTAACAGAATTTCTACATCAGTTCGCGCAGCCGCATTAAAAGATACATCAAATACAAGATTACCCGGGCAATGTTTTTAATAAGGAGCACAGTGCCTGTGATAAGGAGTTGCGTGCGGCTCAAGTCACAAAATGGTCACAAATCGTCACTTTGCATCACACGCTCTTATGCAAACCGGCGTTGTCATATTGCTTATAAAATATACCTGAGATGCTCCCGTCAATCATGGGATTGTTCCGAAATCTACTGACAGCACTAACTTTACTGATTAGTCGTTCCAAAATCAGTTCCAGCAATGCTGGCGCTGGTTACGCTTAGTCAAAAAATACTAATCATTCTAAAAACATCTTTGGAAGTTTCTACTGACGCAGCTGACAGTGGAGAGACAGTGACGTCAGTAAACTGTCATTTTTTTGGAATTTTTGAATTTCGAGGTGTTTAATTTTGTATGAAAAATGTCCGAGAACAGAATAACATATCAATTTATTGATGGGGGGACTCCAATAAAGAATATGCTATTGATTTAACTGTTGAAGAGTTTCAAAGAGCAGAAATAGGTTATTATCAATTCTACATCATCTTCTGAATCTGAACTTGAGTCAACTAAATTTTCAATCATATTTTCAACAATAGGCGGAACGATAGTAGCAAAAGCCATTTTAAAAAGTTAGGTTATTATTACCTATATGCATGATTATTGTGGAGGGGATTAACTCATTTTGCTTTCCGAACATGTTCCGAAATACGTCAGTAATTTCTCCGATTGCAATTTCGGAATGATCTAACCGAAATCAGCAACACATGAAAGTTTAACCTCAAAATAAAACATGTTCTTAGTTAAAAAAAGATTATTTAATATTGAAAACAATAATAATAATACATTCTTGACAATTGAAAATTTAAATTCATCAGTAGGCAGGGGCAAGAGTGCTTAGCAGTGTATAATGGGTTGCCTATATTCCAATGGTAAAGTGCTCACCCCATTTAACTTGCAATATGCCTATATTGCATAATAAATGGACTTCACTGTACGTATTTTCGACGTCACGTACAATAATTATTGTAATTATAAATATTTAAGCCACTTGCAGGAACCTTTTATGTTACAATATTTAAAAACAACAACATTAGAATTCAGGTAGACCACCACCTATTGGAATCAAATTCGTACGCGAAAAGACAAATGTAACTAGATTATATTCATTCCGAACTGCGGAAATCCGCATGCGTAGGAACGGAACTTTAAAGTGGCGATCTGCGGATCCGGAAATTCGCAAATTTATTGCGGAATTCCGTCCCATGGGAACGGAGCTTTAAGGTTGTAATATACAACCATTTTTATATGAATAATTAAATATTTTAATACTCTATATTTTCAACACCTTGTATATTTATCCTAATGAATTTTGCAACATTAAATAAATACTACTATTATACTTTACCTAAGTATACCCAAAGGGTTAAACAGGGCACATATTGTAATTTAATATTAAATAGGATTTATCTCGGAAAATCTAAATTTTACACTTAGCAACACTGGACTCAGTCAACGTCTGGCAACCCTGCCTGTCAACCTGTCAAAGCTTTTTTTTGGCGCGGTTTACACCTAACCTAACCTGTGAAGAGCTTTTTACGTTTGTGTGTGTTTCTTTACTAAATATAAATAATTTGATGATCACAATAAGAACTTATCATATTTCCTTAATTTAGAATTTCTTGCTTGTATATTCTTTGTAATTTACTGCAATAAACAACGTAAGTAATGTGTAATCTTTTATGGCATCAAATTAAAACTGTTCAGTATGTTCAAGAAGGTTGTAATAAACTGAAGACTTCTTGCAGTGACATGGATTTTGTGCTCTACATAAACGATGTCGCAGTTCATTCGGAAGTTGTAGATGAGGGATTAGTGATAAATCCCGATGATTCTACTCTGGATGCTCGGAGTGGCAACGACGTCAAGGAGAACTTTTCTCAAGCAGATGGTAAGTGTTTAAAATTAATTTTACCCGGACGTTTCATTAACGTGGAATTTTCTTTACATAAATGCCGTTGCAGTAAAATCAGAAATTGTACGTGAGGGCTTCGTGATGGATACCGAGAATCGTACGTTGGATGTTTGGAATGGGAAGGACACTAAGGGAAACTTTTCTCAAGCTGAATTGGAAACAAGGGGTAAGTAGAAAAATCCAGGGGAAAATCTATTTTTCCTTATAAGTGATATATTTGGTTTCACCACTACCTTCTTGATTTTCGAGACTTGACGTCTCTTTCTGGCCGATTCATATGGCAAGTTGAGGCGTGACTTCACTTGCATTCCAACACAAAACGGGGGTAAAAACAATTGAAAGTGAATTTAGATTTGAAACTTTTAATATTTCAAACCACGACCTGCTTGATTTCCAAGACTTGACGTCTTTTATCCGGCCTGGGCATATTCTAAGTTCAACCGTGCCCCGCATGGCGCTAGTTACCCAAATAGAGTATAGGGAGCTGTATAACACTGTAGTAACGAATAGTACTTTAGATGGCGTGCGCACACAAAATGCCGGTAAAAGACGGAATCTACAACGTTGAAAGACCGCAAATTTTAAAAATTTAAAAAGTTACTGGGATATAAATTTTTCTTTTTAAAAATTTTACCGGTTTTATTACTAAATGTTGCAATTTATACAGAGTTACTAAATAATCAGAGGATACAACACCTTGTGCACTTTTCATATCATGATCTAGAAATATGTTTCTTCCATTTTTTATTAAGTGACAATAATCAAAGGTGAAGAACAAGGATATGCTTGGAGTTACTAGATGGTCAACATTTGTACATAGCTTACCATTACCAAATGCTTTGAACAGTGCTACTTTAGATTTATGGTTATCTGTAATTATTCGTAAAACACAAATCCACATTCATGTAGCTGTTGTAAAACTTTGAAAGTTAATTCATAAAATTCAAATGAAAGAAGTCCTCTGTGAAAATAATATGCTGCTGGTATGGTAAATTTAGTGGAAAGAACTTGAATCACAAAGCATAATATTTTGTTGGCCAAAACGGGTTTCCTACCAATTCTTTCAGAATTCTTCCCAGTACTTTCCAAGCCATAAAATTTATCCTCAGTTCTACTATACAGTAATTCTTCTTTAATTGACATGTCGTCTATTATAAAGCTACAGACACGTTCAATAGGCTGCAATGCCTTTGCTTCTGCCTTCAACCTTGACATTATAAGCTATGAAACATCGGCACGAGTACCACTATACCGTAGAATCGTAGTTCGAGATGGTAGTTTTAGTAAGGTGGATCTGCAATACTCATATCCCTTAGGTGAAGATGTTCTCCACATAATACCGTTCCGAATAGTTGTTTCGGAGAATCTGGGCTTTACATTTCCATAACTCAATATTAGATCTAGTAAAAATGTTGCCTATAAGTTGTTATTAATATTTGCATGTTGTTCAATATTTTTAACTCTTTCAAAAATAGAATTATTTATTGCCTCGCCCTGTTCTGTCACTGTATTCTGTATAACTGTTACTGCGCATTCTGTTTCTTTAGTCGTGTGATTTTTATTCTCGGTAGGGATTCGTATAGCTCTGAGAATGCTTGGAGGGACTGACTACAATAAAATTATTAAATATAAGTAAACAAAACTCTCAGAACAAACATCGAAAGTACTACCAAATGAAGTGTTGGAACAGCATCACGAGTAACAATTCTTCTCCCAGAAGTCTTTTTGTAGGCATTATTTTTAAAATGTAAACTACAAATAATTGCTCTACCGGGTATATTAGTAGTACCTAGATATAGGAAGCTATATTACACATTTCTCAAGTTTTATTCGATATTTTGTATACCTAAAATAGTAGTATAATTAAGTTAAATTCATTAAATGTAGAATTATATTTTCCATAGAGTAACGTATTTACTTGGATCTAAGTGTAAATTTTCAAACCATTTTTGTCTGGAGACATTATTCGAAGGAAATTCGTGAAAGGACTTATTGAAATTATAAATTGTTATTAAAAAAATATTAATGTAACCATAACGTAACCTCAATCGCGACTGAATGTCATCGAATGTCATTGTGGGTAACTAGCGCCAAAACGGTGAAAATTTGCGTTTTTGCGGAATCACGATTTATATGGAAAATTGAAGATATGCCCAGGCCGGATAGAGACGTCAAGTCTCGGAAATCAAGAAGGTCGTGTTTCAAACGTAAATATTTTGTACCAAATATATTTCTACATTCTACTAAACAATTACAAGTATACAGGGTGTCTCAAATGGAGTAAGATAGTATGGGTATCGTGGTTATTATTGAAGATAGAGATTCCGTTAAATGGGCAATGTTTTGCAGTTTCTCATACTGATTCATCCCGATTAGAAAAATTATAAATTTTCAGTCGTTCAGTTGTTATCTTGAAAAAACTGAAAAATGCGTATTTTTAAAAAGTGGAATATTCGCGTAATTTTAATATTTATGGGCTAAGCAGAAAATAGTTTCATTCGTTCGCAGTATTGCCAGATTTGGCGATTTATCGCCACTTTGGCTACTTTACAGCACCATCTGGCGGTCTGTTTTACTTGCGGCGCGCGATTAGCCGTTTTTTGGCTATCTCAACAAATATTATTTTCCTCTCTCAAAGTTTTAATATAGTAAATCCCTGCATTACTGACCTAATTACAAGTCGCAAGTGGTTGCGACTATTTAAGCCTGTACAAACCAGGACATTTCTCACAGGTGGATTCTCTATTGTTAAAAATTTGATATTTTTTCCAAGTACTACCAAGTAGGTACCCGTAGATTAGGACTAGAAATGTAATAATGTAAAAGGGTATTATCAAAACTTACCAGTCCTTCTTAAATATTTTTAGAAATTGTGCTTTTGTGAAGTCGTTTGCATCGGCTTCCTTTGTTAGTGATGTAGATTTTCGTTACCGAGTACTCGTTCACGTTGAAGTAGGTAGATTCTGCAGTCGCTCATAAAACGAGTACTCCGAGTACGACCTTGATACTAGGTACAGTGTACAGTGGACCAGATACACAAATGAGTAGTGGCCTAGTGAGTACTCGTTTGTTAAGTAACGAATACTTTTTCATATCCGTATTCGTTGCTTCGGATCTTGTCGGGTAACGAGTATTCGGCTAACGAATAGTTACTTTCTTTACACTACTAAGGCCCAACTGCACCGGTTACACTTAAATAATAAGCGTGGCTTAAAAAATCAGTTGCCATGGACACAATTCTTGTAACAATTTGTATCCATGGGAATTACTCTTTTAAGCGACGCTTATATTTAAGTGTAACCGGTGCAATTGGGGCTAAGTGGAATGTGATGATATGTGTGATCTATCCCGACTCTCGTACTCCGCTGCGTACTCCCTTACAGAGTTATTCAATATTTGTGTACTAAAAAGTAAACAAACATTATAATACAAAACTAGGAGCTGTATACACTTAGGCATGCAGTGCATGCCTTGCTCTCATGAAGCATTTGATTCGCCACTGATTATGACCCATGATCCGAAAACGCTTGGTTGCTAACAAGTTACCAGCCGACAAAAATGTAACGACGAATCACTAATTTTATTCGGGGGTAATACCACGAGTGCTTAAAAATTACCGATAATTTTCATGAAAACACGTTAATAATTTCACGAGCTCGTAGAGCGAGTGAAATTAGACAACGTGTTAGAATGAAAATTATCCGGTTCATTTTTAAGCACGAATGGTATTTAGGGAGAATATTTCTCGAATAAAAATACTCGAAACCAATAGTATTTTTCAAATGAATGCAAGTTCGGATACTGGAGTCTCTCGATCGAATGTGTACTTTTTTTCGGCGCAAAATGACGTAAACTGTCTCCAGACACTGTCCTTACTCTTTTTCGTATTTTTGCATTCACCTTTAATAACATTTTTGCACGATCGGTTTTTTTGTTTACTTACTAGATTCGATGCCAGAACAGTAAGCTGCATTTACTGGTTGCTGGGTGTAACAAAACAGTAAGTAATTCACTTACCGTTCTAGAACAGTAAGCCCCAATTGCACCGGTTACACTTAAATATAAGCGTCGCTTAAAAGATTAACTCCCATGGATACAAATTGTTACAAGAATTGTGTCCATGGCAATTGATTTTTTAAGCCACGCTTATTATTTAAGTGTAACCGGTGCAGTTGGGCCTAAGTAGTATAATTCATTGTATTGCAGACATGATAACTATGGTTACCGTGGTTGTCAGTCAATTTATAAAAAAATAAGGTTAGATAGGTACTTTTATAATTTTTTGAAATTTAACTATTAAATCAATTTTTTTTATTGCGATCGTGCAAAAAACGTTAGAAGCATGTCGAACGTTAAGGTGGCGATTTAGCCTATGCTAAAAATGAGGCAATTCACGATTTACGGGAGCATATAAGAATCAAAAACTAAGGCCCCTAGAGCAAAATGATAAATACATAAAATACTGTAGGAAGATGTATGAACAATATGTGCTATTTTTTATTCCTCAAATATCTCTATTAATTACAATAATTAGAACTGAATATAGCACAAATATAATCAACATTTGTCAGTTATGAATCTCCAAATATTTGATACTTTTAAGACAAAAATCCAAAATCCAAGATATACATATTGTAGTACATATATCTGACATGAGTTTCATCAAAAGTATTAACAGATTGGCCTTGTAATTAAAACACCTTAAATGCTCCAGGTAAATACGACGTAATTTATAAGAACGGCATTTATTTGGGTATCCTAGTTAAAAACCATGTCGGGTAAAGAAGGAAATCAGCTAGAAATGGTTGATGTGTAATGTAGCGTCTGTATTCCAGGTGTCACGGCTAAGTTCCGCACGGCGCAGAAATATATCTTCCTTCTCATTTAATTTATAGTATGTTTATAGTACACATCCCTGCAATGAACAGGTTTGTTCTAACCGAATAGGGAAAAATATGCAGTGAATAAGAAAATAAAACTAAAACTTTTATTGAAAATTATAAAAAAAAATAATCTTTCTAAAGACATACATAAATATTGAGTCACTCATTTTTTAATGTTTTACAGAAATCCTTACGGTTGTTGCTATTTCTAATTTTAAGAACTAAGCAACTGTTCTTTTACAGTTGTTGGCTACAATTTTTTAGTTATCATTTTTAATGTTTAAAAGACATTCTTTTTCTAATTCATTTCAAATATTTCAAAATTAGTGAACAATAGTATATATTTAATATTTAATATTTAATATTATAGATTATAGAAATATAAATATCAAATAAAATATCGATTTTAACTGGAATAACAATATTTATTTTGCTCGTATTTCGGCATCAATGTGCCATTGTCAAAAGCATTTATAAGATATTAAATAACAAATGCTTTTGACAATGGTAAATTGAAGCCGAAATACGTATAAAGCAAAATAAATATTGTTATTCCAGTTAAAATCGATATTTTATTTGATATTTATATTTCTATAATTATGGATTTTAACAAAGTTACGCTTGAAAATGTCAATAAATAGTAGATTGATTGACATTCTCAAGCGATATTTTATTTATTATTTAAATAGTAAATTGTCTTATTACGGTTAAAAGAGTATCATTTTTTTTCAACATGTTAACGTCATAATATGAAAATATAGCATTTGGAAATATTGTAGACCAAGACCTACTAATCTTCTATTATAAAAAACTACTCGTATTTCAAACTACAAAATGACTTTGATTTTTATGATCACCGACAGTAATTGGTTCGCGCCCTATAAATTCCAAAACCACAAGGATATTTTTATGATTGTTTATCTGTAGTATGCAAAACTATCTCGTTTTTAAAAAAATTCACTAGTTTTCTAGATAATCAAAAAATAAAAATTAATAGTTGTTAAATTTTCGAAAACAATTCTTGGGCTACTTGACGTGATAATATAAAAAAATTATTTGGACAATTTGACACACCCTAAACTGACCAATCCTGTTGCGTTTTAGCGACTTGATAAGCCAATCAGCGCCCTCCAAATTTGTATATTCTCGGATATTTAGGACTAGTACAAAATTTCAGCGACAATTTTTCTGTCAAAAAAATACTGCTTCCAAACCGAGGTGTGAGATTTCAAAGTATTCTTGGGCGTTTTACCTTCTACAGCTTCGTTTATCTCTTCAAGTGTACTCTAGCCATACCATTTTGCTTCAATTTTACCGTAAATGTCACAAACCATACACAAAATACGTAGAAAGAAACATTACATTTCATACAATTCTTGGGCGTTTTACCTTCTTCAAAATACGTAGGTAGAAAGAAAAATTAAATTTGACTTTAGTCTGGTTTGTTTATAAAACCATGGTTACGAAGAAAATTATTATTAATCTGATTTGAAACTATAAAAATTTAAATTTGGTTCGTCAAATTGTCCTCCGAATACTACTCGTAACTACGAAATAATTCCATGTTGCCATGACATACTTGCGACCACAACATAATACTTTGCGCCGAAAAAAAGTACACATTCGATCGAGAGACTCCAGTATCCGAACTTGCATTCATTTTGAAAAATACTATTGGTTTCGAATATTTTTATTCGAGAAATATTCTCCCTAAATACCATTCGTGCTTAAAAATTAACCGGATAATTTTCATTCAAACACGTTATCTAATTTCATTCGCTCTACGAGCTCGTGCAATTATTAACAACGCGCTTTCATGAAAATTATCGGTAATTTTTAAGCACTCGTGGTATTACCCCCGATAATTTGTTGAGCAAATGGTGCTACATAAGAAATAAAACTTTGCAAACCAAAAAATCGAATTTGATTTCTGTGTCCACGAATTGTGAATTGGAACTACTGTGCGCCACGCCGCCGTTGCAAATATTTTTGGATTTTCAAAATTAATTTTTCTTCATGTTATAGTACCGCCAAAGGGCTTTCAAACAAGTTGTTGCTGAACCTGATCAGATAACTGGGTTTTGTGTGGTGGGGCGTTAAAGTCAAAATTCTGAAAAATTCATAGCGGCCGCCATTTTGAAATTAGAGAAGTGAGATTGGCCTGGAGGTTTCAGGGAGTGTAACGTAAATTGTTACTTGGAGATTTAGGTTATTAGTTTTTTATGTTTATTACATAACGTGTTTGTTTTGCTTCTGCCTAAAATTATTTCCGGAGCTACACATTGCTCATAGAACAATTTTAATTTAGGAAGCATAACCTGCATCCAAAAATGTTCATCTCTATCGATTGTTTCTATAAAGAGTTTGTTTTTATCCCCACTATATCCCACAAAAAAACATCTCTTACGTTTTGTTATTGCTAACTGACCCTGCACCTAAAAAGTAAAAATGTAAAACCAGTTCATGCATCTGTAAATTAAAAGTTTACTTGATAATAGTAGTTATGCGTTCTTTTCAGCTGTATATTGCCCTGATTGTTAATTTGCAAACAAGCAACAATATTCTGTTCCACAGCCTCCTTCAGTGTTATTGCTAATTGAGTTACTTTGTAAAAAACATTTCACTTCAATTATATAATCTTTTTCTATAAGTCCTAAAAGTAAAAGAATCATAATAGTACTATGTGGAATAGGGTTCTCAACACGGTCCATTGCAGCAAAATGTTTAAAAAAATAAATACCGTCGGGAGAAGCAGCCAAAAATCCGTGATCTATATCGACAAAGAGTCCAGACGGTTCCACAACCATCCCAGTGTCTTGACAAAATATTCGCACAGCAACTATTTCATTCTTACGCCCGAATTCCATAGCTGGTGTGGATACTGTAGACTTTGATACAATAGTTTTAACTAATGAAGTGCATGGTGTTGTTTGTCTCCTCTTGATGACATTCCCAAAATGCGAGGCTGTTAATCTATGCATTCTCTGCGATAAGTATACTGGATTTTCGAATTGTCCAACTGTTTGAACAGCTATATCCTTCTGTTGCTCCTGATCCGAGATCTGATCAAAATAAGTCATCGTAAAACAACTGTTAGAAAATGTACCCGATAAAAGTAGGTAGTACTAATATGAATGGAGTTCGAAATGGGAAATAACGATAAAATGAAAAGTAAAACAAACCTGAAGCCTCCCTTTTAATTTTCCAACCTCACTTTCTAATTGCTCTTCGGTCATTTCAATAGCAGCAATGTTTGGGCCATAATCCTCAGTCTTAGCTCCAAATGAAAATTTCAGTTTTTTTACAAGTTTGGGCCTTACTCTGTCCACTAACTTCCTCTTTAACGCTTGTTTATTTTGCACGACCATGTACTTTTTAAAATTGTTTCCCGGACTTCGACCAAAACATTTTTTCCATGGTGTAGAATGCCATGTCTGACCCTCATTGTATCGTAATCCTGTTAAATATGATCTCATTTCGAACCCATCTCGTTGAATCAAATTCAGCCTTTTTCCCATATTAAATCGAGCAAGTATGTTCATAAATAACTCAGCACGATTGTTCGTTTCATTATCTATTAATAAATGCGATTTTGCCAATAACAAATTTAATGCTGCGTAAATATGGTGATGACCCCCACTTTTCTGCAGTTGCTCCATTGCATTATTACTAATGTCACCAACCGTTGCACATAAATAATTTACACATTCAGTATGGTTACCAAATGCGTGATAAACGGTATTTCTTATATCGGTTTTCAACTGCTGTATATCTCCACCTGCATTAGCATATATTGCTTTTTGTGCTGTGCTTACTAATTGTGTGATTTTGGCTTTTGTTAAAAGTTTCCTAGTTGCTAATGGCACTCCTTTGCAATCCTTTTTGATATTAAATAGATGTTTGCTAAAATTTTTCACGGCATGGTTTGTACATTCTACCTTTAGAACCTACAATGTTATGTATTAGGGATTTACGCAGTTGATAAAATTAAATGTGTACCTGCATGCCATACGTAACATTTTCTCTAATTTTAGCGTAAACAGTAGAATCGCCATCAGCAATAAAAGTTTTGTACTTTAAGTTGTGAAATAATAGACTGCTGTTAAACCCTTCCACAATAATATCAGCTTCCATGGTAGAAGAAGCACCCGACCAGTTTTTGAAGCATGTGTGTGTCGGAGCAGAAATACTTTTATTCTCGGCTCTGGCACATACCGAACAAAATTTATTTCGCACTCCTAAGAAAAGTAATTTTCCTGTTTGTCTACCAATTATAACAGCCTGAAATATAGAACCATCGTTTGTCAAGTCACGGAACGTAGTGTACCTACACTTGCCACTCCAGAAGCTGCATTGTAGCTGTGTCCGTAACTTCTTTTGGACCAACCTCCATCCAACAGAACTGTTATAAACGGTACACCATCAGTATCAACATCACCCCTCTTTATTGCCAAATTTCTTTCTTCTTTACCAGCATCTTCCATAATTTGCCATAAAGATTCCTTCCACAGCTACAAAACTAATACTGAACTATTTCTAAATTAATAAAATATTGATAAACTTGCATATCCTAACGATCTCTGAGTTTCAAAAAATTTATTTGCTGAAATAGCGGGTACATCCATAACACTCAATAATTCGGTTAAATGGGCATGCGTGCTGCCAGTAGCTAAGGTTCCCCAAACTGCAGAAGTGTTAATTACAGATTTTTTTCGAGGTTTTTCGGTCTCAAATGAAACTTCCGTCTTGCACATATTACATTTATAAATAAAAGAACTAACAAGGCCTGCTCTTCGCTCAGAAAGGTACTCCAGCATACCTGAAGTGCAGCTCTTCCAGTGGGTATTTTGAAGTTTCATCACTTGTTTAAGAAGATAGTCAATTTCTACAACGCGATAACCATCTATTTTTGCAACATACTTTTCTACTTCGACCTCAAGTTGTTCTTTATTTACTCTAAAATACAAATTAAGTACGAAATTAGTAATTACCTACTCTAGAACAACCAAGATTCGTAAAGAAAGGGAAGACACATATTATCCACAAGTTTCTATGGACTTATGTATGCGTGTCCAAAAGCGAAATAATGAACTTGCAAACATCCATACAGTCACCTAACTTGTTAACTTACGTTTCAAATTCCTCCAAAGAACCCCAAGTAAGGTCGTATTCATCATCCTCCATAGCCGATTGACATGTTTCCTTGAGTTCAGGTACTGTGTCATATATTGACAGGGAAGATACTAATTCTTCTAGTATTCCTTTAGAAATTGCAGTTGACTGTTTCTTTTCTTCCACTCTGTCTAATAAATCTTCTAAAACTCCCTGCACAGTTTTCATTTTCATTGAATTAGCAGCCACACTTTTGCGCACAGTTGACCGACAATTGCGCTTCCTACCGCTTTTGCTCAGTGTGACTTTTCCACTTTTCTTTAAGCCCATTGTAAATAATTTGGAGTCCTCGGTATTTATGAACGGATATTTTTGTTCATAAAGTAGGTAATCGTAGTTCGTACTATAATATTACATAAAAATGAAATAAGAATAGTTCCAGGACCTGTTTCTGTTGTTTCCATAGTGAATAAAAGCGAAAACATTTAGGAGAATGCACAATTATATACTGAATAAGTTTTATATTTAAACTTTTTTCATATTTCGACTAATAAAGGAGCTATAGGAGCATCAATTTTCGATTTTCAAAACCTCGTAAAGGCACCACAGTGGAATTCTGGCGTTCATCAAAAAACAAAAATGTAGCTAATACCAAGCTGCATAAGTGAAGAAAATTTAAACAAAATCGTTAGACCAGTTTTTTAGTAATGATTTTTCAAAAATTGCAAATTTTTTGGAAGAGCACCGTTGCCACCGTTTTTGGATTTAGTAAATAATTTTTTTTCATGGTGTAGTACCACCAATGGGCTTTGAAAGAAGTTGTTGCGAAACCTGATCAGATAACTGGTTTTTGAGTTATGTGGCGTTAAAGTCGAAATTTTTGAAAAATTCATAGCGGCCGCCATTTTGAAGTTAGAGAGTCTGGCAAAAAATACCGCTTCTGAAAAAAATGGTACCAAAAAAACATGTCTACCTTCCGCTTCCGGTTTCGGATTTTTTTGAAAAGCTTATTTTGTCGATGAATTTTCGATTATCCCTTCATTTCAAATTTCATCAAAATCGGTCCAGTAGTTTTTGCGTAGAGGCGTTACATACATACATACATACACACACACCCACAGACATAAATTTTTTCTAGACCACTTTTTTGGGTTCCTAGGGGCTCAAAACACGTATTTCCGCGAAAATCTCGATTTCGAAAATTTTCATGATATCAATACTTCCCCTATACTAGTGGTGGTATGGAAAAGTAAAAACAACACAAAAACATGTCATTTTCTGATTTAACTTTTCCTAGTTTTTGTGGAAAAATTATTATAAACCAAAAATTTACGGATTCGACAATATAATTTTATTTTATTTTCTCTTACCTAGTCTAAATTTAATAGATAGTAAATAAGGTTGATTAAAAATCAATAAAAATGTCCAAAAATTCAGTTTTATAATCGCACGATATAAAGCAGGTAAAAGGCAACGGAAATAACAGTGAAGATAAAAAACTAAATGCAACTTGTCTGTAGACGAGAGTATAAAAAAAGTGGTAGAATAGTTGACTAAATTGTAGAAACATATCAATGGGTAGCAGTGACTGCTATTGCATTTTAGTACTACTATTCACCACTATGCGGCAGCATTCGCTTGGCCCATTATGAACAGAGCTCAACCGTCGCTGGTATATCGCCACCTTAAGGGTTACCGGTCTCCGACAATAATTGAGGTCGTCGCTGCGCTCCTCCCCAAACAATTGTCGTCGACCGGTAAACATCCCTTACCGTTCTTAATACTTAATATACTATTTTGCACGATCGGTCTTTTTTGTTTACTTACTAGATTCGATGCCAGAACAGTAAGCTGCATTTACTGGTTGCTAGGTGTAACAAAACAGTAAGTAATTCACTTACCGTACTAGAACAGTAAGTAGTATAGTTCATTGTATTGCGGACATGATAACTATGGTTACCGTGGCTGTCAGTCAATTTATAAAAAAATAAGGTTATACAGGTGCAACGACCTAGCTCCCTAGCTCGTGAGGAGAAGGTCGCCACACTTCACTGATGACCAAAAGAACAGGTTATGAAATGAAATTAGTTTTTATTCACAATTAAGCAATTTGCGGCGATATGAACACCGGAAATTACTTCGGGGCAAAACTGGCGAAATTTAACTGGAATTTAAGATTCAAGTTAAATTTTCAAATATTCTCGGACAACCAAAATTACTAATCGAATTTGAATTCGGAGTTCGAAGTTCGGAATTCGGAGTTGTTTTAAATTGTGCCGGAGCGGCGGTTTTATAGTCCGGCGTCGGCTTCCTTCGCACAGCGACGCGGACCGCCCCTTCTCCTTCGTGGAGGGAGAAGTTGTTGCCCGCGCCTCTGTATGACGTCGATCTGGCCAAAACGACGCTATCTTGGGAATGTGGAATATGGCGTCTTATATACGACGCACCAAATTCCACACCCCAAGAATTGCGTCGTTACACAGGTACTTTTCTTAGTACTTTTATCATTTTGAAATGTAACTATTTTAAATCAATTTTTTTTATTGCGATCGTGCAAAAAACGTTATAAGCATGTCGAACGTTAAGGGTTACCGGTCTCCGACAATAATTGGGGTCGTCGCTTCGCTCCTCCCCAAACAATTGTCGTCGACCGGTAAACATCCCTTACCGTTCTTAATACTTAATATACTATTTCGTCAATTTCTCGTTCTGAAATATTCCCAAAACGTTTCATGACGTTTAACAAAATTTGTTTTTTTTAGTAGTATGTTGTGGTTGCAAGTATGTCATGGCAACGTGGAATTATCACTAGATTGGCCTGGCAACGTTGAATTATCACTTATTAATTTTGTACTGTACTACTGTTACAACAATGTATGAGTGAAATATTCGTAAAAATTTAACCAAATAAGATATTGTTTTGGTTGTTAGGGAAAGTATTTTTATGTTTGGCCTCCCTACTAAACTAAATCGGTTCTCAGGTTTACCACCCTTTGAATAATTTAAAAATTCTGAAAACACACTAATAAGCGCCTCTAAACCAAAGAAATACTTTACGTAAGAACCAAAACAATATCTTATTTGGTTAAACTTACGAACAAAATTAGTGATTCTTTGTTCCATCTTTGTCGGCTGTTAATATGACCCTTATTCTGATTTCTGGCGAGAGGAATCACCTTCTACGAGTTTTCGGTGTACATTTAAATCATCTTATATATTTAAAAATAGTATATTAAGTATTAAGAACGGTAAGGGATGTTTACCGGTCGACGACAATTGTTTGGGGAGGAGCGAAGCGACGACCTCAATTATTGTCGGAGACCGGTAACCCTTAACGTTCGACATGCTTATAACGTTTTTTGCACGATCGCAATAAAAAAATTGATTTAATAGTTATATTTCAAAAAATTATAAAAGTACCTATATAACCTTATTTTTTTATAAATTGACTGACAACCACGGTAACCATAGTTATCATGTCTACAATACAATGAATTATACTACTTACTGTTCTAGAACGGTAAGTGAATTACTTACTGTTTTGTTACACCTAGCAACCAGTAAATGCAGCTTACTGTTCTGGCATCGAATCTAGTAAGTAAACAAAAAAGACCGATCGTGCAAAAATAATATTTTTAATGTTAATACGCTTTCATATACAGGGTGTCTCTAAAATATGGTGCCATAGCTTAACCACAGATTCCGGGGATCAAAATAAGACGATTTAACGCAACTTACCTCTATCCGAAATTGCTTCGTTAAAGCGCTATCCGACGCCAAAGATCTTCAAAAAATTTCTAATTTTTTAAATAACAAAAGATTGTTTTTAGCGATTAGGATGAAATTTGGGATGTGATTCTTTACTGGAAAAAGGTGTTTTTTGACATCATTTTTTTATTCAGAAGTGTCGCGTAAGTGGTCAAAGGTTGATCATCCACAGGCAAAGAAGCTCATATTTTTTAACAGTTTGCCCATTAGTTTTCAAAATTCTTTTACAAAGAGGCATTCTTATTTCAAATATGTTTTGTTTCTTGTTCGATTTTGGTATCTCCCATAGTTTAGGCTGTAAAAATTATTTTGGTTGGCTGCAGTGCATTTCTTAAAACAGATGTAGTAATCTAGTTGTCCCGTATGCTGAGAAACAAATGACGAAGAGACAATTTGATATATAGTATATTAAGTATTAAGAACGGTAAGGGATGTTTACCGGTCGACGACAATTGTTTGGGGAGGAGCGCAGCGACGACCCCAATTATGGTCGGAGACCGGTAACCCTTAACGTTCGACATGCTTATAACGTTTTTTGCACGATCGCAATAAAAAAATTGATTTAATAGTTATATTTCAAAAAATTATAAAAGTACCTATATAACCTTATTTTTTTATAAATTGACTGACAACCACGGTAACCATAGTTATCATGTCTGCAATACAATGAATTATACTACTTACTGTTCTAGAACGGTAAGTGAATTACTTACTGTTTTGTTACACCTAGCAACCAGTAAATGCAGCTTACTGTTCTGGCATCGAATCTAGTAAGTAAACAAAAAAGACCGATCGTGCAAAAATAATATTTTTAATGTTAATACGCTTTCATATACAGGGTGTCTCTAAAATATGGTGCCATAGCTTAACCACAGATTCCGGGGATCAAAATAAGACGATTTAACGCAACTTACCTCTATCCGAAATTGCTTCGTTATTAAAGCGCTATCCAACGCCAAAGATCTTTAAAAAATTTCTATTTTTTTAAATAACAAAAGATTGTTTTTAGCGATTAGGATGAAATTTGGGATGTGATTCTTTACTGGAAAAAGGTGTTTTTTGACATCATTTTTTTGTTCAGGAGGGTCGCGTAAGTGGTCAAAGGTTGATCATCCACAGTCAAAGAAGCTCATATCTTTTTAACAGTTCGGCCAATAGTTTTCAAATTTTTTTTACAGAGAGACATTCTTATTTCAAATATTATTTGTCTCTTGTTCGATTTCGGCATCTGCCATAGTTTAGGCTGAAAAAATTATTTTGATTGGCTGCAGTGCATTTCTTAAAACAGATGCAGTAATCTAGTTGTCCCGTATGTTAAGAAATAAATCACGAAGAGACAATTTGATATAAAGTTTATTACTAACAAGTATGTAAAGGGTGGCGCAAAATAATCTAAACCATTTCTCAAGCAATATGGTTCAGCTTATTTTGTAGCACCGGTAAATTAATCGATTTACAGCAAATACTCAATGTGACCACCATTTTCCCGGATGCAAAAGTTGATTCTACGCAAAAAATTGTCTCTTCGTCATTTATTTCTCAGCATACGGAACAACTAGACTACTACATCGTTTTAAGAAATGCACTGCGGCCAATCAAAATATTTTTTTTCAGCCTAAACTATGGGACATACCGAAATCGAACAAGAAACAAAAAATATTTGAAATAAGATTGTCTCTCTGTAAAAAAATTTTGAAAACTATTGGCCGAACTGTTAAAAAAATATGAGCTTTTTTACCTTTGGCCACTTACGCAACACTCCTGAACAAAAAAGTGATGTCAAAAAACACCTTTTTCCAGTAAAGAATCACATCCCAAATTTCATCCTAATCGCTAAAAACAATCTTTTGTTATTTAAAAAAAAAAGAAATTTTTTGAAGATCTTTGGCGTTCGATAGCGCTTTAACGAAGCAATTTCGGATAGAGGTAAGTTGCGTTAAATCGTCTTATTTTCATCCCCGGAATCTGTGGTTAAGCTATGGCACCATATTTTAGCGACACCCTGTATAATAATATAATATACTGTTAATCATTTCAGTAAAACATGAAAATACCAGCACCCATTTGCATGCCGAAATAGAATCGGAAACTCCTGATGTGAAATTGAATATTAAGAGTGACGATGATGATATCTATATTAAGATTGAGCCTTTAGTGGGCGAGGAGCTGGATATAAAAGAAGAAATTGGCGAAATTGAATTAGAAATCAGGCAAGGCTTTCAAGTTGAGCAATTAGATTCTGCAATGTACAGCACCTTATGTCCAATTGAACAAACATCCAATAATGCAAGAGGTAACTCAGAACCATATACAAGAACTGTAAGTGGCGAGAGGGCTAAACAGGCAAGTAATTTTGAGGCTGGTAGTAAGATAGCTACAAGAGAGAAATGTGATTATAGAAATTTACGAAAGAGTAACTTACAAGAACATATGAAAACCCATACGGGTGAAAAACCATTTCAATGTGATAGATGTGATTATAGAAGTTCACGAAAGGGTGACTTACAAGTTCATATGAAAACCCATACGGGGGAAAAACCATTTCAATGTGATAGATGTGATTATAGAAGTTCACGAAAGGGTGACTTACAAGTTCATATGAAAACCCATACGGGTGAAAAACCATTTCAGTGTGATATATGCAACTATAGATGTGCACACAAGAGTAGCTTGCAACAACATATGAAAACCCATACGGGTGAAAAACCATTTCAATGTGATATATGCAACTATAGATATGCACACAAGCATAGCTTGCGACAACATATAAAAACCCATACAGGTGAAAAACCATTTCAATGTGATATATGTGATTATAGATGTTCACGAAAGGGCCACTTACAAGATCATATGAAAACCCATACAGGTGAAAAACCATTTCAATGTGATATATGTGATTATAGAAGTTCACGAAAGGGTGACTTACAAGTTCATATGAAAACCCATACGGGTGAAAAACCATTTCAATGTGATATGTGCGATTATAGATGTGCACACAAGAGTAGCTTGCAACAACATATGAAAACCCATACGGGTGAAAAATCATTTCAGTGTGATATATGCAACTATAGATGTGCACACAAGAGTAGCTTGCAACAACATATGAAAACCCATACGGGTGAAAAACCATTTCAGTGTGATATATGCAACTATAGATGTGTACGCAAGAGTACCTTGCAACAACATATGAAAACCCATACGGGTGAAAAACCATTTCAGTGTGATATATGCAACTATAGATGTGTACGCAAGAGTACCTTGCAACAACATATGAAAACCCATACGGGTGAAAAACCATTTCAATGTGATAGTTGCGACTATAGATGTGCACACAAGGGTAGCTTGCAACGACATATGAAAACCCATACGGGTGAAAAACCATTTCAATGTGATAGTTGCGACTATAGATGTGCACACAAGGGTAGCTTTCAACGAAAACCCATACGGGGGAGAAAACATTTTAATACAATATAATATGAAAGTTTGAAAGGATAAAAATTATTAATTAAAGTTTATATAAATATGTAATAAATAAAATATCGATTTTAACTGGAAATAACGTTTTATTTGCTTTGTATGTAACATAATTAAATATTTTGGAAGCTTTTGATATTTTTACAAACCCACAAAAAACGATCAAATTGAGCTTTTAGATTCTCTTTTACTGGAAATTTTGGAACAGAATGGGATCAAGTAGTTTCTGTATAAATCATTATTCATTTGTTGTTATAATATCTTATATGTTTTTGACCGTAGCGTCGTCTGGGTTGATACGTGTTCCAGTTGTCACACATAAAGTCTGCCCGTAGCATCATACTTTGGGAAAAAATGAAATTTGACCAGATGTTGTGACGACCCGAGTCATAGGGAACTGCATTTATGCGAATGATTAGGATTAAAAATAAATGGTTATTCAACCAACCCTACTGTGCAGCGGAAAATTATACAGGGTGGAAATAAACAACACCAACAAACTTTGGAAGGTGATTCCTTAGGTCATCTTAAGAAAAATAGTTCCCATGAACAGGCGTCCTAAAATGCTTTGAAGGGAAGCTACTGCCCCCCGAAGGGGGTGAATAAAACTTCAGTTTTTTGTTGGCAATTTGTCTTTCATTTTTATTTGGATAATCATTTTTGTCTAAAAACTAATAATTACGTTTTGTTATTCTTACTTGTTATCCATTATCTGTAAGTTTTCTGAATTTAAAATTAATAAATAAGAATTACATTTAAAAAAAAAGGTTTTATCTCGACCTGAAGCAGAAAATGGTTTAATCGATTTTGTTATGGAAAATTGCTAGACGTACAAAAAAAAATGAAGAGTCCCATTTTTATGCGCTTTTTAACATAGAATCAGATTACTGGCTCAAATTGGTTACAAAAATAGTAAGTAAAAGTAGTATTAGATGTACTGAAGGCAGAAGCACAAACTTTCAAAAGTCCACTAGATAAATATTGTGTAATTTATTAAACAAATTCGTAGGTCTAGTCCCATCTAGTGGTCGAATAAACGACACCTCTAAACAGATGGCAACTATTTCAAACAACGCATCAACCAGCAAACCCGATAAACCAAATAATAAGCAGCACAGTGTGAGTGTTTCAAACCCAAATATAATCACTAAACACTAAGTTATGACCGCGATAGAAAACGCAAATACAAATATAAATAAAAATACTCAAAAGTCTCCAGAAAAAATGCCCAAAAGTAAAAGGGAAACTGGTATTCCAAAACTCAAAAGTGATATGTGGACGGAGGTAGTAAATAGAAAAAGTTTGAGACCATCCCGGAAAAGGCAAGTCATCGTTGGCGAAAAAACAGAAGAAACTTCAAATAGTGTAAAGGTCATCCCAAAAAAAGGGCACATCTTCATCCCCAGATGCGCACCAGGAACGACAACTTCGGCAGTAGCTGATCTGATTAAACGTGACTTTCCAGAAGCAGAGTGCGAAGAACTACAATCAAAATACCCAACTTACTACTCATCCTTTAAGGTTTCAATTGACTTCAAAAACCTGCAAAAAGCGCTTGATCCAAAATTATGGCCATCAGGAATACATGTAGCTCAATTTTTTATGCGACGGCCACAGACGACAACACATATATGACAACAAACAGCCGAGACCCATTAGAAATACACACAAACATCAATTTAAATACAAATTTGACCGGCAACCTACAACAAAATAGGCGTATACAGGAAATCAAAGTGCTACACATTAATGTTCGCTCCCTGCGAAATAAGGTAAACGAACTAGAAGCTACCCTACACGACCTGGACGCTGACATAGTATGCCTTAGTGAGCATTGGCTGAAAAATGAATGCAAGCTGTTGGCGCTGATCAACTACGATACAGCGGCATTCTCCTCTAGGCAACACCCACTGGTGGAGGTACTGCTATATTTGTGAATAAAAAATTCAAAATCAAAACTTTAGAATTTTTAGGTGTAAGAAATATCGAAAAATGTATTTAAATGTGCGGGATTTATATTAAAGATTTTAACTTGTATGTCTTAAATGTCTACAGGTCACCTTCTGGCTGCTTCGATACATATCTCACGGCATTGGAGGGTGCTTTAACCAAAATAGGAGCAGAACAAAATATAATTATCACTGGGGACTTTAATGTTCAACTAGAAACTAGTCAGGCAAAGGCAACCCATATGATTGATTTGGTAGAATCCTACGGACTCAATCAAACAATTTTCTCTCCCACAAGGGGCAAGGCATGCCTCGACAATATTTTTGTAAGTAAATGTTTATCTGTATCCATGGCTGAGACAATAGATCTAAATATATCGGACCATCTCGGACAGGTGGTATTGGTGTCAACTCATTGTAAACTATCTGAGGTTAAACACGAAAAAAAAGTATATCGTCCTATGACCCAAGCTGGGTTAACAAATTTCTACAATAGGATTGCTGAGTATTCTTGGAACATTGTTGATGATAGTGGATTGAATGTTGAGAGCAAGTTTGACAGACTTATAGAGGTTCTTCAAAATACGTACTTGGATTCTTTTCCTCTAAAAACCTATAATGTTAGAACAGGTAAAGTCTCTAAAATAAATTGGTTCAATGCTGAACTCGGGGCCATGCGTGAGCATCTTGCACTACTTAGGATACTAAGTGAGCAGCATGCTCATGCAGAGGTTAGAGAATATTATAAAAAATATAAATTGCGATACAGAAAGGCCATTAAAGAGGCAAGAATCCAATCGAATGATAGGATAATTTACACATCAAAAAACCCAACCAAATCTATGTGGGGCATCATAAATGCAAACAAAGGTGTAAAAATGAAAGAAAGTGTATCTGATGCTATTTCAGCGGAGGACTTTAACAAATTCTTTGTAAATATTGCACAAAAACTGACAGACAAAATTCCGGTACTCAATTATGATCCAATAGATCTAATACAAGATATTGCCCAACCAGAAAGCCCATTTTTCTTTAGAGAAGTTAGTTTTAACGAAGTCAGCGAGATCATAAGTAATTTAAAAAACAAAAATAGCTATGATATTTTTGGACTAAATGTAAAGTTACTAAAAACTATTAAACATCTTATTACTGTTCCACTTACTAAACTTATAAATTTCTGTATCAAAGAAAATACGTTTCCCAGTATCCTTAAGAAAGCCCTAGTTACCCCAATATTTAAAAAAGGGAATCCAGAGACAGCTGAAAACTATAGACCAATTTCGTTATTGCCGGTATTCTCGAAAGTGCTAGAAAAGTGTATAGCAACACAGATTACCGAGTACTTTAATCACAATAACTATTTTACAAATTGTCAATATGGCTTCAGAAAAAGCAAAAATACCTCGTTGGGCATACTAGATCTCATGTCCTACATTCTCGATTCATTTAATAAACAGAAATCTACTTCTTCCTTGTTTTGTGACCTCAGTAAGGCCTTCGATTGCGTATCGCATAATATTCTACTGCGTAAGTTAAGAGCCTATTTTTTCGGACCAAATAGTATTCAATTTATATCATCGTATCTAACAAACAGAACACAGGTGGTACGGGCTAGAGGAGTGTCATCAGCAGAGAGTAATATAACCATTGGAGTACCTCAAGGGTCAGTCTTGGGCCCTATACTATTTTTGATATATATAAATGACTTGCCTAGGGTAGAACCCACAGTTAAATTTATACTTTTTGCTGATGATACCACCATTTCGACCACTGTTGAGACGTCTAAGGAAGCAGATAGGGCTTTCGAGAGGCTACAAGAGAGAGCAGAGTTTTGGTTTACACTTAACAAATTACATATAAATGTTGATAAAACAAACAAAATTGTTTTTTCAATGAAAGATATGGACTCGAAAAGTGAAAGAGCTCCAAATGTAAAATTTCTAGGGGTACACCTCGACTCAAAACTGCTCTGGGAGAACCATATTGAGACGCTAGTGAGGGAATTAAGGGGCACCCTGTTTCTACTACGTAATCTGGCAAGCTGTGTTTCTCAGGACGCGTTACGTACTGCTTACTTCGGTTTATTCCACAGTAAAATTTCTTATGCAATCCTTGCTTGGGGACATTCCCCCAAACTAGATAGAATCTTTAAACTTCAAAGGAATGCTGTGAGAGTGGTCTCTGGTCTGGGTTACAGGGATGATTGTGCAAATGCCTTCGTGAGTCTGAGAGTGTTGACACTACCAAATATATATATAATGGAAAACATGATGTATGTAAAAAAAAATATCAATATATATAAAAACCATGGAGATGTCCATCCCCATAACACTAGACTTAAAAACAACTTGCTACCAAGCTACTGTCGTCTAAAAAGGACCCAAGATGGACAAAGTTTCCACGGACCTAAACTTTTTAATATGTTACCCAATGCCGTGAGGGAAATGCCAGTACAGCAATTTAAAAGGTGTATATTGGATCTTCTTATACAAAATCCACTATACAAAATCAGTGACTTCTCAAATGTAGTAAATTTAATCTTGTAGTAATGTATATGTAGTATATGTAGTTGACTTATGTAAGCACAAACGTGTATTGGCATTAATAAATTATGTCTATGTCTATGTCTAATGTTATTTGATGAAATGAGCCTTGCCCCGAATTTGACATGGAACCAAGTAGAAGATGTTGATGGGTTTGAAGATTACGGTAAATAACATTGCAAATCATGTTCAGGTAAATATTTGTATTCTATTGATCTTATATAGTTATTTACATAACAAGTTTTGAAAGTTAAGTATCTATTATTGGACGAAGGAGCATGTTGAGGGTACGAGGCCGTAAGGCCGAGTACTTTCATGCTTCTGAGTCCAGTAGAATAACTTTCAAGAATCGTTATGTATAAAATTTTACCTGAAATCGTATAAATTACTTCAAAATTATTCATAAATTCGCAAGTTTGAAAATGTCATTTTGACAATCCTAAAAAAATAAAAATCAGATATGTTAAGGAACAGCAGGTTTGTGTATCCATGGTGAAATAATTATTTGTTTTGTTTGTTTTGATCTTTTTCCTGGTTTTTGCTTTTTTGTGATGTTAAACAACGGTAAACGCAACATGTTCCAAGAAGAAACTATTGCTTACAATGTGACTGAGGCTGCGGCCTGTCATCTGTCAACCGCTGTCAACGCATAGTGGACAAGCGGATAGCCCTCACAGTTCTGCTACAAACAGCTGAGCGTATGTATATACACAAGTCCACTGGGTTTTTGTGAAAAATAATTCTCAAACTGCAACTAACCTAAAGCAAAGACTTTTTGCAAAGACTAGTTGGGCGCCCCTCGAGCTTTAGGTTAGTTGCAGTTTGAGAATTAATTTTTACAAAAACCCAGTGGACTTGTGTATTCAGCTGTTTGTAGCAGAACTGTGAGGGCTATCCGCTTGTGCATAGTGGTGACCTATGGTGGTGTCAACTACAAGCGGATAGGTTTCACCATGGTGCACCCAACAGCTGAGCATATGTATATGCACAAGTCCACTGGGTTTTTGTGAAAAATAATTCTCAAACTGCAACTAACCTAAAGTCAGTGGGGCGCCCCACTAGTCTTTGCAAGGTCTTTGCTTTAAGTTAGTTGCAGTTTGAGAATTATTTTTCACAAAAACCCAGTGGACTTGTGCATATACATATGCTCAGCTGTTGGGTGCTCCATGGTGAAACCTATCCGCTAGTGTGTCAACCCTGTGGTGTCGACCGGCGTGCTTCATAGGCGTGCTTCTAGCAAAAAATTTCCAGCAATAACTAAAACTCAATAAAGTCGTGGTCGATGTAGAATGACGTCCTCTGTCGAAATCCGTGAAAAAAGTATGGGGTGCCATTTAAAAAAAAAATACTCTGACATCACCACAAAAAATGACTGTCGCAAAAAAAATGAAACACGTTAAAATATGTGCCATAATTTAAATCGCTATAGTACATGTGCGAGCGTTTTTCAGAAAAAACATTATTTTGGAATATAATGAATTTATTCCATTACTTTTACTCACCCCGTATATTCCGATATACCTAAAGCCAACCGCGGATTCGCGGGATGGGCATTATAGGGTAATTGCCCCTCCCAGAACGAATCTAGGTAAAAAAAGCCCCGGAAGAAAAAGCCCCCTTTTTGAAAGTTTGTTAAAAGTAAATTGGAAATTATATGGATGTTGGCAGCCAATAAAACAAAATTCAAGAAAAAAAGAAACACATAAGTTTCAATAAAAAAGAAATTAATATATTTAACGTTTCGCTTTTATAAAAGCTTCATCAGAAATAATGAATTTAAATAAACAATATAAAATTAAAGTTTAGCAATTTAACGGTATAAAAAAATTTGTGATATTAAAAATTATATTAAGATCATTGTTGATGATCCTATATTGATAAAACAAAATTAAATTAAAAAATATAATTGAAAAATTGAAAATTCATATCTCCAGAAGGAGAAATTATTAAACAACTACATATTAAATGTAGAGATTATTAAACAATTTATGAAAATTACAAACTTTTAAGCAGCAAATACTTGAGCACGAATTTTTAATATCACAAATTTTTTTATACCGTTTAATATGCTAAACTTTAATTTTATATTGTTTATTTAAATTCATTATTTCTGATGAAGCTTTTATAAAAGCGAAACGTTAAATATATTAATTTCTTTTTTATTGAAACTTATATATGTTTCTTTTTTTCTTGAATTTTGTTTTATTGGCTGCCAACATCCATATAATTTCCAATTTACTTTTAACAAACTTTCAAAAAGGGGGCTTTTTCTTCCGGGGCTTTTACTTCCGGGGCTTTTTTTTCCAGGGGCCTTTTTTACCGGAGCTTTTTCTTCCAGGGGCTTTTTTTACCAGGGATTTTTTTACCGGGGATTTTTTTACCGGGGCTTTTTCTTCCAGGGGCTTTTTTTACCGGGCTCATATTTCCGGGGCTTTTTTTACCGCCAACCCCCAGAACAGATAGTAGCTTCAACATCCTGTATCTTGAAAACGAAACTGTTTAGGTCCAATCTTTGTATGAACTTTTTATTTTAGATTTGATAAAGGAATAGCCCCTTAAAGTTTGTCTACGTATTTAATTAACACCCTGTATACGCAATACAGTGAATGTATATATTACACGTACTATCTAAAAGTTAAAATTACATTTTAATACTAACCAGATTTCTAATAGCTTTTGGACAAAAAGAAATTATGTCTAACTCTGGAAACATAATATAACAATTATTACATATCTCAAGACCACGAACTTAGTTCGTGCTCAAGACACATAAAATGGCGACATTGAAATAGGAACTTTGAAAATCTTTGTGTTTATTTTATGGCATAAAGCCGTAAACGATTATCAGGAACATTTATAGCATTATCAAAGAGCGGTTTTCAGGGCCGTATAGTATTAATAGTAAATGGTAAAAAGCAGCCAATAGATTTAATAAAGTTACTGTTGCTGCACTTGCGTTTATTTGATTAATGAATAAAACACACACCTAAAGATGTAATTTTATTTCTCTAAACAACGAAGACTTGTTGTGAAATAGGAATGGATACAAACTAAAATCTAAGCTAACAAGTTACAACATGTCGTTTAGGGTTTCTACCTGCTACCCTAACGGCACTTTATTTCTCTACAAAACAACCGGACACGACCTTGGTTGGCGTGAACAGTTACAAATACAACGTAGTTGTAGGATTTAAAAAGAAAAAAAGTGGAGGTGCAAACCTCCCCTGGACTTTCCCATACTAAAAATAAACATTCGTTTTTGGTATTCAACAGTATTGTTCGCCACAACCGATAAACTAAACTTGAAAATTAGTATATGGAAAATTAACACAAGTGCCGATTGTGTTCATCTGCGCATGTGTGATTATTTATATTCATAGGCTGCTAGGATTAGCCGGCGACAAGGAATTCCCGTCCCGCGCATGGTCACTTGAACATATCGGCACTTACAAATTTCACCCTACACTGTTTTAAAGTTCAATATTCACGAATTTCTCATTAACCGTACATTTTAGCCATATGAACACCTTATACTATGTGATAGACAATTCAATTTTGCATTCAATTATATAATAATATATAGGGTGTTTCATTTAAAATAACAAAGTTGCTTATTGTACTGTGAAAACCAAACACCCTGTATACGTGATATAAATTTAGAAAAATGCAAATATATATACTGAACAACTTTTGTATTTAAACTTCTTTCATATTTTGACTAATAAAGGCGCTATAGGAGCATCAATTTCCGATTTTCAACATCTCGTAGAGGGCGCCACAGTGGAATTCTGGCGTTCATCAAAAAATAAAAATGTAGCTAATACCAAGCTGCATAAGTACAGAAAATTTAAACAAATTCCTTAGACCAGTTTTTTTGTAATAATTTTTCAAAAATTTCAAAATTTTTGGAAGAGCGCCGTTGCGACCGTTTTTGGATTTAGTAAATAATTTGTTTTCTTGGTGTAGTACAGCCAAAGGGCTTTCAAACAAGTTGTTGCGGAACCTGATCGGATAACTGGTTTTTGAGTTACGGGGCGTTAAAGTCGAAATTTTGAAAAATTCATAGCGACCGCCATTTTGAAGTTAGAGAGTCCGGTAAAAAACTGTTTCCTTTGAATTATGCCCTTCTTTCATATCCCCTACTCAGATTTTCAAAATTCCGCTTCTGAAAAAAATGATACCAAAAAAACATGTCTAACTTCCGCTTCCGGTTTCGGATTTTTTTGAAAAGCTTATTTTGTCGATGAATTTTCGATATACCCTTTCATTTAAAATTTCATCAAAATCGGTTGACTAGTTTTTGCGTTACAGGCGTTACATACATACATACCCACCCACCCACCCACCCACCCGCAGACAGACAGTTTTTCTAGACCACTTTTTTAGGCTCCTGGGGGTCCAAAACGCCCATTTCCGTGAAAATCTCGATTTCGAAAATTTTCATGATATCAATACTTCCCTATACCAGTAGTGGTATGGGAAAGTAAAAAAAAGTGGAGGTGCAAACCTCCCCTGGACTTTCCCATACTCAAAATAAACATTTCGTTATTGGTATTCAACAGTAGTTCGCGAGGCAAAATTGGAAATCATTTGAATGCGTAGCTAGAAAAACGAAACTATGCGGGTTCGAAATGTACAGAAGAAGACACGTGTGTATCTGTTGTAATCACAGCTGGCGAAGCCGGACGATCGCTACCGACCGACGCACATGATTCGTTTCAGTCAGAGTGAATATTCAAAATTCACGAATTTCACATCAACCGTACATTTTAGCTATATGAACACCTTACACTATGTGATAGACAATTCAATTTTGCATTCAATTATATAATAATATACAGGGTGTTGCATTTAAAATAACAAAGTTGCTTATTGTACTGTGAAAACCAAACACCCTGTATACGTGATATAAATTTAGGAAAATGTAAATTTATATACTGAACAACTTTTATAATTAAACTTTTTTCATATTTTGACTAATAAAGGCGCTATAGGAACATCAATTTTCGATTTTCAAAACCTCGTAGAGGGCGCCACAGTGGAATTATGGCGTTCATCAAAAAACAAAAATGTAGCTAATACCAAGCTGCATAAGTATAGAAAAGTTAAACAAATTCCTTAGACCAGTTTTTTCGTAATAATTTTTCAAAAATTTCAAAATTTTTGGAAGAGCGCCGTTGCGACCGTTTTTGGATTTAGTAAATAATTTTTTTTCTTGGTGTAGTACAGCCAAAGGGCTTTCAAACAAGTTGTTGCGGAACCTGATCAGATAACTGGTTTTTGAGTTACGGGGCGTTAAAGTCGAAATTTTGAAAAATTCATAGCGACCGCCATTTTGAAGTTAGAGAGTCCGGTAAAAAACTGTTTCCCTTGAATTATGCCCTTCTTTCATATCCCCTACTCAGATTTTCAAAATTCCGCTTCTGAAAAAAATGATACCAAAAAAACATGTCTAACTTCCGCTTCCGGTTTCGGATTTTTTTGAAAAGCTTATTTTGTCGATGAATTTTCGATATACCCCTTCATTTAAAATTTCATCAAAATCGGTTCACTAGTTTTTGCGTTAGAGGCGTTACATACCCACGCACCCACCCACCCACCCACCCACCCACAGACAGACATTTTTTCTAGACCACTTTTTTGGGATCCTGGAGGTCCAAAAGACGTATTTCCGTGAAAATCTCGATTTCGAAAATTTTCATGATATCAATACTTCCCTATACCAGTAGTGGTATGGGAAAGTAATAATAAATGAGCGAAAAAGTTGCAAATTTATTGTTGTTAACGTTTCACCTATTAATAGGCTTCTTCAGAACAGTATAAATATACAGATAATTTTTTCGCTCATTAATTAATTTTTTTTGGTATTTGTAACTTTATTAAATCTATTGGCTGCTTTTTATTACCATTTACTATTATATCCCATTTTACCAGCCGTAAATCCTTTTAAAGCCTTTGCTTTATTTATTACCAGTAACTAATGTTGAAGAACTGAGACAGAGGACAATAGCATGATGCGAAATTATTATGCAACTCAAGGGAATGCTTGCTCGAGTTCGCTTATGCAGTGAAACGGAAGGGCATAAGTTTGAAACTCTGTTATAATTATAAATAGTCCATACATCGACGCATTTCAGGAAAAACGACGTAAGCGCCACAAAAATCGAAAATAAGTTTTTTACTTTGGCGTAACCTCCAGATTTTTACTTTCCCATACCACTACTGGTATAGGGAAGTATTGATATCATGAAAATTTTCGAAATCGAGATTTTCACGGAAATACGTCTTTTGGACCTCCAGGATCCCAAAAAAGTGGTCTAGAAAAAATGTCTGTCTGTGGGTGGGTGGGTGGGTGGGTGGGTGCGTGGGTATGTAACGCCTCTAACGCAAAAACTACTGGACCGATTTTGGTGAAATTTGAAATAAAGGGGTATATCGAAAATTCATCGACAAAATAAGCTTTTCAAAAAAATCCGAAACCGGAAGCGGAAGTTAGACATGTTTTTTTGGTATCATTTTTTTCAGAAGCGGAATTTTGAAAATCTGAGTAGGGGATATGAAAGAAGGGCAAAATTCAAAGGAAACAGTTTTTTACCGGACTCTCTAACTTTAAAATGACGGTCGCTATGAATTTTTCAAAATTTCGAATTTAACGCCCCGTAACTCAAAAACCAGTTATCCGATCAGGTTCCGCAACAACTTGTTTGAAAGCCCTTTGGCTGTACTAGACTAAGAAAAAAAATTATTTACTAAATCCAAAAACGGTCGCAACGGCGCTCTTCCAAAAATTTTGAAATTTTTGAAAACTTATTACAAAAAAACTGGTCTAAGGAATTTGTTTAAATTTTCTGTACTTATGCAGCTTGGTATTAGCTACATTTTTGTTTTTTGATGAACGCCAGAATTCCACTGTGGCGCCCTCTACGAGATGTTGAAAATCGGAAATTGATGCTCTTATAACGCCTTTATTAGTCAAAATATGAAAGAAGTTTAAATACAAAAGTTGTTCAGTATATAATTCTGGATTTTTCTAAATGTATATCACGTATACAGGGCGTTTGCTTTCCACAGTACAATACGCAACTTTGTTATTTTAAATGAAACACCCTGTATATTATTATATAATTGAACGCAAAATTTAATTGTCTATCACATAGTATAAGGTATTCATATATGTAAAATGTACGGTTGATGTGAAATTCGTGAATTTTGAATATTCACTCTGACTGAAACGAATCATGCGCGTCGGTCGGTAGCGATCGTCCGGCTTCGCCAGCTGTGATTACAACAGATACAGACGTGTCTTCTTCTGTACATTTCGAACCCGCATAGTTTCGTTTTTCTAGCTACGCATTCAAATGATTTCCAATTTTGCCTCGCGAACTACTGTTGAAGACCAAAAACGAAATGTTTATTTTGAGTATGGGAAAGTCCAGGGGAGGTTTGCACCTCCACTTTTTCTGAATCGTTTGGTACCACTGCCATACTTTGTAACGAATACATTATTTGCGTTTATCTGGTTTAAATCTACTTGGAATGTCTTAAGCGACAAGACCTTCCGTACCTATCCGGTACCTATAGACGTAAGCGCCAGTCACTCCATAAGAACTGCATGGGGTTGTTGTGCGTGTGTTTTTCGTGTCCCTTCCACGAAAACGTAAGAAACTAAACTTTTTATATCAAGTTAGTACAATAATAAGGGTCCATAATACATTATACCATGGATAAAATATAGAATCTACTCTCAAATAGTCGATTTTATTACGCGATTTTATTGGCGTTTATACCTATTCAGCACAGATAGCACGTGTTTGGCATAAGCGCCAATGCCTCATTTAAAATACAGGGAGAACATTTTCTTTACTCATAGCACAATGTATTCAAATATAAACAGTTTATCCACTGAAATTGTTACTATGGCAATTAAAGTTTACTATAAAACGATTTTACCTGATATTGGTCATTCAATTTCCACAAAATTGACTAAAACATTTTGGCGTTTACGTCATTTAAATACTCTCCGTTTTTATAGGATGAATACCAGAAGCAGAAAGATATTCGCGCTCTTAAATAATAATAATATTAATGTTGAACCAAGGAATAAACATTTCCTGAGCCATATACTGTGGAGCAAAAACAATATTCTGATTTTTTAGATTTTAAACCACTTGCATTGGCGAATTCATTAAAGATTAAAATATCGTGCATTAGAAAGATCCGCTTTAAAAAATATGAAGACAACGTTTTTTACACCAAAAGTTTTTGCCAAGAAAGTGAATATAGTTTTTGCTTGAAAATAAAACCTGGAGTTCATCCACAAAAATGTTATAAATCAGAACTCCCTATAAATAAAAAAAAATTCAATGATTTAAAGTCATTGTGCCAAAGCCATGTAATAAAACCATTGTACCATTTGGAATATTTATCTCTTAAGACAGGAAACGTTCCCGATGTTCTAAATGAATCAGATGAGGAAGATCCAGTTGACTGCGATAATTAAGTATACCTTTTTACGGCTTTGGCACAATGTTTTTAGATCATTGTTTTTTAATATAGTTCATTGTTACTGTTTATTGCTTTTAATGAGTTTAATAAAGTTTTGGGTTTCATAAGAGTGTATAGTTTCGTACGTTTCGTAATTGTTATTAATAGCGTAAACGACTCATTTTTTGTTATCACTATGGTTAGGAATGAATCGACGTAAGCGCGCATAAGGTATGAGGCGCCATGTGTAAAGCAGAAAATTGTTGTATAATTTGCAATATTTAAGGTAAATTGTTCTACTATTTATTATATGAGCGCATATTTATTAAATCATTGATGTTTTAATAAATCTTTATAGATTTATTTAAATTATGAAACATTTATTTTAAATCTTCCGATATTTAATAAATGCTCTTGAATTTAAATAAATTCTCCTACATTTATTTAAATCCATAAAGATTTATTTAAATCTATAAGTATTTATTTAAATCCATGAATATTTATTTAAATCCATAAAAATATATTTAAATCTATAAAGATTTATTTAAATCGACAAAGATTTAACCCGAGCTGTCACATTTAATTTCAGCTGTCACATTTAATTTCATCAGCTTTGCCAGCGAGGTTGGTACTGAAGGTAGACCAAGGCCCACTGCCAAGGCCGTGTATAATTGGCAACGTTCAACAATATAACAGATCGTTCGATCTATTATATTACATCTAACCTTAGATCATGATCTAGGCGTATAAAGGATTATTTTATAGAGTTAATTTTAAAGGATGAAACAAATTTTATAAAATGATTATCGGCTTATGGCGCTTATGCATTGTCAATTGAATGGTTGATAGTTTTACTTGAAGATTATTGTTGAACGTTGCCAATTATACACGCCCATGGCAGTGGGCCTTGGTCTACCTTCAGTACCAACCTCGCTGGCAAAACTGATGAAATTAAATGTGACAGCTGAAATTAAATGTGACAGCTCGTGTTAAATCTTTGTCGATTTAAATAAATTTTCATGGATTTAAATAAAACTTTATAGATTTAAAAAAATCTTTATAGATTTAAATAAATCTTCATGGATTTAAATAAATATTTATAGATTTAAATAAATCTTTATGGATTTAAATAAATCTTTATGGATTTAAATAAATGTAGGAGAATTTACTTAAATTCAAGAGCATTTATTAAATATCGGAAGATTTAAAATAAATGTTTCATAATTTAAATAAATCTATAAAGATTTATTAAAACATCAATGATTTAATAAATATGCGCTCATATAATAAATAGTAGAACAATTTACCTTAAATATTGCAAATTATACAACAATTTTCTGCTTTACACATGGCGCCCCATACATAAGCGCCGTATTTTCCAGACAGCACATGAACTGGAATGACGTAAGCGACAAATACAAAATGGCATAACCACCAAGTGGCCCGTGCGAAATGGTATAAGCGACGAAATATTCTTTTTTACTAAATATTCAAAATTAGACAACAATTCATTTATTAATTATTATATCGAAATTTTAGAAAAAAAATCTTCACAAGTAACATCAAGCAAATATACAAATTTTTCTACGTGTTGGAAAATAAAATGTTTTTTTGGTGTACTGCAAAATTTTATAAAAGGCGTTTACGTCGTTTTTCCTGAAACGCGTCGACATAGGTCATTTACGTTGTATTACATGCTTTAATACTATTAATAAATGTTTAATTATGTTGACTCTTGGAAAAGCAAAGAAATTAATGAAATAATTTTAGCATGCTGTATCTCCGTTATTATTTATTGAGAATTTGAAAAAAATGTAATACGACTTTTAGCATTATTTTTATGTGTAGAATCACCTTCCAAAATATTGACACATAATTTCCGGACACCCTGTATAATAATATATAGGTTGTTTCATTTTATATAACAAAGTTCCTTATGTACTGTGGAAATCAAACACCCTGTATACGTGATATAAATTTAGGAGAATGCAGAGTAGCTAGCGATACTGAACGACTTTTATATTTACACGTTTTTCATATTTAACTAAATAATAATAAAGGAGCTATAGAAGCATCAATTTCCGCCTGATCAGATAAGTAACTGGTTTTTGAGTTGTGGGGCGTAAGTCAAAATTTTGAAAAATTCATAGCCGCCCGCGGCCGCCATTTTGAAGTTAGAAAGTGCGGAAAAAAACTGTTTCCCTTCAGTATGGTCTTTTTCATATCCACTACTCGGATTTTCAAAATTCTGCTTCTGAAAAAAGTGCTACCATAAAACATGTCTATAACTTCCGCTTCCGATTTCGGATTTTTTGAAAACCTTATATTATCGATGAATTTTCGATATACCCCTTAATTTCGAAAATTTTCATGATATTATATCAATACTTCCCATATTACCACTTTACCAGTGGTGGTATGGGGAAGTAGAAAAATGAAAATGTATTGTTTAGAAATGTTTTCTTAGAATTGGGGCCGCGTAATATTCTTGTCTTGGGCCCCGTTAGGGGTTAATCCGCCACAGGTGACTGCCGAGTATTGAAATAGCCACTGGTTTACGCGCATGCGTGACGTATGTATATACACAAGTCCAGTGGGCAACCAAACATACTTAGTTCTTTGACTCTAGCAAATTACGTCCACTGGAAAAGAATTGCAAGATTCCACTGGATAGGTATATTTTATTTCTTATCAACTAAGTAACGTCGGTTGCCTACATTCGAAAGTGACGTGCATCAGTTTCAATCGAACTAGCAAAATAAATATTGATAAAAGTAATACTCTACTGCCCCCAGTCGTAGCCGCCTCACGGAAAAACGAATGTTTCGCTGGAAAATGATTTGCTGGGGCCTTAGTAATCTTCCTCGTGAATATGGATGGTATATGTCAATAAATAAAAAAATTGGTGGCAGATAGTCAATAAAATCGAGCGTTTTTCCGCCCCCAGTCGTAGCCGCCTCACGGAAAAACGAATGTTTCGCTGGAAAATGATGTGTTAGGGCCTTAGCTATTTTACTGCTGAATATAAATCTAATATTTAAAATAATAAAAAAAATCCTCGGAACAAACTAAAAAATTTGAAGTTTTTTGATTGACAGTCGCCGCCTCATGACGGAAAAACGAATATTTTGCCGTTATATCATCCTATATATCCCTCCTTGTATATGTGTTACAATTTTAGTTTAATATCATGCTTGAATATGTAATTATACTTAATACAATTTCAATTTTTTTATCATACAACATCTGACCACGACTTTATTGAGTTTTAGTTATTGCTGGAGTTATTGCTAGGGTAACACGGCACATGGACCGATTTTGTGCTCTACATAAACGATGTCGCAGTTCATTCGGAAGTTGTAGATAAGGGATTAGTGATAAATCCCGATGATTCTACTCTGGATGCTCGGAGTAGCAACGACGTCAAGGAGAACTTTTCTCAAGCAGATGGTAAGTGTTTAAAATTAATTTTACCCGGACGTTTCATTAACGTGGAATTTTCTCTACATAAATGCCGTTGCAGTAAAATCAGAAATTGTACGTGAGGGCTTCGTGATGGATACCGAGAATCGTACGTTGGATGTTTGGAATGGGAAAGACATTAAGGGAAACTTTTCTCAAGCTGAGTTGGAAACAAGGGGTAAGTAGGAAAATCTATTTTTCCTTATGAGTGATATATTTGGTTTCACCACTACCTTCTTGATTTTCGAGACTTGACGTCTCTTTCCGGCCGATTCATATGGCAAGTTGAGGCGTGACTTCACTTGCATTCCAACACAAAACGGGGGTAAAAACAATTGAAAGTGAATTTAGATTTGAAACTTTTAATATTTCAAACGTAAATATTTTGTACCAAATATATTTCTACATTCTACTAAACAATTACAAGTATACAGGGTGTCTCAAATGGAGTAGGATAGTATGGGTATCTTGGTTATTATTGAAGATAGAGATTCCGTTAAATGGGCAATGTTTTGCAGTTTCTCATACTGATTCATATCCCGATTAGAAAAATTATAAATATTCAGTCGTTCAGTTGTTATCTTGAAAAAACTGAAAAATGCGTATTTTTAAAAAGTGGAATATTCGCGTAATTTTAATATTTATGGAGAAAAGTTTCAAATAAAAGTTGCTAGATTCGATTAGCCCGATTTAAAAACGTTATTCAATTTTTTTTCAAAATGGTGGTTTTCAAGATACTGATAGCAACTTTTATTTTAAATGGGCGCCATTTTGTTTGTTTACAGAAATGGATTGCATTTTTTTCTGATTTCAACGAGGTATAACAAGAACAACCTATGTTTAAATAAAGTTTTCCACTGTATTTACTGATGTTTTAATTTGCAGTCGAGTTAGCCATGAAAACAAAAGACATGACACAAAATTTATTGAAAATTTTTGGTAAAGCATATTGCACCGGAAAATACAAATAGGTACATATCATAAATCTTAGAAAATTTCAATTTTCACAGCAAATGTTCAAAATGGTGACCATTATTAGCTAGACATAATTGGCACCTTCTTAATACAGAGGCAGTTACTTTGCGCAATGTGTTTCGATTAATACCATTAAATGCTTCCTACACCTATTAATAAATAATTAATAATAAATTAATTATAATTAAGAAATAATAAATTTTGTTTCATGTCTTTTGTTTTCATGGCTATAACTCGACTGCAAATTAAAACATCAGTAAATTCAGTGTAAAACTTTATTTAAACATAGATTGTTATACATCGTTGAAATCAGAAAAAAAAATTCAATCCATTTCTGTAAAAAAACAAAATGGCGCCCATTTAAAATAAGAAAGTTGCTATCAATATCTTGAAAATCGCCATTTTAATAAAAGAATTAATAACGTTTTTAAATCGGTCTTTTTTGTTTACTTACTAGATTCGATGCCAGCACAGTAAGCTGCATTTACTGGTTGCTAGGCGTAACAAAACAGTAGGTAAGTAATTCACTTAGGGCCGATTTTACAATTACAATAGGTACTAGTATATAGGTACCTAGAATAGGCTATACCCCCGACAAGTGCCATGGTTACAATTATTACAAGAATTGTAACCATGACAATTGTCGGAGGAATAGCTTATTGCAGACTTATACCAGTATTGTAAAATCGGCCATTACTGTTCTAGAACAGTAAGTAAAAATTCATTATATTGCAGACATGATAACTATGGTTACCGTGGCTGTCAGTCAATTTATAAAAAAATAAGGTTATACAGGTACTTTTCTTAGTACTTTTATCATTTTGAAATGTAACTATTTTAAATCAAATTTTTTTCTTGCGATCGTGCAAAAAACGTTATAAGCCTGTCGAACGTTAAGGGTTACTGGTCTCCGACAATAATTGGGGTCGTCGCTTCGCTCCTCCCCGAACAATTGTCGTCGACCGGTAAGCATCCCTTATCGTTCTTAATACTTAATATACTATATTTCAAACTTTTCTCCATAAATATTAAAATTATGCGAATATTCCACTTTTTAAAAATACGCATTTTTCAGTTTTTTCAAGATAACAACTGAACGACTAAAAATTTGTAATTTGTCTAACCGGGATATGAATCAGTATGAGAAACTGCAAAACATTGCCCATTTAACCGAATCTTTATCTTCAATAATAACCAAGATACCCATACTATCCTACTCCATTTGAGACACCCTGTATAAAGGGTGTCCCGAAAAAAAGTGTGAAATACTTTATTAGCGTTTTGTACCAGCAAAAATAAGAAAAAAGTTCCTACAAACGTAGGTCGAAAGATGCTTCCAAAGGGAGCTACAGCCTCCTTAGTGGCTGTTCTCACCAAAGCAACTGGCGACCGCAACGCAACTGCAACGCAACTGCAAAGCGACTCGGCGCTAATATTTAAATACGAGTGTTCCCACCTACTCAACGGCAACGCAACTGCAACGCAACCAGTTGCTAACTGGTTGCGTTGCATACCGCGTCGCTGGCAAGAACTGCTGTCATGACGGACGAAACGGCAAAAACTTTAAATTTTGTGGCCCTAGTTGAAGCGCACAGATGCTTATATGATTTTAACAGGATCATTATTCAATTCCTGCGCCACTATATAAAAACTATGTCCCAAATTTGTGGTATAAAAAGGGTTAACCCAAAATTTACGGTATGTTTTTTTTACGCTTATTCAGTAGCAAGTATGCAACGGCCATATTTTCATCTGACGAGGACGACATTTTGTTCAGGACTACCTCAACAAGAGACTTCAAAACAGTTGATTTCAGTGAGAACACAAGAGGAACGCAACTAAAGTTGCGGTCGCGTTGCCGTTGCCAGTTGCTTTGGTGAGAACAGCCCAGCAACGCAACTAAAGTTGCGGTTGCGTTGCAGTTGCGTTGCGGTCGCCGGTTGCTTTGGTGAGAACAGCGCCTTACAGGTGGCCTCTGAGATAGTTTTTATTGAATATCTTCAAAACCGTACAAGGTAAAATAATGAAATTTTGCACAGGCAATACTCTTTTTATGCGATTGTTCAAAACAAATTTCCGTTTTGTTTTAATTACCAGCATACCGTGTAATAAATTTTTCTAATCGATTTTACTCAAAAATGATCGAAATATCGCCGTACTATCGAGGAAGCAGCGACTTACTCACGTCCAGCTGGAATGGGCTAAGCAGAAAATAGTTTCATTCGTTCGCAGTATTGCCAGATTTGGCGATTTATCGCCACTTTGGCTACTTTACAGCACCATCTGGCGGTCTGTTTTACTTGCGGCGCGCGATTAGCCGTTTTTTGGCTATCTCAACAAATATTATTTTCCTCTCTCAAAGTTTTAATATAGTAAATCCCTGCATTACTGACCTAATTACAAGTCGCGACTATTTAGGCCTGTACAAACCAGGACATTTCTCACAGGTGGATTCTCTATTGTTAAAAATTTGATATTTTTTCCAAGTACTACCAAGTAGGTACCCGTAGATTAGGACTAGAAATGTAATAATGTAAAAGGATATTATCAAAACTTACCAGTCCTTCTTAAATATTTTTAGGAATTGTGCTTTTGTGAAGTCGTTTGCATCGGCTTCCTTTGTTAGTGATGTAGATTTTCGTTACCGAGTACTCGTTCACTTTGAAGTAGATTCTGCAGTCGCTCATAAAACGAGTACTCCGAGTACGACCTTGATACTAGGTACAGTGTACAGTGGACCAGATACGCAAATGAGTAGTGGCCTAGTGAGTACTCGTTTGTAAAGTAACGAATACTTTTTCATGTCCGTATTCGTTGCTTCGGATCTTGTCGGGTAACGAGTATTCGGCTAACGAATAGTTACTTTCTTTAAACTACTAAGTGGAATGTGATGATATGTGTGATCTATCCCGACTCTCGTACTCCACTGCGTACTCCCTTACAGAGTTAGGGTCAATAATCAATATTCAATATTTGTGTACTAAAAAGTAAACAAACATAATAATACAAAACTAGGAGCTGTATACACTTAGGCATGCAGTGCATGCCTTGCTCTCATGAAGCATTTGATTCGCCACTGATTATGACCGAAAATGCTTGGTTGCTAACAAGTTACCAGCCGACAAATATGTAACGACGAATCACTGATTTTATTCGTAAAAATTTAACCAAATAAGATATTGTTTTGGTTGTTAGGGAAAGTATTTTTATGTTTGGCCTCCCTACTAAACTAAATCGGTTCTCAGGTTTACCACCCTTTGAATAATTTAAAAATTCTGAAAACACTAATAAGCGCCTCTAAACCAAAGAAATACTTTACATAAGAACCAAAACAATATCTTATTTGGTTAAACTTACGAACAAAATTAGTGATTCTTCGTTCCATCTTTGTCGGCTGTTAATATGACCATGGGTCATATTAACTTTTTTCCTTATTCTGATTTCTGGCGAGAGGAATCACCTCCTACGAGTTTTCGGTGTACATTTAAATCACCCTATATATTTAAAAAATAATATTTTTAATGTTAATACGCTTTCATATATAATAATATAATATACTGTTAATCATTTCAGTAAAACTTGAAAATACCAGCACCCATTTGCATGCCGAAATAGAATCGGAAACTCCTGATGTGAAATTGAATATTAAGAGTGACGATGATGATATCTATATTGAGTCTTTAGTGGACGAGGAGCTGGATATAAAAGAAGAAATTGGCGAAATTGAATCAGGCTTTCAAGTTGAACAATTAGATTCTGCAATATACAGCACCTTATGTCCAATTGAACAAACATCCAATAATGCAAGAGGTAACTCAGAAGCATATACAAGAACTGTAAGTGGCGAGAGGGCTAAACAGGGAAGTAATTTTGAGGCTGGTAGTAAGATAGCTACAAGAGAGAAATGTGATTATAGAAATTTACGAAAGAGTAACTTACAACATATGAAAGCCCATACAGGTGAAAAACCATTTCAATGTGGTATATGTGATTATAGATGTTCACGAAAGGGCCACTTACAAGATCATATGAAAACCCATACGGGTGAAAAATCATTTCAATGTGATATATGTGATTATAGAAGTGCATGGAAGACTTGCTTACAAGGACATATGAAAACCCATACAGGTGAAAGACCATTTAAATGTGATATATGTGATTATAGCTGTTCACTGAAGAATAACTTATCTAGACATATGAAAACCCATACAGGTGAAAAACCATTTCAATGTGATATATGCAACTATAGATATGCACGCAAGCATAACTTGCGACAACATATGAAAACCCATACTGGTGAAAAACCATTTCAATGTGATAGATGCAACTATAGATATGCACACAAGCATAACTTGCGACAACATATGAAAACCCATACTGGTGAAAAACCATTTCAATGTGATAGATGCAACTATAGATATGCACACAAGCATCACTTGCGACAACATATGAAAACCCATACGGGTGAAAAACCATTTCAATGTGATATATGCAACTATAGATATGCACACAAGCATCACTTGCGACAACATATGAAAACCCATACAGGTGAAAAACCATTTCAATGTGATATATGTGATTATAGATGTTCACGAAAGGGCCACTTACAAGATCATATGAAAACCCATACGGGTGAAAAACCATTTCAATGTGATATATGCAACTATAGATGTGCACACAAGCATAGCTTGCAACGACATATGAAAACCCATACGGGTGAGAAAACATTTTAATACAGTATAATATGAAAGTTTGAAAGGATAAAAATTATTAATTAAAGGTTATATAAATATGTAATAAATAAAATATCGATTTTTTTGTATGTAACATAATTAAATATTTTGGAAGCTTTTGATATTTTTACAAACCCACAAAAAACGAACAAATTGAGCGTTTAGATTCTCTTTTACTGGAAATTTTGGAGCAGAATGGGATCAAGTAGTTTCTGTATAAATCATTATTCATTTGTTGTTATAATATCTTATATGTTTTTGACCGTACCGTCGTCTGGGTTGATACGTGTTCCAATTGTCACACATAAAGTCTGCCCGTAGCATCATACTTTGGGAAAAAAGTGGAGGTGCAAACCTCCCCTGGACTTTCCCATACTAAAAATAAACATTCGTTTTTGATATTCAACAGTATAGTTCGCCACAACCGATAAACTAAACTTGAAAATTAACACAAGTGCCGATTGTGTTCATCTGCGCATGTGTGATTATTTCTATTCATGATTAGCCGGCGACAAGGAATTCCCGTCCCGCGCATGGTCACTTGAACATATCGGCACTTACAAATTTCACCCTACACTGTTTTAAAGTTCAATATTCACGAATTTCTCATTAACCGTACATTTTAGCCATATGAATACATTATACTATACATGACAATTAAATTCTGCATTCAATTTGTAACGTTTCTTTTTCCCATCGGAGATTTCTATATTTTATTCATTACTATGGTTGTCTACTTTTGCTAAGTCTATGGTCTTTATTTAGGATTTGCTGTGTTTCAACCCTGTGAGTTAGGCCACCTAAGTCGTTTTGGGGTTCCTTATCTCCTAACGTCTGCGCGTAGATTTTTCTAGCTTAGTATTTCCTCTGGGTTACTCGGTCACTTTCTGCAAATTCGTGCAAGTGAGAAGTTGCTGAGTGTCTTCAAAATTTGAAACCACGTTTTTGGTTACCAAGTATATTTTAATATATATTGGGATTCGTTTGTAGATATTCTCAATTAAAAGTTTTGGAAGCGAAGATTTTGGATTGTTTGTTAGAAGCTTCGAAACTAACGCGACGTTTTGTCGGTTTTGATACAACTTTCACTATAATCACGTTATCTGATAAAGCCACCCAACATCTAAGTAAGTAGTCAACTTTTGCTATTTAGTTTTGTAACTAATTCCTCCTGAATTGTTTTAGGGCTTTAATTTTTACGTTTTTATCGTTTTAACGTTTTGCGTTTTACGTTTTTTTGATCTTCTTTTGGCTTTTGTTTGTTATCAACATTACCTTGAAGGCAAGGTTACAAGAACAAACGTCACAAGGAAATTTCCACAAACCCATTGAATACCTTTTTCTCACTCACCGCCGAAAAGTCAAACTTTTCGATTGTCATTTCAATTTAAAAAACGTCAGTTTATCGCACTAGTGCGAAAACAACTTTGGATTTCGCACGAAAAGAAATTTAGAAGATAAATAATCAAATCCAAATTTATTAACAATTAACATATCACTTATTATACAGAGTGATGATAAAGTATCGCACAAAAATCATATTCTGGTTATTTAATGGTTTTACGGAAAATCCTGAGACCCGTCAATTTTTATTTTTAAATTGGCATTTAGGCAGGTAATTTTAATCCCCCCACCCCTCAGCCCCTAAGTGATAGCAACCCCAACTTTAAAAATTTTAATGGAAAGATACCCTTTGTGATACCTCTTTTGATAGGTCTTTTTATTCTTAATATAACAAAAAAAAGTTTTTCAAAATCGGTTGAAAAATAACAGAGATATTTAACAAAATGTAATCAAATGAAAATGTCAATATTCGACAAGAAACGGCTCAAATACGCCGTAAATGGTAACATTAAAATGGGCACTTCCTGACCTAAAAGTGTGGTTTTGATCGCCCATTATTTCTACGCTGTGACGTCATAATTTTTTTTTAAATGTCAACCCCATTATTTACATTGATTACATTTTGTTAAATATCTCTGTTATTTTTCAACCGATTTTGAAAAACTTTTTTTTGTTATATTAAGAATAAAAAGACCTATCAAAAGAGGTATCACAAAGGGTATCTTTCCATTAAAATTTTTAAAGTTGGGGTTGCTATCACTTAGGGGCTGAGAGGTGGGGGGTTGAAAATTATATGTCTAAATGGAGATTTAAAAACAAAAATCGACGGGTCTCAGGATTTTCCGCAAAAACATTAAATAACCAGAATATGATTTTTGTGCGATACTTTATCATCACCAAGGCAAGGAATAATATGCACTTGAACATATAGAAATATGCGCATATATATGCACAACAAATAGTCAAAATATGCACCAAATATGCAATATTTTCTCTTAAAATACAGTGCTTTCTCCAATTATGTAGGTATTTAAAACACGTTTTCAGCAACGGCATAGTTTATTTTTGCAAAAATACACAAAATGTAAATAGGTACACAATAATTAATTACATGTAGCAATACTAAAAATCCCACAGTATAATATTAATATAAAAATATAAACTTATTAATTATTTATTTGAAGTTTTCTAATTCTAGTCCTTATTTTGTATCGAACTATAACAATTTATAATTAAATGCTTTTCTAAATTCGTTAAAAGAAAAGACTGCCTCTTGTCGGTTAAAATATTTTTATATACCGAAAAACTTCTTTCCACATCAACCGACGTAATTGGAGCATTTTTTAGATTGCTGATAATCTCCGAATGTAAAGAAATTGAAACATTGTCAAATTTGCCTTTTAAAATTTCGCCGATTTCTGTAAGAGTCTTAAATCCCTCGTTTTTATTTAAGACTTCTTGCAATTTTTGTGAAACTATCGTACCAATATCGCCCTTAACCTCTTTAATTAAATTTTGGAATTTTTGAATTTTTTCAATTGAGTCTAATAAAGGAGAAGCTGCTTGTAACTGTGTTAGAGTGGTACTAACAAAAGCATAATTCGCTTTAATAAATGCCAGTTGATGTGGAAGTTCGTTTTTTTTCAACAGCAGCTTTGATTCTTTGATTGCGCTGGAACTGTCGTCAAAATCCAAAATTAATTCTTTAATATTATTAAAATTATTTGCATAATACAGCGCAGCATCCAACCATGTACCCCATCTTGTTATTACTGGCTTTGGGGGTAAAGTAATATTTGGCAGTTTTTTCTTAAACAGTTGCACTCTAAGTGGTGCCTTAACAAAAATTTTTTTCACATTATTAATTAAGTTATTAACTAAAGGAAATTCGTCCCTAATTTTTTCGGCAACTCTGTTCACCCCATGTGCCAAACAAGTAGTGTGTATTAAATTTGGATAAAATATTTTCAAGTTTTTCCCTGCCTTTAACATATATGGAGCTGCATCAGAAAGCATTAAAATGATTTTTTCTGTTGGAACCGCTCCCGGTAGGAAAAAGTTTGATAAACTTTCACTTACAAATCTAGCAACTGTAGCACTGTCAGTTTTTTCAAGTTCTTTTGAACTAATTAAATAGGGTTTACAAGGTTTTTCAGAATTTAAAACTCCAATAATAAAATTTGCTATATATCGCCCGCAGCTATCGGTAGTTTCATCGACAGAAAAATATATATAATTACTTCCAATTATATCCCGAATCGAAGTGATGGTTTTGACATAAATTTTATCTACATATTTTTTTCTTAATGTACTTTGATCGGGCACATGTCTGTTAGTATGTTTTTCTAAGAATAATTTAAAATTACGATTTAATAATTTCGTGAGAGGTATGTTAGCGCTAATTAATGCATCACATAAATCAAAACTGAATTCTTCTTGAAGATTCAGCTTCGAAGAGGAAGCAAAAGATTCCCGTAGAGGCAATTGCACTTTGGTTCCCTTTTTACAGTTGGCTTGATGCAAAATTGTCTTTGTATGCTGAATCACTTGAAATTTCTTATCAGCTGCAATCTGTAGCAATAAAACCTTATTTAGTTTATTTTTAACATCTACGGGGTAGGTATGATCAAAAAATATGCAGATGTTATTAATACTCACCACTTTACTGCAGACTTTGCAAAAAATTTCGTTGTTGTTTAAAATAAGTTCTGGAAAATCTTTAATCCATAAATGAATTAAAGTGCTGTCTTTCGGCATTTTAACTTATATCACGTGAAATTCGCACACTGAATTTAAAATTAGTAAAACCAATGGTAAAACGCTTAAGTCGTTGTTCACAATAAACGCAACTCGAAGGAAAATGGGACACTGATTGCTTCGTGAAACTCAAAAGTTAAACTAATTGCAGCAACATTAATGTTAAGATCTGCCCTTCAGTTTCCACAAGAATGCATTGAAATAGGCAAAGGTATTAGTCATTTTCTAGAAAGTTGTTATCTGATCCAAACTGATTTAAACCTATTCATGTAAAATGTCATTTTAAGATTTTAAGATATTTAAGATATTTCAAGAAGCTTAGACCTACGTGGGGAACTACGTTAATAACTGCCTACTTACAACTTCAAGCAACAGCGAATTTAAAGCTTCTTAGAATTTGCTTGCAATTTTTTTCCGTTAAAAATTTTATCTTTCAGAGAAAATACAAAATTTTCTTCAAATAAAATTTATTTTGGAGCAAATATGCTTGAATATGCTTTTGATAAAATTTTATGCACAAGGGTCCTAAAATATGCAAAATATGCAAAAATTAATTGGCTTAATTAAACTTCATTTGCGTAGTTTCGCGCAGATCCAAAAGCTCAGATCGGACATATTATTAAGTGAGAATATGCATTTGCATAAAATCACTGCTCTGATTCATCACTCTGTATATATTTACAATGCAGTTGGTGCAGTTATTCAAACTCATTCCGGACGACAGCTGATGGGATGAAATTGAACTATCGATGATAATTTTATCTCCAACTTCTTCAAGTGGCTGTCTACCAGTTATTTCTTTTTCCCCCAAGATTTTTATAGCTGTTTTCCGCTTATTTTCTAAATAATTTTCTACGTACCCTTCGGCCACGGTGGATGATTTCCAAGCGCCGTGACGTTTGAGCGTCAAAATATCTGCTCCTGAATCTGCTAATAACGATGCCGACGACCTCCGGAAACAATGTCCAGTGTAACAGGAAGAATCAGGCAATCCAAGAAACAAAGCTATATTCTTGGGTATAGCACGAAATGTGTTGATTCCAACGGGTTGTTTGATGCATTGACCTTTTCTGTATGCAAGAAAAAATCTCCGATGGTCAGTTTGCGGAGGACGTAGACGAACGTATTTGCGAATAATTTCCAGCAAGTTTATTCTTTCAACATTTCCACAAGTAATTACAAATTCTCGAGAACATTTTGTTTTGGTACAGGGTATCACAATCTGATAAACATCTCCTTTATCTTTGACGTCTTCATGTAACATGCGACTTAGCTCGTCTCTCCTACATCATCCTGCAATTCCGATAATCAGCGTAACCTGAAAAGAAATCACTTTAAGTAAACTATTAGGTATTTATTTTATAAGATTAGACATACCTTCATCATCAAGAAATGTTGATCATCCGCTTTTGTTAAAAAGTTTTCGATATTCTCTTTGGTCAATACTTTAGATTTCTTGGCTCTATATCCCTCGGATTGTCTTTTTAAGAATGCAATTAGGTTGTTATACCTGCTAATATCAACGTTTTTATTCTTAGATAGCATCGTTCTCAACATTGAGTATTGGCTCCAGAGTGACGACGGTTTCTGAACTTTTGATTTTTGCTGGAAATATGCCAACAAAACGTTTTCTGTGGGGTGCTTCGCTCTCTTCTCATCGCACCATTTTTCAAATCGTGTATACGCAGTTTCATATTGGGCTCTGGACTTCGCAGGTAATAATGCATCCATTGCCAGTCTTGCAGACTCTTCTACATCGGACGCAACACTGTCACTGTTCTCGGCATCTAAATTACTGCTGTTCATATTATTTGATTCACAGAAACCACAAACATAAACTCACAATAAATAAAAATTGTTGAAACTTTAGTAAAAAACAATTTTGTTTATAAACAAACAGTAGAAAAACATACTTTCATTACCTTAGTTACAGTAATTTTTTAGATAGTTTGATTACACAAATTCGGAATCAGACGTAGGTACACTTTGATATTTTATAGAATTAATTATTATTCAAGGAAACTTCAAAATTTAAAAAAGTTAATATTGGAATGTTCGTAGAGAAAAAATCTTGTATGATATTCGTGTGAAAATTGCGTTTAAGGCACTTATATGAATTGCAGAACTCGCTACGCTCGTTCTGCAAATGTTCATATGCGTGCCTTAAACATGCACTTTTCACACTTGTATCATAAATAGCTATGATGTTATCTGGATGTATTTTTCCACAAGGTTTCAACCAATAAAGGAAATGGAAAATAACCTTTGAAGATTAATAAGGTCGTATACACTGTTCCATAATCATTTGCAGTGCTCCGTTAATTAATTGAATATAAAATAACTAATTAATGTTTAATAGTATCCATTAATTGAATCAACTTTGTAAATTAATGATCATCTAATCAAGTTCATGTAAACATTAACTGTCTTGGAAGTAAATTAAGTCAGTTTGAACAATTGCAAAGATAATTTAATTATTCCAAATTACTTAGAGTATTTAACATTCATTAACGTGAGTTGCCAAAGGTATTGACGGTAACTTCTGATAAGGAGCTAGGTTTTGTTTTAGATTTTTAATTAAATGTACCCTTATCTGGAGTTATTAAAAGATTTACATGTAAATGTGGGGGTTAATACTTGTGTCGTTATATCTTATTTACGATTTCATTTTTTTTTTATTTGTTTGGACTTATTCCGGTCGCTATTGTATATTTTAAGTTCCCGGTTTATATAACGCTTTGAGTTGCTTCTAATCAACGCGTACCCGAATCAGTTGCAATTGGATTAACTAGCGAAATTAGCATTATGGGTTAATGTATTTCGATTGAGTAATCCTTTCATACTTTTATTTAATTAATTTTGAGTAATGTTCAATTTAATTAATACATAGTTTATCTATCATTTTGATTTGAAGCATTTAATACAATAGTCTGATTATTAGTGCTTAATTATCGATTCATTTTTTTATTATTGTTGTCAGTTTAATTAGAGAACAAAAAGGCAATTAGTGTATATAGTTTTTTTTTTTCTCAATTAGTGAAATATTGTTCCTGAAGAGTTATTTTGGGGAATATACGAATAATTAATCCTAGTTATTGTCTTTCAATTGATTACTTAATTCCTGATGTTAGAGAGTCCCTTAGCATCAAAGTTTCTATGCAAAGCTTCGATTTGTGGACTCTGGCGCCCTTTTAGTTTTGCCTGCCTTCGTCCTGCTAGCAGGTAATTTATTTATTTCGAACCACGACCTAATCGACTGAGTAGCCGAAGCCTTTGCACACCTTCCCATCCCAGGACTTAATTTATTCGTTACTTCGAAACAAATAGGAAAAGGTAGGTGGCAAATTATATAATAATATACAGGGTGTTTCATTTAAAATAACAAAGTTGCTTATTGTACTGTGGAAAGCAAACGCCCTGTATACGTGATATACATGTAAGAAAATACAGAATTATATACTAAATAACTTTTATATTTAAACTTCTTTCATATTTGGACTATAAAGGCGCTATAGGAGCATCAATTTCCGATTTTCAAAATCTCGTAGAGGGCGCCACAGTGGAATTCTGGCATTCATCAAAAAACAAAAATGTAGCTAATACCAAGCTGCATACGTATAGAAAATTTAAACAAATTCCTTAGAGCAGTTTTTTTGTAATAATTTTTCAAAAATTTCAAAATTTTTGGAAGAGCGCCGTTGCGACCGTTTTTGGATTTAGTAATAATTTTTCTTGGTGTAGTACAGCCAAAGGGCTTTCAAACAAGTTGTTGCGGAACCTGATCAGATAACTGGGTTTTGAGTTATGGGGCGTTAAAGTCGAAATTTTGAAAAATTCATAGCGACCGCCATTTTGAAGTTAGAGAGTCCGGTAAAAAACTGTTTCCCTTGAATTATGCCCTTCTTTCATATCCCCTACTCAGATTTTCAAAATTCCGCTTCTGAAAAAATGATACCTATAAAACATGTCTAACTTCCGCTTCCGGTTTCGGATTTTTTTGAAAAGCTTATTTTGTCGATGAATTTTCGATATACCCCTTCATTTAAAATTTCATCAAAATCGGTTCACTAGTTTTTACTTTTTTGGGTTCCTGGGGACCCAAAACACGTATTTCCGCGAAAATCTCGACTTCGAACATTTGTATGATATCAATACTTCCCATATACCAGTGGTGGTATGGGAAAGTAAAAATGAAATTTGACCAGATGTGGTGACGACCCGAGTCATAGGGAACTGTATTTATGCGAATTATTAGGATTAAAAATAAATGGTTATTCAACCAATCCTACCGTGCAGCGGAAAATTATACAGGGTGGAAATAAACAACACCAACAAACTTTGGAAGGTGATTCCTTAGGTCATCTTAAGAAAAATAGTTCCCATGAACAGGCGTCCTAAAATGCTTTGAAGGGAAGCTACTGCCCCCCGAAGGGGGTGAATAAAACTTCAGTTTTTTGTTGGCAATTTGTCTTTCATTTTTATTTGGATAATCATTTTTGTCTAAAAACTAATAATTACGTTTTGTTATTCTTACTTGTTATCCATTATCTGTAAGTTTTCTGAATTTAAAATTAATAAATAAGTATTAAATTTAAAAAAAAAGGTTTTATCTCGACCTGAAGCAGAAAATGGTTAATCGATTTTGTTATGGAAAATTGCTAGACGTACAAAAAAATGAAGAGTCCCATTTTTATGCGCTTTTTAACATAGAATCCGATTACTGACTCAAATTGGTTACAAAAATAGTAAGTAAAAGTAGTATTAGATCTACTGAAGGCAGAAGCACAAACTTTCAAAAGTCCACTAGATAAATATTGTGTATTGTTATTTGATGAAATGAGCCTTGCCCCGAATTTGACATGGAACCAAGTAGAAGATGTTGATGGGTTTGAAGATTGCGGCAAATAACATTGCAAATCATGTTCAGGTAAATATTTGTATTCTATTGATCTTATATAATTATTTACATAACAAGTTTTGAAAGTTATCTATTATTGGAGGAAGGAGTATATTGTTGAGGGTACGAGGCCGTAAGGCCGATTACTTTTATGCTTCTGAGTCCAGTAGAATAACTTTCAAGACTCGTTATGTATAAAATTTTACCTGAAATCGTATAAATTACTTCAAAATTATTCATAAATTCGCAAGTTTGAAAATGTCATTTTGACAATCCTAAAAAAAATAAAAATCAGATATGTTAAGGAACAGCAGGTTTGTGTATCCATGGTGAAATAATTATTTGTTTTGTTTATGTTTCGATTTTTTTTCCTGGTTTTTGCTTTTTTGTGATGTTAAACAACGGTAAATGCGACATGTTCCAAGAAGAAACTATTGCTTACAATGTGACTGAGGCTGCGGCCTGTCATCTGTCAACCGCTGTCAACGCATAGTGGTGTCAACGCATAGTGGTGTCAACCACAAGCGGATAGGTTTCACCATGGCGCACCCAACAGCTGAGCATATGTATATGCACAAGTCCACTGGGTTTTTGTGAAAAATAATTCTCAACTGCAACTAACCTAAAGTCAGTGGGACGCCCCACTAGTCTTTGCTTTAGGTTAGTTGCAGTTTGAGAATTATTTTTCACAAAAACCCAGTGGACTTGTGCATATACATATGCTCAGCTGTTGGGTGCTCCATGGTGAAACCTATCCGCTTGTGTGTCAACCACAAGTGTCAATGTCAACCCTGTGGTGTCAACGAGACCGACTTGCTGAGTTTGTTGTATTATTTTTATTTAAATGTGTTGTCACTCTTATTAATTTTGTAAACTAAACAATACATATTATACGACTAGCTGGGTACCCGCAGCATATGCTGCATTTGCAGTATAGGTAGGTAAGAATAAGGAGCAAATTTGCACTCATGTTTAATTTAGCAAGAGTGGTTTAATTACAGTATGAATTACTTACTTCGCAAGGAATGCGTAGGTAATTGTAATTACTTGTTGTTGCTTGTAATAAATTGTAATGGAAATATCACATTAATTTGGTCATTGGTGCGAGGGTAACGGCTAATAATCTATAGTAATAAATTAATTACATCTCTGTAGGTTCGCAGCAAAGCGATTCTAATTTTAAACAATTTTTGTACACAATTAGTATTTACAGTGCATTTCTTTTAAATGTAAAGGTGCAGTGTGAGACCTATATGAAGTCTTTTTATTTTATTCTTTTTGATTGATCTCAAAAATTCAGTATTATAATGTACCTATTATTATTATACCAAGGTAGGTATACCTACCTACGTAATGCAATTTAGATATTAAAAATGTCGGCAACTCTTTCATTTTGGTTCATCTACCCTCCAGCTACCTGCAGGATCATAAATCATTAACTCCTGTTTGTTATTTCTAAAAATTTTACATTTTGTCTATACTACTTATTTTCTGCTGTACCAACATCCCTCTTGCAGGTGTATACGATCCCATTGACAAATTTTGAACTTTCATCATTTCTTATTCAACCTAACTGTGGTTTGTAAAAAATTTGTTAGCAGTTTTTTTTAAATTTTTATAATTGGTGTAGCTATTTTCTTTTTAACTTAATAGTTGTATTCGTTACGTTAATACAGTTAGTGAAGGTATTTTGATAAGACCATGGTAAGTAAAGAAATAGTATATTATATACCAAGGTACTAAAGTACAACTTTTAATCCCCGAGGGTGAAAGTTTAATGCCTGAACGAGCGCAGCGAGCGAGGGCAGTAAATCACCCGAGGGATGAAGAAGTACTTTAGTCCTGCGGTATATATATTATTTTTTACACGACCTAAGGGGCTTAATTGCAAAAATTTACGAATTTTCCAAAAGCAATCACATATGCTGTGGTAGATAGGTGAAAATCGCAATTAATAAAATCTCATCTCAAAAGCATCGTAACCTAGGCGATTTGTAAACAACCGGTAGCCATTCTAAAATTGCGGTCATGTTTTAAGAAAATTCTTGAAAATGGGTGATTTGAAAGATATTGACGAAGCGGCAGCGATTGTGACGATGGATTTATTACCCCCAAAGTCGCGAAAATTATACGAAAAAGCGTATCAAGACTTTTCTGAATGGTGTGTGGGTAAACACATTGAAAATTACACAGAGAGTATTTCTCGTTTATTTTGCCGAAATGGCAAAAATCTTGGAAGCATCAACGTTATGTTCCCTCTTTTCAATGTTAAAAGCTACCATGAGAATGAAGAATAGGTAATATTGAAATTGGAAAATTCTCTAAGGTGACTGCATTTTTGAAACGTCAGAACGACATGAAATAAAATTTTGAACTTGTTTGTCATTTGTTGTACTTTTACTCCCTTGGGAGTAAAATGGCCACTTTACTCCCTGTTTTGAGGGAGTAAGGTAGGTCTTTATATATAGGTCGTGTAAAAAACATTTTAATTAATGTTGTATACAGGGTGTGTAAACATGATGATGCAAGCTTCAGATAAAATTATTCCTTGTACAAAAATAAGGCAAAAAGTTTATTGCAAAAAAGTTCGCATGCGCATGGCTACCCCTCGCCAATTTAAGAAATATACATTTGGCAACCTCGTAGCCACCCACTATGATAAGTTGATGACTGATGACCACAATAATATTTATTATCTGTCATTGCATCAAGGCACTCTGAAAGACGCTAAAGCTAACACTATTACATTGCAATATTGCCAAATCTATTTTCTACGCACATAGAAAAATTACATGATTTGAAATAATAAAAATTATAAATTTATTTTTACTTTTAAACGATCGATGGTAATAAATTTTAGCTATTATCACTGAATGTAGGTACGCATCAAATAACTTGATTTTGAAATAGCAGCTTTCTTTACTGCTACAAATTTTGAGCTTTGGGGGCTTCGTGTAAGTTCAGGAAGCCTTGGCCAGTTGTTTTGCAATAAGCTTTTTGCCTTATTTTTGTTTAAGGAATAACGTTACCTAAAGTTTGCACCACCATTTTTACATACTCTGTATAAGTAGGTTTTGCCTGATCCTTCTGGTCCGCCAAGAAAGACACATCTTGGTGGCAGTTGTTGTAATAAATTCATTATTTCATCACATGCAGTTTTTTGGACTGGATTTAAAGTCAGGTACATTCTTTCTCCTTCAGCTTGATGATTTTTAGCAGTACCATTTACTAATGCAGAAAGTGGTGATTGCATTTGTGGAGGGGGTATAAAATTCAGCAATTTTCTTCATCGACTCCTCGATAGTATAATATGCAGCTGCTTCTGCCTCTTCTGTAGGCATATATCTACTGACTCTCTTTAGAAAAAGCAGTTTTAATTTCTTGCCACAATTGCAAAGGGTAGGGCACAACACAAAATACAATCAATGTCATAAATACATTTCGTAACTGCTATGGAAGTTGAAAATGGGCAACTTCTGTTAAACATCTTGTATACTCTTCATCATCAAACAGTAAACCTGCTTCTTGAGCAGCTTCCATAAAGCTATTGCAAATACGCCCATTTACGGTTTTTATATCATTTAAATGATTCAACTTCTTTTACGTGTAATAGTAACAACCGCAAATGATATTTTTCTACATCATGTGACCCAAAACCGTATGCATTCGACCAATTTCAGTGGTAGATCGTTTACGCGTAGTCCTCAGGGTGGTATATTTGTTAAAAAAAGTGCTCGGCGATTTATCGACAGTAATAATTACGGGAGTCGATCGTCTCATCTTGATGGATTTCCCTACACAATTTATTTAATTTGAACCACGCTATTAGAGTTGTTTTTTGAATTTGCTCGTTCAATAGCCGCTCTTTCTTCACCTTCAACAAAAAGCACAGTTTGAAGATCAAGGAGATGTACTGCAAGTCTATAAATAGTGTGTGACCGCTCTTGCATTTCAAACCCAAACCTTGATGCACTTACCTACTTGAACATTGGCAGGCTCCGAAATTGCAGCATTAGGGGAATTAATTGAGAGTGGGAGTAACTGATAAAAAACATGAAATAAATTGTAAGCACCTACTTGTAGTATAATGCACATCAGCACAGGAATAGCTATTTATGTAACAAGTACATAATCTAAGACTTTATTTGGCGAGTCTGTTTTATTGACGAGCGAGCTTGCGAGCGAGGCTAATAAAGATGACGAGTCAATAAAGTCAGATTATGTACGAATTGCATACAAAGCTTTATGTTCGACTGCTAAAATTGGTTCATTATCGAAAAAAATTCAATTTATAAATTTGATATCTATTCTTGACAGACAAAAATTTGGCTTGTAATATATAGTTGCCATTGGAAAACTGGATATATCACAGTGTGCTTTTGCTGTTGCTTAGCTACTTGTTTATAAAATAGCTAGTAGTTGTTTTTAGAAAAGCAATTTATGTAAATTTTGTAAAAGAAATAGGTAGTTAAAATACTCGAAGAAATGGATGGTGTTTTAACTAAAATGCAAACGAATAGTTCTAACGAAGAAACTAACGAGGAAATTAAAAATATCGCTGCTACTGCTAAAGATTCCCTATTACCATTAAAATCCAGGCATTTATACGAAGAAACATATAATGCGTATCGTAAATGGTGTTCTAATAAGAAAATTAAAACTTGTGAAGACAGCATCTTAGCGTATTTTAACAGCGATCTTTCCCGGTATAAAAGTTCATCGCTATGGAGTAAATATTCGATGCTACGATTGACTATAAATCTACGTGAGGGAGTTGACATTAGTAAATTTCCAAGTGTCATTCCTTTTTTGAAACGAAAAGGAGAAGGATATAAACCTAAAAAGTCCCTTACATTGACTAAGGATCATATAGACGAATTTTTGATTAAAGCTGACAATAAGGAACATTTATTTAACAAGGTATGAATGTTTTACTTAATGACGTTTTGTTTTGAACATCTAATACCTAGTAAAAACATAATTTGTTGTAGGTTGTCCTCATATTTGGTGTGGCTGGTGCCTGCAGACGTCAAGAATTAGTGACGTTATTGACAACATGTGTTGAAGATTGTAAAACACATTTTTTAGTTAAACTTGAAGACACCAAAACCAAAGCAGATCGGTCTTTTATAATAGTTCCAGGTAAACTTGAAAATATTAATCTACTTGAACTTGTTAGAGGATACATGGCACTTCGACCAACCAGGACACCACACAAAAGGTTTTTTATCAATTACATTAAAGAAAAATGTACTGTTCAGCCCGTCGGAATACACAAAATCGGTAATGTGGCAGCTGTGGTTGCCAAATGTCTAGGTGTAGAAAATCCTTCTTCATATACGGGTCATTGCTTTAGGCGCACCTCAGCTACCCTTCTAGCAAATGCAGGAGCCAATATGGAGGGAATAAAAAGACATGGGGGTTGGCGCTCATCTACAGTGGCGGAGGGCTATATTGATGATTGTGAAAATACCAAAATTAGCGTTGCAAAGAAGATCCTAGGCGAGGTATCTGGTGAAGAACCTTCTACTTCCAGCGTCTCTGTAGTGGGTCAAGAAAACTCAAGAATTTCGGAAGTAACAAGAAAAAGCAACGAAATTGTAGGGATAAATATTTCTAGTAACAATCATTGTGTTATAAATATTAACAACCATTATTATAACAATCAGGTATAGTATACATATTTGTTATATTTAGTTAAAATGTATTTAGGTACTTACAATGTAATAAATTTAAATGGATTTATTCTGACATTTATTTTGACATTGACAGATAACGTACAGGTAGTACTTTATAGTACTAGTAAAATAAAGTAACTTTATTTTACTAGTACTATAAAGAACTACTTTATGACCGCAAAACTATGTCATAAACAGTACTTTATAATGCAGTCGTACATAAACCATTTTATACACTTTCAGCTTGCGCTTTGAATAGTCACCGAATGTTGAACGATTTGTTGCACTGAATTGCCCGAAGTATAAGTCACCTCGCGGTACCACTTTGTCCTTTTGTTCAGTTTGTGATAATTAAAATACAGTTTATTTACAACGTCGTCTGCGTTGATATGTGTTCATATCAACGTAGACGACGATTTACAATATATTTTTATGACATATGGCATATTTGACATCGACTGATCTTTATTATTTTTTTGTGCAACCGTACGCGAAGTGGGCGTTTCGCGTCCGCTGTTCAGGACGCGAAATCTAATTTCGCGGCCGCTGCTATGGTAGCGATAAAGTAATAGTTATTTGTATACCAAGGACGCGAAATGTGTCTTTATCGTACCGAGAGAAAATTGTCGCCGAGGACGCTTGCGGCCGAGGAAAGACAATCTCGAGGGGGCTAAAGAATTTCGCGGACAAGGTATACACAATATTTTTTGTGCAACCGTAAAAAATGTGTAATTGTAAATGATATTGCTTTTAGAAAACCTACAGCTTAATTCATTGTAAATAGAAAAACGGCTTTCAGTTAGCGCGTTACTATGGATATGGAGTACATAAAACAATTAGTTTTGTATAACTTACAATGATTTTTACTTTAGCGGACGCTACCATAGCAGCGGCCGCGAAATTATATTTCGCGTCCTGAACAGCGGACGCGAAACGCCCACTTCTCGTACGGTTGCACAAAAAAATCATTGTAATTTATACAAAACTAATTGTTTTATTTACTCCATATCCATAGTAACGCGCTAACCGAAAGCCGTTTTTCTATTTACAATTAATTAAGTTGTTCGTTTTCTAAAAGCAATAACATTTACAATTACACATTTTTTACGGTTGCACAAAAAATATTGTGTATACCTTGTCCGCGAAATTCTTTAGCTCCCTCGAGATTGTCTTTCCTCGGCCGCAAGCGTCCTCGGCGACAATTTTCTCTCGGTGCGATAAAGACACATTTCGCGTCCTTGGTATACAAATAACTATTAAGGGCCGGCCAATTAATAATAAAAAAACAACGAAAAACTAAAAGAGTTTTTCAATAGCAAAAAATATATATATATTTCGGTTTTCTTTATAAAGAAAACCTTAGTTTTTCGTTGTTTTTTTATTATTAATTGGCTGCAACTAATTAATCTCAAGAAGTTAATATTTAACATAAATTCCAGTCTAAAGGAAATATAATTTTTATAAAACCTTATGTCCAATAAGAAAAAAGTAAAAAATTGTTAGGTGGCAGTTACTGGATAAGAATTCTAACAGAAACTCAAATTCTAATCCTATTATCAAATTGAAGCAATATGGGAGGAACGTCATATTGAAATGGAAATATTACAACTAGGCACATCAAATCTATATACTACTTATTGCTTTAATAAGTAAAAATGTACCTAATCTTGTGGATTTAAAATATGTTCAGTTGCAATAATATGTTTTATTAATAAAGTAATATATTTTAATATTTACATAAATACTAATTAAATAAAGAATGAAATGTATTAACTACTTTAACTACTACCTACTAATAGTATAACAAAACTATGTACATTTATTACATCTATTCTCTTTTTGAATTTCTATAAGTTCCAACTTGGCCTTTCCCATGTTGTTGCCCGCGGCGACAGTTACTTCGACGCGAAGTTCGATGCGCAAGGTGGTTGTGAACCAAACTAGCGTTTAAACTAGGTTCAGCTGAACGTATGCTGAACCGTTATTGAAATACGCAAACGTAGTTAAACTAGGATCAACTTTTGAACTCGGTTCACGTGAACCGAGTTTAAACCACTATTGAAAAACCGGCCCTAAGCGTCAGACTCGAAAATCAAGAAGTTCGTGATTAATATAAACACCCTACAATCTGAAACTGTGTTCAGACGAACCTGTGTTGATAGGTGGCAGATGTAGGGCAATTCTCGGTACTTTTCTAAGTGTGGACGCATGCAATTCATGTTGTGCTTTATATAATAAGTATGAGTATGATGATGATGATGATGATGACTAGAAAATGCATAATATGTGGTGCAGCTCAATCTAGAAACTCTACATTATCATTTCATTGGTTGTTACGAATTTCTTGTGAATTTTTAACGGAAAGCAATTATACCTACGCATGCATTGAATACATAGATAGGTATATTAGGTATATATTAGGGTAATGTTGTAGATCCGTCACCTAAAATTCGGGTGTTATGCGCATGCGACACAATTTCAAATGAGAGGCAGTGCGAAGTTGCCAATTTGATTAGATCCTACCCCTTACATTGAAGTTCATAATAGTGTGTTTCAATCAGATTAAAAAATATATAAGATAACAGACAAATCACCGATAAACTATTAAAGTTAAGTTAAATAAATAAATTGAATTTTAACATTACAGTTTGCTACGTTCTATGTTCAAACAGCTACTACAAATATCCTGGTAAAGTCTCCTATCTTTAGTATATGCAATAATTATAATGATGTTAGTACTAAGTGCGATATTTTTTCTTGTACAATCAAGCAATAAATTGTTAGGTTAACTATTACAGATATTATACTTAATGGTAGTTTTCATATATTATAATACTTTTGTGTATGTATTATTGTCACTCATGACTATACTGTTTTCTTTTCGTGCTCTGTAATTGGGAAACTGTTGAGCATTAATTAATAAATAAATAAATAAATAAATAAATAAATATTATATTATGATTGCATACTTGTTGTAGCTTTCCAAAAAACGAAGAGCTACGTAATTTGTGGATTAAGTACTGTAATTTGGATGATCGGTTAATTGTAAAAAACTCGGTAGTGTGTTCGAAACATTTCAAAGATGACGATGACGATTACGACAGCTCGTATTGGCCAAAACGAAGATTGTTGCAAAATGCTGTACCTCATCCTTCTCACATTCATGCTCAAGTCAATATGTTAACACCAACACCACCACCTTCTGTAAGCAACCAAGTAGTATCGGCAACTATTTCAAAACAAACTGAATATCTACAAAACCAGGAATTACATAACACTAATGATAACAGTTCTACAGGTAAGTGCCACTGCTTTGTTATTACTTAACAAGTAAAAATCAAAACAAATTATTGATTAATTTTAGAACAACCGTCGCCAAATGAACCAAGAACCAATTTCCACTATAAAGTTCGTAATCCACGATACATTGGTGATTTAGAACCACAAGACTTTGGAACGCCGAGAAAGATAAAGCGAAATTTGGAAATGGTTAAGAGTATTGCAGATGTCCAAAGAAAGAAGATTAAAAGTCTTACTACTCAAAAGCGTAAATTGGAAAAGCAGATTACTTCTCTGAAGGACTTATTGGCCAATTTACGAGAGATCCAGTTCATATCTGAAGAAGCCGAGGAGACAATTATGGTATGTTTAAAAATGGGTAACCAAATGTACCTTTAATGCAAAATACTCTCCTGAATTAAGATCCTTTGCTCTTACCCTCCACTTCTACTCCCTTAAAGCTTACAAGTATGTTCGTGAGAGTTATAATAATTTATTACCTCATCCAGGCACACTTCAAAAGTGGTACCAGGCTGTAATTGGTGAAACGCTTTGGCTATCAAAGTGAAGCTTGAAAAAGAAATAATTGTTAATGTTACCATTGATGAAATGAGTATTCGTGAGCAGATACAATGGGATGGAGAGATACAGGGTGTCTCAAATGGATTAGGATAGTATGGGTATCTTGGTTATTATTGAAGATAGGCGCCATTTTGTTTTTTTACAGAAATGGATTGCATTTTTTTTTCTGATTTCAACGATGTATAACAACCTATGTTTAAAGAAAGTTTTACACTGAATTTACTGATGTTTTAATTTGCAGTCGAGTTAGCCATGAAAACAAAAGACATGAAACTAAATTTATTGAAAATTATTGGTAAAGCATGTTGCACCTGAACTACAAATATCATAAATCTTAGAAAATTTCACAACAAATGTTCAAAATGGTGACCATTATTAGCCAGACATAATTGGCACCATTTTAACACAGAAGCAGTTACTTTGCGCAATGTGTTTCGATTATAGTTATTAAGGTATCTAGGATATTATAAGAATAATAACGACCCGAGGTCGATGGTGTACAACACGAGGGCTTTAGCCCGAGGGTTGTACGTCGACCGAGGGCGTGACTATTCTTATAATACCCGTGGTGCCTTCAACGTTTAATGTCCTACTACTCTGTTATTTAATTCGATTTTTCTTATTTTTAAGCTTGTCAATTTGACATTTAATTTGTATTGACACTAAATCAAGACTACTTTATATTTTAGAATAATTCTGTATTTCCATGGTAACGCCCATAAATTCTCTCTCTCTCGGTCAATTACTTTTTTATAAGAGCCCTAGGGCCTATTAAAAAATAATAGACCTGAGGCAATTATTTCTCATATAATAAATCTCAAAATAGAGTGCTTATGTTACAATAACAGACTAGTAGGACATTAATACCATTAATGTCCTAGGCATTTTTCAGTTTTTTCAAGATAACAACTGAACGACTGAAACTTTGTAACTTTTCTAATCGGGATGTGAATCAGTATGAGAAACTGCAAAACATTGCCCATTTAACCGAATCTCTATCTTCAATAATAACCAAGATACCCATACTATCCCAATCCATTTGAGACACCCTGTATATTGAAAGGTTGGATTTCTGCAAGGACCGTACACGGATTAGGAGGGTCTAGGACACAATCCCCACAGGACACAACCCCCACATTGGACACAACGCCCACATTTCGTTTTGCCCACAATCCCCACATTGGACACAATGCCCACACCTCGATTCGCCCACAATCCCCACAAGGGACACAACCCCCACATTTGAATTTGCCCACAAACCCCACAAGGGACACAACGCCCACACCTCGATTCGCCCACAATCCCCACAAAGGACACAACCCCCACATTTGAATTTGCCCACAAGCCCCACTAGGGACACAACCCCCACATCTGATGGTGACGCCGCGTCATCTCCTTTTCGTGCAAGTTTTGATATGTACCTATGAACCGCTGAGAGCAACTAACCTGAACACAGACTAAGGCACCATGTGCACAGATTTTCGTACCATGTACACAGACAACAAAGATGCAACATGCAAGCTTACTTGCTAACCATTTTTTGTTTTCTCTTATGAGGAATGAAAATTCCTCAGCTTACCTGCTATCCATTTTTGGTTTTCTTTTATGAGGAATGAACATCTCTCAGCTTACCCCCTAACCATTTCTTGTTTTCTTTTATGAGGAATGAGCATCCCTTATTATTTCGGTTGCCTATCTGGATGGCGCGGCGTCACCATCAGATGTGGGCGTTGTGTCCCTAGTGGGGCTTGTGGGCAAATTCAAATGTGGGGGTTGTGTCCCTTGTGGGGATTGTGGGCGAATCGAGGTGTGGGCGTTGTGTCCCTTGTGGGGTTTGTGGGCAAATTCAAATGTGGGGGTTGTGTCCTTTGTGGGGATTGTGAGCGAATCGAGGTGTGGGCGTTGTGTCCAATGTGGGGATTGTGGGCAAAACGAAATGTGGGCGTTGTGTCCAATGTGGGGATTGTGTCCATGTGGGGGTTGTGTCCTGTGGGGATTGTGTCCAGGCCCCGATTAGGATGGCTCAGTTTTGTTCGGGCCAATTCGCCGACGTTCGCCTATAATCATCGGCCAGCGTAGGCTGCAGCCCCGATACGTGTGACTGCTTGTGACTCAAGCGACTGCTGTGGTAGTTGAAAGCCGCTAATAATACATTTGTTAATAATATTCATTAATAAACATTTGGAAAATATTTTATTAATTTAGTAATAGAATAAAGCTATTAAGATGAATAGCACAGAGTTTATAATATGTACATAATATTATGTTTTTGGAAATCCAACAAAATAAAGAAGACAATGTGGTTAAAAAAATAGCTCTTTCGTTGCCAGGGTAATAAGACAATCAGAGTCAGAAATTCACGTAATATTAAATTATTAATTAAAATATATAGGTGTTCAAGTAATTGACAACTACTAACATCAATATATATTTTTCAACTAAAAACTATAATAAAATTAATGGTTAATATTTTATACTAATTACACACTAGGTATTAAATTAAGTTACAATTTTCTTAAGCTTCTTTGCCGTTTTACTTTTGGATTCGTTACAAGTAAATTTACGTTTACTTTCTATTAGTTTATCGCGTTGGTCTTTATAATTTAAATAGTTCATACGGATTATGGTTCGTAAACGTACAAAAGCTTCAACTAAACGTTTGGGAGTGTCTTGAAATTTGGAAATGCTATTCACCAACTTACAAACAACTTGAGATTCTCTTCGTAGCCCATCTTCTGGATGATATTGTAAAAAATAACTATTTAAAATCTGTATAGTTTTCATCCAGCTTTCACTGGGTTCAGTTAATCCTCCGTATGAGAGACGTTGAATCCAGTTAGGTATATTCGTAAGCACGCTCTTCGTGTTGCAGGTGTAACTGCCTAAATGGGGATACTTGCTTTTGTATTTTCTAGCTATCCAACCAGCAATATATGCAAAGGCGTCGTCCGAGGTGTCTCCTTCATTCAAAATTTCATTGTTTTTTGACGTAGAGGTAGAAGGATTAGTTCCTTTTTCTACATTTAACAAATCCCAATCGCAATCGTCAAACAAAATTACTTCTTTTAGTTCTGGTACTTCTGCTATGTCGATGCTGGTGGTTTTGAAAGCATGTGCCATTACGTACTCTTCTTGGGCGACGTCGCATTTAATATAATAATTTGTATCATTTTGTAAAATCCCTGGGTTTTTCCCCAAAATTATCATTCGAATGCGATAAAGGGCATTCATCGGACTTGGGTGGTCATCTAAACCTCCTCTTGTACGTATTTGAGAAAAAAAATTTTCTAAACAATCCTGGTTTATTTTGTGAGTAAGTATATATTTAATATCATACTTTGATTTTAGATCTTCAAATAAATGCTTTATAGATGCAGTTGACATCATTATACCTTTTTGGAAAATTTGTAGAGATTTTTTTCCATTGCACTTCATGGTGGAAATTGTGCTCAACATATTATCTAAAATAGAGTTTTGCTCGGTTAAATGAATCCCATACCCACATTTAAATGAAATAGCATTATTTGCGGTATAGGAGTTCATTACATCAAACCATGAATTTGAAAGATCAATGAAATTTGCAAGATCTTCCGCTAACTTCTTATCTGTTCCAGGTAAATAATGTTTAAGTGCCATTGCTGTTGTGTGGGACATAAGTTCTGCAGCTCATCGAACATTTTGCCTTTTAGTTTTCTCACAATTAATATGTTTTTCTGAAAGTTTGTATGTTACATTTAACTCAGAATCAGTTAATTTAATAAGATCTTGGAGCGGGGCTTTAGAAATTTTTGATCCACAGTTTAGTTCAAAACCGGTGTCCAGTAACCAGTTTCTCAGCAGCTTTAGTAGATGTGGAACATCAGCAAACATGTATATATTGTCGTTACTGTCGGGATGTTTAAAAAAATATTGTTGTGGAGAGACACCTAGATCTTTCCATAGGCCAATATTTCCACCTCCACAGTCGCTAACACAAGCTACGACTGGGTATCCAATTTCGTATAATTTTGATATCACATTGAACAGAATTTCTCGAGTCATTTTTTGATCAAACTTAATGTAAACAGGCTGCTTCCAGTTGCTAAATAAACCTCGTACCATTACCACCTGCATTTGGGAATGTTTTCCTACTACCTGATCCTCCAAACGGTCGTATTCGTATGTAGATCTTACTTTCATTTCATCGAATTGTATCACACAAACCTTTTCCATTTCAGTTTTGGTTTCTCCGACAGTTTTTAATACTTTAAATATATCTGGTAGAATCCCTTGTCGCAAATTTATTTTAGTTGCCCATCGCTTTAATGATGCTAAACTGGGAAGGGGATATTTGAGTTGATTTCTCAAAAATAAATAGCATCTTTTGCTTAAATACCGTATAGTGAATGCTTTTGCAATATCTTCGTTGTTCCAATGGACGATCTTTTTTGTCTTAAAAATGAGGTCTAGCTGCGAAGTTGTTAATATATCTGATAACTTCTGCCTTATTTTAACCTCTAAGAATCTTGTTGAAATTTTTTTTGATTTGTAGTAAACTAATTCCTTCTGCAGTTTGCGCATCTTCAGTTTTGTATGCTTCTGATGGTTTGTCAATGTAGTAACTTGATTTTTCAGTTGTTCATTTTTAAACAAAATGTTTTGTTCGTTAGTCATTTCGTTCGATAATGAAGGCATAATTGGATTAATTGGATCAACAGGTGACATTGGAGTTGGGTCTTCAGGAGCTTCGTCAAGCATAGGCGAATTGGAATTATTTTCTGTAAAACCTAGCAAACTATCAACGCATTGTTTCGTTTTTCTCCTTTCCATACGCCGAATACGGTCTTGAGCTGAACTACTTAAATTAACAGCACTTCCCAAATTTTTTGAAGGTGCTGCAGTTGATTTTAAACGCCTTTTCTCTTGGAGTCCTAGGAAAAATTAATTATATTGCAAATTTGCTTAAGTCACCTTTTACCTTATATATTTTGTCACTTAAACTGTCTATTATTTAAATAGGTTGCTGTAACATTATTTTCGCTAGCTATATGTATTAATTGCATAATATGTACTTACCTAACAATTCAGTTTTAAAATTTCTTTCAAAATCTGTTTCTAAAAAATGTTCAGAACAAATGTAACTCGTGTTAGGGTTCCATTTTCCGTCTCTGCGACATTTCTGAACCCATGTTCTTGACATTTCTGCATCTTTCGGAAAACGGTGATAGGAAATATTTTTTCCGGCAGCTTTAGTTTTTATTAAGCTATTTGTGCAAATAGCTACTGTACATCTAGTTCCCGGCATTGTCCGAATTAACTCTTTTTGCACATAAAATATGATTTCTTTAAGTAAAACACGATGTACTGGTAAAACCTTTAGGCCCGGTCTTTCAATGTCCAGTTAAAGTTCCTGTTAGCTAACCACTGCAGGTATCCGATAGATAACGAATTTCTCCGTCTTTCCACCGTCCGCTAACTATCTTCTAGCAGTTACAGAGCTTATCCGGCAGCCAAACTTGACAGTCGGTTCGAGTTCCTGTTAGGTTTGAGTGTCGGTTAAGACGTGGCCGATTGATATCGAAAAAGTACGAATATATACGAAACCAACAGTAGTGCATGATTGATTTTATCTCGCTCTAACCGCTACGCATTGGGTATTCCTATTTCGCTTGCGTTGCAATATTCTGAAGATAGTCACAATGCGCAGTAGTAAAAATGTAGCAAACTAAGAGATGACTAACCAAGGGACAAACACCGATGGAAAGACGCATTACGAGTTAGCAGACAGATTGACCGACAGATAACTTAGCCTGACTGTTAGTTGACAGCTGCTTTAACTGGACATTGAAAGACCGGGCCTTATTAAGGTATCAAACACTTATAATATTTACCTACTAATAGATAATTTTTACATAAAATGTATAACTAATAGTTAAAGATGAAGTAGTAAAACCAAATATAAAATGTAAACCGTTAAATAGTCACAGGGTACCTAAGTTGCGGTAATTATACATGCACAGAATTCGCATTACTACAAGTGCACGTTGCAGTCCGGGGCTGCAGACGACGCGGTTCCCTCCGCCCCGCTCCCGCAGACTCGGACTACCGTAAGTATACGGAACTGAGCCATCCTAATCAGTGTACGGTCCTTGGGATTTCTGGGACTAATAGGGCTGTTCTATTTAAGTTGGAAAGAGATGGAATGCTCTACCCTACTGTTGTCTCTCTCTATCAATAATGCCAATCTGACTGAAGAAATATCACTAAATTATTAGTTACTATTTGCTTTAAGTTGCTATACAATAACAAATAATTTGAAATGGGCGGATGTAATTTGCGCGGAAAGTAATCCCTACCAATGGGTATCTTTATTTTGCATGTTAATCATACCCGTAATTTGCGCGAAGTAACTTATCAAGTAACTTATTGCACTACCCTATTAATGCGATTAGTTAATGAATTACTTTTAATCAGAAAAATTCCTTATTTCAAATCAGCACTATTATTGGATGTTTTGAAAAGTGAAAATGTTTACATTTGTTTATGCACCCAAAACGTCTCTCATTGTAAATTATTCTACACAATAAGTCACTTCAGTAATCATGGCTTCTGTCGAAATAATCAAAAGCAACAGAAATTCTGATTTACTTATTATTCAGTCATACAAATATAGGAGATGTGGGGTGTTAAAAAACGGGGAAGTGTATTGGCGTTGTACCATGAAGCAGTTACCTAATTATGTATTAGTATGTAATTGTTTTAATTATAAGACCTATGTGTTTTATTAATATCATAAGACGTCTCTTAATAGTGGAATTATGCCCTTATAATATACTGGTTGTGGATAAAAATTGTTTTTGTTTCCCATTATAAAAATAAAATGCTACCAAGTGCTCGTTAAAGCAGCTCATTAGTAAGATAAGATACTTCGCGCAAATTACAGGTTGGATTTGCGGGCCATTCTATGCAGCCCGCGCATTTTACATGTCCAATTTTGGAATCCAGGTATAATTACGCGCAAATTACACCGGCCGTTTGAAATTCCATCTCATAAAAGTGGTATGGTGATATTTGAATAGAATAAAACTCAAAGTCCTCCACTTTGTTAAATTTAATAATGTAGAATGAAACAGCTACATATAATTATATGTTTCGGTTATATAAAAAGATAACCATCCTCAGGCTAGATTAGAAATATACTAATTAATGAGTTAACTAAGATAAATTCTGACAAGGAACTTACCAAAATAAATAAATAAAGATCACAATAATGAATTCAAACCAATATCGAGCTCCATAGGAGGTAAAAATAATTAAACAACAAATATAAAGGTGGAATATACATCTAGAAATATTGAAGGTTAGGTACATGTGGTAATTATCAAAATTATAAAACAAACCTCTAAAGAGGAAAATATCCACAAGGATAACATCTAATTTTAAATTTAAACTTTAGAAAGCCAATAAACATGGCAAAAGGAATCAAAAATATATAAAATTAACTGGAAGTAAATCACATATTCACCCTTTACTTCCAGTTAATTTTATATATTTTTGATTCCTTTTGCCATGTTTATTGGCTTTCTAAAGTTTAAATTTAAAATTAGATGTTATCCTTGTGGATATTTTCCTCTTTAGAGGTTTGTTTTATAATTTTGATAATTACCACATGTACCTAACCTTCAATATTTCTAGATGTATATTCCACCTTTATATTTGTTGTTTAATTATTTTTACCTCCTATGGAGCTCGATATTGGTTTGAATTCATTATTGTGATCTTTATTTATTTATTTTGGTAAGTTCCTTGTCAGAATTTATCTTAGTTAACTCATTAATTAGTATATTTCTAATCTAGCCTGAGGATGGTTATCTTTTTATATAACCGAAACATATAATTATATGTAGCTGTTTCATTCTACATTATTAAATTTAACAAAGTGGAGGACTTTGAGTTTTATTCTATTCAAATACAATAACAAATAACAGGAAACAATAACTAAAAACAACGGAACACGCACGGTTGCTTTTTGCACTACTAATTATTTTTGTGCCAAATGCATAAATGACAGTTCTGCGTCAGGGGGTTACCAGAAACAAGGGAAAAATTGAGGTTGCGTTGGATTCTAATTATGTAGAGCATACCAACCTACATCTAGTTACGTTAAATAGTAGCTAGTAATGTAGTGCTGTTCTTGCCGTCATATTGGTGCCCCGATAGAAAAAGAAAGCACTAGGGTAGAACTTTCCTCTCACTCGTTCCAAGGTCGTATTTGCGTAGAACAGCCCTATTGAATGCTTACATACTACCTATAACTGGACTGTAGAGATCTAATAACAGATACCAGTACTATTAAGAGGGCGCTGACTAGTGGACGGAATACACAGTTGAAATCAAGCCTTTGCGCGTTTTTATTAATCTAAAAAACTAATCATCATATGCCCAATTATATTTTTTTATTTTGAAGAATAAGGATGGCTGAAGGCAATAACCAATTTCCATGGCTTAATTGTGTTGTTTAACAGGTTAAATAAATTATTGAAATTAATAAAAATTAAAAATTTTAAGTGACTAAATAATTTGAAAATAGCTTATTGCCGTCCCCACATCATTTAATAATTACTAGCAAAATTTCACATCAATCGGTTGCAATTGAAACGTGATTAATAAAAAAACGTAAATTTTTAACAACCATTAGTTGAAATTCGCACCATATCAGGGTGACATATTGTCTTAAAGTTCAGACCATTTCGTATAGATGGCACCACGTAAAAATTCCACCAAGGCCAACTGTATCTGCATAGATACAGTTGGCCTTGATTCCACAACTGATTGTCAGAATTTAATTTACCGCAAAACGTCAATTTCACAATCAGTAAGGTGATTTATTGACATTCTCAAGCGTTACTTTGTTAAAATTCATGATTAACTAATAAATATTAAATAAAATATCGATTTGATGCTGATAAGTAATTTATAATTTATAGGTAATAATCAATTTAACGGCTTAGTTTATGTCAAATATCATTGAATAATGTAGAAAATAATAACTTCGTATAGGTGAGTACCTACTGAACAAAATTAACGTCAGTTTGTACTTATGGCATTAATTAAAGAAGTGCTTACAATTCAAAATAAAACCTTTAAATAGGGAGACAACAAGGCAAAAAAGGAAAAGAAGATGCCATAAAAAAGGAGAAATAATGTAAAAAATGCAAAAGCGAAAATAGTAAAATAGGTACCTACCCTCTGGCAATACACAATATGAAATTTTGTCCCAAAACTGTACGACATTTCGTAAAACCACAGTGTAAAACTAAGGAGAATTATTTATGTTACTACCACTTAATAAATGATTCTGAATAATATTCTCTAATTTGTCTTAAATATTTAAAACTGACATTTTTTGTTAGGAACATACAATGCAAATTTTAAAACTTGTAAGAAATCCCGGTAACATGCAAGAGTAAAACCTATTTAAAAATTGTTATGAATAATAATGCAAAGTATCTAGAACTTATTTAAGAAATTTAGGTACAACTGGATTTTTTGTTTCGAATATTGCTATTTCAAACCAAATTTTTTATAATTTTTTTAATAAATCAACAGTTTTAAATTAAAAAAATAAAGTGTTTAGATATAGGTAGTAGTTTACTGTTGGAGAATAGTATTTTTAACTTCTAAGTTCTTTACAAGACATCTCGCTAGGTACTGCAAACAAGGATAAAATGTTTCATTATACTTCCTTTTATACCATCTACTATATGATATCTATATATTGTGTTGGAGGCAGACGGCGAATTCGGTCCGCGGCCGTAATATTTGAACATATCGCATATGTAGGTGTTAACTAATTAGTGCGAAAAAATTCAGAAGGTGATTCTACATCGAAAATTAGCATAATAAGCAACTTTTATCAATTTCTCTTTCAGAACTTTTTTGTGAACCAAGGTATGGGTTTTGTAAACATGTGAATTACATAGCTTGATAAGTCTGGAAACTTTTTTGTATCTTTCGTTTTTTCCCTAAAGTTGATAGTTTTCAAGTAAAACAATAAACCAACAAACCCATACCTTGATGGTTCACAAAAAAGTTCTGAAAGAGAAGTTGATAAGAGTTGTAAGTTTCACATAACATAGTAAAGGCTTGTGCTAATTTTCAATGAAGAATCCTAAATTTTTTCGCACTTATTAGTTAACACCCTGTAGATATATTTAGACATATAGTGATATGAGAAGAACTGATAGTTGATATTATTGCTAACACAGAAACTAGCGTTTGTGATCCATTAATAAACATCATCAACTCGTCATTAGAAACAGGTATAGTACCAAGTAAAATAAAAATATCAACTATAGTCCCTATTAGAAAAATAACTGGATCAAATAATTCAAAAGATTTTAGACCTATTAATGTACTATCAGCAATTACTAAAATAGTGGAAAAAGTAGTTTACATTCAGTTGCTAGAGTATATTACAGAGAACAATATACTATCACAAAATCAGTCAGGATTTAGACAAAATCATAACTGTGAGGCTGCCTTTCAGTATTTAATAAATGAATGGAAGGAAAGCATGGATGAAAATAAATGCACAACAGTGGTATTTCTAGACTTCAAACGCGCCTTTGAAACCATAAATAGAGAGTTACTGATCAAAAAATTAAAAGAAATAGGTTTAAACAGCATAGTAATTAAATGGTTTAATAACTACCTCACAGGCAGATACCAAAATGTAAAGTGTGGTTCAAATATTTCAAGTAACGAAAATACAGTATATGGAGTCCCACAAGGCAGTATATTGGGGCCATTATTATTTATAATATACATAAATAATATAGGAGAAGCTATTAGACACTGTAAATATCAATTATTTGCAGATGATACGATTATATATCTTGAAAGTAATGATTATAAGGAAATAAAATTAAAGGTGGAAGAAGATTTGGATAATCTGGTCCGATACCTTAATAAAAATAAACTTAAACTTAATACTGAAAAATGTAAAACTATGATAATTGGCTCAAAAATTAGTATTAGCAAAGTTAAAAAGGATGTCTTAGATTTTTGTATTAATATTAGAGCATGTAAATTAGAACTAGTGGAGAAAATTAAATATTTAGGTTTTATTGTAGATAGTATATTGAAATTTGACGAACATACGGATTACACTTGTAAGAAGATATCAAAAAAACTTGGATTTCTAAGCAGATGTACACAATATTTACCTAAAAGAACGATACTTAGAATCTACAATACTATAATACTACCACATTTTCACTATGGTGCCACAATATTGTATCTAACAAACAAAAACTGCATTAATAGGTTGCAACTGTTACAAAACTGGGCAATGAGATTAATATTAAAAATAAATAGATACACGAGAATTCAAGATATGCTAAAGGAATTAGAATGGATAAAAATTGAAGATTTCTTAGAGATGAAAGCAATGATATTTGTGCATAAAATTAAGTCAGGGCTTATGCCAGAATATATGAGTAGGAAAGTAAAGATATTTAATCACAATTATGTTACCAGGAATAAAAATAATTTCATACTAGATCATAGAAAGACAGCTCAATACCAAAACTCTATATTTTTTAAAGCGCTTATAACATATAACAAGTTAAATGTAGAATTAAAAAATTGCAATATTATAAAATTTAATTGCAGGGAATTAAAAAAATATATATCGATTACAATAATAATTGAGAGAAGAATTTGATAAAAGGTTTTTTTTTTTGTTACTATAAGATAAATTGTTTTAAGAAAAGTATGTATATGTATAGCTTTAAGAGCTAAATAAAGATTATTATTATTATTATTAAAAGAAGTGGTTACGCAGAATTGGAAACACCTATCTTGCATGACCGTAGCTGCAATTAAGAAATTTGCATCAGAGTGCCTTGATAATATCTGTCAAGGTCAACTGACATTGATTATCAAGGCACTCTGATTTCCATAAGGGATCTGCCGTTGCAGATGTTTGGATTTATTTTTGCACGACCTTCTGGATTTTCGAGTCTGACGCTCTTTCAGACTCGAAATCCAGAAGGTCGTGTATTTTTGTATTCCAAAATCGCAATTTTTAATTTTTGTTCAAATTCCAAGGCCAACTGTCATGACTGTCAACGACTAAACAGCACCAAGTAAAATCAAAAATTCTTCTGTGAAAGTGCCAACAATATGTACAATAAGTATCTTTTAATGATTAGGTACCAAAGTTTTTTCTCTTTTGCCTCAGAACCGATGTGCTAGGTGCTATAAACTTTAAATATAAGCAATAACATAATGTACATGATGAAAAAATTACGGTAAGTACTAGCTAATTATAATAACTTTTCTGCTGTAGGGCTTAAAATTTAATGGAGCACGTTTAATGTCTTCTGTTATTTCTAAGCAAATCTTATTAAGCGTGGGTTGCACCTTGGGTTGCATCCAGTCACATATTGGAACTTTATGAATTTCACAATTAAATATTGGATTTCGTTGTAGGTTTTGACATATAATAATCAGCTGATGTGACGTTCTCGGTTTCTAAACAAGGTATTGTTCGAAGCGCAATATCCTATATCTGTTTAATAATTCCTACAAATTCTAGATTAGGATATGTTAAATCCCCACGGTTATAAGTCTCAAGAGAGGACTTTGAAGAGCAGTAGAAAGTAAGGGTGCAATACACCTATCACACTGAAATTTGTCGTTTAGTTTGTTTATGGTATACCCTGCTATGACTTGGTATTGTAATACTAACTGCCTTGCAATTGTGAATATTCATGTTGAGATCCACTGACAATATTAAACTGTGTGCATTTTCAGCCTAAGAAGGGTGAGGAAGTTTTACTGAACCAAACGGTACAACAACGAACAGATGTGTCAAACCACCGAGATGTTTTTTTTACATAATTATTAACAAGATCCATAAGAAATATTGCCTTCTCATCGCAGTTGTTTGCATTCTTGGCATTTTATTCGTAATTTTTGTAGCTGCAAAAAGTTCGCTTACCTCAGGTTCAAAATCTTTAATTTTTGATAATTATTCTAAATTTTTCTGGTTTGCCCGCTGCAATTGTAGAGCTAAATTTTGATTGTGATCCTGAAGGTTTTTGAAATTAGTAGAAAAGGAAGAATCAACTACTTAGAAATTGGAAGAAAGTTTTACTTGGATTTCCACAAGCGAAACACATTTTTACCGTTTTGACCAAACTAGTGAAACTGAAAACTGTCAAATGAATGTAGAATTAGAATGTATAGTATATAATAATTTAATTCAAACTTTAAATTTGAGATATTCATGGTAGGTATTTATGGGAATTTCAACATTTAAATTTCAAAACGTGGTACCCATTTTACCCGTATAGAGGGTGCCATATAAGGGACGAATCTGTAAAGTGCATGTTTGACGTTTCAATCGAATTGGGACGGCCATATGAAAGCGTAAGCTGTCATTAATGAAGTTGGCCGTGGCAAATTCATACAACTACTGCCCTCTTTACTTTTTGTCGAAACCACGACCTTCTTGATTTTCGTCAGACTCGAAAATCAAGAAGGTCGTGGTCGAAACCTTTAATTGGAAGTTTTCCCTGCTAAGCCAATGTGCATCCCCCACCACTGTGTCAGCACGGCCTTAAGTATTTATTAAGTTACAAAATTAAGCCAAGACCATCTGGAGATGTTTTTTAGTACAGTCAGAAGTCGAGGAGGGTATAATAATAATGCATCTGCAATTCAGTTTTCTGAGCCTACAAAAAGTTGTTGGTGCGGCATCAAAAAATGGCAACTGTCAGATTTTGGATGGCACATCCATACTACATGCTTAGATCTACATGTAGGTTTGGGTTCAAAAAAATGTTTAGACGATATTATTAATGAAAGTCCTGACGAAATCAGCGATGAAATAACATTGATGTTAAATAATAATTTTTTGCCAAAATTAACAACCTATGATACAAGTACAATTACTTATATTGCAGGTTTTATTATAAAAAAATAAAAACAAAAATTGATTGTAGCATTTATGTAATCAGCAATTGTAGGTATTGTAATGATGATAACCTTAGGCAAACGAATTATACTTTTGTATTAAAGCTGAAAAATAGAGAAAGACTGATTATCTCTAATGTTGATGTTATTAATGTCTGTAAAGTTTCCAAGCAATTTTTGAAAACTCATGCAAATATGTTATATGCAAAAGAAAAGATATTAAGATATTTTTATCAATTTGTATATTGTCTGAAACGGGTGATTTCTTTTGTAGTGAATTAATGATGACATTTATTTAGCCTAAATATTTTGGATAATCATCGAATACAATTAATTAGTAAAACTAATTATAATTTGTTATTTGACTACATTATGAAGTGTAAAATTAATAAAGAAAATAGGTTAAGACAAAAATGTACAAAACTTATTTTGTTTCACAATGAATAAAAAAAAATAAAAATAATAGTTTTAATGTTTTTCATTTAAGTGAAAAGAATGTAACCATAAAAGACTTAAAATATGAATTATTTTAAACATATTAACTTCCAAAGGACATTTTCAGGTTTATCTGTAAACTGACGAGGTAAGCAAAATTATACATTTAGTATTAACAAGCATGTTATTTTTAAATTTAGGTCCTCATAGTTCCATCCAGGTCACTATAATAATATATCTATGCTTAAAACTTGTGTGAACAACTTTTGAGGACTTCTGAGTCGCATTACAACCTAAGATTACAACATATACATACTAACTTAGGTTAGGTTAGGTAGTATGTATATGTGTTACGGCTAAAGTGTAAACTTGGATAGTTTATAAACTAACTGGCTAGTATAGAAACTATCCAAATGCTTGGTTATTTTAGTGGAAAACAAAATTTCCAGTAAATTAGCTGCAAATTTGGCTAGTTTGCAAACTATCCAGTTTATAAACTAGCTATTTTACACTGGATAAAATACACTTTTCTTCTGATTCAAAATAGCCAATTTTTTGGTTAGTCTGCAAACTAACCAAACTGTCACAACATTTATGATTGAAAGACAGTGTGTAATATCAACTTTTGGGAATTGTTATTCTTAAAGTCAACTTATTATTAAATTAGATTTAGAATCTATCACAGCCAACCCCCAATGAGTTTCTTCAAAGAACGGTATTTCTGTTGTGCTGTTAATTACTTATTGATATAGTATTACTAGGTAGTCATTCATTCATTTTTTTCAAATGTTCAAATTTTTGTGTTTTATATTTTTTCTACTAGCGTGCGGAAAAACGCATTTTCCGCACGCTAGTAGAAAAACTATTGTTCCTAACACGTGCAGAAACCTATTTTTCCGCACTTAAATGCTTGACACCACTCCGCTACGCGTCGTGCTGTCAACGGCATTTGCGTGCGGAAAAATCGATTTTCTGCACTTGTTAGGAAAATAGCTATTTTGTGCACAATAAATAATGTGAGACTACGTGTGAATTAAAGTATATCAAAGTATGTATTAGTTTAAAACAATAATCGTTGGATCATATACTAGCCGCAATGAAAATTAACTGAGCATAGTTTGGTTAGTTTGCAGACTAGCCAAGAAACTGGGAAGAAAAGTGTTTATTTTAGCGTTTGGTTAGTTTCTATACCTAAGATCGAAAGAGTCGCCGCCTGGTGGCAGATTTCGGAAATGGAGTTGCGGTGATCAGAATTTCTCTGTGTATAACTGGTATAACCTGGTATAACCGCGATAACCGCATGTGTTAAAATTAAGAATTTAATGTGCAATTATGCCGAAAATGAACAGAAATTCTCGAAAAATATGTAGTGTTCTTCAATGCAGCACATACAAGACGCATAATGTGAGCCTACATAAATTTCCAGAGGGTAAAACGGTGCGTAAAACATGGAAAAATATACTTCGGATAGGTAAACCAATATCCAAGTACATGTTGGTTTGTTCTCTTCATTTTGTTAATGAAGATTTTCATCCAGGTATGTACTATTTAAGTTTATTTTGAGCTTAGGAGTAGCAAAATGCTTACTTTCATTTTATTTACTTTTAGAAACTTCAGGTAGCCTATTCCTTCCATTTATTTAAATTTATTTTGAACTTAGGAGTAGCATGAAGGTTTACATTTATTTTAATTATTTTTAAAAACGAAAAAAACACTTAAGAAGAATGTTATGCCTTCACGGAATATTCCAGTTAGAAGGTATGAAAGTACAAAAATAGAGCGGGCTGAAAGGGCGACCAGAGTCAAAAAACGTATGTACCTATTTACAATTTTATTGTATTATTTTTATTTGTATTTATTTTAATAATTATACTTAAATATTATTACCTATATAAGTCTTATATCTTGTACGACTTCATTTTACAGTGTTGCTTCCTCATCCTATTCTAAAGATGAACAGACACAGGAAGATTTGCTAGACCGTGGGACTGAAGTGGAGAATGCTCCCATGGATAATATTATAGAGAATATTACAACTTTCGCAGAAAAGTCGATTCAAGTAAACACTTTTGAAGAAACCGAAAATATAAACATTTTCGACATAATCAAATCAGATTCTCAAATAGTGGCATGTACTGGAATCGATTGCAAACTTTTTACTAGAATTGAACAGTGTGTCATAAATGTTATTCATCCCAAAATAGACACTAACGTTAACACTAAACTGCTGTTGACATTCATAAAATTAAAATTAAATTTAAATTTTCGAGTTTTATCAGTATTTTTTAATAAAGCTGAACCAACAGTAAAGGGCTATTTCCATGAAATGATTCCAGTTTTAAAAGAAGCCATAAAAACTGCTATTTATTGGCCAAGTAGAGAAGAAAATTTGAACTTCGCAAAATATAGGAAAACACGTGTTATTCTGGACTGCACTGAAGTGTCAATTCAGCGAGCTAAATGCTTGAAATGCAGGACTCGAAGTTATTCTTATTATAAAAGCACACATACGGTGAAGTATCTTATAGGTGTAACACCAGCAGGGACCAGCAGTTACATTAGTCCAGAATATGGAGGTCGTACATCAGATAAGGCCATTTTCAATAATGAAAATTTCATTAACATGTTAGAACGTTATTTTGATGAGGTGATGGTAGACAAGGACTTTGCTATTGAGGAAGAATGCATTGCAGAAGGGATTCGCCTCATCAGACCCCCATTTCTTAAGAAGCAATCACAATTTTCAAAACATGATGCAGATGCAACTGCTGACATTGCAAGGGCAAGAGTGCATGTGGAACGTGCAATACAGAGGATGAAGATTTTTAAAAATTTTTGTGAAAAAGTTTCTTGGCATTTGTTACTTTACATTGACGATATTGCTGTAATTATTAGTGCTGTTGTTAACTTATCTAAGCCTATCTTAGATGACGACAAGTTTTAAAGAAATATATAATCATACAGGAGTAGGTGCATTTTATTTCTGTTTCCCTAACTCTTCAATTGTGGGTAATGGGTATATGAGAAATATCGCACACACTGAGCTCTACTAACTTATTCGCCATTTTTATTAAATTTAACTAGGCTTAACCGGCTTAAAAATATTTTACGTACATTCGCACTGTAGAAGCGTACTGGCTTGGGTACTGGTTAACTTGTTGTTCACCGTAACGCCGCCATATTTGACAATGATGCGCGCCATCTATATTTGACTTTATTTGCCAATACATTAGATTAGAGCGTTTAGCAGCCGCTCAGAACTGGCAACCCTGGCACGCAGGACCAAAAGCTAACATTTAAATAACCAAAGAAAATAACATAGCACTATGCTTCCTGTTGTACTTGTACTGCAAAGTGAACTAGACATCTACAATAGCACATAAAGTCCGTTTTTTTTAAGATTCACCAGCTGTTGCTTTAAGTTGGTATAAAAAAAAATTAAAAACTGTAGTAACTAGTATACAATAAATAGTAGTCTAAGGCCCGGTCTTTCCATCTCCTACTAAAGCTTCTATTAGCTAATAAACGATTAGTTGTCATGGATACCATTGTTACAAGAATTGTTTCCATGACAACTAATCGTTTATTAGCTAATAGAAGCTTTAGTAGGAGATGGAAAGACTGGGCCTTAAAATAGTAGTATACTCGTTTAATAGGAGGCATTAAGAGGGCGACTTGAGGAGTGGGGATAGTTCAGTTTTCAAATGTAGGATTATATTTATTTGCTAGAGGGCGATACTGGTATTGATTTGAATTATTTTGAAAATTGAAATTATCATTTATTTTGATGAAATCTGAAAACTAAACGACGCGACTGCAGGGCACACCCAGGCACACTTGTTTTTACCAAATCTGTCACGTTGACAATTCAAACTTCATATCATTAATACTACGCAAATATTATATGTAACTATGTAGTACCTAATATAATTACAATTACATTATTTTGGTTTTCATCATATGCACAAAAGAAGGAATTATTTTGAGTTATGTTTTGCTTTTAAAGTACTAAATGGCTTTATATCATGCCCTGAAATCTTATCTGCTTTTAGATTGCACGTTCCTTCTTTTAATGCAAGACTTTGCCACTTGGGCTAATAAGTATGTAGAATCCGGGGCCGCTGTCAAAACGCTGTATTCCCCTTAAATTACTAATGACCAATGATATTATTTATTCTCTGTTCTGTTGTTATGGAAATATTAACTTATATTATTGTAATTTGTCAAATTTATTAAAATAAATCTCTGAAATTATTACACAAAATTAAATCAGGTAAATATTTCCATAAATTTGGATTATTGGAAGGGAGGGCTCAGGCATGTAAATGTAACCGTCTAAGAAATGGCAAGAAGTGATGATTGTAACTGATTTATTTGAACATGGTATTAAAATCTCTGTACATGTGGCCAAGGTAAGTGCCTCTTTGCAGGTAATATATAATAAGAATTTGCACGAAATTGTAATTAAAGCTGCAGTCTGTGAACATGGTACCAAATTATATGTAAAAGATACCAAGGTTGGTTGCTCTTGGCAGGAAATACCTATATATAAGAACTTGAACGAAATGATGATGGTTAATGCAGTCTGTGTACATGGTATGAAAATCTGTGCACATGGCGCCCCAGTCTGTGTTCAGGTTAGTTGCTCTACGCAGGTTATACGTATATATAAATAAGAAATTGCACGAAAAGGAGATGGTCAATGAAGTCTGTGTACATGGTACGAAAATCTGTGCACATGGCGGCGCCTTAGTCTGTGTTCAGGTTAGTTGCACTTTGCTGGTAATATATATAGAAAGATGGCTAAAAAAAAAAGATGTTAACACAAAGGGATGCTCATTCCTCATAAAAGAAAACAAGAAATGGTTAGGGGGTAAGCTAAGGGATGTTCATTCCTCATAAAAGAAAACAAAAATGGATAGCAGGTAAGCTGAGGGATTTTCATTCCTCATAAAAGAAAACAAAAATTGGTTAGCAGGTAAGCTGAGGGATGTTCATTCCTCATAAAAGAAAACAAGAAATGGTTAGTTGGTAAGCTGAGGGATGTTCATTCCTCATAAAAGAAAACAAGAAATGGTGAGTTGGTAAGCTGAGGGATGTTCATTCCTCAGAAAAGAAAACAAGAAATGGTTAGGGGGTAAGCTGAGGGATGTTCATTACTCATAAAAGAAAACAAAAATGGATTGCAGGTAAGCTGAGGGATTTTCATTCCTCATAAAAGAAAACAAAAAATGGTTAGCAGGTAAGCTGAGGGATATTCATGTTGCATCTTTGTTGTCTGTGTACATGGTACGAAAATCTGTGCACATGGAGCCGAGTTTATTGGTTCCGAGCAGATAGTTACCTACTAGGTACTACTTACTGGAAAATGTGTTACTTTGCTTGCATTTTCTGTTGTGAGTTTGTGTATCTTCAAAGTGTTTTCTAATACTACTATAAAATTTAGGTGTTGGTTGATTAGTTAATTTTTTTATGTAACATTTGCTTTTTAATGTTACATCTTTGTTTTAATTATTTTTGTATTTGAAAATTTTGAATTTTGTTATTTTTGCGAAAGCAATGTAGTGGTTAGCTATGATTTTATAAAATCTTGTTTTTGGAAACATGGCAACCAGTAAATAATATACATTTTTTCTCGTAAAGTTTTAACATGCGAATTTAGTGCCCCTGTTTTTAACTTTATTTTCCCATATTAATCTGATTATTTTCATAAACAAGAATTTATATTTACCTATTACTGAATTAAAGTATCAAGATCGACAGGTTAGTTATTTAATTATATTAATTTACTTGGATTTTGTTTACCTCATATAAATTTATAGTTTTTAGAATTTATTTTGTGTTGCTAATAATCTGGTTTCAGGAACTACAGTTAAGCTGGATTCATAGTAGCCGTACCGTATTGAACGCACCGTACCGTAACATTTGAACACGTAGATTCTTATGTTGTAGTTCATAGTTGTTCGTACCGTAACGTAGTATCCGTAGCGTACCGTTGCAATTGACCAATTTTCATTTCTTCGTCTTACGGTACGGCAATCGTACAACCTCGTGTAAAATCGAGGGTTTTAACGCGTGTGGCGTCCTGGTGTGGCATTTGGTGGTATTACGTGTGTTGTAAACTAAGCTAAATGCAGTTGGGAATCTAACCATTTGATGTGCATTTGAGCTAGCTAACCTTAAAAGATGGTGGACGAAAGAGCCCTAATTGATATTATTCAATATTATGCATTTATCTATGATAAAAGTAGAGTAGATTACAAGGACAATTCCAAGAAGGAAAATGTTAGGAGGTTAGGTTATAAAACGTCAGCCGATATCTGAACTTGACAGATCTGCTGTACGCATGCGTAAAGTATTACGTCAACTTAACTATTAATGTTGAAATGGTCTATACGGTTACTGATACGGTACGGTACGGTGCGTCCAATACGGTACGGCTACTCTGAATCCAGCTTTATTTTAATTTATTGTCCATTTATATATTGTGTAAATAATAATTATGTACTTATAATTAACTGAATGCTACATTTTTAATAAAATATGTGTTACATATTGTTTAAGGTGAGCGACTGGAAAATCACCAAGTGGAACAACGGTGAAATTGAAAAATTGTTTCTTCTAGCGTAACTAGCGCAGGTACTGATAGTATGCACAATTTTATTATCAAGTTTTATTTAAATTTTTGCAGAATACCAATGCCAACGCAAGTAACGCTAAAATTAGACATTTGTCAATTTTATTTGTTTTCAATAGGGTACCTTGATTGAGTGATTATTATCATTCTATCATGGCACTCTAAATTTCACCATCCACGTGATTTACCTACGCAGAAACTCACCTGTGTTTATTTATTTTGGTTACCATGGTACCTATTTATTAAGGTTACCATGGAAACGGGAGGGGAAAGGTGGTGGGGATAGCGGCCCCGGATTCTACATTTATGTCAAATAGTTTACACAACATTGATCTAATTGCGGTGCCCTTTAGTACTTTTACTAGAAACATTAGAGTACTTCTAGATTTATAAATAATTATTTTTCTTTTTTTGTTTGTCTATCATACTTGTAAATGGTATTACCGTTGAAATAAAATTATTATTATTATTATTATTATTATTATTACATTGTCCAGCGGAACTTTATTTACTTTTTATTATTATTGTCTAAAAGACGTAAAAAATAATTTATAAATTACCGTCAAAGTTGTTCTTTAATTTAGCGAACTACAACTAACGAAAACAGTGTTGTCTGTATAGAGCTGTGGTAATCCATTCCAGGCTCTGTTAAACTTTTTTTTTTAAATTTGATTTCTATTTAAATAAAAATATTGATTGTAATACTTTTTATTTTTTTGCTTTTAGTATTTTTGGTTGACAAAATTAAAGAACACCGTTGACTGTAATTAATAAATTACCGATTTTAACTTTTTTTGAACAATAATAAAGGTTAATACTTCTTGCAGTTGCCTAAATTCTAACAAAATAATACAGTTTGAAATTATAAACGGGTTTGTAAGAAAATACATGTTTGTATAGGGAAACTATGTTCAGGAATAAGTGTCCATACGTACAAATCTTTTCATTCAAATTCAAATTTAGCGCGTATTTAATGTCAACAGTGCCATCTATCCAAATTACGCTGAACTTCTTACTCACAATTGGCGGCCATTTTTTTATGCCCTTGTCAAACCAAAACTTAAGACTACCGATAAACATTATTATCCAACGTTAATGACCCGGACTTGAAGTTTACATTCTGTGTGACCATACTTAGGTACCTATTAACAGAATTTGACGTAATTTAAAATCATAAAAATTTCTTTTTCGCTAATTTTCAAATTGAATTTAAATTTAGAATCAAAACTGTATTTTACATGAAATTTAGTTGCTGCCTAAGTTGCAATAATGCTTTGTAAAATATCTTAATTAAAATTCAAATTTTTCGTTTTTGTTCGAGTTCGGTAGTCTTAAAATTAACAAAGATTTTGTAGCTGCTGCCCTCTATCGACAAAAAGGGCAGCGGCCTCCCTCTTAAAGGATTCGCTCCATTAAATGTTGATGACTTTTGACAATTTGACACATGAAGGAAAAGTATTATTTTAGGAAGTAAACTTTTACCAAAAAAGACTTGTAAGTATTTAAGTTGTTTTTTATCGTCGTCTGCGTTGATATGTGTTCCTGCTGTCACACATAAAGTCTGCCCATAGCTTGAAAATCGTACTTTGAGATAAAACAGATGTCGCGACGACGCGAGTTATAGGAAACTGCATTTTTGGGTCTTATTTAGGATTGAGAAAATATTGCATGGATAGGCAACCAATCTTACAATAGTAAATATTATAGCCGCAAATGGTGCACCAATAATTGCTATTTTTGACCGTCGTCTGCGTTGATATGTGTTCCTGCTGTCATATCAACGCAGGCGACGTTTTTTATAAAAGATTTTAAAAACAAAATTGTATTTACTAATTAATTGTATGGGTTGAGGGCCCAATTGGTTTTCTTGCTTAAGAGCGTTAAGGCCTGAGGGTCTTGCTACGCCACTACTAATACGTAATACATCTAACACCGCTACTGCGTTATTGCCATAGATAATATTAAGGTTATATTATCTATGACTAGGCTATTGCGTTATAGTAAAATAGTAAAAGAATGTTAACGTTCAGGAGTGAGGAGTATATGAAACAACTGCTATTAATTTTATAAATTTTGAAGAATAATATGAATAATAACCTGTATATATATTGGCTTGTATGAATATTTGCAGCGCCAGTTCACGTTCATTGACGTTCTAGAAAATTTCACAACTATTTCACAACAAATATGTTGTGATGTCTGTCAGTGGAGCATAATGTGATGTGTCGCCTTAATTTAATTAAGGTAAATATAATATTAACATTGTCGTGAATGTTGTTAGTTTGAATTTTACATAAATATTAATGCCATACTGGTGTGTTGCTATTGTTGTGGTCAGTTGACTTTGCCTAGGTGGCACTTGAAAGTGTCATCACCTTATTTTGACCATCACGTAGGTACGTGACTTCCTCGTATCATTTGAAAATGTGTTGCATTTTGTGATACCTAACACACGTCGTAGTTATAAAATGCAAAAAACGAGAACTGCCTTTTGTCCAAATAAACTGAAATTTATTTGAGCACAAATTGCATGTAGCAGATTGTAACACATATTTTGTCCCTTTGCTACTGTTTTTTAAATGTCCTAGGCTTTGTTGTACTCTTCAAACGCTGTGTTTAGAATGACATTATTCCTTCCATGAGAGGATTTCTTGCTTATTCTATTTATGTTTACCTATAATCGTAACATACATAATTTCACTAAATGCAGAATGAAATATGCCACAACAAACTTTTGTAAGCTAATTTTTCAATGCCTAAAATCCTTTGTTGTCTTTGAAATGAATAAGTTCATCCGTTAAGTTAATGTATTATTTATAATAAATTTATGAATAGCCTGCTTTCTTATTCACTTTGTGTTTCACTTGCTTTATATCCAGTAACAGAATGTTTGCAAAATTTGGAAGTAGTTTTGTAGTTTCTTTAGTGCAATTTAATTATTTTGAATTATCACCTAGTACTTAGGTACCTACATCCTGTTGTGAAATAAATTTAGGAAATAAAACAATTTTAAAAATAATATCTGAGCAGGTCCAAACCAATATTTCAGCAAAAGCTTTAATAAACTTAACATACAAGAGTTGTGCAACATTGCTTTATGTACCTACTACTTGACCAACTTATCAGAGAACAAATTGAAGATCTAATAAAATAGGTACCTATAAATTAATTAGTGATTTTGAATTATATTCTGTTGCCATGGGTTTCTTGAAAATGTCCAAAAATTCAGTACTAATTAATATCGGTAGTTACTTCAAGTACAATTATTAATATTGTTTTATGGTTTTAATAAAAATAATTACATCTTCTAAAACATTAACCCACATAACTGTTGCCATTAGTTATTAATAAATAATGTATAGGTACATATTATTTTCTGTTTTAGAATGCCAATTCAGGCTCCACAGTGGACGGAGTTCCTGTCTTGTCCAGTATGCTGCAATGAATTTGATGTTTTACTACGCAGTCCCATTAGTTTAGGCTGTGGTCACACAATATGTAAAGCCTGTCTCTCAAATTTACACAGAAAGCAATGCCCTTTTGACCAAACTACAATAAGTATAGAAATAGACAGTCTTCCAGTTAATTCAGCTCTTCTACAATTGGTTGGATCTTCCAACAAAAATGAAAATGATGACTGTGTTGATCTCAGGGTGGTGTCTAAAGAAAATCTTTCCCATTATATGTCTGCTAAGAAGTGCGTGGAAGAGTTAGCTGTATACCTAAAACCCTTTTCAAATGGCAATGCAAGTGCTAGTATTTTATCAAGACCCATGCAAAGAAAATTAGTTACTCTAATAAACTGCCAACTTGTGGAGGATGAGGGTCGAACAAGAGCCATGCGAGCTGCCCGCTCTCTTGGAGAACGTACCGTTACTGAACTTATACTACAACATCAAAATCCCCAACAACTTTCAGCAAATCTGTGGGCCGCTGTGCGTGCCCGAGGCTGTCAATTTTTAGGACCTGGTACGTAAATGCATTTATTATTATCTAATTTAATGTTTCTTCTTTATTTAGCTATGCAGGAGGAAGTATTAAAACTAGTTTTACTGGCTTTAGAAGACGGATCAGCACTTTCTAGAAAAGTATTGGTTATGTTCGTGGTTCAAAGATTGGAACCTCACTTTCCGCAAGCCTCTAAAACAAGTATTGGCCATGTTGTTCAGTTGTTGTATAGAGCATCTTGTTTTAAAGTGAGTATAAATTATATTTAATTGAACTGAAAAAGAATAATGGTTAAGACAACATTATGCAATTACAATAAACATAATCTGAAAAATTGATTGCTCTGGGAGCTATGTACAAAAATGATACGAGTTTTTATTTAGCAGTGTTTTTGGTGGTAGTAGTAGGTATACAGTTTTTTTTGTTATTGAATATTTTGGATTTTTAAATTTACTGTTCAAAGTTCCAAAACAATTTGGATGTAATTGATGATTCGTAGATAAGACACTTTTGAAATTAAGAATATAAAAAAAATTTAGTTACAAAAAATATCCCAGTGAATTTTTAAATTCATAGGTCAATTTTCCTATCTTCTAGAGAAAAGCAAGGGCTGTAATTTGATGTATAATTTAAGTCAGCTGTATTGAAAAATTAATTTTTCCAAAACGGCTGGAGAAAAAATTATTTCATGATTTTTAAAGCATCCAAAATGCATAAATTATACAATATGGCACAAAGTTAAATTTGAAAAAACAGTCCTTACAAGGTACTATATTTATTTATACATGTACTAAATATAGTATAATAAATAAATAAAAGTAGAATATGTCATTTTGCATATGAGTAAAATTAAAGCTAGGGTTGAAACTCTTTTGTATTGTTGTGAAATAGTGATTAATCACATTGTCATTAACTCTTGGGTTGTATTGTGAAATACTGATGATTCACTTTGTCATTTACTTGGTTCTCTTTTATATCTCTTAAGGCGACGAATCACAATCTCAGTTTAAACCACAGTGCCTGTTAAACTTCAGAATACAAAAGTAAATCTTGGGGAAATCCGAAGTTAAATTTAGTCTGTGGTTTAAACTCAGATTGGGATACTGGGCCTTAACTATGGACCATAGAAAAATCAGTTACAACTCTATGGCATCATTGTCTTTGCTGCTAATTACCATAATTTCTTTTGAAATTATTTTTTTATATCTTTTTAAAGTCTGGGAGATTACAAACTTATTTGGAAAAATTAATGAATAATTATTACTAATGGAAAAAAACTGAATAACCAGAGATTTGTCGATTAGTTTGCTGTATCTGTTAAATTAAATGAAAGGTTGGTAATGTGGTAATGCTGTTAGCTCTTTAAGATAATTAAGTAGAGGTTGGCTTGAAGATTATTTGTTTCGTTTTGTTTTTGGTTTCTTAGCAAATTTTGTTGATTTTTGGATATACAGGGCGAGTGATAAGTATTAGAATCGACTGAATTTGTTATCTGAATTATTAAAATAAATCTGCTTTGGTAGCTATAATAGATAACTCTCTTTGTATAGGCACAGACAAATTTTTAGACCTTTCCAACCACGTATAATTATTTAGTTACCATGATAAAAAAAAATATAATTAATAAATTGCAACAAAATAATGATTTTATCTGGTACTCAAAACTAAACAGTGAATTAAATTTTGAAAATTATGGAATACATTGTATATCCTCTGAGGGAGCGTTTAATCCCTACCAGTGCAGTAACCTAGAAACCAACTAGAAACATAAGTGTTTGTAGATATTGTGTGTTTTTTTAAATTTCCACAGAATTTTTAAGATCCCCAACTGGCTTATTGTTAAGAAGGTCTTTTGAGATTTTTTGTATCGTGCGTCTTTATGCTATTTCAAAGTGTGACAAAAATATTTCTTACATCTACAGTGTACCGACTCATGGGATACGGGAATAAATATGTCCATGTGAATGAGGGGAGCCTTTTTTGAATTAGATAATCATAAATGAATTTAGGTCATGAATAATTATAAGCCAGGATGTAGTACAAAATCTGTTCTGCCATTGTCGTAAGCCTTAAATTTTTTTTAATTCAGATAAAACAATCGAAATCAGGATAAAATAAATAAATAATTCATCAGTTTTCAAAAATTTGTAATTGATGACACATTATTATTGTAACTTTTGCGTACAAAATAGTAGTTTCCTCTCGCAAATTTTTTAAATTTGTCCCTGAAGGAGCACGCGTACTTGATCAGTTCGGTTCGGTTCGGAACCGTCCGATCAGAAAAAATACATGGAAATGAATGGCAGCCTGCACATTACGTCGGTTCGGTACGGCACCATCCTTTTCGTCCGTTTCGGTTCAGTCAAAGTATACTAAAGATGGCAAAAAATTCCAAAAGTCCGATCAGCTTATAAGTAAACTTAGGTGTCTTGATATGGACCCAGGTAAGATATAGATCAATATAGACAGTGTGCGCCCGTGTTTAGTATTACAATAGTACAATACGAATTTTTGTATGATGCAACGGATAACACGACACCGTACAAAGGGATAACGTCTGGGAGACTGACGTAGTGCGCGAATGTTTGGACTGATTCAAACCGAACGAGACGGTTCCGTTCCAAACCGAACAAGTGCGCGTACTCCTCAGGATACCAATGGTTGAAGTGATTTTGCACCACATCCTAGTTTGATACTAAGGATGGGCAGAATCAAATACTTTCAAAAATCGAATAATCTTGACTTGCTTTCTAATTCATCACCCATATGTGCCACGGACCAGTATTCTAATACAAGATTGTATGGTCTGGGTCTTATGTTATATTATACAGAGTAATTCACTAAACATAACTACCGGCTGTAAGTCAGAAACTACTTACCTATTCCACATTAGCTGGAAAATTTTCTTGTAAAATAAACGGGCCGCCACAAATTGAGGGTCGATAACGTGAATTCGCATTTTTCTCAAGAAAATATGAAATGAAGGTACACTGAAATGCATCTAGATCGAAAGCCCTTCTAAATTTACATATAGTTAAAACCAAGGGGTAAACCACGTGGGAAGTTTAGTGTACACTTGCAGTGGGTAGTCCGGGTAATCCTTGGGAAGTCTGGGTAGTTTAGTGTACACAATTTTTTACCGTGGTTTACCCCTTGGTTAAAACACCTTGTATCTTGGGTGGAATAACTCGATTTTGAAAAGCGAGGTATTTTATGAATCTCGGAATATTCTTTGTTGAAGATTTTCTTTGAAATTACAATTTCAACAATCTCTTTCAAATTTATAATGGGTTGAAGTGGCGCAGCCCCCAGACTTACTAATTAAATAAAGATAACTTCCGGGATAGCTTCATAATTTTCATAAAAAACGCATATTTGCTTTGTTAGTTTACCAAGTAATGAGAAAAAAGAACAATTTTTGAATAATGCTGAATTTTTTAAAGAAGATCTGGACAATTACAATGTTTCAGCTACTTTGAGATTTTTTTATTTGACATCACGCTTCTCAGATGCTCCTACCCCCGCATTAAAATAGGCCACACCCACTTTTGGAAAAAGAATCGCCTGCGGCGCATTTTCTCCTAGCTTCACTCGCTTTTATGTTTACATATCACAATAGCCCCCTCCAGCATTGAATCCTGGCTGCGCTGCATATCCATTTGAAAATGGGGGTTACTGGAGTTGAGGGGGTGAATTATAAAATTACTTTAATAATGGTTTTAAACTTCCCCCTTGATATCAAACTTCATGTGTTTTTTCTCAATTTAGAGTTATTAGTACGTCTAATTTTGAAATGAAAGCCGTGTATGATTTTTGCTAAAGTAAATGTTACCTACACTCAACTCCGATATAATTTTGCAGCTTGTCGGAATCACTACGCGCATTTCCAGTTTTACTTGTAAAACTTGATTGTAGGGAATATTTAAAGGATAATCTAATAAAATCGGTTTTTAACATTTTTGTTAGAAATTGCATCGTTTTGACGCCCGGTTAATTATTATGTCATAATATTTTGTAGAATTTTAGGTTACATATTATAAGTATATTATTATAATATACAGGGTGTAACACAACTTATCCGAAAAAATTTAACCATACATGCACTTTTAAATAAGAAATCGATTTGTTAAAAGAAATTTTAATAAAAGTCCAACAGAAAACGAGATAAAAGTGCATGTATGGTTAAATTTTTTCAGATAAGTTGTTTCTTTTTTTTTTCATTAATTTGTAACTTTAACAATTTTTATCTCGTTTTATGTTGGACTTTTATTAAATTTTTTTTAACAAATCGATTTCTTATTTAAAAGTGCATGTATGGTTACATTTTTTCGGATAAGTTGTGTTACACCCTGTATAATCTACAAATACTTGATTTGTGCTGAGTGATCAATTTCTTATTAATTATTTATGGATACCTATCGAACTAATTGGTGGAATTTACTTATTTAAGGTTTCTAAACGGGAGGGCGATTCATCCCTGATGCAGTTAAAAGAAGAATTTCGAACGTATGAGGCACTTCGAAGGGAACATGACGCTCAAATAGTTCAAATTGCTACCGAAGCTGGTCTCCGTATTGCTCCAGATCAGTGGTCTGCATTATTATATGGTGATACTGCTCATAAGTCACATATGCAGAGTATTATTGACAAGTTGCAAACTCCACAATCATTTGCTCAGTCAGTACAGGAACTTGTTATAGCTTTACAAAGAACTGGAGACCCTGGGAAGCTATCAGTACTGAGATCACATCTAGAGTTGCTTGCTGGAATTGATCCTAGTCCAGGTTAGTATTAACTTTTACTTTGTAGGACTAATCAACTGAATTCTAATTAATAATTTGTAGAATCGACTACGCCGGCATGGAAAGAATGCAGTGATGCTTTACTGGCTGTAAAGCAAGTTGTAGCAGGTTTAGTTGATTTTATTCATCAACATGGAAGTCGCAAGCTACAAGATTCTGCACATTCACAACATGCTAAGTACAAAATTAGTATGTGTCGAGATCTCACTTTAAGAGGTAGCTGTCCTCGCGGATCCAACTGTACATTTGCCCATTCAAATGACGAATTAGAAAAGTAAGCTATTATAGTTGTATGTAAACAGCATACAGGTATCTTCGTACATTTAAATAAATTCAAAATTTTTGTTTTTGACAGATACCGAGCTAAGAATAGAAAATCTATCATAAGAAACAATGCAACTGTTAAAGAGCATCATATTGAAAATCAGTCTCCAACTGAAAAGTCGTACAGTCAGTCTGATGATTTTTATCCAGTTACAAATACTACCACCGTGAGCCCAGTTCCTATACCCACAGTGGTGCCGCTACCCCGCATGAGTTATGATGTCTCTTACAATCCTAATTATGCAAACAATAATCCTCATTATCCTGCACCTCAAATTTACAATCCCACTCAAGGTACTTATCATCCTGATATATATGGAAATACTCCACACAATATAATGCTTGCTAATGGTGGTCAGTTTTATCCAACACAGCCTGATTATGCTGCCACAGCACCAGTTAATCATCAAAGTATGGAGTTTGCAAGGCGTCCTAATTGGGAGCAAATGGTAAGTGAATCTTATTTTGATTTTCATTTAATATGCGATCCATTTGAAGACTTATAAAGGGATTAACGTATTTTTGTATTATTGCAGGTAAATAAAACGCAAGCTAATTTGCAGTTGTCAAAAAATAGAGGTTTAACTAGTTTAGCTGAATTACATCAGCGGAAACAAGAAGTAATTTCCCAACTGGAGAAAGTAGTTGGAAAAACTGCTGCTATTACAATATCTAACACTGCTACTAATTTAGCTCGGCAAGATTCCTATGATACAGACTCTGCAATGAATTTTTGGACAGGGCAAATAAATTCGGGTCCAACATTTGTTAGATCTGATTCAATTCTGAAAGATGATGATTATGTACCCTATGATGCACCTTGTGTCAGTAAATTTGGACCAATATCAAGAATGCACAAAGAAAATGCATCTGCTAACCAAGTATCTAGTGCATTCCGTGATCCTACTATCTCTAGTTCTATGGTGAGTCGGTTTTGAAAATCCCTTGTTCAAGGTTCAGTTAATTTTTATTAAGTGTCTTTTAAATGTATATTCTCTATTTAATGTTTGATGAACAGATTCATTAGGTGCTTCCCCCATAATAGGGAATTACACTTAAAAAAGTAGTAGTATCAAGTATTTTCAGTAGTCCCCATAAGATTCTATCTGCTTGTTGTTCGAGCATGATATAAGTTTACACTGGTTTTAAAAAGTGAAATCATTTTGCGCATCTCCTGTCTTTTACATTCGTATTCTGTGGTGCCAGTCAGTAGAATTGCAATGCAGAGGTTGGACATTGTACACTCAATATTATAGTAATAGCAGCACGATAGCTTTGCATCTCAACTCTCAAAGTGGAACGCAGTAGTTACAAAATGCTTTTGCTCATGAGTGTACTCCTGAGTTTGCCGATGGGAAGTTTGACTTTTTCAACATTTTATTAATAATTTTGCAGGAAATTTAATTAAGCTAATCAGCGCATTTGTATGTGGTTACTGCCATAGCTGAGGACTATTTTCATGATTTTAAAACGGCAAATAATTTCTATTTACTTTGTAAAAGTTTGGAATATTTAGTAAACTTCATTCTTTAGTAAATTTACACAACACGGTTAAAATCAACGAAATCCTTATCAACCATAAATTTTGGCTATATGAATACCATTTACTGTGATGGACAATTAAATTTTACATTCAATTATATAATAATATACAGGGTGTTTCATTTAAAATAACAGTTGCTTACTGTACTGTGAAAAGCAAACACCCTGTATATGTGATATATAAACTTGGGAGAATGCAACCATATATACGGAACAATTTTTATATTTAAATTTCTTTCCTATTTTGACTAATAAAGACACTATAAATAGGAACATCAATTTCCGATTTTCAAAACCTCATAGAGGGTGGTGAAATTCTAGTATTCATCAAAAAACAAAAATGTAGCTAATACCAAGCAGCATAAGTATAAAAAATAACAAAATCGTTAAATCAGTTTTTTTCCAATAATTTTTCTAAAATTTCAAAATTTTTGGAAGAGCGCCGTGCCACCAATTTTGGATTTACGAAATAATTTTTGTCATGGTATAGTACCGTCAAAGGGTTTCAAACCTGATCAGATAACTGGTTTTTGAGTTGTGGGGCGTTAAAGTCAAAATTTTGAAAACTTCTTAGCGGCCGCCATTTTGTAATTAGAGAGTCCGGTAAAAAACTGTTTCCCTTGAATTATGGTCTTCCATATCCGCTTCTCAGATTTTCAAAATTCTGCTTCTGACTAAAATGCTACCAAAAAACATGTCTAACTTCCACTTCCGATTTCAGATTTTTTGGAAAAGCTTATTTTATTGATGAATTTTCGATATACCCCTTCATTTCAAATTTCATCAAAATCGGTTCACTAGTTTTTACGTTAGAGGCGTCACTACATACATACACACACACACAGCCACCCACCCACAGAGAGACAGACATTTTTTGTAAACCACTTTTGGGTTCCTGGAGGTCCAAACCACGTATTTCCGCGAAAATCTCAATTTCGAAAATGTTCACGATATCAATACTTCCCATACACCAGTGATGGTATGGGAAAGTAAAAATATACAGGATGTTGCATTTGAAATAAGAAAATTGGGTTCATTTCGGGCGAAACCGTAAATAAAAGATTATTACCATTTAGTTCAAATTATGAGCTTTTACATGCTATTAAAGCATCCAAAAATATATTTACATCCATTAAAAAAAAACTATCCCGGTATTAGGTGTCTGTGATTGTGACGAATGTGGCAACTGTATATTTAGGACCCTATGAATAGATCTTTCTTCAATTAAAACAACAAACTGTAAAGGATGCTTCAAACTTTATGAAAATGGAATAATAATTAGTTTTAAATTTTGTAATAATTGTATAAATTAGGGCCAATTTTTCAGTTCTGGTTTAACCCTGGTTCAGCTAAACCTAGATTAATTGTCATAGATACAATTATTATATGGTATCCATGGCAATTATTCTTGGTATAGCTGGAATGGGGTTTCAAATGAGTTTCAACCAGAACTGAAAAACCAACCCTCAATATAATTTTCAGTGTTTTTAAATATTATTGTGTTATATATAGGTGCGGCGTCCAGTATCAGCACCGAGTCCACTTACCTACCAATTTTATAATGCTGCACAAACATACCACCATCAAACAACCATTCCTGCAGGTCATACTTATGTAGCTCCACCTGGTAGCGGACTTGGAGATGGATATATTACCATAGGTAAAGTTTCATTTACACATTTGAAATGTAAAACATTTTTGTCGAATCCTGACAATGAATGGTCTAAAAATATTATCTTTCTAATTTTGCTATAATGGCGTATCTCCAACTTTGAATCTTTTGCTGGTTATAGTACAATATTTTCTTTTTTTTTTTTTTGGACCGAAAATGTAAATTCTTAACCTTAATATCTTCACCAAGAAATTGTATGTAGAAAATAAAAATAGGATGTTTACGAATTTAATTTCAAATTAATTAAGGGTATTTTATTGAATTACAGGTTCCCCTCAAGTTATTATTCAAAGAATGCAAGATCCATCTAAAGAATTACTTGCAGAATCGCAGCGAGTTAAAATGCAGTTACGTAATTTAGAGAAGCAGCTTAATGATTTGAAATTGGCAACACAAGGAGTTACAACATTAAGTGAAGGAGATAGGTTAACGCAGGAACTGCAACTGATAGAACAGGGTATTCAAGAAAAGCAAAAAGAAGCTCATTTGGTAAGTTTTTTGTTCTTATATTTATTGTAGTAGTTATATGCAGGATAAATCTACAAGGATTAAAACACAAAAGAATAGTTTATAGTTTAAAAAAATGGGATACAGTAAAATTAGAACAAGGAGAAACTAAAAATAAAAAATTATGAAGATATTACAAGATAAACAAACTACAAACATAGAAGAGAAATGAAAAATTATTAAAGACAGCATAAACAAAGCAGCATAAGAAACAATAGGATTTAAAAAAATACTGATTTGACCTAGAATATATGAAAGTAAAAAATCAAAAAACGAAATGAGAATGAAGTGGTTCAAAACTCAAAACGAACAAGATATGAATAACTACAGAGAAAACAGAAGGGAAACCACAAAATTATGTAAAAAAAGAAAAAAGAAGTAATGATTAGAAAGGGAAATGGAGGAAATAGAAAAGGACTGCAGAAACAACAATACCAAAACATTGTATAGATACAGGAGAAAAGAAAAAAGAGGTAGAGCAATGGTCACTATAAAGGTAGAATGGTGGAAGAAACACTTTGAAAAGCTATACAAAGATAAGGATGATGAAAACAATACAGAAACCAAAGAAGAACTGGGAGGAAGAGATAGATACAGAGAACCAATATATGATGAAGAAGTTGTGAAAGCAATTAAACGGTTAAAGAAATGCCATGGAAATCTGTAGCTAGTGACAATATAAAAGCATAGTTAATAAAAGAAGGCAGGAAAGAACTACATAAGAAAATACACGAATTGATACTGCAGTGACGAAGCAATGCCAGAAGAATGGAAGAGGGAAATTATAAAAGAAAAGGTGACATAGCAGACTGCAAAATTTTCACTCTTTAAAGTAACATAGAGTATAGTCGGGGCACGCTAAAGGTGCTTTACATCTTCAATTTTTTAATGGCGTCCATGATGTCATGAATTACTCTGTTTATAGTTATTTATTGTTTCTCAAAACATTGTTTGCTTTAATATGTTTCTCAAACTGTCAGAGTGACATTTGAGCAATGTACACACAATAAAAAAAAAACAACAATGATCATGTGCTTAAATAAAAACTTATAGGACGAAAAAAATACTAATTAGTAAACGTTTTTATTTTTTGCAGGAATAATATGAATACAACTAATTACTAAAAATAATAACTGTAAAATAACATTCTATGGGCTTATAAAAAGCATACTTTTAATACGTAATTCGCAAAAAAAATTACAGTTTTATACTGTTTCAAGATTGGTACTACAAAATTACCGGAAAATGCGATTGATGACGTAGATGCACCATTAGCATGCCCCGACTATACTAACCACTGTAATAAAAGAAAGACTACAAAAACACACAGAAAACGCGCTAAGTGACTTTCAGAATACCTTAGTAGGAAGTTTAATAGGAGATGGAAAGACCTGATCAGACAAATAACCGAAGAAAGCTACGAGCATAATACAGACATGCACATAATTTTTAGACTTTGAGCAAGCTCAACCAACTAAAAAGAGGATAACTTACACATGATCTGAAAAACATTAAAGTACCAAATAAACTGAGAGAAATGATAAAAAGTACGGTGAAAGAGTTGAATGCAGCCATAGCCATGGGACAAAAAACAACAGAAAATCCAAATAGAAATGGGAGTAAGACAGGAGAGATGCCATGTTACCATTACTCTTCACTCTGTCGATGGACAAGATAATAAAAAAATTCAATGCACAGGAACAATTAACAAAACCTAACACAAATCATAGCATAGGCAGATGACATAAGTATAATTATTTTAAGAAGCAAGAAGAAACTAGAACGTGCAATTATGAACTTAGAAGAAGTTGAAAAAAGAGACCTAGAAATGAACAAGAAAATCAAATATATGCTTTGCTGTGAGAATGATGGAGTAATGAGTTTTATATGTGGAAACCACACATTCTGGGAAGTGGAAACATTTAGGTATTTAGGAGCAGTAATAATAATATTAATAATATTTATTTATTTACATCCGATTGGTCTACAAAGAGATGCATACATCATTCATGTTGAGTAAAAAATAATAATAGTAAATACATATAACATTGAGGGAAATGGAAACTATGACAAAACATGACAATGTGATAGTATACATACAATAATTGACACAAAAATATCACAGTTCATATTATATCCCGTAGTTGGCGATTATAGTTTTCAAGTCATTAATTGTGTACAGACAATTCTCGGTCAATACTTTATTCAGGACAGTCTTAAAATGCTTTGTTTGCAGGTTCTTTAGTTGCTCCGGCAAAAGATTAAAAAGGGAAATTCCCAAGTATCTAGCTTTTGTTTTGTCGAGTCTAGCAAAGGGTATTACTAGATTATTGCAATTTCGAGTTCCATATTTATGGGTTTCGGAAATTTCCCTATAATCTAGATCTATTCGTTTTTATGTGGCACAGATTGGTATACGATTTCTGAGAAGAGTGACTTTATACCGAGTTTTTAAATAAAGGCGCACAATGATCATGGTAATGCGCCCTACACAGAGTACGAATTGTACTTTTTTGTATCACAAACACTTTATTGAGTAGCGTGGTGCCTGCTGAACCCCATGCTAGGATGCCATAGCACATTACTGTATGAAAATAACCATAGTAAGCTTGGATGGCAGAGGACGCCTCATCAGTTTGCGTAATCAAACTGCAAATTTACAAGACAATAATATGGCAGTAGAAACAACGAAGATAACCGAAAAGAAGAAAAAAATTTGAAAGGAAAGTCATAAGAACAACAACAGGTGTGAAGAAAATAGATGAACACGAAGTTAGACAACTAATGAATCATGAAGTTGAAGCATTATTGGACAAGGAAAACATTGTAAAAATTATGAAGGCTATGAAAATAGGATGGTATGGACACATATTCAGAAGTGAGAAGAAAGCTGCATTGAGAATTGTTATAGAATGAACACCATCGTACAACCGACCAAAGGATAGATGGCAAGAAAAAGTAGAACATGATATTGTTAAGTTGAAGGTGAAACAGTGGCAGACGCAAATAGAAAACCAGAAAGGGTGGAGAAGAATGGTTCACATGATGAGGCCGTACGCGTACCTATTACTGTGATGTAGATAAAATGTGAAATGAAAATAAAACAAGGTTTAAACTGTGAGGGAAGGGTGTGAATGACAAAGTGTAATCCCCCTTAAGTCCTTATACTTATAGGACAGCTTATAGAATTTGTTTGGAAATGTTTTTAGCTTAACTAGTAATAAAATTTATATAAAATAAAATATTTATTAAGGCTGATAATATGGTCAAAAAATAATTTTATAACTGATTAGTAAAAAGCAGCCAATTATGTAAAACAAAAAAAAACGAAGTTTACAGTAGTAAATATTTCGACTGCACCGACGTCTTCTTCAGTACGTATATTTATTAAACAAAAAAAAAAAACGAAAAAATGACATTGTAGCCCAAAAAAAATTTTAATAAAAAAAGTTAAGTTAATATGCCAAAACATTCTGAAAAAGAAAAATTAGTGATTGAAAACATTTTTCTCTTGAAATAAATTTATTAAAAGTAACTTAGTTTTAATAAAAAAAAAACAATTTTTCATAATTTCTTGTTTTTTTTTTTATTAAAACTTCATTTAAAGAGGAAAATTTTTTATACTTTTACTATTACTTTTTACTTAATTATTTTCTTTTGACTACAATATTTTTTTTTTTTTTATTTAATTAGTAAATACTGAATATTGAAAAAGACAGATCCATGTCATCGAAATATTTTACTACTGTAAACTTCCTTTTTTTTTTCTTTTTTTACATAATTGGCTGCTTTTCACTTCTCAGTTATTAAATAAAATTTATGCATGAAAATAAATCGCACCTGTATGTAGGTACTTTAGCAATTGGGTTACTAATTTTTATAAAGAAATTATTAGCCGATTGTTATAAAACAAGATAAAATAATACATTTGACTTACTTATTTTTACAGAATAGAATGGTATCATCTCTAAATCAAGCAATGAGTCATTATGGAAATGGAAATTCAGGCTTGGGCATGACAGAAGAGGCTATGTATGAGGAAGATATAGCAAACGACATGCGAGAATTGGAGTTGCGATGGCAGGAGGAACTTGAGGAACAAGAAAAGAGGTGGAGTAGTGAAGATGACTCTAACAAGTAAATTCAACCCAATGGGTTCAGTGTTATTCTTGTCTTTTATGTATCTTGACGTGCAGTTTATTAGGGTTTTGGCGAACAAAGATCGGATGCAATTTAAAGTTCGTAAAAATCATTAAATATTATAAAATCATTTTATTTTCATATCATACAACTGCTTTCATTGTTTTAAAGGAAAGTTTGAGTGGTATATGCACCTAGCGTTAATATTAACTGAGCTACATTTTTGATAAAGATCATAAAATAAATATTTGGTAAGGATAATAAATTTTTACAAAACTTTAGCTTTAAATTGCATCAGAAACTATGTATCTCCTCAACAAATGATTCCCTTCAAGTTTTAAAAATTTGATAATTGACTAAATACTAATTTCCAGTTTTATTGGAATCTGGAGCTATATTTAGTGTTGTGCACAATATTGAGCTCCAGAGTTAGAAAAGGGTGGTGTTGCATGTGGTTAGTCTTAAATCATACTGTGTGTGATTAGTATATCAATACTGTCAGTTGATATTATTCTTTTTAGTGCGCATTTGTTTGAAAATGCATGTTCTATTCATCTTGAATGGTTCAACTTAATTTTATTTATAATTCATAATATTTATTGCTTAAGATCATGATTCAATTAACAAAACATCTAAAAAAAAACAAAATACATGTAAAGTATCATGCATTTAATCAAACGTTTATGGAGGTTTTAAGATATTGGTTCTCATTGAAGTTATGAAACGCAAATACTTCCAAAATGAAGTATAAACATTGACATTGTGTCCATTTTTTGAATAGGTATGGTGTAAAAATTAATTTAACAATATACAGGGTGTCTCTAAACCTAGTACCATAAATTTACCAGCCGCTTCCTGACGCAAAAATAAGTCGAAAATGTCTATAAAAATTTTGTCCTAAACAAACCGCAGCATAAGGAAGCTACACGTCTTTGAAAACGGTGTTGAAAAAACGGAAAACAATTGCATTTTAAAAACGGTTTAAGATAAAAAATCGAAATTTTGCAGGCAGCCTAACCTATTAAAGGTATAAACTTTCCACTATTTTTTTTTTGTAAATTAACCAGGGGCGGCGCGAATGGGGGTTATCACCTTTTTCCTGTAACCCGTTTTTCTTAACCTTTTGTTTTTTTCTTTTTAGTTTTGCCTAATTAACAAAAAAGGTACTCTTGTTTCAACTCTCCTGGACTAACCGTTTCCTATAAAATATAGGTTTTCTGTTTAGCCAAAATCAATTTAGAATGCTGGATTTGTATGTGAATTAAATTATTGAAAAATAAATTAAAATAAAAATAGTTACAGTAAGTGTTTGTACTGTTTATACCTTCAATAGGTTAAGCTGCATGCAAAATTTCTATTTTTTTTATCTCAAACCGTTTTTAGGGACAAAATTTTTATAGACATTTTCGACTTATTTTTGCGTCAGGAATGGTACAAGGTTTAGAGACACCCTGTATAGTTTTCATAAAAGTCTTCTTGGCCAAAACCTCTGAAATCTTTTAATGCACAACTCTCAATATTTTGTTACTCTATGTATGTTAACACCCAAATATTTAAGGACCCCTACAATGATTACTTTGGGTTTACTTATTGAAAACATAAGTAGAAATATTAACCAAAATATATAGGCCTCTAAAACATTATTACAGCCCTTATAAAGATTTGTGCATTCGGTTTTAGAAGTAATTTATTGCTTCCTGTATTAATTTTACATTATTTGCATTTTTTCAAGCAAACCCCTTTTCCTGAACGAGTTTGCATACAAATTCTTATCTACGTTTGTCTGCAATATAGCAGAAAATATTAATTTATATTGTAAATTGAGAGCCCTAATTATCATAGCAGTATAAAATTTATAAACAATACAGGGTGTTAATAAAAAAACTTTACACACTTTGGTAGGCGATAATAGAAATCAATACAAGAAAAAAATTCTAATGCACCGTGGTCCAATACTCAATGGTTTTCGCGATATGGTTCTTACAAAATCTTTACATATAAAATAAACAACACATTTAGCGCACTCTAAAGATATCTTCAATAAACAAAACAGTTAGCGCACTTCTTGAAAAGTTGGATGAGAAGGAATATGCCTCAAAGGATATCTCTGCTGGTAAATTCGTCTAGCTTCACCCGAATTTAGACGAGCTTCGCCATAACATAAATGCATATCGGCGTATTCCGCTGATGTAAATGTAACCATTGCGAAAATAAACTTGCTTCAATAGCAATAATTAATCCCACCGTTGACACAACATTACATCTATTGTTGCTGCGATTGATTTTTTATCGAGTTCATTTAGATAACGCGACATCGCATTCAAATTTGAAGGTGTATATAAAAATTTAAAAATTCCATATCGCGAAAACCACTGAGTATTGGACCACGGTGTATTAGAATTTTTTTCTTGTATTGATCTCTATTATCGCCTACCAAAGTGTGTACAGTTTTTTTATTAACACCCTGTATAAGAAAACTTACGGACAATTTTATGGCTTGTCACTAGTTTAATAAAGTGTCACTTTTTATACTGAAAATTAATAAATAATGGCTAACTTTATGTACAATCGTAGGAGCTTGTCCAGTCACATTCAATGAAACAAAAAATACGTGTGATTAGCTATGAAAATAAAATCGGGGTCTTTGTTTCTTTAGTGTCACTAATAGTTTGAAAATTAAATTATCCAAAAAATTAATAATACTAAAGTACGTTCAGGGAGAATCCGACCGGTACCTAAACAAAAACATGTAACAGTAGGCATGTTACCATAGCAGGCTCTATAATTGGTTGCTTACAGGGAAGGGCTTGCACGGATTGCGTGCACCGTGGAATATGTATTACTTAGCATAAGGTCAGTTAGTTAGTTATTAAATAATTGTGCTGTTGTTAAGTTTGTCAATTATTGTGCTATGGAATTGGCCTCTGAGCAAAGCATCATGCGCAAGAGTATTTGTTTATGGTGAAAAACAGTTCAATTGTAAATTTATATAATGCAGCATTACATCAAAATCTGGACATATGGCCAAAACTATGGAACTAGGTAAACAATCAAACTTTTAATTTCCCCCAAAAATCACTAAAACACATGCAAAAATTGAAAATCAAGTTGAGGAGAGAGATTTATGTGTAATACGCAAAAAGTATTTTTTAAATATCAATATGTTCTTCTTAAGTTCTTTTCCTACATATTGTTTGCTGCTTTTAAGTACACTAATTTTTTTTGGAACCCAGAATCTATCAAAATTTTGTCAGTTGATAACAAGGACGACCAGACTTGTGAGAGAATAGCTATCCTATGTAAAATGCACATCTTGTAAATAATACTACCGTCACGTTTTACATGAGCATCGGCTTGGCTTCTCCCTCAAAGTACTTTAGAAAAGAATAAACATAAAAATTGTAATTACTAAATTTGTTTTCTAAAATAAGGAATACACATTTGCTGGGTTCAATTGATTCGGCAACTCGACACAAATATGTATCCTGTTTTAGTGCCAACTTTTTTCAAAAATTGAGCAATTTCTATTGGTTGGCGCTAGAAAGTGATACGTGTTGTACCAAGTTCCTGAATCAATATTGAACTCAGCCAGTTTACGTAATATTCTACTATGTGTCTATCGTGTAGTAAATTTTAAAGTAATGCAAAGGCGCTGTGATTATTTTTCATAACTCTCTTGTAGTTTTTTTTTAATGATACGTTTTTTATAAACTTCTACTAAAAATGTCTCCTCCGATTTTTAAAATTTATTGGAATAGTGACAGATGATCCCACCATTCTCACATAAATGTTTTTCTAGAATAGCTAAGAATAATTTACAACTTTAGTAAATTAAATTTCCATTAAAATACTGTTCTAGTTTTGTGGTCGAAAAGCATGTTGCAAATCTTTTATTTGACTTCAATTGTGTTACAACTGTCTATGGTCTAACAAAAACATTGATAAAATTAATACAGGAACTAATTTGCAAATGCATCAAAATACAATGAATATTTTACAATTCTATAGTGCGTACGTTTATTGTCGCAACTATAAGAATCAATAAATATTATATTATTTGTACCAGTTTAGTTTCACATGTTAATACTAGTACAAAGAACTCGAATGATTCCATTTCTTAATGCCAATTGATGAAACTTTTTTGCTATAATAAATGTAATGTGCTGTTTCAAACACAACCGTAATTATTGTGTTCAAAAACTTGTGATCAGATGCATGTTTTATTAAGTCGTACTATATTTTTTCTTCATTTTGTACCGTAATTTAATTTAAGAAATACTGTTGTATTTTAACCAAGGAATTGTTTTTGTTCAATTCGTACTACAGACTAGTCTTTATATGACTAATAGATGTTAAGCATGTGCAGATCAGAAGAAACTCACTACAATATTTTTCCTAGCTTTTCACTTCATTACTTTTTTCTGAGAAATTTTAATTCTGTCTTTATGTCTTCTTTTACATGCATTAACTGCCATTTCTAAGTTTTTGAAAAACTTAGATATGCAGTTCAACTTTTGTAGTCATGTTTATGTACAGCTCGACCAAGCTTACAAATGCCCCGGAAAATATGTCAACTAAATTTTAAAAGACAAAGCGCGACAACACGTCAACCAATAGCAAACAATCCTACTCGAAAGTACATTCACTGGTAACATTCAATTGACGTTTGAAATTTTAATAATTTCAGTGTTCTGAGTTGTGATGTTTAAAATCTTTTTTACACGACCTATATATAAAGACCTACCTTACTCCCTCAAAACAGGGAGTAAAGTGGCCATTTTATTCCCAAGGGAGTAAAAGTACAACAAATGACAAAAAAGTTTTATTTCATGTCGTTCTGATGTTTCAAAAATGCATTCACCTTAGAGAATTTTCCAATTTCAATATGATTCTTCACTCTCATGGTAGCTTTTAACATTGAAAAGAGCGAGCATAACGTTGATGCTTCCAAGATTTTTGCCTTTTCGGCAAAATAAACGAGAAATACTCTCTCTGTGTAATTTTCAATGTCTTTACCCACACACCATTCAAAAAAGTCTTGATACGCTTTTTCGTATAATTTTGGCGACTTTGGGGGTAATAAATCCATCGTCACAATCGCTGCCGTTTCGTCAATATCTTTCAAATCACCCATTTTCAAGAATTTTCTTAAAACACGACCGCAATTTTAGAATGGCTGCCGGTTGTTTACAAATCGCCTAGGTTACGATGCTTTTGAGATGAGATTTTATTAATTGCAATTTTCACCTATCTACCACAGCATATGTGATTGCTTTTGGAAAATTCGTAAATTTTTGCAATTAAGCCCTTTAGGTCGTGTAAAAAATAATATATATACCGCAGGACTAAAGGACTTCTTCATCCCTCGGGTGATTTACTGCCCTCTCTCGCTGCGCTCGTTCAGGCATTAAACTTTCACCCTCGGGGATTAAAAGTTGTACTTTAGTCCCTTGGTATATAATATACTATTAAGTGTGCATGTTAAATCGAGGAAGATAATTCATTCTGAAGCCAGAAATATCATTCGGAAGTTATTAGTAATAATAATAAATGAAAAGTATTTACAATTATTTAAATTTGCCGCTTAAATGTTTTTATTTTGACTGCATTTTGAAAAACTATCATCGCGTCGCCGGACACGCCCCCTTTCAACTTTGTAAGCTTAGTAGAGCTGTCAATTGTTTTCACATCACAGTGCTCTGCCTCTATACCAGAACTGTGGGACACCCTGTTATTTTTTTATTTCTTAATTGATAAAAATAAATTTTTGTATGCATTATATACACTTAAGAGCTTATGGTTTGAACTGAATGTTAATGATCTTTCACTTTTGATTTCATCAGGAATGACCCCAACTTTCTTATTTCAAAAGTAACACTGTATATTTTTGCTTATTTCAACTCGTGATTAAATTCTGCTTATAATAGTGTGAAAATATTACAGGTTTGAGAACTTACAAAATTTTAATTTCAAAGATACATTTTAATTTTGGAGTGCCATGACTTTTCTGTATTTCTGAATTCATATAATTGCCACTTACTTAACTTTTTAAAACCGTTTAACATAATAAAAGCTCAATAACTAGTTGGCTAGAGTCTCTCAAAGATAAAAAATCATTTTCATGACTTCTTTTTTCCCCAACAATTTATAGAAAAATACAGAATATTCTAAATAACTTTGATTTACACGAATAATTGTTAAAAGAAACATCAAGTGATGCACATCGTTGTACTCAGCAAAACATGCTTTATTCAAATAAGTCAGTGTCAATTTGAAAAAAGGAAGTTATTTAGGGAAAAATGATTTTTCCAAACAAAGCATACAAAAATTTATTTAAATCCGTTAAAAAATCAGGGTCTTGTGTCACCCGGTATAGTAAATCTGTTATTGTTATAAACGAATAATTTGTCTAATTTATTATTTGGTTTAAGCAAATTTTGTTAGCCAACTTTGAAATTTGTTTACATACAAAAATTTGTCATATTAATGATGAAACAGCTGATTATTGCTATCTGACAATGGTTTTTGGTTGTTCAGATAACATTACAACAGTGCAATAAAATCCTAGATGATGAAATAGTAATTTTATAACAAAACTAAAATGTGGAAATTACTTACTTTAATTGCAAGTAAAAGAATAAAAAATTTGATAATTCTGTAGACCTGCTTATATTCAGCAATTAATTAAACCAAACAATATAGAGTGAGTACTATATTAGACAGAGATTAGACTGAACGATCGGCGTCGGTCGTCCGCGAACGTCTTCGATCGATCAGTATCGGTTAGCAACGTTCTAAAAATGTAACATTAGACTGAGCGACCGGTGGCGGTCGGTGGCGGTAAAAAATTGTTTGTGGTCATTGCACTAAAGACTAGGAAAATACATTTTTTCTTTTAAATTCATTAAAAAATGTCCAGTTCAAGTGAAAAGGAACAAATGGTGACCGTTCTTTACTGTTATTGGTAGAAAAAACAAGGGCACTTTTAAAAAGTTGGGTTACGAATTACTTTTGAACGTTCGTGACCGATCAAAATTCTAATTTCAAACTGTTCGTTGCATAGCGATCGAGGCCGTTCGTGAACGACCGATCAATGTAACTTTGCCCATTAGAATACTTGTGTTGGAAATTTGGTCGACGGTGACCGTTCGCGGACGACCGACGCTGATCGCTCAGTCTAATCTCTGTCTTATGCATATGATACAAATTTTGTTTTTTGTTAACTCGATGGTTTTTATCCGAAAATCAATATTTGCCTTAAATAGTAATATTGCTCTACTTTTTTTGCTTGTAATTTCCATTAAATGTAAAATTCTACACTGCCAAATTTGTGTATTATATTAAAGTGTAGAAAGATGTTTTATAATAATTAATCAAAATGGTTTCATGGATATAAATGTACAATAAACACTGTTTGTGGAATAGGTAAATAACAACCTAGCTTATGCAAGCAAAAATTGAACATTTAATATATAAATTTAAAAAAAGAATTGCTAGTTTAATAACTTGCTAAGTTGTTATTTGTCAGTGTGGAGGTATTTGTTTTCAGAATAATGTATCTCTGTGTTTTAGGGACTTGTGGTGGTTGCAATATACTTTAGGCTGTGTCATTGTTTTTATCATTGTGTATATGTAGTTGCTGTTGGAACTGGTGAATGCAGGCTGATTGTAATTTATATTTGGAATAATTTACATTTTCTTTTACAAAATCACAAACTGCAGATTGGTATATTCAAAATAGCACTAACAACAGTTATGTGCACGCACCAGATCTAGTCCTATCCTGCTGTTTAAGAGGTTTTTATTATGTATTTGGTATTTATGCTTACTATTTTATTCCAATTTAATTTATTAATTATTCTGGCAATCATATTTGATACATAATTAGGTCATGTTGCACATGTGATTATTAATATATTACCTATTGTACTGATTACATTAATCACGTCTGTATATTTGGGTGGAAGTACATAAATTATATTGATAATAAATTATCAAGCATTTATTGTGTTTTTTTAATTTAAATGTTGTTTGTATTACCACAGTATATCGCTTAAAGAATCGGTAGTTTCACTCTGCTTATTTTGTGGTTCGGCGCATGATCGACGCGTGCGACAGGTTACGTAGTCACGTGATCACACGCGGTTGTTTTTAAATTCAAATCACGATAGTCTTGATTTGTCAAACTGTCAGAATTGTCATGGTAAAATAAAATATCATACAGGACCATTAGTATATTTATAACAATGTTCCCGTGTATAGAAAATATCCGATGCGCGTGGCTGCAAATCGGGGTCTGCGCATATGAAAATTTTTTGCCAGCAACTTCAAAGGCGCCGCCTGAGAGTGAAAACTACTGATTCGTTAAGCGATATACTGTGGTATTACTTTAGAAAAGATCCACTAAGAACCACCTAAGAACTACTGGAAGAAACCACATAGAAATGCTTATGTAGTCAAAAGTCAAATGAAAACAAAAAAAAAACAAAATCATAGCTTATTGATTGAACACCGAATTATACTTGATTATTGCCCGGTTGCACCAACGTATTAGGTAGGAATCAGACTGCACGACCAGAGCGACCGTCCAAGACCGACCAAAATTTCACATGTACTTTTATGACTAAACCTGACTAAACTCAGACTGCATCGGAATCGAACGACCACGTAGGCCGGCATCGACCGTCCAGATTTGAATTTCAAAATTGTTTGAATTTTGGACGCTCTTGGCCTACGAACGCATGCACAATCTTTAGGTTACCTACTAACAAACGTAAAAAGCACACCTTTTCTGACAGCATAAAATATATTATTATGCCTGACAATATTTTGCGAATGCGGTTTCAATATTTGACATGATTAAATAATAAGTTCTGTCACTTCACCTTTATTTTTAACTTGACAGGTGCCTGAATGTGGACGAACAGTGTGATTTTTAAATTTTTGGCCGGTCGCGGACGATCGCTCGCTGTAAACGGTCGGTCCTGGACGATCGAGCAGTCTGATTCCTACCTTAAACTACGTATTTAGCTAAACCAGGATCAATTGGCATGGATACAATTGTTCGAACAATCGTGTCCATGCCAATTGATCCTGGTTTAGCTAAACTCGTAGTTAAATACGTTGGTGCAACTGGGCCTATGTGATTCTTCACTCTCAAGACTGGCAAGGGCGGATAGGGATCAGCGGCAGGTCGAGATTTTTCCTGGTGGGCTGCTGTCGAGAATAATTTTTTTTTTTTAATTTCAGTTTTCTGGAAATTATAAATTAGAAGCAAGGAAAATTATTTTCTTATAACAGGAAAGTGATAAAAGACCATAATGTTTGTAATTGTGATTTGTGAGCATGTTTCCAAAATCTAGTAGGTACCTACAGGAAACAAGAAACGATCAGTCTTGTATCGGGAGAGTGGTAGCGCCTGGTTTCCAAGAAATGATAAAATTTTAAAGGTATATGGTTCTTTATAACACAAAGGAAAATATGAACCTGTGTCGCTCTTACCCCAAAATTAGGGCGATTATGGTCGGAAAAAATTTAAAAAAAATATCTATAACTAACCACATATTTTTCTTTGCTACTTTGATGTTACATTCAAAAAGTACCCATCTGCAGTTATACTTAATCATCCCAAAATTTGAAGTCTTTATAGTTACATTTCACAGAGTGGTTGCAATTTATATACTAATTTTGCTTTTTGTTAGTTGCAGTTACCCCACTTCACCCTATTTATGTAAATGAATTATTCCAGCTGCAATCTGAGGGAAATACCTATCATTGTATTTGCTGATGACGCAGCTATTATTTATAAAGACAGTGTACCTGGGAAAACTTGAAACAAAAAGTAGAAAAAGATCTTCAACTTATTAAATATTGGTTTGATTCAAAGCTACTGACAACAAAATATATCACATTTACATGCCATAATTATAACCGTCCAGGTTTCCATAACATCAGTGTACAAACCAGTAATGGTAACACACTAATCATAGAAGAAACCGATCATATAAATACCTATGGGGTGTAGATACTAAAATGGGATGTACAGTCTGTGACAAATGTTTTCACCAGTGTTATATCTCTGAACCCGCTTTTCTGAGAAATATAAGAGGTAACGCCGTTTGTATTGTTTTACATAGGTATTTTGGTAACACTGTTAATAAGATGAAATCAAATATATTTTAGAAACTTGTTATACTTCTCAGTAAAGCGGGTTACAGTGGTGTAAAACTGGAGAAAACATTTGTCACATATCGTATTTGTACATATCGAAAAGTTATCTAATGTATTATACAAGTTTAAAATATTAAAAACAAGTGCTTGAAAAAAAACTTGAAAACAATGTAGGTAGTAGGTACTATGCCTTAGTTCAGTCTTTACTGGAATATGACATCGTAGGTTGGGGAGCGGCAACGTATAACCGTTGATTGACATAATAACGTTTTCTCAAGCTTATTTTCAATAAAGAATATAGATACTACCTACCTATCCAATCGAACTTCTGTTTACAGAAACTAATAACTAATATGCACAGTCTAAGCAACTCTATTTCAAAATCCTAATGACATTCCAATTTAAATATAGAAATAAGCTTAGTTTAATCAACCGTTTACATGATACTAGTAATTAAAGTACCTAATGAATTATATAAAATCAGTCGCACAGAAAAGAAAGCAGGTTACATTTTGTTTTCGCTCATAATGATAGCCAATAGACCACGACCTTCTTGATTTCCGAGACTTGACGTCTCGTCTCGGAAATCAAGGTCGTGCAATGGACTAAAAATAAGTAATAATTTAGATTAAATTGAGCGTAGGTACGAGGGCGCAGAAAGGCCACAGCAAAAAATAATAACTCTCAAGATCCCGACTTTTAAACTCGGGATCCCGACTTTTAAACTCGGGATCCCGACTTTTAATCTCGGGATCCCGACTTTTAATCTCGGGATCCCGACTTTTAAACTCAGAGTCCTGGCTTTTATATCTAGTGGATTTATTTAGTCTTGACTTCAAATATTTGGATAATGGACATTGTAAAGTCATTAAAGAATTGCTGATTCTTTTATATCACATTTTGTTTTTATGATATTGCCTTTTATTTTACTTACTTACTTTTTAAATTGCTGTAGCCTTTAGTACAGGGTGTAAACTTTAAATAAAAAAGAAATAGAAGATCGGTTAAATTAGATAAAAGTTGCCTATTTTTGGGACTACTTTGTATCTAGCTTCAAAAGTGTAAAAATATCCTAAGCGTACCTAGGTACTAGATATTATCATTGAAAAAGTAAAATTTGCTTTTATCTTTTTTTTCTGTGGTTTGTTTATTTATAACTGTAACTAGCTCAGTTTTTGCAACGTAGGGTCACATTTTGTTGAGAATTTGCTGATACAAATTTTTTCTGAGACCTCTACATTTCGAGATACGGTAGTCAACTTCCTTTTTTATTATGGCCGTATTAGATTTTGGTACCTCTGGATAGCTTTTTTCATTCCCTTTACTTTATAGTCATGTATAACAAGCTAATAAAATATGTACAATAAATATATAAAATAATAAAAACGCTGTTTTTCTCAAGTAGGCGTTGGATATGTCATAATGTCATAGAATATTCTTTCCTACAAAACAAACGACAAAAGTAACTTCTATTTGGTGGAAGTCTTTTTCAGATACAAATGAATAGGTATACGAAATATTTCCAAATATACCTACCTATGGCTAACGAAAAATTATGTGCAACCGCAGAATTATTTTTACATATTAGGTAATGTACTAAAACAACAATTTTATATTTTACACTTTTGTTTTAATGATAACATATTATACTAGATTGTCGTTTGTTTTGTAGGAAACAATAAATAAAATTGTGTGGCTAAATATCCAAATCTTACTTGAAATAATAGCGTTTTTATTATTTTACATATTTAGTGTAAATATTTTATTAGCTTGTTGTACATGGCTGTAGAGGGAATCAAAAATGCTATCCAGTAGTACCAAAAAAACTGCCATATTTCGAAAGGCAGAGGTCTCAAAAAAAATTGAGTGCATTAGCAAATTCTCAATAAAATCAAATATCTATACTCTTTGATAAAATGATACACTACGCTACAAAAACTGAGCTAGTTACAGTTATAAATAAAGAAATCACAGAAAAAAAAAGAAAAAAGTAAATTTCACTTTTTCGATGACAATATCTAGTAAGCTTAGGATATTTTTAAAGTTTTGAAACTAATAGATACAAACTTTTATACAAACTAGTCCCTAAAATACGCAACTTTTATCTAATTTAAACGATCTTCTATTTCTTACGGTTTCCGAGATACCCACGGTGGCCCGATTTAAAGTTTACCCGTGATTAAAAGTCGGGATCCCGAGTTTAAAAGTCGGGATCCCAAGTTTAAGTCGGGATCCCGAGATTAAAAGTCGGGATCCCGAGATTAAAAGTCGGGATCCCGAGTTTAAAAGTCGGGATTCCGAGTTTAAAAGTCGGGATCTTGGGAATTATTATTTTTTGCAGTGGCCTTTCTGCGCCTTCGTACGTAGGTACCTTTTTTGTAATAATAAATTTTAATTTAGTTATAAATATTTTTAGCTGTAATACTAGATCCTTTAAATAAGATAAGTAGATTGGATAAAGTGATCGACTAATTAAAAATTAAATCGTAGTCGATTTGGAGATGGTTTGAATTCGTATCTTTACTTTAGTCAGTTTTAGCTTTAGCCAGCGGTTTTGCTTTAGCATAGATTTTTGCAAGTTCGCATCGTCCACCAGATGATTTAAAGTTATCCTTGGATCATAGATGGCGGAGGTGATATTGCGACATGCGACCTCGTTTTTCAATTTCACCAGCTCAAACAGCTGTCAAAAGTCGTTTTATAAAGCGCATTGCGGAAAAGTGCAAATGATTTTTTATAGACTGACAATTGTTAATGATTATTGCTAGTTCAATTTTATAAATAAGTGAGATTTTGTAGTGTTCGTGTGAAGTTACCATGGTGCACAAGGATGTACTTGAAAAAATAGACGACTCCCATTTAAATCATCAATTACTCCATGAAGATGAAGAACGGTTAGAAAAGCTATTTATTAATCTTGATAGAGATGGAAACGGACAAATTGATATACACGATCTATCAGTCGCACTTAAACAACTTGGAGTTCATCATCATTATGCAGAGGTTTGTGAAAATATATGATAATTTCTAGGTTATGTTGTAATCGGTGGTGACAACTTAATTTTCAAGAAAGCGTTTAAACAAAAAAGATAAATTAACAGCATTGCATAAAATTGATGAAAAACCACTTCATGATTTTTAAAATAAATTCAATGCTCGACTGTCTTGCGGTCAAGGACGTGCTGTGTCATTCATTTCTCTTTAGTCTAGCTTTCTACAGGGGCGGATTTCAGATAATTTCAGATTTTATTTATGCTCGGCAATTTTGACGAGATGGTGTTAAAAATTTAAATTAGGTCAAGGACGGTGACTTCATGTAGCTACTCAAGTGCATTTTAATGTGGGTACTCGGTGAACCTAATTATATATTTATTATCTATGACTCGGTGGGTACAAAATGACATCTCTTTTTGTTTCCTAGGCAACCGCTGTAAATTTCATGTGTCAAATGAAAAATTTAGTTGGCTAATATAAAAATCGCTACAAATTTTTGAAAATGAGGTCTTGATTCCTAATACCTAGTAGGGATTTTTTTTGTCAACTGAATTTTGCATTTGACACATTAAACGTCACGGGAGTTTTCTGAATGTATTATACTTATACAGTGACGTTTTACCCAATAGGCTATACAGGCTAAAGCCTCAGGCGCCAACTAAAGCCTCAGGCGCCAAAAATTTACAATTCAAGCTCGCCACTACAACTTTTGATGGCCAAAGAAAATCAGTTTCAAACTTTTAGTCAGAAGTTTAAAAAATTCTGTAAATTCTAGTTGTAGATTGTAGTAACATGACATGATCTTGGCAACACAAGTCAATGACTCAGGTATTGTCGAAGGCTGCACTGGGGCTGCACACCCTGCAATTTTGGTAGCGTTTTTGATTGTGTCACATACTGCATTACTGACCAGTACATTCGTCTTCCGTTCTGCAACGTTTTTTTTTACAAAAACTCTGTAAATACTTATTGTTATTTAGGTAAAATTATGAGTTTTAACAAAAAATTAAGTGGGGCTCAAAGAGCGGAATTATTAAGGAACATTCCCAACATTTCCAATTGGTTGTCAAATAATAATAAAGAACAGTCCAGCAACTAATTGTTCCGCAGAAAGATCGTTTTCAACTGAAAAGAGAGTTAAAAACTATCTATATAAGAAGTTTATTAAGTGATGATAAAAACAGTAATTTATGCCTCTTTTCAATCGAATCAGAAATTTTGGAGAAAATTGAATTTTCAAATATTATTGATAGGTTTGCAGCTATTCAAGCCAGAAAAGTAGCGATTTAACACTTTTCTTGTTATAAATGTATAGCAATTTACTCTCCATTTAAATTTTATTTTGTTATGTTCTGAAAGCACTGTATTTATTTTTGTTTCATAGGTGCTCATACAATAGTTTTATATGTGTTGGAGAATTTATAAATAATCTCATAACTGTAATACTGATATTTGTTGTTAATTTACTTCAACAGTGTTTCTAGTAACTACTATTAATTCTAATATGACATCCTATAAAAAATCTTTCAATTATGCAGTCAAAATATTTTTTTAACAAAAATGAAGGTTTTTCTCGCTAGGTTCCCTGAGAGAAGCAATGAATTTTTAGCCTAAGGCGCCCGAAGTCTTTAAAACGTCCCTGTACTTATACTAGGTAGGTATATGAAGCCATGATAAAGTTAGAAAGTAGTAAAACTAGAAACCCGTGCACTGGTTTGGACCAGCCGCTAAATTAAATCGCTATAAGTAGTTCATTTGACCACCGTCGGTATACTAATTCCGACTAATTTTTTTGTCGATTTTGTGGCTATTTACAGTAGTAGTGTGAAAAAATCCTACATATTAGTTTAAAAATTCAATAGTATCCATGTACGAACTTATATTTAACATGGACTACCATTAGTGGTTAAAAAAAACCTCCCTGGGGTGCGTTCATAAATTACTTTGTGAATGTCTGGTGAATGCCCGGGCAATACCCAAGCCGTTCAGAAAATATATGGGCGTGTCGGGGTAACATTTAACCACGCCTATTTAGCGTTCAGAAACTCGAGAGAATCCCCCAGGGGAATCGCTTTCTTACCCCGGCTCAACAGTGGGTTAAAGATTACCCAGACATGCGCAAAGCAAACTTGATGTAACTTTTAAATGTTTGAAATAATATTTTGGTTCAGATAAGTTAATAAGTAGTTTATTTTGTACAAAGTGTGCAGAAATCTCGTTTCAAAATATTTAGTTTATGGCCTGGCCTGGTTTATGGTTTGTTTAAAAGATTTTGTTGTCAAACATTATTTAAAACAAAATATGCATCATAAAATAATATAAACGTCAAAGAATAATAAACGTTTTATCTTTGCGTTTTTAGCGTTTTATATTATTTTATGATATGGATATTACTCCTGAAAAATATAATATTTCAATTTTTTTGAGAAGCTAAAATGTCAAACTTTCCCGCCACAGATTTCCCGCCATTTCTGTGTTCAAAATTTATTGTTCCCTCAAGGTTACGCTGGGTAATGACGTCATCTTCACCCGTCTTCCCCCAACGTTACCTTACCTTATCCGGGGTAACAATTGAATTTATGAACGCAGGCCTGGGGGACCGCCATGATCTGCACTTTGGCGTAGCGGAAAATTCAAAACAAAACCAGCCATATTCATATTATGATTATTTTTGATAATACTTACTGCTCGACTTACTATAATCCTATAATTCTCATGTATGCAAGTAAAAATAAACTAAATTGTCCAAACGTAATCTAAAAGAATGTTGTAAATAGAGGTAGACGGTTTTTGTCATCGCGACAAAACCCTATACTCGATGGGGCTACTAAAAGTTCCACTTAACCACACTTTTCAGATCTGTCACGAACTGCATAAGGTAAAATTCCCTAGAAAGTGCACATCATGACAGCCTCCGTGGTCGAATAATTTTCTTAACAAGTTCAAATAAACAGCAGTCCATTTTAAATATACCTGGATCAGCCTACAAAGTTGAAAGGGGTCGTGTCCGGCGCTGATATAGTTTTTCAAAGTACAGTGAAAATATAAACATTTACGGGGCAAATATAAATAATCGTAAATACCTACTTTTCATTCGAAGAATTCGATGACCTTCTGAATGATATTTCTGGCTTCAGAATGAATTATTTTCCTCGATTTAACATTTATACTGGAGAGGGGCCATTAGACTTGTAGGTTACGTCTGTTCTCACCACGACCTTCTTGATTTTCGAGTCTGACGCTCTTCCGTCAGATTCGAAAATGAAGAAGGTCGTGGTTCTCACAAAAGCGCTAGTGTACATAAAATGTAATTATTATTTGAGATAGTTTCACACAATCTGCTGAACTATTGAACATAATCCTGTATATCAGCCTTAGATATCAGCTGATTATGAACTGTCAACAATTTATTTATAAAAAGGTTATAGCTTCATTGCGTTACAATTACTCATTTTAAATTATCAGAAACGCATTGCTACTACTTTATGCAGACAGTGAAAGCAATTTTAGGTCAAAATGTTACCAAAACAGTGTATTTTTTACCCTCATATAAGACGTGAAATTATGATTCACAGGCCACATATGAAAGCAAAAAAAGGTTTCTTTAACTGCTTTCATATATTCTCTATCACATGATTCACATGACATGAATTTCGGGTAAAAATTTTAAGTTATATGCACGTTAATTATTCCCAAAGATTAGTATGCGTATAAGTATGATCAAGGCCAACTGTATCTAATGCGACTTCCTTCGCATTGGATACAGTTGGCCTTGGTATGATATCCAAAGTGGCGCCATCTAGTCAGAAAAATTACGAAAAGGCGGCTCTTAATAGATTTTATATCGATTTTAAACGTCAAAACAATCTGACAAACACTGAAATTATTATAAAATTTCAATTTTTTCAGCAAATTTACTTTTGTGTAGGATTGTTCGCTATTGGTCACGTATTGTCGCGCTTTGTCTTTTACAGCCGTATTCATAAACAAATTTAGTCGTTACTACGCGCAACTAGTTTAGTCAGGATCAAACCCTATATGTAGATTTATGCATAGGGTTTGATCCTAGCTAAACTAGTTGCGCGTTAGTAACGACCATGGTAACGACTTAAATTTGTTTATGAATACGGCTGTTAAATGTTTAGTTGACATATTTTCCGGGGCATTTGTGAGCTTGGTGGAGCTGTAAGTTCGAGTATTTGTATCATAAAAGTGATGCTTTACTGCCCAGACGACATATGAAGTACGAGATCGTAGTTGAGTACTTCAGCCGTCGCGTCGTTCGAATATTCTAAAAGACATGTTCTTAACGTGTATACTTCGGTATACTTGTATATTATGTTTTCTTAAAATTGCATGATAAATTGAAAATAGACTATTTTTGGAATAATTCAATACTTACAACAAAAAGGATGTAAAAATAAATAGATCCAGTTCCATGGTGAATAGTCAAGTATATTAATTTATTGTCGTAGAATAATGTACTCTGTTGAACCAAGGAAAGTTTATTTTGCTGGTCCAAAATGTTTAGACGAAAACGGCCTATTTCGGAAAAAAGTAATAACATAAAATGTGCTAAAAGACGACGACATTGATAATGCACGTCATAACACTTTATTTGTTCGGTAGTATACAAGGCGAGTTTGCTAAGACGAATCAGCTGGATACCTTCGATATCTAAAATAATAAAATAATTCTACTTGGACAAGCTGTATTAGTTAGATTCAAATTCCTTTAGGCTTTTTCCGAGGCTTTTTCTATGAGATCAAATATTTTTTTAGTTAGTACCTCAATAATAATTATTTCCTTTAGGTACTATTTACAATAGAAATGAATTTACAATATTCACGATGTGAAAGGATTTGTTCATTCAAACCTCAATTCAAACAGTCATAAGAACTTTTAGGTTTTTACTTTCCCATAAACACCTGTTCATTTATGGCAAGTATTGATAAAATTTTCGAAATTGAGATTTTCGCGGAAATACGTGTTTTGGAATTCCAGGAAGCCAAAAAAGTGGTTTAGAAAAAATGTCTGTCTATGCGTGGGTGGGTGGTTGTCTGGGTGTGTTTGTATGTATGTAACGTCTCTAACGCAAAAATTAGTGAACCGATTTTGATGAAATTTGAAATGAAGGGATATATCGAAAATTCATCGACAAATAAACTTTTCGAAAAAATCCGAAACCGAAAGCGGTAATTGGACATGTGTTTTTGGTAGTATTTCTTTCAGAAGTAGAACTTTGAAAATCTGAGATTTAAAAAATGAACATCGCAGAAACTGTCAATTTCAAGGTCACGATACTTATCCAGATGCAGAATGACGTCTTTTGTCGAAATCCGTCAAAAAAAGTATGGGGTGCCATTTAAAAAAAATTACTCTGACGTCACCACAAGAAAGTGACAGTCGCAAAAAAAATTGAAACACTTTAAGAGGGCGGCCGCTGCCCTTTTTGTCGATAGAGGGCAGCAGCTTGTTAATTTTAAGACTACCGAACTCGAACAAAAACGAAAAATTTGAATTTTAATTAAGATATTCTACAAAGCATTATTGCAACTTAGGCAGCCACTAAATTTCATGTAAAATACAGTTTTGATTCTAAATTTAAATTCAATTTGAAAATTAGCAAAAAAGAAATTTTTATGATTTTAAATTACGTCAAATTCTGTTAATACCTAAGTATGGTCACACAGAATGTAAACTTCAAGTCCGGGTCATTAATGTTGGATAATAATGTTTATCGGTAGTCTTAAGTTTTGGTTTGACAAGGGCATAAAAAAATGGCCGCCAATTGTGAGTAAGAAGTTCAGCGTAATTTGGATAGATGGCACTGTCGACATTAAATACGCGCTAAATTTGAATTTGAATGAAAAGATTTGTACGTGTGAACACTTATTCCTGAACATAGTTTCCCTATACAACATGTATTTTCTTACAAACCCGTTTATAATTTCAAACTGTATTATTTTGTTAGAATTTAGGTAACTGCAAGAAGTATTAACCTTTATTATTGTTCAAAAAAAGTTAAAATCGGTAATTTATTAATTACAGTCAACGGTGTTCTTTAATTTTGTCAACCAAAAATACTAAAAGCAAAAAATAAAAAGTATTACAATCAATATTTTTATTTAAATAGAAATCAAATTTTAAAAAAAAGTTTATCAGGGCTGGAATGGATCCTATCACTTCTGAGTGCGAGGCCGAAATCATTACCACAGCTCTATACAGACAACACTGTTTTCGTTAGTTGTAGTTCGCTAAATTAAAGAACTTTGACGGTAATTTATAAATTATTTTTTACGTCTTTTAGACAATAATAATAAAAAGTAAATAAAGTTCCGCTGGACAATTGTAATTATATTAGATACTAGTTACATATTTGCGTAGTATTAATGATATGAAGTTTGAATTGTCAACGTGACAGATTTGGTAAAAACAAGTGTGCCTGGGTGTGCCCTGCAGTCGCGTCGTTTAGTTTTCAGATTTTATCAAAATAAATGATAATTTCAAAATAATTCAAATCAATACCAGTATCGCCCTCTAGTAAATAAATATAATCCTACATTTGAAAACTGAACTATCCCCACTCCTCAAGTCGCCCTCTTAAAATATGCGCCATAATTTAAATCGCTATACCTGTGCGAGCGTTTTCCAAAAAAAACATTATTTTGGGAGATGATGAATTTATTCCATACTTTTTACTCACCCTGTATAATTGAATTCAAAATTTAATTGTCTATCACATAGTAGCGATCGTCCGGCTTCGCCAGCTGTAGTTTCAAGCTGTATTTCTGTCAGTCCGGGTTTATTATTATTTATTACTACAGATGCGTGTCTTTCTTCTGTACATACCGAACCCGTATAGTCTTGCCGTATAGTCTCGTTTTTCTCGCTACGCATGCAAATGATTTCCAGGGTTTGCCTCGCGAACTATACTATTGAATACCAAAAACCCCGCAAAAACCCGACGTATGTCAGTTTCCTCCCGGCTAACCCTGTATATAAAAAAAATAATTTTGAAAAACTATTTCGACCGATTTTTTACCCGAATCTTCGGTTATTCGGTCAAATACCGATTCAGTACATCTTTTAATTATCATCCATTTTAGCTACAATATCTGTTAAAAAACTGTAACGGGGTATTTATCATCTTGGAAATACCCCATATAATGTTTTAATCCTTGATTTCCTGGATAATGGTACCTACTCTCGAAATTTTATTAACAAGCGACTGAAAATTTGGAGTCTGGTTCTACCTTTCAAAACAAGTAAGAAACGCTTAATAAACTATCTACGGAAACCAACGCCAATGCCATGGCCTGCCCTGTCTCCTGATGCCAACCCCTTATATCTAAAACAATAGGCGCATACTTGCAGTATTGTAAAGTTTATAAATCGTTAATCAACAATTCCTCAAACTACTACTACCATATGTATAATTTTTTATTCAGATTTTTATGCAAAATCGCGTGCTGGAAGTATTGCCCCCATTTACGATTTACCCTGTATATATTACCTACCTAACCTATATATTCCCTTCTTGATTTTCAAGACTGAAGTGGGGTCGTGATATTGTTAAATAGTAAGTAAATACATATTAGGCAAAATCAAGATGAATAATTTCTTATTATTTTTTTTCGTACTGCCGCTATACAGAGTGGTGATTTTTTCGATGTTCACTATTGATATCTCGGGATCGGTATACGATACGAAGTCGTTTAAATTAGACAAAAGCTTTTTTATGACGATTGAGAATCTGAAAAGAAATCCAGGATATTTTGATTGTTTCCTGATTTATCACGAAAAAACTGAAAATAGCGATTTCAGAAAAAAACAATATCTTCAATTTCATTGACACTATTCATCAAATTTAGTAACTATATTTTTGGCCACTCCGAGTTGAATGGTGCCTTCAGAAGTTTTCTAGGCCTTCTACATTTCAAGCTGCGATAGTCAACTTTTTTATTTCTTATGAGCAAATAAGAACCTTCTAAGCTTATACTTTAGTAAGTCACTTCTCGGACTTATAACGTAAATTTGTGGTAATTTCTTGCATATTCGAAATGTCGTTGGTGCATATACAAAGCAGGCCCCAATACACTACCCTGAGGCACTCTTGCATGAATTTGTTTGAGGTCTTTCTTCTGTTTAATGCGAAATACTAGTCTGTCAGACATCTCTAATGTAATTTCTACGTACTGGTTCGGATTATTTAATTTATGGATCAAGCCTTCATGCCAGAGACCTTATGGAACGCTTGAGCTACGTCGAGAAGGACAAGAGCACACTTGTTTTTTTTCTAAAACCTTCTCTACTACGTCTACAATTCGATGCACTTGGTCAATGGTAGAATGCAAGGTAGAATGTGTCTGCCAGAAATCAAACTGGTTGTCCGGAATCAGTTTATTATCTATTCTCTATTAGAGTTCTCAAACTTTTAAGAAACAATTTCTCAAAAAAGTTGATCCGCAGCTGTGATATGGGTCTATAGGACTTGATGTCATGGAGAGGTTTTCCGAGTTTTGGTAACATTATTACCTCCGCCACTTTCCAGATACAGGGGACGTGCTTCAATCTCAGTGCTGCATTGAAGAGATAAGTAAGCAGCTTTCCTGAGCAGTTGCATCAAAATTTCGCTTATGATCAAATGGAGCTTTTTTTGGATTCAAAGTTTTCTCGTCTGCTAGCTCCTTTCGGATGACTGAAGTCATTGCTTCTGACATGTAGTGTTCTAAAATATCAAGTATGGTCTGAACTTATATCTGATTGGGCTCTCTGAAAGATCTAGCTATAGTTGGTCATCGAAAATCTTTTTGCTTACTGTCCCTAGCCCAAGGACCATTCTCTTTTCTTATTGGAGGAGTTGATGTTACTGATCTTCTGATTTTTTTGGTGACTTTCCAAAGTGAGTAGTCCGTTTCTTCATCTGTTGTTAGATTTTGTAAGTAGAACGTGGCAGATTTTTCTTTAAGTTTCTGAATTTCTCTTTTGAGCTTTTGTTATTGTGTCATATTATTCAGGATGGTTTTGTCACTTGAATTCCTAGACTGTTGCCATTGTGTTCTTGCTTTTCTTTTGTCCGTTTTTCCAGTCCCCTAATTTCCACTGGATAGTGAACTCCCGTGATTATACGGGAAAGTTCTCTAGTATTGTTAAAAGCCGCGACTTGCACTAGTCTAAAACTAAACTTTTCAGTTTTCTGTTCTAATTGTTCGATTGCTCTTAGCCAAACCTTCAGGTTGATGCTTACTTGAAGGTCAATGCTAACGCGAATTCCGGAAAAAAAGTCACCGGAAAAAAGTCACGGAAAAAAAGCCCCCGGAAAAAAGTCACTCGGAAGAAAAGCCACCGGAAGAAAAACCACCGGAAAAAAAGCCACCCGGAAAAAAAACCACCCGGAAGAAAAACCACCGGAAGAAAAACCACCGGAAAAAAGGCCACCCGGAAAAAAAACCACCCGGAAGAAAAGCCACCGGAAAAAAGGTCACCGGAAAAAAAGTCACCCGGAAGAAAAGCCACCGGAAAAAAGTAACCGGTAAAAAAGTCACCGGTAAAAAAGTCACCGGTAAAAAAGTCACCGGTAAAAAGTAACTAGAAAGTAACATTTTAAGTTTAACTTATGATTATAATAAATTGAATAAGTAAGTTTAAATTTTTTATTATAATTTTTTTTAAGCATTCGCATACATTGCTCTGCATTTGTAAAATCTTAGAACACAAATAGTTACCAGTTTAATAATGGAGAGTATTGTTAAATTGGTTTTGGTAACTATTTGTGTTCTAAGATTTTACAAATGTAGATCAATGTATGCGAATGCTTAAAAAAATTTTACAATAAAAAAGTTAAACTTACTTATTCAATTTATTATAATCATAAGTTAACCTTCGGTACGTAACAATTCGGCGCCGGCAGTTCGGCGGTGGCAATTTGGCCATTATTATTACCTGCTAAGAGCAACTAACCTCGCCCCATGTACACAGACCTCGGTACCATGTAAAACGCGTATTGTCATTTGTTGAAATGGTCCTGCTCCGGTTAAACTTAAACTGTTACTTTCTAGTTACTTTTTACCGGTGACTTTTTTCCGGGTGGCTTTTTTTCCGGTGGTTTTTCTTCCGAGTGACTTTTTTTCCGGGTGACTTTTTTTCTGGTAACTTTTTTTCCGGTGGCTTTTCTTCCGAGTGGCTTTTTTTCCGGGTGGCTTTTTTTCCGGTGGTTTTTCTTCCGGTGACTTTTCTTCCGGGTGGCTTTTTTTCTGGTGGTTTTTCTTCCGGTGGCTTTTCTTCCGGGTGACTTTTTTTCCGGGGGCTTTTTTTCCGTTACTTTTTTCCAGTGACTTTTTTACCGTTTACGGCTAACGCAGATGCGCTAGATGAATATATTTCTCTTAGCTGTTCTCTTTCGTTTTCTTAAGTTTTTGCAACACATCTTTAATCTTAAAGCCTTTAACTTCGAGTTCTTCACCATTCACCTTTACATTACAGGATGGATGTATATTTTTAACCATTCGGGTCTGTCGCTTTTATTCTTATACCTTGCTTATGCCTATGCCATTCAAAATCGATGTTAATTCTCTGTAATCGGTTTAATTTGGTTGTTCAACATGCTGGTATTACATTTAAATGTACATAATTTGTAATTTATCTTTGTCCATAATCTTTTACATTGCTTAGTACAATCAAATTCTATGAAGCCACTATAGAATTTGATTTATTAGATTTTTTCATCTCGAGTCTACTGAAGATATGGGAACGTAATTTCCGAATCGCGCTGAGGCTTACTAAACTTTTTGTGGTTTTAGGGTTTTAATGTTGTTTTTCCAAACCACAGTCTCCAAGGATTTTATTTTGATTAGAAAATGCATATTTTTGATTTTCTGGAGTATTCTCTTTTTCAGATAAAATTTGTTTTTATGTACGCTTGTCGGAGTTTTGGTTTTAAGTTCTCTTTTCATATATCCCTAGAGTATACTCTAGATATTTGAATTTATTTATTTATTGTGACGTTACTAGTCGGGATAGTGTTTGAAATATATTGTTACGGACCAGACCTATCGAGGCGAGTTGCTTGGTAAAGGGACTGCGAGGGGATCCTTGGGGCATTACGACTATCTGGTCTACAACCGTGGTAACGTGAAATAATTTTGTTAATAAGTTTTTCTACCGTTTTTCCCTTGTTTTTCCCCATGTCTCTGCCACAATAATGCACCGGTTGTGTCTTTTTCAACACAAGTTACGTTGCATTTATCCCGTTCGCTAGCGCTAACTGGATTGGTCTATTGACGATACTTCGTTATACAAATAAACTGAAAAGAAACAAATTTTTAGCAATAGTCTACTGTAATAAAATTGTTGTGCATTAGTTACGATTAGTAACGCACAAAGAAAAATGGTAGGCAAAATGCCCCACCCAAAGAAAACATTTGGTTTACCAAGCTAGGTAATTGGAATATGTGCGTTCTACACCTTCTCAAAATTATGTAGTTCATCATTTCGTACATTACGCTTTAGTTTAGGCATATATTATATTTTTAATCTACCTAATTGTGTTTTTCTTTTTTTCAGAAATTTCTCCAGCAATCGGATATTACAAAAACCGGCAACATTTCGTTGGCTGATTTTGTTATTTACGTTAGGGAACATGAAAAGAATTTGAGGCTTCATTTTTCAAGTTTGGATAAAAACAGAGATGGTAAGTTAATGTCATAGAGCTAGCTATCCATAGATATTATACTTCATAAAAATTATTAGTAGCAACTGGAATGTATGTTATTGGTTTAGTCCGTTTAATCTCATACCTTGGTTTAATATACCTACTACTAGAGCTGGGCGATACCATGAAACGGGTATCGAGTATCGATACCAATGGGGTATCGATATTACTCAAAAGTTTCGAAGTATCGAAAGTATCGAAGTATCGAAACTACTAATTACACTAATTACTTTTTATTGTCTGTGAACTGAGTAACTGACTTGCGAGTACTGTGTCTGTGACCCATATCGTAAACAACGAATATGAACGTGTTTGGGTACTGTTTATTTTAAATTGCATAGGTACCTAGTATTTGCAAATGCTAAGCATAACTAATCGTCTAAAAATTATAAACCTAACGCGTCACTTCTGTTCGTTCTTGGCTACCCCAGTGGATCCTATTTGATGATTCAATCTAATATCTCAATTATAATTAAAACTAAAAACTTGTATGTGAAGAGGTAAATGGGTATACCTACTCCTGAAAGCTCTTACAGAAACTACGCGAACCTGCTATATTAATTTTCTGATACTTTAGATACCTTGAATATTTCTGATATTTCGATATTTTTGATACTTAGATACTTTCGATACTTCGATATTTTCGATACTTTCAATACTTTCGATACTTCGATACTTTCGATACTTCGATATTTTCGATACTTTCGATACTTCGATACTTTTGAATATTCCAAGTATCGATACTTCGAGTAAGTATCGATACTTTTCCCAGCCCTACCTACTACACGTGTGATATTTGTATCTTTAAAGATTAGTTGCTTTCGTTTTATAGTTCTGAGCAAAGAAGTAAAAAGTGGAGGTGCAAACCTCCCCTGGACTTTCCCATACTAAAAATAAACATTCGTTTTTGGTATTCAACAGTATTGTTCGCCACAACCGATAAACTAAACTTGAAAATTAGTATATGGAAAATTAACACAAGTGCCGATTGTGTTCATCTGCGCATGTGTGATTATTTATATTCATAGGCTGCTAGGATTAGCCGGCGACAAGGAATTCCCGTCCCGCGCATGGTCACTTGAACATATCGGCACTTACAAATTTCACCCTACACTGTTTTAAAGTTCAAAATTCACGAATTTCTCATTAACCGTACATTTTAGCCATATGAACACCTTATACTATGTGATAGACAATGAAATTCTACATTCAATTATATAATAATATACAGGGTGTTTCATTTAAAATAACAAAGTTGCTTATTGTACTGTGGAAAGCAAACGCCCTGTATACGTGATATACATTTAGGAGAATGCAAAACTATATACTCAACAACTTTTATATTCAAACTTTTTTCATATTTTGATTAATAAGGGCGCTATAGGAGCATCAATTCCCGATTTTCAAATCGTCGTAGAGGGCGCCACAGTGAAATTCTGGCATTCATCAAAAAACAAAAATGTAGCTAATACCAAGCTTAATAAGTATAGAAAGTTTAAACAAAATCCTGTGGACAGTTTTTTTGTAATAATTTTTCAAAAATTTCAAAATTTTGGGAAGCGCGCCGTTGCGACCGTTTTTCGATTTAGTAAATAATTTTTTTTCATCGTATAGTACCGCCAAAGGGCTTTCAAACAAGTTGTTGCGAAACCTGATCAGATAACTGGTTTTTGAGTTATGGGGCGTTAAAGTCGAAATTTTGAAAAATTCATAGCGGCCGCCATTTTGAAGTTAGAGAGTCCGGTAAAAAACTGTTTCCCTTGAATTATGCCCTTCTTTCATATCCCCTACTCAGATTTTCAAAATTCCGCTTCTGAAAAAAACGATACCAAAAAAACATGTCTAACTTCCGTTTCCGGTTTCGGATTTTTTTGAAAAGCTTATTTTGTCGATGAATTTTCGATATACCTCTTCATTTAAAATTTCATCAAAATCGGTTCACTAGTGTTTGCGTTAGAGGCGTTTCATACATACATACATACATACATACATACATACATACATACATACATACATACATACATACCCACCCACGCACCCACAGACAGACATTTTTTCTAGACCACTTTTTTGGGTTCCTGGGGACCCAAAACACGTATTTCCGCGAAAATCTCGACTTCGAAAATTTTCATGATATCAATACTTCCCCGTATTTCCCATATACCATTGGTGGTATGGGAAAGTAAAAAGGTAAATTTGGCAACATGAATAGAAACAGTGGCTGGTAAATCTGTTGGCAACAAGTACATTTTTTACTGTTTCTAAGGAAACCAAATAATATGTCATCGCATGGTTGCCAAGTGAATTTTCAGGGATGAAATTTTGATTTTCAAAATTAAAAATTGTGAGTGAATTAGACGCTCACTGTGAGGATTCGATTTTACACAAATCCTTATAGGGTACCAAGCTTTTTATGGTAATGATACCAATCTTTAAAAATTCATAAGAATAAAGAAGTCGAGTTCTTAAGTTTACCCCCTTATAACTCAGTGAATTAATCATTAAGATTTTTTTTTACATGTTGCCCAGGCTGCATTAACCCTTTAAGTATCTCTGGTACAGGCTTTGTACCGCTCTGCGCGTAGTCGCATCTCTACGTCAAATAAACTACATGTATTTTTAGCATCGCCGATCTAGAGCTATTATATTCCACAGTATATCTGCGCATGTTATAAAGTCATTTCAGGACTTCTCAGCGAAACTAGCCGAACTAGAACGGCACATGTGTCCTTCGTGGTACAAACGTTGTACCAGCGCGCCATTACGGAATTTTTTTTATTTAATTGTGACGTGTGCAACGGTTCTGATGTTATATTACCTGTTTTATGATCAATTAACGTTTTATAATATATAAGTCTTCTAACATACTCATTCCTGTATACTGTGAATCAAAAATTATCCCCTTATTTACAACTACTAGAAAATAGTGAATACTTTTCGAAAATGTTGCATTATTTACTGAGAATTGAGTGGTATCTTTACAATTAATTTTTTATGTGAAATTAATCATTTATCTAATGAAACTTGATTCCATGTGTTTCTATAGGTGTTGTTCTTGCGAATTACACATACTTTGTGGCAATTTCATTTTGCGCTGAGTAAATCTTTTGAAAATGCTGTAGCGCGCGACGAAAATACGTCATATTTACGAAACTACAGCTGCAACCGGTGGCTTCTCGTGCATCGGTAGCTGCTTCTGTCTGACTTTTTTTCAATACTACGTATATATAGGATTGGGCAAACGTTTGGTATAATTTCTATACTTCGGTAAATTTAAAAATAAAATTCGAATGGGTATAAAGATTTTATTTTTATTCAACTATTTGGTGTAATTAATTTTTTTTATTCTCAATGATGCGACTTCACATAACTTTTTTTTTGAAAAACTCTTACAAAGTGTTTCGATCGATGTAGCCGAGCCAGCAAAACAGAAAATTTTGAACTACTTACTAGTACTCTAGAAAATAGCACGTTGGTGTAAACAATTACGTATCTTATTATCTAATTTTATTTTAGTTGATATTATGGCTATGTTTGGAGTGTTTTGAACCTTACAATAGGATTTGAATTAAACTTTTTTATTTTTATTGAATATATTAAGAACAAAATCTATGTATTTTTTGTTTTACTTTTATGAATATGACTTTTTTATTTTCTGATAATGTTAATTTTATTATTTTTTTTTTGGTTTTTGAGTCTTTTTAATGAAAATAATTACTTATGGTTGTAAATTGTATCTCTACTAAAGCGTTTACGTCGTAGAATCCGAAATATTTACTTAATGGTATTACTGCTGTACCAGAGAACATTCACCGAATTTTCATAGCTAATTGATCTCTGGTACAACGGTTGACCATCAATTTTTGGAAAAACTAAAACAAAATAATTAGTTTTTTTGTCATGTAAGTGTTCTTTAATGCCCATAAACTCATTTCCCAAAACTAAATTTTCAAAATCAGTGCAGGATAATTTTGCGCCTTAAAGGGTTAACGGTCTCCTACAATTACCCCATAGGAAATGCACCATTTTAGATACTGTATAAATACAAGTGGTTCAGCTTTTCCCATGCGCCTTGAGGGTCCTTGAAAATAAGGTGATTGAACGACAGCGCCATCTTTTGGAAAAGTACGAAACCCTGGAATGGCCACACTAAAAATTTTTTGACGACTTAAGTAACTTGTGATCACGAGTTAGTTAAGTCGTAATCACAAGTTAGTAAGTCGTGATTACGAGTTAATAATTCGTGATCACGAGTTATTAAGTCGATATTACAGAGAAAAAAGATTAATGTGGTCTTTCCAGGCCTGCGTACTATGCAACCATGGCTAGAGGGAGTGTTAAGTGGCCGGTAGAATTGGCGGAGTAGTTATCCTCGACGGGATTATTTAATGGCGGTTATTAATGTTTCTAGAATTCCAAATCTTTGTATATTTCAAGGTCATACCGCTGAAGTACGAATACGTTCTGTTCACCCCCCCCCCCGAATAACCCTTTGCCTATTTGGGCTAGAATCGTAGGTCCGTATTATACGTTCGACTTGTGTCTCTTTCTGACTCACGCGCTAAAGAAAAGGGAAAGAAACAAGTGCGGCCACTTTATAAAATTTAGAAATGTCAAAAACTCATTTGTACCTATAGTAAATGTGGATTACTAATCCAAACACGAAATATGTGTAACAAGAGTTTGCCATTATGCTATTTACACGTTTGTCATTAAAATAAGGGAACAGCAAGTAATACTTTACAAAAAATTGATTAAAATTAACCAGTGCCCGGCTATAACGGCACACGGCATGCCCATATCATTGACTTTAGTATTTTCTTGTTCTTTTAAACTACTTTTTATCGGTAGTGCGAAAAATTTAATAAATAACAAGGGATGTATCGACTATTAACATTCTCGGTAGGTTACAAGTCTCAGCTATGCTTCGGTTTGTATTCCTACCTCGCATGTTAATATGTCCTTACAGTCCTTGTTAATTAAAGAAATAATTATTTAGTCTTAGTTGGTTACATCATCTTATATTAGCTAGTTGTTATTATACACGTTGTCCCTTGAAATTTTGAATACAAGTAATGTAGGCACTGTGATTTTGTTCTTCTTGATTATTATAATAGATTTCCATGGTTGTTTATTACAAATTAGAAATTACTAATTATTTCCCGTTGCTATGTCCGGTTTCTGGAAACAGGAATTTATGAAACCCATAACTTATGTATTCCATAAACAGCGAATAAGGAACTCTAATGACAGGTCACGTGATCAAATTTCGTATAGGCCAATTAGCGCCTTCCACGAGGATCACGTGACACGTCATGGACTGCCTTATTGACTGTTTATCGAATACATAAGTTATGGGTTTCATAAATTTGTTTCCAGAAACCGGGTATTAGTGAATTAATAGTTATTTTTTATACAAGACGATAAAATTATATTTTATCGACAAGCGGAAAGTGTTAATTCACGAGCGATGAAATCGCGAGTGAATTAATTTTCGCGAGTCGACAATTAAATTTTATCGTCGTGTATAAAATTCTATTTTTTTCTATAGCAGATCTTAAAGAAAAATAAGAAAAATTTGTAAAAAACCAAATTAAAATTAAATTATATTAAACCCGAAAATCTCAGTAGGTAGCAAAGGTTTCCATGGAGTTACCCAAACAAAGTCAGAAAATTAAAGTACTTTATCTATCCTTGCGGTTAAAGTGTTACTTTATCTACTCTTGCGGTTAAAGTAATACTTGACCAATTATTTTTAGTCGAACAAAGCACACTTTAACATCTGCTATAGAAAAAAATATTTGACTCGGCTATGTAAAAAGTGAGCGTGGTAACTAAGCGCCAAGTAATGCATTCAAATGTCCGTATTCAAAATTTCAGGGGACAACGTGTATGTACTGCTATGGTTACAATATATTTATGTAAGTAATTATGTACAGTCAGTGACAAATGTTTTCACCAGTATTATACCACTGTAACCCGCTTTATTGAGATTAAGGCCCGGTTTTACAATACTAGTATATACCTGGAATAAGCTATACCTCCGACAGTTGCCATGGTTACAATTCTTTTAACAATTGTAACCATGACAATTGTCGGGGGTATAACTTATACTTGTATTGTAAAACCGGCCCTAAGAGGTTGCATAACGTCAATGGTATATACCTAGTTCCATCAAATTAATGTCATAATAGTGTATTACAATGCAGGGAGTGGAAAAACATAATTTGACACTGACGGGGTCCACTGGATCAACTCGTATATGAAGCCATATTTTCACGAAACGCATCTTTGTGACGATATGAATGAATGAATAACCAATTAAATTATGTAAATGTACCTATAAGCTACCTAATATTTAATTTTAGCACAGTGCTGTAAAGAAAGTCTTTATTTATTATATAATATTTAATGTCAATAGCCAGTAATGTGTGGTAAATGTTTTATTTCCTAATTATCATACCTTGTAGTTATACGTAGTAATTATCGTACTAATGATAAATATGACGTTTTATGCGGTGTTAAACAGACGTTAACAAAATTGTTGATAGCTACACTTTATTGTAGTTTAATTTTATAAATCATTACGGGACAATTCATATTTTTGATTGAATTACTAATTTTAATGAGTTTAGCTTTAAACTAAATAGGCTTTATTCTTATGGGACAACGAAACCAATACTTTGCAGTCGGTCGTCAATGTAACTAACATAAGATCATCTCAAGGGGGTCTATGAACTAAGTAAAGTCATGTGTCTGTGATAGACTTGATACCAGCAGATTCACACAGCTGTTGCCAGGAACCAACAATAGGAATAGCGCACGCCAAATTGAATGCTCTATGCGCAGTGTTTGCCAAATTTTTATACAATAATAATAATGTTATTAGTGAGAAAGATGTAACTGATTTTGAGAATGTTGTCTAAATTAGATAAACACACACATAACTCCTCATCTACCACCTGTAATTGTTCCCGTTTTTTTGATTTAATTTCCATAAGCGCCAAGAAACCGAATTCGCAAAGATACGATAATCCAAACGGCAACAAAGATTTAACGGCTGTAGTAACTAGTCGAAGATATTGGCTCCAAAGAGAAATTCAAAATTCTGACAATTTTATTCTATAGTCTGTTTTTTTAACTAGGAGGAGCGATTCAAATTTGTTACGTCAAAATCTACACCTGTGATTGGCTGCGGCCAGGCCGGTTTCACACCGCTAAGTAATTTATATAAATTTTGACGTTTGACCATGGGCGCCGGGGTTTTAAAATCTTCATGGGTGCCCGTGAGCGAATCGAGCTAAATTCCATAAAAAATGAAAATGTAATGTAATAATTATACAGTGCTTCCCAAAAGTAACGGATAAAATCGTTCAGAAAAATATTTCAAATAAATGCTTGGACACGTCGATTTTTATTTTTAAATTGTCATTTAGAGATGTAATTTTCAACCCGCCACCCCGCAGCCCCTAAGCGCTGCCAACTCCAACTTTAAAATTCAAATAGCAAAGAATCCTTTCTGATACCTCATCTGATAGCTTTTTTCATTCTGAATACAACAAAAAAAGTTTTTCAAAATCGGTTGATAAATAACGGAGATATTTACCAAAATGTATTCAAATGAAAGCGCCAATATTCGAGCAGGCGTTGTTGGTACGGCTCTACAAAGGGTGGTACAAAACAATTGCAACTTGTTTGTAATTGAATGTAAACAAAAATATATTTATCTATCTCCAACCCCAATCATCATTAAAACTTCGATTCTTTCGGCTTCAGTAAATCTCATTTTTGTTATCTTATTTTTCAATCGTTAATAATAAGTAACACACATTCCATTAAGTAATGTCAATACATTTTGTTTACATTCAATTGCAAACAAGTTGCAATTGTTTTTTACCACCCATTGCTATAGAGCAGTACCAAAGCCTGCTCGAATATTGGCACTTTCATTTGAATACATTTTGGTAAATATCTCCGTTATTTATAAACCGATTTTGAAAAACTTCTTTTTATTGTATTCAGCATAAAAAAAGCTATCAGATGAGGTATCAAAAAGGGTTCTTTGCTATTTGAATTTTTAGAGTTGGAGTTGGCAGCGCTTAGGGTTTGGGGGGTGGGGGTTTGAAAATTACATCTAAATGATAATTTAAAAATAAAAATCGACGTGTCCGAGCATTTATTTGAAATACTTTTCTCAACGATTTTATTGAATTTATCCGTTACTTCCGGGAAGCACTGTATATTATGGTGTAAAAAAGATCAGTTTTCTTTGTTTGTGGAAAATGTATTTTGTCTCACTGTTGCCCTACCAATAAAAATATACGTTAGAGCACTGTTGACATGTACTATTGTATGGTCATTTAAACGGCGTTGGGTCATCGTGTCTTCACTCTCCGCAATGCCGAAAATGATCTTCCAACAAGGGTCATGGGTGCTCGGCACCCACGTAGCGATGCTCATGGATGCCCGAGCACCGGAGCACCCACGGAGTCGGCGCCCATGCGTTTGACGTGATTTCGTAATTATTTCTCTAGGCGCTGACAGTGACATAATTCAGGCAAAATACAATAAATTAGTTTTCATTTCAGCTGTAAATTTTAAACATGATCAAAATAATTCAAATTTACCGTCAAAACTATGGAAGTCTTCTTTTCTAGTGACATTTCTAGTGTGAATCTGACTTTTGTATTCACTCCTCCTAGTTAAAAAATAAAGTATAGCACAGAAAATGAGGCTTGGTGCACAGGATCGTTTTCAAGTCTATTAAGTTTTCTTCTTCTGTTAATGGCATGTGGGTACTCTCGTACGAAAGGAATTGAATGACCTACTCATACATTCATGATAATCAAGTGAAGGAAAATACTTTGTAAATGAAACAGAAAGGTTTTCTACTGTCTTCTGCACTTTTGACAACATTTTAAATTTGTTTGGAAAAGCTTCTAGGCCTGGGAAGCAATCAAGCTGCGAGTTTTTAACTTTCCTAAGCAAACAGCTGTGGGCGGCGCAGGGGTACAAACGCAGAAAATACTAATTCCTATAATAAATCTATCCTTGTCGATCTTCTTCCAACCAATCTCAAACCGATATGCTTCTTCCATAAGAGTACTGCATGTTCGAAGGTATGTAAGTCATCGCGATTTCTCGTGGAGCTTGACAAGCGCATCGAATTTACGATAGAATGAGATGGAGAGGTCGTAGTGAAACCTAAAATATGCAGCATTCAGGAGAAAGGGTCCGTAATTTGAAATTATTCATATTAAAATTACGTCAAAACAGATATTTTAAATCCGAGAATTGCGAAATGCATATATTTTTAAGATAGTCAAGGAGATTTTTCTTTCTACAGCGAGATTCACCTTGATGCCTTTAGTTTGTGATTTTACTCAACCGTGTCGTTTTGCAATACCAGTGTTACGTCTACGGAATACGGTATATCTGCAATCAATAGACAAACTTGATTGGTTTACAAACTGTTCATAGCTGATTGCATATTTCATAAGTTCATTCGTTTGTTCATTAATGTTGCCAAAATAATATTTTTCTTGTCCAACGCCTTTTCTAGAATCAGGGGAATTGCTCGAATCTCGAAAAACATGATGTTTCGAAAGCAAGATTGCTCAAATAGCAACTGCCAGAACGGAAAATTGCTCGGAATTTATTTGGAGTACTTTTATAAATAATTTAAATTCCTTTCTTGGTAACAATGTGAGGAATAGTATTTTACCAAATGAATTGTGAATGCACAAATTTCTCTATTTGTAATTTTCCATATGTTGGAATGGTCCGCAGACCCTGTGCCAACCCTCCAAACTGTTGTTCGTTTTCGCAATATAACGAGTACTACCTATGTACTTATTTCTTGGATTTGAACAACTTCCTTTTACAGCAGTTCACATCAAATCGCCTTTTAGAAGTTCTTTTTAACAGTTTACTGAATATCCATATTTTGTAAAAATTCAATTACGTAATACGAGCTGTCTGGACCGAATCATGTTTTGACAAATCTCAAGTTTAGTTTTAATATTCGAACATGTACTATTACTTTGTGGAAAGAGCATACCGCTTTGTAATTGGCTCAAGGAAGATTGACAATGACAGACATGTAATAGGAACTATTATAGTATTTTCTGCGCATGCGCATGGTGCGCGGTAATTGGCTGATAAGTGATGATATTCATAGCGCCACGCCCACAGCTGTTTGATTTTACGCATGCGCACTATGAATTTAGTTCTTGTTATCTGTTTATCCTTTTTGCACTTTCTAACAATTGTATTGTCGTTTCTGTCAATCTTTGAACCATCGGTTGTGCAGTACAATATTTATAGGAGTCCAGTCACGGAGCAGTGCATGTTCGAAGGTTTTAACTAATTTTCTACACTTAATACTATACTTAAAATTATAATATGTTCCAGAACTTCTCCAAATAATTGAAACCAGAGTCTGTACTAATTTAATTCTTTTTTTTTGTTACAGGTAAAATTGATTTGGACGAACTTATTAGAGCCTTTCACGATTTGGGCGTTCCTTTAGAGAGGCAAGAGGCAACAAATCTCTTACAGAGGTATCTGCTACTTTGTAGGTTTTATTTTTTTTTTTAATTTTTATTCGTGGTTTGTCTATAGTTATACGTTTGCCTATCGCGAACGAGTACACTGTCCAAAATATTTTTCTTGTGTAATAAATTTAGTAAGAGATTCAACCAAGAATCAAGGAATGTACAGCTCTACCATATTTGCAAAGTTGAAAGTGGGCGTGACTTTATTGATAAGTGACAATCCTCGGTGACTGATTGAACGTGCCCATCTTTACCAACCAATATTCAACGCGTAAAACATCTGTCAGTTTCATTTTATTTGTCCGAATTGAATGTTTATTATAACATTTTTGTGCATAGGAATGACTTAATTTTACATTTCCTTACATAAAATATATTTATTCGTAAAATACCATTCGTGATATAATCTAAGCAACAAACTCTCGTAGCAATCTTTAAATTTTATCGACAAAATTATATTTCTAATGTATTACAATAGTTATTTGTATACCAAGGCCGCTTGCGGCGGAGGAAAGAAATTTCGAGGGCGCTAAAGAATTTCGCGGACAAATTATACACAATATTTTTTGTGCAACCGTAAATAATGTGTAATTTATTGTAAATGCAGTGGCGGCCTGGCTAGGTCGGCGAGTCCGCATTTGCCGACCGGGCCCCAGCCCCAATTAAACAGAATTGGGCCCCAATTCCGTTTAGCAAATTCATTATCGTCGAAATCGAGACGGCGCGGCGGAGCTCAGAGCTTCTCTTCAGCAGGAATTACTCGAACCTTTAATGTTGGTCAGCATCGAACGTTAAAAGATTCCTACAGTTCAAGACATTTTAGATCATTTTGCAAATTCTTCAAATGAATTGAAAAAGTCACTAATTTAAGTTCTTCGTCACGTAATATATATTTTTTTGTGTTTGCAATTTAAATTGACTTTCTGGTTTTGTATTAGTGGAAATTTCCTTTAATTAATATTTCATAACAGTTGTATTATCTTTAGTAATAAAAGCATATTTTCTAAAATTTGGCGTCATTGTTAGTACAGGCAGGCGCGGATCCACGGGGGGGGGGCTATAGGGGCTGTAGCCCCCCCCCCAGAAGGTTTGAAAATTATTTTTTTAACGAAATGAGTTTATATTTTGAGCAATTTTAAATACTTAGACCGGTTGACCTCAAACCTTAGGCCTGTGTTTTGCAGTGTTGAATTCCACCTTGGGGGGGGGGGCTTTGCCCCCCACGGAACGTCAATCCACTATATTAAAATTTGTGTATAATTCTCCGTTCAAAGTAGTTCCGAAGCCACCCCCTTTTTTGAAAAAAATTTCGCCTGCGGCGCTTTTAAACTCACCACTTCCCGCTTCATTCTACCTACCCACTGTTCTACGTTTTAGTTTTAAAATTAGCCCCCCCCCAAAAAAATCTTCAATATATCCGCGCCTGAGTACAGGTGTTTTTTTTTTAATTTTGCCTACTCTGATTTCGAATTTTGATAAATCGCCAGAGGATACGAGGGCCCCATTGGCAAATTAGCCGACCAACATTAAGGATACCAGGCCGCCACTGTGTAAATGATATTGCTTTTAGAAAACCTACAGCTTAATTCATTGTAAATAGAAAAACGGCTTTCAGTTAGCGCGTTACTATGGATATGGAGTAAATAAAACAATTAGTTTTGTATAAATTACAATGATTTTTACTTTAGCGGACGCTACCATAGCAGTGGCCGCGAAATTAGATTTCCGCGAAATTAGATTTCGCGTCCTGAACAGCGGACGCGAAACGCCCACTTCGCGTACGGTTGCACAAAAACAAATTTAGTCGTTACTTACGCGCAACTAGTTTAGCTATGATCAAACCCTATGCATAATTCTACATATAGGGTTTGATCCTACGACGGCCGCGAAAATGGATGTCACGACCTGTATAGCGGACGCGAAACGTTCGCTTTGCGTACGATTGTACAAAAGCAAATATTTGCACAAGCAGGAAAATTGATGAATTAAGAGATTTTCGATGTCAGCGACAGCGACCAGAGACCGCGACCGCCGACAGCTACCGGCGACCGCGACCGGCGGCAGATGACAGACCTCGTTCGCAACGTACGACACATCAATGCAGAGACACCCTTTGCAGTAGACAGACGAGTACTTATATTTCAATGTTTCCAATTAAAAAAAGTGTTTTGCTGCGTGTATTATTAGAGGAAGATGAAGACCTAATTTTTTATATCTTTCCATATCTTTTCTTTTTTTACGCCATCCTTTTACAATGGTAGTTTCAAATCGTACAATCCGGGATTTTGAGTTACCAACTCGATTAGTATATCATCTTTCTCCGATGAAAAAGACTTTGATTGGATTGAGTCCATTTTTGCGTTTCTAGCCGATGAGGCTATAATTTTTACAAGTAGCATGTGTACTTAACCACGTGTCAACAGCGACACTACCGCTCTAGGAGCAGTCGGGAGACTGATCACCATCTGATCACACACGACAAGCAGAGACTGCCACCGCGCTCCCGGTCGCTGTCGAACGCTTCGAACGAAGCCCGACTGAATTCCACTGTACCGGTGGTGTCGCGGTCGGCGGTCGCGGTCTCCGGTCGCTGTCGCTGACATCGAAAGTCTACCAACATTATCATCCACGTAGACAGTCGCTAATTTGAATGTTGGTGGATCTGCTTTCCATAATGCTTGTCAGTCTTTATTAGATAGCAACTTGACGATTAGACATAATATGCACTTGCACCATAAAGTCTTCTAATTTCTTTTAACGACAGATATATAGGTTAGTACCGTGCCTTCATTAATGATTGATACCCACGTGACCTTAGATCCGTGGTGTCCTTGGGAGTTTCAGATTTAAATGTTGAAGTCAGGTAGGATTGGTACTCGTTGTAACTAAACTAAGTAACTAAAGTCATTAAAGTTACTAAAGTTACTGTCAATTTACGTACAAACAATCAGATAGGGAATTATTGGATAAAGGTTCACCAACTGTGTAAGTTGGGTTGCCTATATTTTGTGGTCACGTGGGTATCAATCATTAATGAAGGCACTGTACTATACTGTGATGAAAGATGCATTATAATATTTAAGTGCTTTTGTTTATATTTCGAGATCCATCATCTTCATATACCGTACCTATATTATTCGTAAACATAGGGAAACGCATGTAATTTTTTACAAACGCGTTTATTTGCTACTGCTGTCAAAATAATGATTTCAAAGTGTATTATTTTGTTAGATCGACTAAATTTACGCAACTGTAAGAAGTATTAAACTTTGTTATTGTTTAATAGACGTTCAAATAAATAATTTACTAATTACAGTCAACGGTGCTCTTTAATTTAGCGCACTACTACTACTATTCAAAACTATTGTCTCCATAGACTAGTACCTACTGGTAATAATTTCAGCCTCGTAGTCAGAACATAGTAGGGTCGATTCCCGACTCGGATAAACTTTTTTAATTTTTTTTTCTGATTATTATTATTATTATTATTATTTATTAGTAAGCAGACGGCGAGGCCGATAGCGCCTACCGTCTAGGTTTACATTAACTCTACAAAATTCAACTAAAAACTATAAAGTAAATTCAGACTTATAAATTCTAACAAACTTAATAACAATGACCAGGGCAAAAGGAAAAGAAAAACTTATTGTTTAGAAAGAGTACTATTAATAGTGTTGTCAAGCGCGTTCTTGAACACATTTTTGTTTACACTGGACACAACTGACACTGGTAGGGCATGCCATGCTTTTTGAACCCTATTTGTAAGAAAATGTTTTCTTGGCAGTCTGTTACATTTTTCAAACGCTAATTTATATTGATGACCACGATGCACATTTTCACTAACGGTGAATATATTTATAGGGGTGCTATAATAGCCGGACACAATTTTAAATGTTTCTATTTGATCACCACGCTCACACCTTCGTTGTAGTGTTGTTAGGCCTAGGTTAGTTAAACGATGTAGCAATTGAGTTGGGATGTTGAATAGATATCCAGTTTGTTTATCAAAGGTCTTGTTTCCTCGGTACATGTCAATCATCTCCATCTTTTTAGCAAAAGATTACGCAGGGCGTTACGACGATCTTGTTAACACTGTCAAACTTTCATGAATATTTAATAAATTAAATTTTATTACAAATTTGTGGTTAAGAAGTAAACTGGATACTACAGTAAAGCTTTTCAATATTCTAACATAATATTTTCATGACTTATTTCAAATTTCTGAAATAAATAATAATTTGCGGTAGCAATACGCATATAATATGCGACGACATTTTTAGTACCTACATTAAACGTTTTGTTTCTAGGTAGAAAATTTTACGTTCTTATTGATCGACTTCATTTAGTTGTGTTAAAATAGATGCTTCTTCTGTTTCAATAAAAGTTTTTTAACATTCCTTTTTGTAAATGTAGGATGGATCAAGATGGAAGTCTCAACATCAGCTACGATGAATGGCGAGATTTCCTACTTCTTGCGCCTAGCCAAGATATACACCAGCTTATTAAATATTGGCGCCATTCCACGGTAAGAAATTTATATATTTTTTATTTTGCGTTTTATCGATTACTAAAGGTAGATAATTGAAGCTCAATACAGCTACAGAACTACGTTCATAGAACTGGTAAACAAACGCGGGGTGATTCAAAAGTACACAAATAACTCGTGTGAGGTGGTTCCTTTAGTCTAAATAAGAAAAAAAATTATTGATGCCTTCAATAATATTGTTAGATTTGTACGAGTTAAGTTGGAGACAACTATCGTCCTTTCTGTTTCCATGTAACATTAGTACAATTTTTTCATGTCTATCAGTTTAGTACTACATTGTAACATGGATGTGCAATTGATTTACATATAGACTATGTCAAATAGAAAGAGCCGAAAAGAGCAGCTTTATATGCAAAAGTTGTCCGCAACCTAACTCGTACATGCTCGAACCATATTTGCCAAAATCAAGAAAAGTACTTAGGAGGATGTATACAGGACGTAAAATTTAAAAAAGAAAGTTTATATAAGTACTGTGTACACATAAATGATCTACAACGAACTATCTTCGAGTTACAGCTCACCTTGTGTTTCAAAAAACTTCATCATTTTTTGTTGTTGTAGAGCTTTAACGTAAAATTTAAATTTTCAATTGACATGTCCACCTTTTGTTAGTTGCAGGGTTGTCGCATTATTGTGGAATTCCACACACGCGTAAATATTGTGGGCGCGTGCCGTGTTTCAAATTTGTTTGCATGCTGGATTCACCCGTTGATAAAGCGTTGATACAGTGCCTTCATTAAATACTGATACCCACGTTACTTTTGATACGCGGTGGCCTTGGGAGTTTCAGATTTAGATGTTGAAATCAGTCCAGGATTGGTACTCGTGGTAACTAAACTAATTGTTAATTTTATAGCTGTCAGTGAAGTTGTTTATTTGTTTTATAATAAGTCTGTCCTAATTTTTCTATACAGAAATATATATTATTATACAGGGTGAGTAAAAAGTATGGAATAAATTCATTATCTCCCAAAACAATGTTTTTTCTGGAAAACGCTCGCACATGTATAGCGATTTAAATTATGGCGCATATTTTAACGTGTTTCAATTTTTTTTGCGACAGTCATTTTTCTGTGGTGACGTCAGGGTATTTTTTTTTAAATGGCACCCCTTACTTTTTTTGACGGATTTCGACAGAGGACGTCATTCTGCATCCGAATAAGTAAGTTTCTGCGATGTTCATTTTTAAAATTTTAAAAATTGATATTTTCAAAAACATTAATATTACGTCATAACAGCAATTTATTTATTAAGAACCAACAATTAACATGAAAAACAATCAACCTATGAAACTGGTAAACTCATACAACCAAATAAAAGCTAAATTAGGTGCTCGAATTGTCTCCCATTAAATTTTTGTTGAACAATTTATCAAATTTAAAAAATGAACATCGCAGAAACGTTCAACTTCAAGGTCACGATACTTGTTCGGATGTAGAATGACGGCCTCTGTCGAAATCCGTCAAAAAAAGTATGGGGTGCCATTTAAAACAAATTACTCTGACGTCACCACAAAAAAAAATGAAACACGTTAAAATATGCGTCATAATTTAAATCGCTATACATGTGCGAGCGTTTTCCAGAAAAAACATTATTTTGGGAGATAATGAATTTATTCCATAGTTTTTACTCAACCTGTATACAATCAGTTAGGGAATTATTGGATAAAGGTTTACCAACTGTGTAAGTTGGGTTACCTGTATTTTGTGGTCACGTGTGTATCAGTATTTAATGAAGGCACTATGCCCTTATTGTTAAGTAATTTTCATTTAATAATATTGAAACGTTATTGCTGCGTTAAACCGGAAAGCTACTCTGGTTTCGTTCAAGGGTTGTAAGGACACTTCCAAAGGCGTGAATCAGTTTAATCAAGTTTCATATTATTTTTCAACCTTGTGGCTGTTTACTATAAGCAATTTCAAAAAAATCCTTGTGAAACCTTTTGACGATATCTAAAATACAGATTGAGAGAATAGGTAAATGTATGTACCTACCCCTAAAAAATAAAAGTCCGCTGCATTAATACAATAACAACGTTATGCGGCTATGGTACCTACATGTCCATGAGACCATGATGCTAAATACGTTTGAGAACTTACTTTTAGATTCTATTTCTGGTGCCGCGCATATTAAGCCCGAAAAATTTTCATTTTGCGCAGAAAGTACTGCTGCCAAATTATATTGCGATAAAATTTTATTCTACACATTCATTTTTTGTAATGCAATAAAAATTTCATTCTCAAAGTTAACGATCAAAATTGTATTAAATAACTTACTGCGTTTGTTCTTAATTTCTATAAGTCAATCTGAATTAACTTAATATACAGAGTGTCGATTTAATGAGGGATTTTATTATACCAGATGATAGCTCTTTGTCATACACAACACCCCAAACCAAACTTTAGAATATTTACCCTAACCACCTAGGCAATATTTTTGACGACTAGTTTATTGACATTAGGTTTCTGGTATCCCAAGAACGTTGCTCTAAATCGCGCAATGAAATTTACTTCTTCTCAATGGAAATCTTCAGCAACATTAGCTTCGTAAAACATAGACCTAGTATTAGATACATATTTGAATACTCGCTGGCGTAATAATCAGAGTTAAACTCGGAGTGATTATTTTTAGTCGCTTGTAGCAATGAAGAATACACGTACCCCTTTTATTGTTTACTTTCTCTTTATAGTATAACCTCCAACATGTACAATACAAACGTATGTCTAGATTTTTTCTTTACGTCACGGCGACATCGGTTAAGTTGGTCCTGTACGGTGGCGAACGAAGCAGGTAGATGTGATTGACAGAAAGTTGCTGTTGGGATAGCGATTCGGGTTCCCAACAGCAGCGGTTCCCAACATGTTCTGATTTTATGACCAATATTTTTATTAATATTCAAATAGATAGCTTAAAACTGTTTTGGTATCGCTGGTGCAAAACAGTAGAAGGTCTCGAATTACAGTGAGCCGAGTTAACTTACTTCATACCACAGTCTGGACTTTGGACCCGACAAATAATAGTCACTTCTACTTTAAGCATTGTAGGCAAATACAATTTGGCACAATATAATTGTCATCTAATATTGCTTTATCTTTTAATTGTTGAATTTGGTTGGCACTAGTTCTACGATAATGCTTGAAATTGCTCAGCTAAGCATCACGAAGCAAAATTAGACAAATTTAACACGGGGGAATATTTTTCTGAATTAGTTAGACCATGGATGTGTGTGTGAATGTCTGTACATGTTAGAAAGGGGAGCCATATCCTAGCCTTAGTAAGTCGGTGGTGGTAGTTGTAGGTTAATAGTTATTTAAGTAACGAGGAATGTAAGGACGTTATAATGTGCGAGGCAGGTTAAGATAAGCCGAGGCTTATATTACCAGCCGACGTCTGTACATTCCGCGTTACTTATTATGTTTTTCCCGCCACCGCAGCAAATTTCTTGTAAAAGATAATTAATATTAAAAAAAATTATTTAATAATTTTCATTTTGAAGATTCCTATGTCCGTTGCTATGCTACTTACTATTTTAAATAAACAAACAATTTATTACAACAAGTCACATTGAACAACTACATGTCATTTATTTTGCGTGATCCAAAATTTCTGAGAAAAATGGAGATTGAAGAAGCAGCAAATATTGCTTGTTTAACATTATTAGCTGAGAAATCATGTAAACGGTATGAGTTTACATATGATTTTTTTTTAAAATGGTTTATAAATAGTATATTAAGTATTAAGAACGGTAAGGACATTTTACCGATCGAAGACAATAGTTTGGAGGAGGAGCGCAGCGACGACTCCAATTATTGTCTGAGATCGGTAGTCCTTAACGTTCGTGATGCTTATGACGTTTTTTGCGCTACTGAATCCGGTAAAAAGAATTTTTAATAAATTAATAATTAATACAGATTCAAATGCGATAATTGTCAGTCTTCACATCACGTTGCCATATTGGCGCTTGATATATTGCGTTTCTATAGCAATCTGTAAACAGCTACCGCCATTGCAGTTTTTTGTGAAAATAATTTTGAGTTCCGTGCTAAAAATTAATGAAAATGATTCCGAAAACGAAATAGAAGAAGCTTGGAATGTGGGGTGTTCGGTTCTCATTCCTGATAAGTCTAGAGAGACGCTACGAAGGTACATACAATCATTTTAAAAATTGGTGTACCAAGAAAAGTACAATATTAATATTGATGAAAAATCTTTGCTGGCGTACTTTGTTACAAGAAATGAGAAATTAAAAGCTCCAGGATTTGTTTTAACTAACATTGGAAATTGCATTCATTTTATTTAACTAAACTGACATTTGTGACTGACATTAATTTATCAAATTACATGGCACATTCGTTTTGAGTAAATTTACTTACCGTTCTAGAACCCCAAAGTATTTTACCGACGACTTTATCCTTAGCAACTAGTAAACATAACTTACTGTCTTGGAAACAGCCGCGGTAAACAATGAAATAGAGCACAGTAGCGCAAAAAAACAATTTGGAGGTTGTATCTGAAAACGTTTTGCTTATATAAACTTCATGCTTGCTTATATGATCCAACGATCCGAGAAATTAAAATCTGCGGCCAGTTTATGGAGTGAGTATTCCATGCTGAAGACTACTTATTAACCTAAACGAAAATATTGATATCTCAAAATTTCCTAAACTAATTTCAGTTGTTGAAAAAATATCAAATCTGCATGTCATTCATTATTTTCCTAGGAATGTAAGTAATTATTAAGTTGCACTGTCAATAGCAACCGAATCAACAAATGTTATGAGGCCCTTACACAGCTTGTAACCATGGATGTAAGACCTAGTTACATTGCAGGTAGCGGGAAATAGTATATTAAGTATTAAGAACGGTAAGGACATTTTACCGATCGAAGACAATAGTTTGGAGGAGGAGCGCAGCGACGACTCCAATTATTGTCTGAGATCGGTAGTCCTTAACGTTCGTGATGCTTATGACGTTTTTTGCGCTACTGAATTCGGTAAAAAGAATTTTTAATAAATTAATAATTAATACAGATTCAAATGCGATAATTGTCAGTCTCCGCATCACGTTGCCGTATTGTCGATTGATATATTCCGTTTCTATAGCAATCTGTAAACAGTTACCGCCATTGCAGTTTTTTGTGAAAATTATTTGGAGTTCCGTGCTAAAAATTAATGAAAATGATTCCGAAAACGAAATAGAAGAAGCTTGGAATGTGGGGTGTTCGGTTCTCATTCCTGATAAGTGATAAGTCTAGAGAGACGCTACGAAGGTACCTACAACCATTTTAAAAATTGGTGTACCAAGAAAAGTACAAATATTGATGAAAACTCTTTGCTGGCGTACTTTGTTACAAGAAATGAGAAATTAAAAGCTCCAGGATTTGTTTTAACTAACATAATAACTAACTAACAAACTAACTAAATTGCATTCATTTTATTTAACTAAACTGACATTTGTGACTGACATTAATTTATCAAATTACATGGCACATTCGTTTTTAGTAAATTTACTTACCGTTCTAGAACCCCAAAGTATTTTACCGACGACTTTATCCTTAGCAACTAGTAAACATAACTTACTGTCTTGGAAACAGCCGCGGTAAACAATGAAATACAGCTCAGTAGCGCAAAAAAATATATTATTTCATTAGTGGTATCTATGCAAATCAGTAAAACTCATATCAAAATTAATTATATAGGGTGTAGAATTGAATCACGCAATAGGGATTTCAATGATAACATTTTAAAAGTCAGATATTATCATCGCTAATTGTATTACAGAAAAACTGTAATAAGTATAGGGTTCTTGTAGAGAAACAAATTCTGTATTTATAAATGTTTTTTGTTCATTCGCAAACCGCGGAAGCTGTAAACAATAAACACTATTTTGACAAAAATTTAGACAGCGTTTATACTGTTTATACGTTTATACTGCTTTGATGGCATTCATATCTCACCAAACATTTATTTTATACAAGTTATGGAAGAAAAACTAATAATAATAAAATGGTATCATTCTGGACACAGTAATAGTGAAATAAGGGATCACTGGATGGCAGTTGTCATAACTCAACCCCAAGACATTAGAAATTTTCAGTAGTATTCGAATATACTTTTCGCGATTTCTATTCGAAATTGATGTTGTCATGGAAATTTCCCGAGAACTTTGTTCGAGCGATATTTCCTAATGGCAATATCAATTGAGAATAGAAAGAGGGAAAAGTATTTAGAATATATGGAACTGATCGAATGATATTTGTCACGATTATATCACGAATTTTAAAGTTAATTTTGGTATTTAATCTATTTTCAAACTGAAAATGTCAGTCTGACTTTTGAAAAAATTAATTTATTAAAAAAATCAATTATTGATATTTACGGTTGCTACAGATACCACAGCCAATAGGAAGCCGAAGCAGCAAATCGAATATACGGATAGACCAAGAAGGTATATCCGAGAATTCCCGCCGTGATTGGTTCATTTTTAAAAAATTCTTAAATCCTATTGGTCTAATATATGAGTGATATAATCCTCAAAACATCGTTTTCTATTTTCTCAGTCTCTGAAAAACTGAAAATTAAAAATTAATAAATGAGTAGACGCAGAATTTTTTCTCTACAAAAAACCTATGTAAAATTTTACCATTGGAATAATCCCTACGTTGCGCCATTCCATTTTATACCCTGTATATAGAGAATCGTATTCATGATAATTATACAAATTATAGATAATGAAATTTCAATACCGCTTGAAGAAATATAAAAGATTGTTTTATATCGTGCTGATACTTGCTAAATATTTTAATAACGTACTTTAGAGTTTGTACCATTATTTGATCAGACTGTATATTTTTCAGTGCCAAAACAATTAGCAAATGATGGTTTATACATGCAATTTTCTTATAACTTTATAAAGTAGGTAGTCCTTTTTATTTTCATAGCGATGTCTAGACCTTGACACAACAGTTATACTGCTCTAAACAGGATGGAAAGAGTAATTTTTGAATATCGTTAATGTCACATTTAATTTAAAGAATTGCTTTTGATACACACGCCCGTCAATGTGGTTTGACGAATTGCCGTGCTGAGAGGAGACGGGCCCCCTAATTTTTCAATTAACAGAGTTCAAGGTTGGTAGTGATAAAAGTACATAGTTTGGTAGTAATAGGACGATGGGCATGAAGAGATTTATCTGGGTAGGTAACTTTTTCATGTGGTGGGTTTGTATATAATATCATAACATAGTAATATTCCTATTCCCTATTCCCAATCTGGCTGCTAAAATTTAGAAAGTCAAGCATGTAATTGTTAAGAAAAAGGTCCAATTGGGGCTACTAATTCTTTATTATTTTACAGTAAATTCTTTCTTGATTTCATAATCGTTTAACAAAACTAAATGTTTATACGGTTATCTCCAGATTGACCTATTACACAAAAAATATAGATAAATCTAAATCCATGTGTATGGTGATTTTTCGGGATATTCTTTATGAAGGGGTTAAATTGGTTCCTCATCGGTCTTCTAATATTTCTGCGTATATATTTTTAAATATATATAAAATATATAAAAAATATAAATATAAAAAAAAATATATATTAAATAATATATACAGGGTGAGTCAGACCACCCGTATCAGTCGTTTTTCTCGAAAACGGTTAATCGTAGAGAGTCGGGCCAAATTTTTTTATTTCATAAGCCTTCATGGAGAATCGAATGGTGACATTGGCATTCGCCGGAAAAATCGGCATCCTGAAGAGTTTGCTCCAGAAAGTCGAGAACTCCAAAATTTCAAATAGCACGGGGGGTCAAAAGTAGTATCGTTGAAAAGGTCTTTAAAAAATAAGCAAGTTTTGTAGGAAAAATAATTTTATTACCCCCACCCCTTCTGCGGAATATTCGATTGAAGTTATTAAGTAATTGTACTGTTATTTAGGCAGGATGTAAACGGCCTATGTAACTACATACGTTCTAACAACAGAAATGCATGGAAAATCAGCAGTGGATGAACACGGGCTGACAAGAAGAAGAATAAAACTGTTATTTAATTTTACATTTAAAAAATGTCTAAAATGTAAATTTGACAATATCACAATAATTGTTCAAACTGTCGTCCATCTACTTCTAAACACTGTCGAGCTCTTCTAGTCACATTATCAGTGACTCTCAATATTTCTTCACCACTTTTAATGACCGACAGGCATTGCGAATTCTCAGCTTCATATCATCTCTCGTTGTATCCAGTGGAGTACAATCGGGTGACCTATTGTAAAACTTACATTTTAAACATTTTTTAAATGTAAAGTTAAATAACGGCTTTCTTCTTCTTCTTGTTAGCCCGTGTTCATCCACTGCTGATTCTCCATGCATTTCTATTATTAGGACGTATGTAGTTACTTAGGCCGTTTACATCCTGCCTAAATAACAGTACAATTACTTAATAACTCCAATCGAATATTCCTCAGAAGGGGTGGGGGTAATAAAATTATTTTTCCTACAAAACTTGCTTATTTTTTAAAGACCTTTTCAACGATACTACTTTTGACCCCCCGTGCTATTTGAAATTTTGGAGTTCTCGACTTTCTGGAGCAAACTCTTCAGGATGCCGATCTTTCCGGCGAATGTCAATGTCACCATTCGATTCTTCATGAAGGCTTTTGTAATAAAAAATTTTGGCCCGACTCTCTACGATTAACCGTTTTCGAAAAAAACGACTGATACGGGTGGTCTGACTCACCCGGTATATGTGACGAGAGCACCAGTTTAAGTGTTATAGGAAACTGATAATACTAATTGTCTAAGTATCTTGAGAGTTTCTTTTGTGTTCGTAATGTATTTTAAGAATGTTGCTTTATAATTATCGGTCCAAAAGACACATAGTAGTTAATGGATTATGCAATAAACAAATCTAATTCTTCTTATTATTAGTCTTCCTCTTTCACCTTCTATTTACGCCAGTGGGACTTTGAGTTTTCTAAGCCTGTTCTGAAATTCTGAAACTCTTCTTCTTTTCTTTCTTCCTTTTTCTTGATCTTCCTCGTTGTCGCTGTCCTTTAGTCCTTCCACTTGCAATGCAGTAATTTTTTTGGAATCTCCGAAAGTATATTATCCCAAAGCCATTATTACCAATTTTCGTTTTCGTAATCTTCTGTCAACGACTATGTTTTCAAAGATTTCTACAATGCTGAAAAATTTAGGAAGTGGTTTTAGTATTATAATCACCTTAATCTATCTGCGACACACAGCTGATACGCGAGTTATCAGAATTTGTTGCATACGTCAGAGACACTCCTCCTTTCAGAGGATATTAAAGATTAGTAGCAATTTCGTTGCGAACAACACGGGGAATGCAAATTACGTTTGTAACAGTTGACAACAAAAGTAATGTCAATGAGACAATTTTGTTGATTTATCGTTTCAGAAATTATTACGTTCGTTGTATTTGCTTTCTTATTTTCACTTAACAAACATAGCTTCCTTTACAAAAAGAAACAGAAGTAACCGTATTTAGGATTCTTTTTTTAAAACAGTTAAACGAAGTGTTTGTACTTTGAAATTTTTTATGGATTATATCTATAAAAAAATTTCAAGTAGAAAGGCTATGCAGTAAAATCAAGAAGCACGGGGATTTTTCAATTATTTTTCAGCTATAATTGCAACGTTTTATCACTTAATATTTAATCTTAAAATATCCCAATTTTCATGCTCTTATTCATTATTAATTATTTCCCTGTGCTATCTGTTACGTTCTCGACACAAAAAATGGAGAAGGAAAAAACATGCTTTTGTGGGAATCTGTATTGCTAAAGATATTCCAGGAGCAGAGTATTTGGAAGTAATGCCCATTAAATAATTATAAGAAATATATTTTTTCAATAAGGCGGTGATGGGCTGTACAGTGCGCGCATAAAGTTTGGAATAATGGAAATAATTCTTTTCCCGGCAAATTTAAAGAAAAACGGTTTGACACGTCAAATTGATTTATTTTAAAAGAAACATTTTGAGATAATTTTCATTTTTCTACCGCGTTCCGGTTTCAAGCAGTGACGTCATCGATAGGTTTTTTAAATGACATGCCCCTATTCTTTTGGCAGATTTGGATTGATAACCACCTTGTTCTGCCAGTTCTAACAATTATTTTGATTTCAATTTTTGTAACAGGAATCATACCTACCATTTCCTCGCAAAAAATTAGTTTTTTGGAAAAATAAACTTATTTTAGAAACCACTCATTTGATTACATTGAAAAATTAATATCTCTGAAACAATCAGTCTGAATACCATAAATGTTGATATTTTTGAATTCAGAATTTCATTATCAATCCAAATCTGCCAAAATAATAGGGGGTTGCCATTAAAAAAAATATCGATGACGTCACTGCTTGAAACTGGAACGCGGTAGAAAAATGAAAATTATCTCAAAATGTTTCTTTTAAAATAAATCAATTTGACGTGTCAAACCGTTTTTCTTTAAATTTGCCGGGAAAAGAATTATTTCCATTATTCTAAACTTTATGCGCGCACTGTATAATGTAGGTTCTCTATTGGATTTAATGTTTCCCAGGACCAGGGTATTGGTACTTGAAAAATGGATGTTTGTAGTATAGCACAGATGAACTTGCATATTCGTGCAATAGATAGAGATGTTCAAGTACATCCTGCAAATTTTCACAGAAATGATGAGATTAATAATTATCGGAATCTGTTTACGATAATATTGTGTAAATGTAATAATTAAACTAAAGACCGGATAAAAAATAAGTAAAATAGACACCTAAAAAGGCAAAAAAAACAAAAAAAAAAGAATCAAAAAAGCAAAAAAAAAAAAAAAAGGCAAGAAAAGGCAAAAACAGTGTTGAAACCAGAACATACAACTTCAAGTTAACTTAGAAAAACTTTATTTACAAAAGTATAAAAGATGAGTATAATTAGGTACTTTATCTAATTAATTGCCTCTATTACCTTTATTTTGGTACCAACTCGTAACCAGAAGTTTCTCTAAATTATCAACGCTTAAATTATTTCTTCTGTCGATCGAATCGGATTGGATTATCGAATATTTCGTATTACTCGCACCAGAATAGCATGATCAAAAAACGGTTTTCATTCGGTTGTCATTTTAGGCGTTTTAGGCAAATGGCACTTTGAATATTGTCAGCGTTTGTACACGGTCGGCGGAATGTCCAATGTACGTTATTCATCATTTTTGGCGTTTTCGGGAAAGTGTCATTTTGCAAATTTCAGCACTGGTTTCGGCGGTTTGAACATTGTCTGCGTTTTATGCACGGTCGGCGGAATGTCTAATGTATGTTTTTCGACATTTTCCGCAAAATGGCACTTTGGACATTGTCTGCGTTTTGGATATAATCTTGTTTCGTCGTTTTGGACTAAGTCAGCAAAGCGTCTGTTGCGAAATATTTTGCGTGGCAGGTTCGATATTCATTCGGCTTCGACGCTGTCTCTGTATTTTAAAATTTTTCGGCGATTTGGACACAGTCTGCGGAATGTTCAATGTACGTTATTCGGCATTGCCGAAATTTTCGGCATGTGTTTTTATGGCGGTCTACATTTTGGACCGATTCAGCGTTTTGTACATTCAAAATATAGGAGTGGATTGTCATGCATCCCGACTGAGTACGTACGTTTTGCTAGCCTCTTTCGCACAGCAAAGTTTGCAAGGCCTTTATTCCTAAAATAAAAAAAAGGGTGTAAAGCACAATCTACAATAGAGTAATGTTAAATGGTAAATTCAGTTGGTTAACAAAAAAATCCCTATTAGCTATTAGTAATCAAAGCCTCATTTTCAAAAATTTAGTGATTTTTATACTAGCCAACTAAATTTTCCATTTGACACATTAAATGTCACCGTAGTTTTCTTAATTGATTATAGTATATACATTCCTAGTAATACCAATATTCCTGTTGTCAATAGAATGTTTTGGTTTGGAAATATCTCGTAGATGTAAAATTAATAATTTCGCACTAGTGAACTACCTATCAGAAACTATCTCTAATTAACAAAACAACAAATTACGTCAACGTTGATAGGATTTTTTTAAATATACATCGCTTCGTTTTGATAAAAGATATCAAGTTCGTACTTTGTCTTATTTGGACTTAGATACCAAGATTTTTATGTTAAAAGTCAATAATCTCGAGAGAGATATATACATACACAATGAATATATGGAATAAATTTGTGGAATTTTAAGATTACAAATTAGGTATAATTTTTCTCTTATCTCTTGTGCTATATTTTAATTACTAAATCTTTTGAAATAGTATAACTAGACATTAATTAGCATCAGTGCATTATGTATCATTTTAGGTACTTATAACAAAGTGAATGTCAGGCAATATCATTTTCTTAATTGCCTTATCACGTGCAATAATAGAATCAGAAACCTATCTAATGATATAAATAAGTACGGATAGTATTTGTATGCACTTATAATAATGTTAAAATATTTATATGCACTTATTCTCTTGTGTGTATAAAATAGAAATACCGAAAATGTTGAAATGAATATGAAAATGGCGGCCGCTATGAATTTTTCAAAATTTTGACTTCAAAGCCTCGCAACTCAAAAACTAGTTTTCTGATCAGGTGCAGCAACAACTTGTTTGAAAGCCCTTTGGCGGTACTATACCATGAAGAAAAATTTATTTAGTAAATCCAAAAAGCGGTTGCAACGGTGCTCTTCCAAAATTTTGAAATTTTTGAAAAATTATTACAAAAAAACTGGCCACAGGGTTTTGTTTAAATTTTCTACATTTATGTAGCTTGGTATTAGCTACATATCTGTTTTTTGATGAATGCCAGAATTTCACTGTAGCGCCCTCTACGAGGTTTTGAAAATCAGTAATTGGTGCTCCTATAGCGCCTTTATTAGTCAAAATATGAAAGAAGTTTAAATATAAAAGTAATTCAGTGTATAATTCGGTATTTTCCTAAATGTATATATCACGTATACAGGTCGTTTACTTTTCACAGTACAATAAGGAAGTTTGTTATTGTAAATGAATCACCCTGTATATTATTATATAATTGAATGTAAAATTTACTTGTCTATCACATAGTATAAGCTAGTCATACAGTTAAACTGTATGGTTGATGAGAATTTCGTGAATTTTATCTGCGTTTAGTAAATTTTCAAAATTTAGGCTGGACTCCGACAGAAACGCATCGTCGCGTCGCGTCGGTCGGTCGGTAAGGATCGTCCGGCTTCCCCAGCTGTAATTTCAAGCCGGATTTCTCTCCCGGTCCCGGTTTACTATTACTGCAGATGCGCCTTTTTTTCTGTACATATCCAGTGGCGTAGCCACACGGGGGCGAAGGGGGGCGATCGCCCCCCCCCGCCCCTAGCGCCTCTTAGAAAAAAATAAAAGAACATAAAACCAATATTATTCCAATATGATGTGCTGAGGTGCATTCTTTAAACAATATGGTGAATGTGGTTGTGGAATGTGGGGGACGTGGGGGTACTAGGAAGGGGTAGATTTAGACTTTAGTCACGAGTCAACTACTCAACAAGAAAGACCGACACTCTAATTACTAATTTAAGCTTTCGCAATTCGCATTTTTGTAATTTTACGGCAATAAATTTGGAATTTTCTTAATAATTAATTATTAATAATGCCTCCGAAAAAAAAACCAGGTGCAGCTTTTAAAAACATTCGCCAGAAAAATATTAATATTTTATTAAAAAAAACCCCGAGTAAACTCGAGTAAACTATTATGAGTATCAAGTATGAGTTTTTAACGAGATTTTTACGGAACCCAATATATAAAAAAATGCGCTCAGGGGCGGCTTAAGGGCCGGGTGACCCGGGCGACCGCTCAGGGCGCTAGCCCTGGGGGGCGCCAAACTTGAGTCAAAAATTATTGTGCTTTTTAAAAAGTACTTTGTAAATTTAATGCAACAATAATTAGTTCATTACAAGTGATCCTGGTTCCGTTCCTAGTACTTCAACCATGTGATACGTTAAAAAATGAAATTTATTTTGGACATAATGAAATGTTTTTTTCTGGATTATTGTTTTTCAAGCGCAAAATTTGCAATTTCTTTTCTAAAAAGTTTAACATTTTGAATTCTTTTATTTGGCATTCAAATTCTCAGATGCTCGTACAACGCGTTAAAAATTGGCCACGCCCACTTAAAAAAAAAAATCGTCTGCGGCGCATTGTTCGACCCCCTCCGCCACTAATTCTTGGCTACGTCCCTGGAAAAGGCGCCAAAAACTAACCTGTCCGGGTGAAAAAATTATCTTGAGCCGCCCCTGATATGCGCTCCTAAAGGATCTCGCCCCCCCCCCGCCCTTCATATCTGGCTACGCCACTGTACATATCGAACCCGTTCTCGCTTCGCATTCAAGTGAGTTCCAATGCTGCCTCGGGAACTACCATTGAATACCAAAAACGAAATGTTAATTTTTAGTATGGGAAAGTCCATGAGAGGTGGGCACCTCCACTTTTTTTCAATGAAACCTGAAACTGCTGAAGTCATATGATATAACAGGAGAGTAGTACTACTGGTTTGCCCATTCTGGTTTTCCAAATATTGCAATTTTTGAAACAAATTAATTTTTTTAGTTACAACTCAGTTATAAAATAATTGGTAGTACATATAATATATTTGTTTTTTTTTCCATGATTTAAATTGTCGGTAGTGCAGTATTATTCCACATCATAATAAAACAATTACTCTTCTATGATGCAGCGAATATGTATTCAGATGTTTCAAGGATCACTTGTGTCACGCGTAGTTGATAAGAACCGCTCTCAGCTGGTGCTGCTATGACGAGTAGTGCAGAGTGCGTGTGGGGATTTTACTACGCTACGTCACGATTAAAACCCCCACCACCACTGTCTCTGATATCAGTTTGATAATGGCATGCTTTCGCTCTGTGGTCTAGTCTAGTCTATCTCATTAGTTACCTTTAGCGGTTCAGGACCGGAGTGCTCGGTCAGTTATTCGGTTTCCTCTCGACCATGCTTAACGAAAGTTCGTTAATGTGACCGTCACATTTACGTCAGTGTATTAATTGTTAAATTAATAATTGTGGTATTTTTTTAAACAAGTGTGCTTACGTATAATATAAAATGTTGCAATCCACGAGGATACAATCTGTGAATATGTTGGAGCAAGAACTTACAGCCACCGCTATACCGGATGTTATAGAAGACTTTTTCTTTTTGTTTCATCATCTTATTTCAATGGTAATTTTTATATAAGTTTCCACTTCGGTTTGTTCTTTGACTTCGTACATTTAATTATCAAATTGCATAGCTTTTATGTTAGTTACCACCTTTCCCATTGATACTTTCTAAACTTATATCAACTCTGTACATTACTGTTTCTCTAATAGGGCTGTAATCGATGCAGATAGTAAAAGTACTGTAATAATATTGATTATATGAAAACTAGTACCTAACAAACTTTTATTTACAAATCAGCATTTTTATTCTCAATAAAAGGGTATCCACCGACCACCGTGCACAACCTTGTCTTTAAAAAGCATTGTAAACGAATTTCGAACGCCAAAATTTGCATTCTTAAATGCTAAATATAATAATAGCATCGCAATTTCTAAGTAATTTGGCCGTAAGTATGTATATAATTTGGCGTATTGCTTAGATTGCCATAAAACTTCATTATGTTATTTGGTTATGTCATGAATTTTTTGAAGAATTGGACCATTAGTCATTCGTGTTACGAAACTTACAATAGCTTTACAGTAAGAGTCTGCATCGAGAATATATTTATAGAATAACCACGAGAATAACGAATTGTGAAGAGACCCAAGATCGTCATGATTTGGCAAGCGTGTTACTTTATAATTTACCTTTGGGCTTGATTTAAATTTTTTAAATTTGGTTACAATTACTAGGTATTGTTGGTACGCAGATTCTCTAGTAATACATTTTTTTAAATCTCCCTATTTTTTAGTCGTTATTTCGAAACAGCTTTATTAGTTGTTTTAGTTCTGTAAACATGAATTTTAACTTGCACTAGGAACACAAAAAGTGATTGAAATGTTTCATTATAAAAATAACTAGCTTGGAGTCGTTTAAATAGGTTTTGGGGATTGCGTAGTAATGTATTGGGCAAAGTGCAATTAGGTTTAATTAGAAAAAAATAAATGTAGTAATAATTTTAAATCGATAATTCTACTTTATCTATACATTTGGGAATACCTTTAATTGCCTCTATTGGAATTATGTATTATCATTACTAGGTACATGTTTTCTGACGTTATCACGTTCAAATTACGTGTGGAAAAAGAGCTCGAAAATATAAAATACCTATATTTAGTAGAAAAATTCACAGATTTCGCAATCCTTGCAACCATCGGAGGCATTGGAAATGATAACACTGACTATTACCATGGAAATACAGAATTAGACGTACACCCCTCGGGCTAAAGCCCTCGGGTTGTAGTTGTACACCATCGGCCTCGGCTGGACAGGAGCACGGCGCACACGCCAATTTGTATGCCCATCGTGCTATGCTGTCGGCCCGGACCGGCCAGCTAGCGGCGAAACCCGATCGCGACACTTTTGTCTTCTTTGGCCTTGAGTTAAAACTCATAACTTGGCCCCCATATACGAACATAAACATTTCCAATGTTAAAAGAAAGCTAGTTGTAGTACTTGGTATAATTATGTTATTAATCTCTGGTTGCTAGAAACAAATGAACCAATCATATTCAATAATGGTCAGTAAGGCAATATAATCTAATGGCACTTGGTCACACATATTGTGCTACAAAACTGAAGATGTAGCAGGATTATGGGAGCCGTTATGTTACTATAATAGTAGAAGTAGAACAATGATTTTACAGAATTGTACTACTAGTATAATAATGTTGTACGTATCATGCCAACAACTTTATTACTTCGATAGCTGTTAATTATTTTTGACAGTAGTAGAAATAATGTTTTTCCACGATATTCCCTTAAAGCCCAACTTTCCTCTCGCAAAATAGTGAGGAAAATTAGTTTTCCCTCTCTAGTGAGAAAAATGTAACAGTGTTGTGTTAAGTGCTGACGCGCGCTCCCTGCTTTACCGACTGCGTTTCAAGTCGCAGCAATAACCTAACTTTTCTTGTTTATAAATAGAATTTTTTGTCTTTAACCGATCTTTAACATGATGCTGTGTAAAAGTATTACTACCTTATATGATATACTACTATATTGATACTACCTTTGCTTATTTTGCGAGCAGTATACTATTATTTCCTATAGTAAAAGAAACATATTATGCACCATACAGCAATTTAAATAATAATAATAGATATTTATATTTACTAAGAATAGGTAACTGCTATGTTTAATAATTATGAAATATTTGTGTTTTTCATTTATAATATCGCCCTTTCAAAACACAAAATAGCTTTACAATATACAGCAAATGTCGCAATTCCCGTTCGTTCATATTTGGGAAAGGAGTTTTCAGGAAACAGTTTAAAATATTATCGAAATTTCGGTTATACTACAGTATGCTGGCCTTACCGGGTAGTACTTTCGCCCTTCTTGTAGTCATCGGCGCCCGCAGAATTTTTTCCAGAGAGGGGCAAACTTTTATTCAAACATGCAAAATTACGACCGGCCGTTTGTCGGAGATGGAGAGCGAGGTCAAAAGGTATCATGTTACACATCCCAACATATTTATCAGGTTGCTTTAAAATGTCACCTTTCTAGACAAAACAGGGGTAACGGGTAAGGTACGGCATTATCGATAGTGTTATGTAACTAACTTCCGGTAAGTCAGTGGCGAAGCGTGCATATAACCGTTGTAATCGCCGATTACAGTTAACAACTTAAAAAATTATAATAAATATGAGTAATATATTTATAAAATAATAATAACTAAATTACCCATATTACATAATTAATAAGTATAAGTAATAATAATTTTAAGTAATTTTAAAATAGTCGACCGCCACCATGTAACCGTAGGTTACTTGAGCGGATTCAAACCGGGTAGATTGTTCGCGCACGCGCACTACGGGCCTGCAGGAGTAAGTGTAGCTCCACTGCAACCGGTACCCATCCTTGACCGGTACCTTGATACGGATACACGAGTCTGCTTGTACTTTATAGTTCGGTTCGGCAAGTTTGAACCACTATGAAAATGTGAACTATTGACCATAGCTATATTGACTGTGAAGTATCTAAAATGGAGGATTGCTACCTACTGCAGTACTGCTAAACTATACATACATCTTATTTTAAATTTTGTTATTTCGATTCTGATTAATATTTTCTACTAAAAAAAGTAGGGTAAAAATTGCGTACTTTGACTAAAAATGATAAAATGTTTTCTGACGTTTGTAATGCAATACTCGTAGTACATTTTCTTATTAAAATGTTTCGTAAAAATTTCTATAATGCTCTCTTAAACTGCTTTTAAATAGGCCACGCCCACTTTTCGAAAAAAAATTTTTATTTCGTTTATATTTCACGGTGCGATTACACTTCTGAAGAGGTCACGCCACGCCACTGCGGTAAGTTGTCAAAAATGTGTCGTACATCTGTCACAGATGTATGCAATAGTCAATATACCGTGATTTTCTTTAAACTGTTCACAAATAGTGAACCTATAGTACATTGGTTTATCCAAAATTACCACTACGCATCCACGAGCGAGGGACCACCTAATTTTTGTTGAACTGTCCTTTAAATACATAGGCCGATAGTCTGGAGTGGACTTTTAGCAGTTTGTATACAGTAGGGGCTTCCACAAAATATAAACTGGAGACCACCCGTTGCAGAGTTTTTAATATTTCCGGCGGTTATGATTTTACTGATTTTAACATATTTTACTTAACAAAAAATGTGGTAGACGTAATCATGTGCCGGTAAACCGCATATTATAGCGGCACCGAAATTTCTAACTAATGAAATTAAAGTTGTGGTCAAATATTACATCGCTTTCTAAACCTACAGTTAACCAAAGATTATTATTGACGGCTATTGCTATATAATATTTCGATATACCTGCATACGTTTAAATATTTCAACTTTTGTAAGCGTATTCCTGTTGCGATTGTATAGTTACCTATCTGACAGTAAAACCAGAGTTCTTCTATTATTTAATTCAGAGTTCATCTGGTTATTGGAAAGGCAAACCATGAATTGCGAATGTAGATGATAAAAAAATTACCCTCCAACTGGGGAGCTCCTATTTATATTCATAAATGAAATCAAACTGTCTTCTTTAAATAAGGCATAAGTTTAAAGGATACGTTTCTTATATTTTATAACCTAGAACAAAATCGATTATTTTCTCCTAACTGAAACTGTAACATAATGAAGAAGGAAAATTACGCTATAGGTGATTCGAATCGATTGTGAATGTTTTAGTTTCCTGAATTGACAAATTAAGAAATCACCAAGGAAATCGCATTAAAAAAAACGTAATTATACAGCGTATCTAAAAATGAATTACATCTAGTGACTTGTGAAATTTGTTTGCATGAAATTGTTATGTGCCACTATTTTTATAGATTGATATTACCTTCTCCAGAACTGTCATTGATTTATTGTCAATAAAAATATATTCACTTCAAATACCGTTAATTAGAAAATATTTATTAATACTAGGTCCAATATAAAATGTACACGGTGCAAGAAAACATTTTTTTCGGACACTCAATGGAAATGGACTACATTTCCTTCTTACAAATCGTAAAGAAAAGTGCCTCTTTTCTTTATAGCAACCATTTCTTTATAGCAACAAAATAAACAATTATTAATTATTTATTGGAATAAATATTAAATGTATAACTATTAACCTTAGAGAAACTTATACTTGTACACTGTCGTAACTGTAAATCAACACGTTAAGTGCCCCTCAAAATATCAGGCATTGTTGAGCAGCCGAGCACTGTTTCGAGTATATTGTTCCATCCATAACTACCGAATAAAAAACGGAAACAAAAAACCAAGATATGAAAATACGTGTAATTTAAACTACCCAAGAAGCCACCTTAAAACTGTGGACACACTTGAAACGCCGACGTTGTACTGACCCGTTTAGTAAACCAATGCCGCATGGCTCACACCTTGAGCCATCGGCTTCCGGCGGAAACCCGCATGGCACAACGGTTGAGTCATTGGCATTCAACGTGTTTTAAATGATAGTGACGATTTAGATAAAACTCCTGATGAACTCCTCCATTTGATGTAGAAGATGAGGAATCGCTACATGCAGGAGCCAACTGTAATTCAGTAGGTTCTAGGACAAAATCTAATCGATTCTGGCATTCACTGTCTGACGATGATGGCTGATGAAAAATCATTTTCGAAGTCGTCATTTTATTGTTAATGCTTTCTTCTATATATCCTTCTGCAGTCGTGTTTGATCGCCATCCTCCATGAGTTTTGAGTCTCCGAATGTCCGCTCCACCCTCAGCAAGAAAAGTAGTTGACGTTCGACGTAGACAGTGTTCAGTGTAACCGTCTGGGTTGGGTAGTTTCAAATAATGGGCAATTTTGTTAGGCATCTTGTAGAAACTGTGGATCCCTACAGGTTGCACTGTACATTTATTGTTCATATAAAATATGAAGAATCTTGAGTGATTGATATGTTTTGGACGCAAGCTTACATATCTCCTGTACAACTCAATCTCATTAATTCCCCCCATTTCCGTCATAACGGTGAATATGCGCTTCTTCCTTGCCTTAGTGTCATGGAGGGTGACAACCAAAATAGAGCCGGTATCCTCGATATCCTCAACATTTAACTTTCTTAGCTCCTCACTACGACATGCACCATACAGACCGAAAATTAACGCAACTTTAATCAGCAGAAAGGTGTCGTCAGGCGCTTCTGTCAAAAATTTTGACACATTATCCTGCGATAGAATTTTTGATTTTTTTGGTTGATATCCCTCACTTTGGCGCTTTAAATATAACTGTAACTTCCCATAATTCGATATATCGACGTTTTCTTTCACTCTCAACATACTTTTCAACATGGAGTATGTTGACCACAGCGTGGAAGATTTCAGTCTTTCGGCCTATATTTAAATATATAGATAAAACTTGAAACTTTATAAATGTATTCAGAAAAACTAACCTTTTCATGAAAGAAAGCAAGCATAACTTCTTCGTTGATATCCCTTACATTCTTTGAAGTCCTCCAGGAATTGAAAATATTGTAGGTCTTCTCATATTTATCTCGTGATTTCGAGGGTAATAAACTAGCAACAGCTTCAAGTGCTAATGCCGATATTTCATTATTTATTTCCATTTTCACAAAATTTCACGCTACCACACTTGAGGAAATTTCTGTTTATTTATTTTTGTTTTATTTACTTTTGTTTAGTTGCTGCAGTGATGGAAACGGCAATTTAATTCTCGCAGTTGTCATGTACTACATTTTTTAAATAATTTCTTATAAAATGTAATGCATTCCCATTTAAGTGTCCGAAAAAATGTTATGTATTATTCTTAAAGAAAAGTAAGTTCTTCTTTACTCATCGCGTTTCTAATCTCGGCTGCGCCTCGATTAGAAAAATCGCGATTCGTTAAGAAAAACAATACTTTTCTTTACTTGTAATACAAATAACTATTATTAATGAGGCATATTTTCGATCAGGACAGTTAATAAATGGAGAATGGCAGTATTCTTCCGTCTAACTAATAAAATAACAGTAGCGCTCGAAAGCGGCACCTTGTACCTTTGTATTGGAAATTCAAAGCACACTAGATGTAATTCATTTTTAGACACGCTGTATATTTTTGCACATCGTTTGTTATGCATTTTGCTAATGACCTTTTCTACGTAATACTATCCCTTAATAAAGGTAATTACACATTAACACCAACATGTTGTGTGCATTTATCTTATTATGTAGCAAACGACTGCATAGCGATATACCATATAATTTAAAGGCAACCTTCAAAAGCCGCTGGCTGTAAAAATGTATGGGTGGTAAAAACTTTCGCGCTTGGGTTTACCGGAGGTTGTTCGAATTATAGAAAAAACAGCATACCTATAAGTTTGAATTGTCAAGGTTGTACTGTATTTTCGTATGAAATATGTACTATTTAGGTTTCCTTTCTTTTAAATAACGAAGGTGTAATAAAAATAAATAATGATAATACATAAAGAGCTTAAAAAATTTACTGATAGGTATACCTACACTTTTATTTTACCAAACATTTTTCCATTTCTCAGAATAAATAAAATATGATCAGGTGTCTATCTATTACATATCCCGCTACTTCCTAATTTTAACTCTTTAACAATTTTATGCAATGAAAGCACTTTTACTTTCGTTAAATTTTTACAACATTCATTTTCATTTTCTAAAAAATAACACTTCAAGAACATAGGTATAGGTAGGTAGGTACTTTCTTCAATAAATATATACTAGCAGACTTCAGACTTAATAAAACAATGTTTCGATAGTGTCTCCTGATACAAACAATAAAATATACTACGGGAATGACACATTAAGGACTGGGTAGCCCGTAAATAATAACTGATTTAAAACAATTATAACTCCACTGTTTTTAATTTTGAAATAATTATTCTTCAGCATTGTACTGTATTTGCATATTTTTATAGGTTTTTTTGAAAAAAAAATTTTTTCTGCTTTTGGTTACGAAAATAGATCTTTTTTACTTTTCTCTGAACGTAAACAACATTCAGATTTGAAATTTTGCATACGTGTTGTATAGATCGTCGGCCAGGGTATGACAAAATTTGGTGCCTTTCCGTCAATTAGAAATGCTCTTATTATTTAAAAAATGAACAATAAAATTCTAAAGTGCTACAATAAACGTAATAACTCAATAATTATCTGTTGGAATGTGCTAAAATTTTGTCATACCCTGCGGGGATCACTTTTACATCGTCTCACGTCAAGTATAGGTTTTAGAAATTAATACAACTCGAGAAAAGTAAAAAAGATATATAAATGATACTATTACCAGTGACAACGGCACGAGAGAGAAAGAGGGTGGAAGAAAGAGACAGAGAGCTGCGGCCAAGCAGGTAGAGTCCGAAAAGAGTAGATGCTAATCGCACTATTGTTACCACTCTAACCTGTTACAGCATACCTGACCTAAAACTTCGGGAAACTTTTACTATTTTGTAAACCGACAAGTGCATACCACCACTGGTATAGGGGAAGTATTGATATCATGAAAATTTTCGAAATCGAGATTTTCGCGGAAATGCGTGTTTTGGGCCCCCAGGAACCCAAAAAAGTGGTCGAGAAAAAATGTCTGTCTGTGGGTGGATCGCCTCTAACGCAAAAACTACTGGACCGATTTTGATGAAATTTGAAATGAAGGGGTATATCGAAAATTCATCGACAAAATAAGCTTTTCAAAAAAATCCGAAACCGGAAGCGGAAATTAGACATGTTTTTTGGTATCATTTTTTTCAGAAGCGGAATTTTGAAAATCTGAGTAGGGAATATGAAAGAAGACCATAATTGAAAGGAAACAGTTTTTTGCCGGACTCTCTAACTTCAAAATGGCGGCCGCTATGAATTTTTCAAAATTTCGACTTTAACGCCCCATAACTCAAAAACCAGTCATCTGATCAGGTTTCGCAACAACTTGTTTGAAAGCCCTTTGGCGGTACTACATCATGAAAAAATATTATTTACTTAAATCCAAAAACGGTCGCAACGGCGCTCTTTCAAAAATTTTGAAAATTTTGAAAAATTATTACAAAAAAACGGCTCTAACGATTTTGTTTAAATTTTCTATACTTCCTATACCTATACCTCTACGAGGTTTTGAAAATCGAAAATTGATGCTCCATAGCGCCTTTATTAGTCAAAATATGAAATAAGTTTAAATATAAAAGTTATTTAGTATATAATTCTGCATTCTCCTAAATGTATATCGCGTATACAGGGCGTTTGCTTTCCACAGTACAATAAGCAACTTTGTTATTTTAAATGAAACACCCTATATATTATTATATAATTGAATGAAAAATTTAATTGTCTATCACATAGTATAAGCCATAAGGTGTTCATATAGCTAAACTGTACGGTTGATGAAAAATTCGTGAATTTTTAATATTTAGGCTGGACTCTGACAGAATCGGATCGTGCGCGTCGGTCGGCGGCGATCGTCTGGCTTCGCCAGCTGTAATTTCAAGCTGTTTATTACAGATACTTCTGTTCATATCGAACCCGCATACTCTCGTCTTTTTAGCTACGCATTCAAATGATTTGCAGGTCTGTCTCGCGAATTATACTGTGAATACTAAGAACATATTTATTTTTAGTATGGGAAAGTCCAGGGGAGGTTTGCACTAAACAAAAAATAAAATACGCGTTCATTTGACAAAACTTAAATAAATTAAATTAATTTAATATAATAAAGCGCATTTTATTTTTTTACTTGAAAACTATCAATAGTCTTTATGGGAAATACGAAAGACACAAAAACGTTTCCAGACTCATCAACCTATGTAATTCATTTTTTTACAAACCCATACCGTGGTTCACAAAAAAGTTCTGAAAGAAAAATTGATAAGAGTTGTAAGTTTCACCCCCATACATAATACAAACAGTCACATTACTATGATAGCTGCGAATAAATAATTTTCCAAATAATGCTACATAACATATCTATCTCTTTTTCTCTGTAGCACGACAATGACTCGTTTTCTTTCCAATAACACCAATCTCTAAATATCACCCTGCGGAAAATATCTTTGGTTGGAATTTATTTCTTACAATTTGTTTAAACGGATTATCATAATGAGGGTCTAGCTACCTGCAACTCCAAAAGGGTTAGTTTCAGATCGGTGTAATGCTGGCGGTCTATGTAGCCAAAAAGTATAGGACATCGACTATAACCCCATCTCGCGTAATATATCTTGAAGTTCTGGGTGCTCACCAGTCCTTAAGACAGACGAAACCCCAGAACGGAACCGAGATTGGAAGTCACAACCGATTATCTAGTTGCTATACGGAGGCGTCTAAGCGTTATCCAGACTTTGGCACTTATCTTACAGCTATTATTAAAATAAATTTTGATCCATTTTTTTATGTCTAGATTAGATTAACGGAGAATAATTAAATGTTTAGGTACTATAAATATAAAAACTGTTTTTGTTCTATGAAAATAATGTGTGCCAGATTTTATAAATTAAAATATTTATTCTCATCTTATCTGATACAACGAACCTCAAAACTTAAAATTTATTAGATTACTCACATGATTATCGTCACAGCAGCTTGTCACTTTTCCGCGTGCTGCTGTGACGTCAATAACTTGAAGGTCCCTCCTTCTCCGAGTAGGTATAATTCCGAAAATTATTTTTAATTATCTCAAATTTAATTAATAAAACTAAATTGACTTCCCAATTCATGTTGAATAAGTACTAGTAACTGACAAAATATTCTACAAAGAGAACATGCTATTATAACGAACGCGTTTCCAATAAGAAGTTCTTGGTAGACATTAAATGCAGAAGTCTTTGACGCGAAAGTAAAAAATAAAAACTAATTCCTCGAAACTCATTTGTGGGACTCTAGCATATTATAATTTTTAATTAATAAGCATGACCTTATTACATACAACTGGACAGTTCAGGTCATTAATAATCCTACCTGTAACATTAGGAACTTCCTTAGTTGTCTCAGCTTAAATGCAATCAAAATCTTTTAATAATCGAAACAATTGGGGAACTGATTTTATATCAAATACAATCAATCGGTAAAGTACAGAGTTACCCGGAATTTACTTACAACATAGTGAACGCCGAAGAATTTTGCTGTGCCAATAACGGAATAAAAAGTTTTCTGGAATGTTGTGGAGGTCATTAAAATCTATTATAATTTAATGTCATATTAATTCATTGGTGTAATGTCATAAAACCAGATTTTAACAAATTTTGAATTATCGAGTTGCATTCTTACTTGTTAATAAGTCAAATATTTAAATGGGGTGGATGGTAATTGAATAAAGCGATAATTTTAGTTTGTGTTAAGGAGTTGATGCTTCTTTCTACAGATGATTATATTTCGTAAAACTGGTTTGTTACTAACTGTCTGATTATCGAGCGTTAATAATGTTTGTTAAACGTTTATCGTTTATAAATTGCACATACTAAGTTATTTTAAATTTGTATTCAATAAAAATAGACTTGAACCACGACACAATCAAATTTAGATTGTGCAAGCTTCCATATTTTTATTATATGTTGTTAGATTGATATTAAATAGACACTGGCAACCGCGGATCTAGAAATTTCTGGGGAGTAAATTTGTCGGAGGAGCAGAGACTGCTCGTGACCAAAATTTTTGAGTGTACATCAGGCAAGAAGTGACCGAAGCGAGGAAATATTGCGGCGGAGGCATCGGAGGCGAAATTTTCTGGGGGCGTGGCACTTGTTGTTGAAACTACAGTGCCTTCATTAATGATTGATACCCACGTGACCACAAAATATAGGCAACCCAACTTACACAGTTGGTAAACCTTTATCCAATAATTCCCTAACTGATTGTTTGTACGTAAATTGACAGTAACTTTAGTAACTTTAATGACTTTAGTTACTTAGTTTAGTTACAACGAGTACCAATCCTACCTGACTTCAACATTTAAATCTGAAACTCCCAAGGACACCACGGATCTAAGGTCACGTGGGTATCAATCATTAATGAAGGCACGGTACTATAAATCTTATTTCTCGAAAAATATTTTGAGACAATATGCAGAGTGTTCGAGACGAAGTTTGAGGAGGCCTGCACTTCCCTGGTTCTCCCGACCAGCCGCCACTGCCGGAGAGTTACAAAGAATCTCAATTTGCGAAACAAATTAACCCTGAATTTTGTTTAATAATGTTAATACAACTCTTTATTTGCAATTTATTTATGTACGTCTCGATATACGTGCTCTGGCCTCTGAGGGAAGATACCCCCACCCCCAGTAGATCCACGCGTGGACACTGGAAGTAAGAATTTGGCGTATTTACTTGAAAATCCGTTTTATCTGATTAGAAGAATTTTAGTTATAGTTTTCTATTGTATATCAGATTGAATCACAAGGTAGTTCATATTATCCGATAAATCTTATCTACGACCTTTAAATTTGAGGAAAACTTTAGCTATTATCAACTAGTACGATTTCAATTATAAAGCATATTTTCAAAGGTATAACAATTATTGGTATCAGCCCTCACTTTTTTTGCGACAATTTCAGAAAAATGTTTAAAATAAAGATGATCACAATTTATTTTCATCTAGCATGACTATGAAAAAACGAATTCATGTTAACATTCGCTCCCGTATAAATATACAGTTGTCAGCAATTATTTTGATTTACGTTCATGATGAAAGAAATAAGTTCGATACAATCGTAGCTATTGTTTTTTTATCAAAAACGCTCTGACACATCGATTTTAGATTTTAAATAGGTAGTCATTTTTTGATCTAGGCACCGACCCAATATCACTTCCGGTACAACCGGAAATGGCAGCAACTTTGTTGTTTTAAATGAAACACACTGTATATTTTTACAGATGTGGATAGAAGAGGAAAAAGCGCGTTCAGTAGACCAATAGCAACATTTTTTAATTCAGAAAAATTTTGATATCTACTCTTATATACGTCAGATATTTTGACGTTATTTTGCATACACGCCGCCGCGCCGCCGCCGTGTTGATAATATTTTCATTATATACCTTAGAATGAAATACATTTTTAATTATTACTTTTATTCAAATGAAATTAATGTTGATAATGGGCAGCGGCGGATTTACGCAAAGGCGCAAGAGGCGCAAGCCTCGGGCCCCGCACCCAGGGGGCCCCAAAATTGGCCAAATTATCAAAAATTAAAACTTAGATTTAATATTCACGGAGTTGTCTTTATAAGTAAAACAATCAATTTTTGGCAATATGGAAAATTTGGAATTACGAATGTTCGATTGGCTTTTTAATATTTAGGTGGGCCCCTTAATATCCGTTGCGCCTAGGGCCCCCGCAAACGAAAAATCCGCCACTGATAATGGGTCTACTGAACGCGCTTTTTCCTTCTCTATCCAAATCTGGAAAAATATACAGGGTGTTTCATTTAAAATAACATAGTTGCTGCCATTTCTCATTTTACCGGAAATGATATAGGGTCGGTGCATAGATCAAAAAATACCAATTTTAAAACTAAAATCTCCGTGTTACAGCGTTTTTGATAAAAAAAACAATAGTTACGATTTTATCGAATTTATTTTATCATGAACGTACTGTAGAAACATAATATGCAAGTCACTTTTAAAGGCATGAAGTTGTTCTTTTCATAGCTACGAAATGCAACTTGTTGGATGAAATGTTTCCAAGGATGTATAGTAGGTACAGAGATAAGAAACAAAAATTACCGTTGATTGAGGGAGGATTGAAAATCTAGTCGACACAGCCGAATGTCTGTGTAAGCAAGTTTGCAAAATAATTTAAGTCTTACAACGTACCACGCACTATAATTTTATTTTAACAAAATTACAAAAACTAGGATTAGTACCTACTAACTATCCTTGGCACCAGTAATAGTAATTTCATTGGCTTATGTCTTTGGAGAAAGTCTATCCTACCACTTTACACAAGCGGATAGCTCTCACCAAGGGGCTCCCAACAGCTGAGGGTATGTAGGTATATATCAGTAATATACACTAACACAAGTCCACTGGGTAAAAATAATTCACAAACTTTAACTAACCTAAAGCAAAGACCTTCCAAAGACTAGTGGGGCGCCCCACTGACTTTAGGTTAGTTGCAGTTTGAGAATTATTTTTCACAAACCCAGTGGACTTGTGTATATACATACGCTCAGCTGTTGGGAGCTCCGTGGTGAGAGCTATCCGCTTGTCCACTTTACCGCCAGTGTAATCTGTAAACGGCACCTCCTGTGATTCCCCGTTCTGTGTATCCTAATTTATTCATTTTTTTATATTTTTTTAATCCAAGGTTATTCAACTTTTCTAACATTGCATTGTTTGATAGTCATTGTAGGTACTAATCAGCCCTGGGCATTTGTATCGATAATTCGAATAAGTTATCGAATAATTCGATATATCGAATAACGATATTGAAAATATTTTTATTCGATATATCGAATAAATTTTTATTCGAATAATTTTATTCGAATAATTTTATTCGAATAATTTTATTCGAATAATTTTATTCGAATAATTATATTCGAATAATTTTATTCGAATGATTATATTCGAATGATTATATTCCAATAGTTTTATTCGAATAATTCTACTCGAATAATTTTATTCGAATACTAATAATAATAATAATTAACAAATAAATTTAAAAACTTTAAAAAGTTTTCAGGAAACATGGTTACCTATGATAGTTACTAATCTGAAAAGCAATTTTTTTATCTATCTAATGGTGTGAAATTCCAATATGGCGGCCATAACAAATAAAAAAATTCACAAATTTCGCAATCCTTGCAACCATCGGAGGCATTGGAAATGATAACACTGACTATTACCATGGAAATACAGAATTAGACGTACAACCCTCGGGCTAAAGCCCTCGGGTTGTAGTTGTACACCATCGGCCTCGGCTGGACAGGAGCACGGCGCACACGCCAATTTGTATGCCCACCGTGCTATGCTGTCGGCCCGGACCGGCCAGCTAGCGGCGAAACCCGATCGCGACACTTTTGTCTTCTTTGGCCTTGAGTAAAAACTCGTAACTTGTCCCCATATACGAACATAAACATTTCCAATGTTAAAATATCGCAGCATGAAATCTAGAAGGCCTGAAGACTGATAAGATCAATTCGAATAAGTTATATTCGATATATCGAATAACGATATTGAAAATATTTTTATTCGATATATCGAATAATTTTATTCGAATAAATTATTCGATAGTTATTCGTTATTCGATAGTTATTCGTTATTCGATATATAAAATTTATTCGTTATTCGATACCTACTTTTGAATATCGAACAGGGCTAGTACTAATAATAATCGTCCAAACAAACTGTCACAATTCCGTCGTTATATATGAATGAGGATTGTTGCTATTATAAGCGGTGTCATTATAACTTTCATTGTTTAATTGAAGCGCTGATTTTTAAACATAAAAATTACTGTAAATGTAAAAATTTCAAAATTCGTGTCCGTACTTAAGAAGAAACATCGATTGGCGCTTGGGGTTGTTGCAAAGCCAGTAGACAGTTTCTTTTACAGTATTAAGGCGAATTTTGACGTTTACGAAAGGAACAATATTTTTTACATGCTTACAAATCCGCGGTTTAGTAATACTAACACATGTACATTGTTCGGGGACAATTGGTCTAGTGGACATAACAGCCACATCTTCAGGCGGGCACAACGGCCACTTCTATTTTGATGAAATTCTATGACAAATTTTTATTTTATTATTTAACATTTTTCATGAAGTATAGAAAAAAATATCGTGTCCAACATTTTAGAAAAGCGATTCTTCCATTCGTGTAAAATTAACCTACACTCCACCTGCTTACCACTTTTCTTAACTTGTATAATTTATTGCCTTCTTTGTTTTTTTTTTCGTAAGTCACCTGTGCATTGGTGTGCGTTGTCAATTTTTATACGTCAGTTTGACATTTAGAACATATACTAAAGCAGCAAATACTAGTAGAAATGGAACAAATTAGAGGTTTTTTTGAAAATACTTTCGACAAAAGGGTGGTTTTTAGGGTTAGTATGTATGATATTCAAGGATATTCTCAATTTTATTACGACTGTTAATTGCTAGAGTCATTTTTAACATCGAAACCTTTTATTACTTACGAATGTTAACTACCAGAGTACTAGTCCTTTTTGACATTGAAACCTTTTATTACTAACATAAGAATAATGTTTAATGTTTGGATATTTCTATGTGAAATGTTATTATGATAGTGCTAATAGGTATTAGTTTGTTATAAAAAGTACATGGACAACACATTTGTATTAAATACAAAGACGTGTCGTTAGGAGTTGAGAATTACTTCCTTATCTTACTTGGGAATAAACCCAAAGGTTTCGTACCAGACATTCCTTGAATTTATAATGCGCGAAAGACAAGGTTGGCCAAACATATTTACTCCTTTCCTTATCAGTTTATTCAACTTTTTACTGCTTTTTTGAATTAGCTTTTACTATATATGCAAGTACACATGCTATTTTCACATGTTTTACGTATCCAAAAAACATGATAAGGTGATGGATGTACAGTAATATACCAACTCTAACATGATTTTTTTTGCAGTATTTGGATATTGGGGAGGATATGAATGTTCCTGATGACTTCACTCAAACAGAAATGCAAACTGGAATGTGGTGGAGGCATTTGGCGGCAGGAGGAGTTGCGGGCGCTGTTTCGAGAACTTGCACTGCCCCATTAGATAGGCTCAAAGTATTCCTTCAGGTAAGCTGTGTATATTACTTAGTTATTAGTACTTATAAAAAACATAAGCTATTTGACCAAAACATTTGCAATACAATTAATTTGTTAGCAAGGAACTCTAAAGGTGGATCTGTAATTGGCGCATCAAAGTGAATCCGCGCAATTGACGCGACACGCGGTAAGTCGTATCTAACCATTTGTGATTGGTTAGATGCGGCTTCCCGCGTGACGCGCCAAGTGCGAATCCATCTTCACGCGGTAAGCCGAAACTAGCGAATCACAGATTAGTAATCGTAACAATACTAGTCTATGATTGGTTAGATAAGTATACCGCGTGTCGTGCCAATTGCAGATCCACCTAAAGCTGCGTTCACAGGAAAGCGTTCGGCGTCAGCGTTCCCCCCTCTCCTGTTAACCAACCAACCAGCAGACCAATGAAATTACATATTATTTGAAACCGTATTTTTTCATTGGTCTGTTGTTAACGAACGGGCAGTGACGCTGACGCCGTCGATGGTCTCTGAATGCGGATTTAAGCTTTACATAGTCTTGAGATTAAATAATAGTTATAGGTATTGCATAATTAAGTAATTCTTCTTTTCATTTTGTATTTTACTAAAATACTAGTACCTTTCTCTGCTGTTATAACTTCAGAAGTTTCAAATTTAAAATGTACTAATAATGGAAACCTGTTGTGCGTACACATATCGTATAACAATATTACTTTCTTGTCATAATTGTTATAGGGCAGTGATGGACAACTGAATGGACATAAGCCCTGCAGGTGATTATTTCATGATTTTTCAACATTAACACGTGATTTTTGGTTTATCACAAGCAAAATTAACATTTTTTTTTTAAATAAATAGTGCAAATTTTATAACTTTTGATGTTATAACACAGCAATACAGAGTGAAATGGATTTTTGAATGCTAAAGTATTAATCTCTTACAGGTACAATCATCTAAACAATCAATATCTGAATGTTTTAAATCAATGTTAAAAGAAGGAGGACCAATAAGCCTTTGGAGAGGAAACGGAATAAATGTTCTCAAAATAGCCCCAGAAACTGCTATAAAATTTGCAGCATACGAACAAGTAAAAAGGCTAATAAAAGGGGACTCTGCTAACACTTTGGGCATTTATGAAAGATTTTGTGCGGGAGCATTGGCTGGTGGCATCAGTCAGACGGCTATATATCCATTAGAAGTGTTAAAAACAAGATTAGCTTTAAGAAAAACAGGACAGTACAAAAGTATATTAGATGCTGCAATAAAAATATATACAAACGAGGGTTTAATGAGTTTTTATCGTGGTTACATTCCAAATATCTTAGGAATAATTCCGTATGCTGGGATAGACTTGGCCGTATATGAAACATTAAAAAAGAAGTATCTAACGACGCATTCATGTAATGAACAACCCAGCTTTTACATGCTTTTAGCTTGTGGCAGTTGCTCCAGTACTCTTGGACAAATGTGCTCTTACCCATTAGCACTTATCAGAACAAGGTTGCAAGCACAAGGTGAGAATTTTTTTTTTTCTTCTTTATTATTTGATAGTAACCAAAATCAACGTCTAGATGTAGATGTAGTTTCAACAAATTATAATTGACACTAATATTCCAATCAGATTATATTATTTTTATCCCAATTCCCAAGGTTGTGAAAATGTCCATACTTCACTGCAACCAGGCATGGCCCTAGCACTGGTCAAGTCTTGTTCTACGTTTCTTATTGACAAGCGCCCATTTTAAGCAACTTTTTCTAAATTTATTAGACTGTGTGTTAAGGTTTCCAAGTGTTAACCAATTAGTACATAGGGAGTTTCATGTAGTGCCTACTGTAGAGATTCCACCATGCAATTTTTATAAAGGATCCATGTAGGTTGTGTACAGGATTCTAGCACTTCTTTGTTTATGTTAAAAAGCCTGGTATGATTTTTTTAGGAACGCGTCAGGTTAGCCCAGCTATTAAGTGGTACTGAGCCATCAATAGACAGGTAGCTAGTCCATACCCATGCAGACTCTTACTTTTTTTAATTTCTTCAGTATGCCATTACATTATGCTATTCTTAATAAATTCTATTTAATTACTTTTTTAAACAAACAAGTGCTACAATCCTGTACACAACCTACATTAATCCTTCAATCACAAAGAATGGCATAAAACTCCGTGTCTTGCCGCGTGCCGCATGACGCGTCAATTGCGGATCCATTTTTAAAATGTACCTTAATGCAAGATTTCTCAGGAGACATCAATAGAAGAAAATCATATTGATAAGTTAGCATTATCTAGTGACCTATGACATAATCAGACCAGTGGTAAAGGGAAGCATAAAAAAAATATAATTTGTGATATTATTTGATGAATGCTGCTAAATTAAATAATTAAAACATGCCATGGTTTAACATGTAAACTTTAATAAATACGTTTTTTTTTTTTTTTTCAGTTGCACATCGGTCGGTTGATAGAGCAAGCACAACAATGACTGGTGTATTTCGAACCATTGTGAAAACTGAAGGCGTATTAGGGTTATACAGGGGTATTACACCAAATTTCATTAAAGTAATGCCAGCAGTCAGCATAAGTTATGTTGTATATGAATATTCAAGTCGAATACTAGGCGTTAATATGACGTGATGCAAGCACATTCTAGGATCCAATTTTATTTATTGCCAATCCATATTTAATTCCTACTCGATAATCCTGCGAAGCCCAGGAAGAAAAGATATCTCTAGCAACTTTGCTGTACTGCAATATTGCATTACTTGTTTATTTATTTATTTTGTATTGTCTTAAGTAAGATTTACTATAAGCTTAAGAAGCTTGTTATTTTTTTTTAGATATTTAACTTTTTGAACTCTCTTTGTATTTATACCTACCTAAATGTGTTGTGTATTCTGCCTTTTCTCTACATAAACTCATAACTGCTAACCGAAAAACTCAGTAGATAATAAATGTATTCAAAAGACGCATTCATATAATTGTATTCCACGATAGATAATCGGAAAGAGATTGAAAGGTGAGAAAGATGTGATGTACTTAATATTTTAATATACTGTATTTATTATAAATGTATTTCTATACAACATAAAAGTAATAAATCAATTCTTCTAATGTTTAATTGGTGGTTAAATGTTTTGCTGCACTTTTATCCAGTACCCATGTGACTGATCCCGATGTCGGTTTCACTTTATTCACAGGAAAGTCTTCTTTATCAACAAGAACCCTCTGAAATATTGGCGATATATTTTTATTAAAACAAACTTCCTACAAAAAACGGGGGATTCTATTGGCTATAATTTTATTCAAGTTATGTAAATGCCTTAATCTGGTTTTGTAAAAACTTGATGCTTATGCAACATCAAAGTATCACTTAACTACAAAGCTATTGAAAAGTAGACGGGCGTATTATATTATCTAATCCTTTCTATTTCTTTTTGGTTGAAACATACAACACAAACATTGTAAGAAATTTTAAGCCTCCAGTTGGCATTTTTTGTTGTGAATATTTTTTGATATTGCTAATTCAAACGGAAAATTATCAAATTTTTAAAAATCTTAATTTGTATACAAGGGCAGAAAAAGGAAATACAAAGAGGAAATGCTCATAAAAAAAGGCAGAATCCTAAGAAGGGCGCAAAAAAAGGCAAAATAAAAATTCCATTTCTGCAACAAAGACTAGAGAAATATTTAATAGTCATCTGGATGACAAATAATATGCATCTGTAAAATTTTACGACGTTCTTAAACATAAGTTGAGTGCAGCTACTATCCCTGAATTAAAAAAATACCTATTTTTCGGTATTGTTTAGGTAGTGTTTATGATTTCTCAATTTTGGGCAACTCAAAAAGTATACTGCAACCTATGCGTAAAATCAGGGTCTACAACTTTAAAGGAAACACTTTTCAAAATCTGAAGAAATCTACATATTCGACATTTGTTAGGGCTCAAAAGATGGCCATGGATATAATAATTGTATAATAAAAAAATAATGGACCTACCTTAACCATTTCAGCTTTGCCTTCTCCTGCCATGGCAAATATGCAATGTTTTGCGTTATTTATAACGGGGAAAGTTATCGTAATTCTAGCAGGTGGAGGTTTAGGGGAATCTGTAATTGGTGCAACCCAAACAGAATTTTCTTCAAGAAGTTTATGTCCTGGAAATAAGGAACAAGTATGGCCATCTGGTCCCATTCCAAGTAGTAGTAGATCAAACCGTGGTAATGTTTCTGTAAAATACTGCGACATCTGTTGGATGTATTCCTTTGCTGCTTGATCAGCTGGAAACATGAAAGGTCATGGTGACTTTGTTTTCAATGCTAAACTAAAATCGAAGACTACTATTTATTTACCTGTAATTCCTTGTTTAATTTGAACAAATTGTTTTTCAGTTAACGGCACTCTCCCAATTAAATCTTTTTGATACGCCCCAAAAGTAGAATCGGGATTATTTACAGGAACTAGTCTTTCATCATTAAAAAATATTATCCATTTGCTGAAATCGGTCTTTATTTTCGGGAGTCCAGTTTTTAAAAACGTTATCAAAGAACCACCTATTACGTCGTTTTAATTTAATTATTATAAGAGGATAAGCATAAATTTATCTTGCATACCTGAAACGCCAACAAAAAATGCATCATGTTCTTCTATTGATTCATTCGAAACTTTTTCTATTAAATTTGCCAATTCCGTTGCTACGTCTGATTCATTTTCTTTTATAATTACGGACATAATTAATTATTGTCTAACACTAGTAGGTACGTTGCAGGTAATTCCTTTGCAGTATAACCACTTTTGCGGCTTTGGTGAAATAAAAATACAAGGACTCTGGATGGTAACGATGTTCCGTTTGTAGTGGGGATTCGAGGTGACGTGAAAAGTTTCACTGGATTGATTATAAAACGGTCTGTGTATAAAACTATGTAAGTAGTAGATAAGGATCAATGAAATTATTGTACGAAGTATTGTATAAGTGCAGTGCCGGACTCATTTTAAGATGGCAGAAACACTCAATTTTAAAGTAGCTTAAAGAGTTATCGGATTGATTGTGTGAACGTGTTAGTTAGCAGGGTGCAAATGCCGAATGGACACTGTGGCCAAAGATACGGAAAAGCGTAAACGACAAGGAAAAGGAATCCCAGAAATGTTTAAAAGGAGTAAATTATTAAATAGAACACCAGAAAAAAAGCGACGTGTCGAAAGTTGCAGAAATGGTAGGCACTATCCAAATGGTTGACAGATTTATGGGAGAAATGCTAGCGGATATGAACAAAAATAATGAATGCTGCAAAAGACATGCAAAGAATTGGAAGAGACTAGAGATCCAGTGAGAAAAAACAATGAAGTGATAAAGAATCTGCAGGAAGAGTAGAAAAGGAGGCAAGAAGAGTGAGATGGGCAACAGGTGAAATTGGAGAAGAGAATGGAACTATAGAAGAAAACGAAAACAAAAGAGAAAGAAGGAAAAGGATATCATAATAAGTGGAATAGAAAATAAAGCAACTGGTAGGAAGGAAATTGTAGAAGAAATGAAAAACTCGTTGCAGAGGAATTAAAGTTAAAGCCAATGTATTACAAGATGTGCGGGAGGTAAGAGACAGCTGTGGGGAATAAAAGTGGACAATTGAGATAAGAAGCGAAAAATTTTCAGAGCAGCAAGTACCCTAAAAGGAAAAGGAATATTTCTAAACTATAACTACGCAGATAGAAAAATACAGTAGCAGACACGTGGAAATAGCGAGAAGAAGAGAAAAAAGTGGAGGTGCAAACCTCCCCTGGACTTTCCCATACTAAAAATAAATATGTTTTTAGTATTCACAGTATAATTCGCGAGACAGACCTGCAAATCATTTGAATGCGTAGCTAAAAAAACGAGACTATGAGGGTTCGATATGAACAGAAGTATCTGTAGTAATCAGTTTGAAATTACATCTGGCGAAGCCAGACGATCGCTACTGACCGACCGACGCGCACAATCCGATTCTGTCAGAGTCCAGCCTAAATATTCAAAATTCACGAATTTCTCACCAACCCTACATTTTAGCTATCTGAACATCTTATACAATGTGAGAGATAATTAAATTTTGCATTCAATTATATAATAATATACAGGGTGTTTCATTTAAAATAACAAAGTTGCCTATTGTACTGTGGAAAGCAAACGCCCTGTATTCATGATATACGTTTAGGAGAATGCAGAACTATATACTGAATAACTTTTATATTTAAACTTTTTTCATATTTTGACTAGTAAAGGCGCTATAGGAGCATCGATTTCCGATTTTCAAATCCTCGTAGAGGGCGCCACCGTGGAATTCTGGCCATCATCAAAAAACAAAAATGTAGCTAATACCAAGCTTCATAAGTATAGAAAATTTAAACAAAATCCTTAGACCAGTTTTTCTGTAATAATTTTTCAAAAATTTCAAAATTTTTGGATCAGCGCCGTTGCGACCGTTTTTGGATTTAGTAAATAATTTTTTTTCATGGTGTAGTACCACCAAAGGGCTTTCAAGCAAGTTGTTGCGAAACCTGATCAGATAACTGGTTTTTAAGTTATGAGGCGTTAAACTCGAAATTTTTAAAAAATTCATAGCGGCCGCCATTTTGAAGTTAGAGCGTCCGGCAAAAAACTGTTTCCCTTCAATTATGGTCTTCTTTCATATTCCCTTGTAGTGCAAATAAGCAAAGACAAAAATTGAAATATAAGAAAACTGTAAAACTAATTAGTATTAAAGTTCACTATTTCATTAAAAACTAGCTAGATTACTGTTATGTTTATTCGATTTAACAAATCTCTAACAATTCGAGAAAATTAAGTTTTAATCCTTTATTAGCAAAATGTAACTAACTACTAATCCCTTAAGACTTTATGTTTCCTTTATACTTGTCTCCATCTATTAAATAGTTTTCATAATAATATTAAATTTAGTTTTGAGATTGAAATTGATAAATGTTTACCTTTCCTCGACATTCTCATCAAGAGAGACTTTCATTCGTTAACTTAAATGCTACCAGAAAACGAAAACTAAAGAAATAGTTAGTATTTTTACAGTCTATTGTACTTTTAAAATAATGGATTTTTTTCTTATCTTTTTCAGAAAATTGTACGGAGAACAGCAGTATGTATAGGTACATAATATGTAGTTTTAGTTTAGTTCAGATAATACGTATATACAGGGTGTTTCTTAAATGGCGGACACGGAGAGCACTACGCGATTCTCATCTTAAAACTGAGTTGGAAAAGTATAGGCGATTTTGTCCTAATGTATTTAGTTTCCGAGTTATTAGCATTTTAAACATTTTAAATTTGACAACATTGCGCATGCTTGCACGGACTTTGTTTTAAACGTTTGGTGTTTTAGTAAGGCAGTATGAACAAGTTTCCTAGGTAATAACCTCATAGCTACAATGCACTGTTGCAACATATTGAAAAACAATTTAACAACAGATATTTATCAGAAAGAATGTCTTCGGGGGAAGGAATACAACGTATAAAAAATTCCAAATTTATTAAGATTTAATATTTAATTGATGAACAATGAGGAACGGTTAAAATTTACCCGTTTTTCCAAAGCATAAAGGAATTGAATCTCAATCTTTGACGGAGAATAACTCTGAAACTAGCGAAGAACGGGCATTTTATTGTATTAAGCCGATGTCCCACTGTAAAATTTTTATAAAATTTTTTATAAAAATTTGTATAAAAACGATTTTTACAGTGTGACAGCACGGAGTTTTATAAAAATGACGTCATGTAAAAATATTTTTATGGTGCTTCTATTTTGATGACGTCACGTAAAATGGGTGTCCGCGCCCTGCCCAACAACTCACTGACAATTTGAATTTGCGCGCGATATTCTGACGAAAACAACGTGACGTAGTCTTCGTTCTCACTTTCCATTACTATAATAGGTATAGATACTATGATAAAATTAAACGCGAAAACTAGAAGAAGTAAAAATATTTCAACAGCAAACCAAACGCTTCGCTCACAACACTAACCTCACTTTCGTTTTGTTTTTGTTTGTTTTGTCAAACGCGCGCTGTTTGACATCCAGTTTTTATAAAATCTTTTTACAAAAAGTTTTACAGTGGGACATACCTTAAAAATACTTTTATGGTTCATGACGTCACATCGTTTTTATAAAAAAATTTATAAAAAATTTTTATAAAAATTTTTACAGTGGGACATGGGCTTTATATTTTTCCAATTGGTATCTGGAGGGGAATGTAGTACTGTGCTCCGTGTCCGCGATTTAAGAAACACCCTGTAGATAGTATAAAAATAACATAGGCTTATTTTATGTGTTATTTTTATTATTATTTCTTTTTATTTTTATTTTTTCTTCTATTTATTATCAATATTATTAATTAGCTATTAATTTGTTTCTTTTTGTGGTCAACAAACATTATTATTGTTATTATTATTATTATTGTTATAACTGTAAATTTAATGTTATGAAATAAAAATTTTATGTAATGCAAGCGTGTTTTAAGATTCTAAATAAATATTATTTTAACATTTTTTGAAATATTTGTCATTCATATCTAAAAAACATTTCCCAAATATTTCCTCCATATTTTCGGGTAATATTGCTAATTTGTAACGCTTTATTTTTTTAAATAAATATTTCCGGTAAATAGTTTCCTAATGTTTCTGTCGAACATGCATAAAACATTTGGTGGAAACATTAACGCAAACTCATAAGTAAACATTTTCTAAATGTTTCTGTGTAATATTTATAAGAGATTAGTTTGGATATAACATAAATATTTCCTTTAAATGTTTTTTCTATGTTAGTTTAGAATAATTTTAAGTTTAGGTAACATTTCTTTAAAATATTTAAGAAACATTGTGTGCTGCCTGGGATGCTAGTTTCAATAAACTAGATTCTAACACCAGAATTAATAAAGATTGACTATACCTATGGATTTCCTTCCCAACAATACTCAAAAACTGCTCAACAATAAGATTGAACTCGCTAAACAAGAACAATTGTTAAAATCTGTTAGTAATCTGGATAACCATTAACCATGTTTATATGTCTGTTACCGCCATTATTTTTATTGTAATATTTGTATTATGTTTTATATTGTGTGTTACCTACATGGGTGTGTAAAAATGGTGGTGCAAGTTTCAGGTAAAATTATTCCTTGGACAAAAATAAGGCAAAACGTATTATTCCTCTATAATGTAAGAACTCCTGTAGTTTGAAATTAACTCCTACAGATAAATTTTCAAACTTTTTAAAAATTGTTTCGGTCTTTTGCGACACGAAACTCGCGTTCTTAAACAAAATACCACATACATAAGAAATTAACAAACTAATAATAATAATCAAATTTAAACAGTGGATTGTTTCTTACATTTTACCACTTAATTATTGCATCGGTATTGATGTTTTGCAAGATCCACTTCAATCGCAAGTAGGTTTTAAATCACTTGTTTTGTCTTCCCCAAATGTTCCTTTTACAATCTGAGGGTAATGTCTACATTTGTAAAACTTGGTAGGTACTAGTTTTCTCTTATAAAAGAAATCACTGCCATTAATTACTTTGTATTTTATTGCACATACTGTGTGTCCGTGGCAAGACGGAACATAGGGATGTTACAATGGTAATTTTTTTTAATGATCCACGAGTGCTTTGAATTTCTATTTGGTGGAAGCGTCGACGTCGTTATGTCAGCTGTTTAACGTGCTTGCTAATACAGATGTAATACGCACGTGCGTTATACTAACAACCGATTCAACAATTATTTACAATACGAATTGACAGTCGCGATCTTGAAAATAAGTTAGAAATAAAATTATTAATTATTTGCTCAAATTGGTTCATGCAAATGTAGAAAGTGTTTTAATTAAATTAAATGAGACTGAGTATCATTATAAAGGTAAAAATACAAAATAATTTGTTTGCAGTTGACGTTATGGTTCTAAGATCATTTTCAGATTATGATGGATTAGGTGAACAATTAAGGCTTTTCACAAGTTACGCATTATTAGAAACTGAAAATGATATTACGAAAATTATACTAGTAGGTACATAAAATAATGCTGTGGACCTGTGTTAGAAAACTTTCCTTTGTGGTATGCAAGAATTCGGCTCCTCAAAAATCAAATAGGTACTTTTAATGTAACAAATTATTTGATCACATTGCCGTAGAAATAAAGATTTCATATTCGTACACAAAACTGATATTAATATTCGCTTTTTCTTTGATTTGATCTTAATACAGTCATGCAATTAGCATTGTAGCATGTTTCATCATAAAGCTGATTGTCGCATCGAATTCTTCGGTTCATACATCAATATCATCTTATTAAAGTAAATTTTCACATTTCACATGTAATTTAACTGGGATTACTGATTGTCAGCTCTAAACTGTACTTCAGTTAAGGTAGGTCCCCATTTAAAAAAAAATTAACATGAACTTAACCTTTAATTGTCTTTGGTTTTAGTAAATTGACATTTAAAACACAAAACAAAAATTTGATCTGGAGACGATCATACATGATCGGCGTGGAAATCGTTAACGATCGGTGACATTCGTGTAATTGTTTCAAGACGAATGCTTCAAAGCACTCGTGGATCATTTTAAAAAATTAGCATTATAAGATCCCTATGTTCCGTCTTCCCAGGGACACACGGTATAAGCAAAAATCACAATAGACACTTTAATTATTTTGTTGTCTAAATATTTCGACCTAAATTATAAAAAAAATATTTTTCTATTTTTGGCTGGCCCCCTCCAAAAGTTCGGGCCCTGCAGCTCTGATTAAACTCCCCGTCAAAGTGACAGTAGGTAGTACAAGCGCTATATATATTATATTAAAATATATAATATATATATATGTTAGGGAACAACAACAACACCCTAGCAACAAGTAAACAACACTATAGCAACGGCCTTGCCAACCAGTTTTTATCACAAGAAGCCGTCGTTTTATACAGGAAGGGGTGGACCAAGAGGCTTCTGCCGTGAAACACGGATTCTTATTGGCTGACATATTGGGTGTTGATTTGTAACTAATATATAGTAAATTCCAAAACTTTATGTACTTCAAGGTCATACGAACTAAGTTATGGACATGACGTGCGCCGATGTAGCTGGTCCAGATCAGTGCAGGAGATATATATTTTTTCGTTCCTTTTAATGTTCTAAGTTCAATTTTCAATTTTTTTCGCCCGATCGTGTTGTTATGTGTATTTACCAGCTTTGTTGATAAATATTGTAAGTTGGGTTTACAAAAGTTCGATTGGTTGGTATGGAAACACCAGTGCTGTTCGAGTTTATAACCTAATTAGGGCGGTAAGTAAAACAAAACATGCAAATTTGACACTTCTAGAGGTAGCGTTCTGATTTTATTTTAGATACCTAGCACGTTTGATATCAAGGATCGTGCAATTAAAATGACAAGTAAAAATTTCATAATTACATTTTAAAAACTACTTATTCCCAAATAATTCTGTAAATTCGATCGGGCAAAAAATATTATACGGCACACGGTCGGTAAGTGCTTACCTACAGATCTCAAAAATTGGAAAATCTCGACCCTACGGGTCTCGATTTTCCAACTTTTTTCGATCTGTTAGAGAGCACTTACCGACCTTGTACCGTTATATACTATAATGATTGCTACACTTATTAAGATGTATAATTCATGTTACGCCGCTGTAATTGTCAATTTGACAGTTCTTCGTACGTCGTTGTACACTTCAGTTGTATGACCTTGAAGTACATAAAGTTTTGGAATTTACTATACGAGATAATTTGTCATATCCAACATAGACCTTGCAATTTTATCGGAAAATTTTAGTAGTAGTTCCCGAAACATTGTTGCTAGGTAAAGCACGGAGACCACAATACATTAATTAAAAACGCGAGTGCGTTACAACGAGTATTTTTTGGTTTTTGATTGTGGTCCAATGCTTAAAGCTGGTATGACACGACCAAATATCGTCAAATAATTCACATCAAATGTCATCAAAGGTTGGTTTGTATCAAATTTAGAAAAACTGTTAACTGAGGTATAGGTAATCATTCTAAGAGTATATTTTGCCAACTTGTAAACATTAAAAACAATTTAATTTGTGTGGAAGAGGTTAATATAACAATACCTTTGATGGCTAAATGATAAAAATTCCAAAAATTGTTGCATGCAACAAATTTTTGTGCGCGTTCCCATCAAAGAAAACTTTTCCTTTCTGTGATCAAAGTCCGTCAAAGGTCGTAATTACACGCAACATTTGAAGCACTTTGACGCTAATATTTGATGACATTTGATCGTGTCATACCAGCTTAAAAAATAATAAACAGTGAAATTGTTAGTAAACAACGCCTTACCGCCTCTACCAGAAAGTGTGAACAACGCTATAGCAACGGTCTTGTCAACGGGTTTTTGTTATCACAGAAAGCCGTCCTTTTAAACAGGAAACGGAACTTTTATCGGACCAAGCGAGTTTATCGCGAAAAACGGAATCCTATGGGCTAAAAAAACAAATGCGTTAGCACGAGTTTTTTTTTGGATTTTGTATTGTGCTTGAGTGCTTTACCTTAATAGCAAGAATGTTAAGGGCACTACTGCTGAAATTTGCCATGTGAAAAATACAAGGTCGAGTTATATTTAACAATACAAAATCCCGAATATGTAATCAAAAAATAATAAACAGTGGAAACAACACCCTACCAACACGTAAACAACTCCCTGCCAACAAGTAAACAACACTATAGCAAACAGGAAGGGGCATTTTTATAATGATAAAACATGATGGTCCGCGTTTATCGCGAAAAATGGAATCCTATTGGGATTGGGGTGTTGGTTAGTAACTACTGTATTTTGTCTTTACAAAAAACCTATGCACACTTTATCTCTAAACTAAATAAGGAAGATACGATTTTAATTTATCTTTACTTGCAGTATTAATGACATGCTCATTTATGTTATTCAAGATAAGCTTGTATTGTGTTTGAGCTTAGTGGCTAGAGATAATTTAACAAGTAAAACATTTTTTTAAGTGTAGTAGTAAATAGTACTACAAAGTTACGGTATCAGATCCAGAACTTTTCCATTATTTTGAGAATAAAATAGACATAAAAATAACCATGCTCTTTATTATCACCCTGTATTTCTCATATAATCGTTCATGAGCTGCAATTCTTTTGAAATTATAAATACTTAAGTTAAACTTCCAAACAAATTTTGTTTGCACGACTTGCTTGTGCCAGAGCGATAGCAAGAAGGATTAATTTTCTCAGAAATTTTAGTTAAAACCCTTTCCTTATCGCACTCTCAAAGCACCCTGAAACCAAACTTTTGTGTTACTAAGAGCAGATTATACATCGGCAATTGCTAGTTAACCAGGGGTGGACTGGGCGAATAATTGACTAAGGAAAATTATTAATTATGCTGCCTTATTTTTCATTAAAATTGGTGTATATTCGAATAGGAATAGTTTGACGAATGAGATTTTAGTTTCAAGTCTTCATTTTACTCCACAAGCGCCATCCCAAAATTTCAGTGTTTTGATGGCTTCGTTAAGCCATATTTTTTTACAAAGGAGACTATACAAGGTCCTTGTACGAGTTGTTTAGTATGGCCGTCTCAGCAGGAAAGACTTAGCAACAAAAACTTCCAGATTTCGTTACCCAGAGCGAATTGCTACTCCGAAATTTTAGTGTCGAAGACTTCGGGGTAGCCATCGCTAACAATAGTCAGGAGCTTTCCATTGCCTTAGGTTTCTTCTTCAGTGGTGTAGTGTTGCAGGCAGATTCTCGTTGCGTCTGGCTAAATGCGCGCATTATTTCTATGCTACATCAATACATATTCAAGTAATTTTATCTAATTAATAACCATAATGTTTGACAAACACTATCGGATTTGACAATCATGGGATGTTATATTTAAAAATCCTACAATTCTAAATTAGTAATCACGTTGAGCGTAAATCCTGTTCAGTAAACATGAAAACACTATATTTTTTTGAAGTTGGCAAGTGCATACAATTTTTGTACTAAGGATTCAGAATTTTATTTTGCAAAAGTTTCCACACCAGATAAATTTTCCCTTGAATTTTTATATTTAACAAATTATTAATAAACGCTATGGTCAATACTGTTTAATACAGTATTTGCATAAAATCCTTTAAAGTAGGTAATTATTTATAACAGTTTATGACACTACTAAGTAAATGTCATACACCTAACTTATTTACTTTAGTAACTTTTTAAAATGCGTTTAAAAAGCGTAGGATTTGAAATTTGAACTTAAGCCTTCCAATACTTTTCTGACATTTAATTCAGTAGTGACTGTTGTTGCGAAAGTATTGTTAACTCGTTTTCCAAAAGTGTATTAAGCATTTTTGGTCCATTGGACTTGGCATCATTGCTAGAGTTCGATTTTGATTCCCATGGATATCTGTTCATTTGTGTTTTTTGTGCTTACGGTAGGTAGTGCTGATATATGTAATAACATACTATAAAATCACAAATACAAATTTATTTTAGAACATGAGCTACGAACAGGAACAGGCGCCTACTTCGTCTGTTAGAAGAAATGCAACCTTTTGTTGACGAAGAATCCCAGGGCGAAGAGGATAATGTTGAAGAACGATTATCTGATACTGACACGGAACAAGAGGTAGAAAGCGGTCCCGAAGAGGAAAAGACGCTAGCACCAAAAATTCCACGGATTCGTATTTCATTGAAAGAGTTGAAATGATCTAGAAGAAACATCGGCCACAGTACAACATAGTTGTACGCCTGCCAGGTGTAAAAACATAGGGCAAGAATGCTAATCAATAATTGACTGTTGGACGTTATTTTTCTCCGATGACCTTATGAATACCATCGTTGAAAGTACCAACAAATATATAAATAAAATGAAAGGTAATTACACTCGAGAACGTTCTGCAAGAGACACGGACTTAATCGAGAAAAGAGTCCTCCTGGGGTTACTTTATTTAGCTGGATGTATAAAAAGTAACCGTCTAAACACTGATGAATTGTGGGAAAAGATGGGGTGTGGTATCGAGATGTTCTGGTTAACAATGTCTCAACAACGTTTCGTTTTGACGATTTCACTGCAAGAGAAGAGAGAAAGTTGTCGGATAGATTAGCGCCCAAGTGGTATTCGAATTTATTGTCAATAGTTGCAAAGTAGTTACAAGCGAATATGTGAATATGTTACTATAGATGTGAAGGTAGAAGCAGTATATATATCTTCCAAACCATTCGTAACCCGCTGTTTAACTTCTCTTTATTTTGTAATTTCCACCAATAAAAGATTTTATCCAATTTTGACGTTTTAAAGCGCTTTTATCAATCTCTTAGCAACTGTCATAAGTAGTTGTTTATATGGAAGGGTGGAATAATTTTTTTTATAGGTCACTAGTGAATTAAAAAACGGTTGAGTTCATTTTTATAATAATCAGTAGAATTACAACATTCAATACCTATTGTCAATATTGTCACTAATAATTAATTATTAAACTACAGTTCAAAAGTTAGGGATATTTAAAAAAAACAAGCCAAAGGGGAAAATTGGCATTAATAATTATTAATTATTGGAAATATTTTTTGCCTTGCCTTGCCTTGCGTAGCCTAACTATTGAACCGCAGTTTACTTGCAATAGGGCTGTTCTATTTAAGTTGGAAAGAGATGGAATGCTCTACCCTACTGTTGTCTCTCTCTATCAATAATGCCAATCTGACTGAAGAAATATCACTAAATTATTAGTTGCTATTTGCTTTAAGTTGCTATACAATAACAAATAACAGGAAACAATAACTAGAAACAACGGGCGTGCATTGCACTCCTACTGCCTGTTTCATAAAATAATTATTTCCAAAACTCCGCCATACTTATTTAAAAAAATTAACTTTAGAACCAATGTGCATAATTTAAATTTAAGAAACAAGGGCCTTATTACCCCTCCTTTTCACAGAACAGCTCTATTTCAACGTTCCAATGTCTACAATATTGCTAAGTTATATAATTCCTTGCCTTTAAACTTTAAAAATACTTCTCATGCTAAATTAAAAAAAACTAGTATTTTCCTTATTATTTGATAAACTGTAATATCTATTATCTATAACGATAATTATTCACTATAAATAATAAATGCAAAGCCATCAGCACACGTGAAGTACCCAAGTCTTAAGTAATTTTATGTTAATTTAATTTATCTTGCATCGCCTGAGATCTGTGTTTCTTAAATCTTTCATAGTATTATTATTATTATTATTTTTTTTTTAAATCCTGATTATTAGTTCGTTTATTTGTTTATATATTTTTGATTTTGGTTAAGTGGAAGAGCAGTGGCTTCTTAGAAGTCGCTGAACTTCGCCTTTTGCTACACTAATTAATGTATGTATGTAGCTATATATGTATTTTTAATTTTGTGTAGCAATAAAGACCATATTATTATTATTATTATTATTATTATTATATCATAAGAGCGGTTTCGTATATTCGGATATACTTTTCGCGATTTCTATTCAAAATTGATGTTGTAATAGAAATATCTCGAGCAAGCTCTAGGGATAATTCCTAATGGTAACATTTGCTAACAAATTTCGTTCGCGTCTCCTCAAAGTACGAAGATGCGATTGCCTTCCTTCGAGATACGTTTCAATATATTACCTACACTATAGCTTGTCTGAAATTATAATTGCATCTAATCACCAACCTCATTATATCAATTTTACTCTGTTAGAATAACACTTATTCCCCATTATTACCTACACCCAAAATAAAACGAAGGTTTGATAGCACGTAGTCGTTAACCCACAGATTTTAATGTAAAAATTTAAAGATGGTAAAAGCAAAACGTTTTCGTTTTCGTTTTACACCCAAAATTACAATCAGCAACATGTACCTACGAACTGTCACTTTTACGCTTCAAACAGATGCAATCGTTTTTGGTTCTTGCAATAAAGATTAAGCTTTTTTCACGGACTCCTCATCTAAATGAAACTGTAAGCTTTGGAGTAAGAATTAGTACCCCACGAATTTACCACTTCTAGGATGTTTTGAAGACTACTAGGTTGGTTCAATATATACTTACTTAGCTGTGGAAATATATCATCAACATTTTCTCCGGAAATATAGAATTTATATGATGCAGCGAAATCTCATGAATAATCATGCAGCGATCGTCAAATTTAAGTAGTAGAACTCGAAAGGGATCATCCAACCTTTGGAAACTGATTGATAGGTTCCCCAAACTATAAAATAGTAATAAAATTATTTATTGGATTACCTTCTATTAAAAACCCACGGGAAATACCCAGAATCCACCTCCTACAAAAGAAAAACTGAAGAAACTCTTTTGTAAACTTTAACGTTTTAGGTTTTAAATCATGGTTCAGTAAATACTTGTATATAAATATATATTATATATTATGACCGATTTGGGAAATAGCTTTAGGAGCTCCTCTGCTAATTTACTGGCAAATGCTAGAGCTGCTTTGACTGTACTAAAAAGACATGGCGGATGGCGTTCTAATTCAGTTGCGGAAGGATATATTGAGGATTCGCTCGAAAATAAGTTGGACATAGCAAGGAATATTCTTGGTAAAGAAAAGAGCAAACAGGAATGTGATGTTTCTGTTGCCGTGGAAAGTTCTTTTACAGCCACGAATACGTTCGAGATTACTTCTAGAGATAGCGAGAACACTACCTTGCCTGCAGTTGTTGGAAAATCTTTTGAAGTATGTGGACAAGTCGGCTCTACATTCAATAACTTGACAAACTGCAACTTTTATTTTAATAGGGCTGTTCTACGCAAATACGACCTTGGAACGAGTGAGAGGAAAGTTCTACCCTAGTGCTTTCTTTTTCTATCGGGGCACCAATATGACGGCAAGAACAGCACTACATTACTAGCTACTATTTAACGTAACTAGATGTAGGTTGGTATGCTATACATAATTCGAGTCCAACAGAACCTCAATTTTTCCCTTGTTTCTGGTAACCTCCTAACGCAGAACTGTCATTTATGCATTTGGCACAAAAATAATTAGTAGTGCAAAAAACAACCGTGCGTGTTTCCCATATTCAACCAATGTAGCTCCTTTAGCTTGTGAGATACATGATCCCTCCTTCTCAGACCAAAAATTAACCGTAGACAAGCATTTTGTATTCTTTGAATTCTAGTGACATCCGTACTGTCCAAACATGGTCCGTAGACCGTGTCACAAACATTGAACTGTGAGAGAACCAGAGATTCAATTAAGACCGTTTTTGCTTTCGTATTAAAAATATGTTTATTTAAATATATATATTTTAAGTTAGAAAATGCCTTTTGAATACATAAACTTACGTGCTTTTTAAATCGTAATTCTGAATCAACATATAACCCCAGATTCCGCGACATGTCTGTAACCGGTAGTTTCGTATTTTTGATCACAACTGCTAAGTCATTTACAACACTTTTTCGTATCTTGCGTCTACCAAATAGCATTACCTGGGATTTTGAAGGATTAATTATTAAAGAACTAATTAGATTATTAAGGTCAGTATTAATGATATTGTTGGCAGTAGCGACGTCATTAGAATCAAAAGAATAATATAACTGTGTATCGTCCGCATAAAAATGGTAATTACATGATTTACAAACATTGCCCAAATTTGGAGTGTACAAAGTGAAAAGTAAGGGCCCCAATATCGAACCCTGTGGTACGCCGCTACCCACACCTCGACAATCTAATGTTTGTTGTGCAATTTGAACCATCTGAGTTCGACCAGACAAGTAATTTTGTAATAATGAAATTGCACCGTTACTAATACCGACATAATGCAGTATGGATAATAAAAGGTTGTGGTTTAATGTATCAAAAGAGAAGTCCAACAAGACAAGCGCGGTTAGTTTATTTGTGTCAATGGCTGTTAAAACATCGTCTAGAATATTGGACAACGCCGCCGTGGTACAACTACAGTGCCTTCATTAATGATTGATACCCACGTGACCACAAAATATAGGCAACCCAACTTACACAGTTGGTAAACCTTTATCCAATAATTCCCTAACTGATTGTTTGTACGTAAATTGACAGTAACTTTAGTAACTTTAATGACTTTAGTTACTTAGTTTAGTTACAACGAGTACCAATCCTACCTGACTTCAACATTTAAATCTGAAACTCCCAAGGACACCACGGATCTAAGGTCACGTGGGTATCAATCATTAATGAAGGCACGGTATAACCAGCACGAAAACCTGATTGGGTTTCGGGAAGCAGTTTATTCTGATTTAAAAATCCTCTCAACTGCCCTTCCATTGATCTTTCAGTATCTTTGAAAACGTGGGCAAAATACTTATTGGTCGCAAATCTTTAAAATCTAGAGGGGCATTAATTTTTAGGCAGTGGCCGAATACGTGCTATTTTCCAACATTCCCGGAATACACTAAGCTCAAGACAGAAGTTTACTATGTGCGTTATGCAAGGGATTAGGAATAGCCCAGTGAAATTAGACTTTAACCCGGACAAAATTAGTAGTAAGCTACAAATTGCAGAATCTCTTCCTTTTATTGTTCTTTACATCCTGTAAAAACCCACCGACCCTACGGAGGTGGGAACCACCCCAAAACCACCCCCCAAATGTACACTTTTACGGTTTTTATGTTTTTTCTCCCAAACCATAGCTAATATAAAATAATTGCAAGAGACATTTCTTGTAGCTTATAAAATTTGCAATTGATTGGTGTATATTAATATATAAGTTAATTATATTTGTAGGGTTACAAATCTCTACAAAGTATAAACTATTTATTTGAGTTTAAATCCACTCTTCAAAAAATGATAACGCGTATATTTAATGTTGTGGTATATCTAATTCCAATATGTACGTACTTACTTAGTTTTGTTTATACAGGGTGTTCCTAAGTACGTGTAGAAAATGCAGGAGGTAATTCCTGGGTGAAAATTAAGTGTATACACTTGTATCCTAATATGCGTAACTCTTCAGGGAAGCTTATTAGGATACAAGTTTATACGAAAGAGTAGCCTTAATTTTCAGCCAGGAATCGCCTCCTGCATTTTCTACACGTACTTAGGAAACACCCTGCATATTACTATGATTTGGTACTACTACCAAATATTTGATCTGTATCTGAATATTAAGAGCGCGTTCACGTTCACGTCTTCCTTCGTTGCTTGTCCAGCGTCTACTGCTGCTCATGCGCATCTTGAGCGCCAACAACTCGACCATCCTGCATATCCGGCGTCCCCGCCGAATCCGTCTGATGGTGACCTTGCGTCAGCAATTGTAATACGTATCGTCCATCCATTGCGATCGTCTGCGCTGACGTGCTGTCGCATCTGGAACTCGTGTCCTTCGTTGGTTGCTTCATCTTCAGTTTCGCCGTCTTGTTGTGGTGTCGTATTTCGCTCCGGTTGTGCGCTGACCTCTGTACTACTATTGTCATCACTTGTGTCAGCTTCAGGGTCTGATTGATCATCGTCGGATCCGTCGGATTACGATAAGGCTTTAGTTGTGAAACGTGAGAAGTTGTAGCAAACAATCTTCCTTTTGTCTCTCGGATTTGTGACACCCGATACGTGTCGCTAGGTAACACATGAGTCACCACAAGAGTCACCACTAACGGTCCTCGATATTTTGCTTGTAATTTTGTAGATTCCCCGGTGTGTTCAGGCACTCGCTGCATAAATACTATTTCTCCTACAGTGTACGTGACACCAGCTGATTTCTTCTGATCGTAATATAACTTTTGTTTTGTCTGCTGTGTCAACACTCGTCCACGCACGTTTTCTCTTAGCTGTTCCCGGTTATGATGTTCGACGTCTACACCTATTATTGTTTTTAATTCACCGTCTACGTGTCGGCTTTTAAATGCATATAAAATTTCGAATGGTGTTCGACCCGTGGTTTTATTAATGTGATTGTTGAGGTTTCGTGCAACCTTCTTAAGATCAACATCCCATGTTCGCTCGTTCCCGTCCTTAAGCGAAGCTATTATAATATTATATACTAGGGTCTTATTCACTTGCCCATTTGCCTGAGGGTGGCGAGTCGCAATTAATGTATGACTTATTCCGTTCGTTGTGCAGTATTCTTCAAAAGCTTTGGCAGTAAAGCACGTACCTCGGTCCGTCACCCGTCGGTCTGGTAAACCATACTCACGCACGTAATCGTCTAAGATTTTAATAGTCGGCTTTGTTTTAACACTTTTGACCGCGTATACTCTCACGTGTTTTGAAAATACGTCACTAATCACCAGTACGTAAGTGTTTCCTCGTGAACTAGTCACAAAAGGACCCAGGTGATCCGCGTGAATTCTCGAAAAGGGTCGCGTAGGGTAGGGTATCGGGTGCAACTTTCCTTGCCGCTTACCACCCGGCGTTTTATTTAAAATACATAACACACACGCCATAATATGTTGACGAACATAGCGTTTCATTCGCGGGAACCAGTAGTTTTCTTTAATTTTCGCAACCGTTCGATCCACCGCGAAATGGCCCATTTGATCGTGAAATTTTATAACGATCATTTTTCTCATTGACTTCGGGATTACAAATTTGAGTTGAACCGTTCCCTCATCTTGCAGTTTTCTCATTAGAAGACCGTTCTGCAGGTCGTATTCCCTTGTCAATCGTTTCTCTTCCTCACTCATATCATCATTTCCTTTTTCCAGAATCTTCACGAGCTGTTTTCAACTGTCGTCCCCTCGTTGAATCAGGAGTATGTTGTCTTCTTCGGTTAGTTGCTGTAACACACAACTTTTCTGATACACTTCGTCCATTGTATCGGTGCATTGTTCTACAGGTGCACGAGATAAGGCCTCTACGTGTGCCATTTTTGATCCCGCACGATGACGTATTTCTAGGTCAAATTCTTGTATGTTGAATAATTTAATTTAATTTAATCAAATAGTTATCTGTGTTTGTTTTTAGTTTTTGATGTTACTATAGTTACTTAAGTTGTTAATTTTATATAACTGAAATATGTAAAATTCTGTAAAAGATTTATATGAATTTTCTGGAATAAACTATCAAGATATATACACCACTGTGTTATAAATATTGTATATATCTAACAGGTTATGGGCCCAGATCTCATAGTTGTGAATTTTTCAAGTATAATTGGTATTTTATTTGTGTAAATCAAGATGACAGCAAATACAACTTCAGTTAATGTTTCTGTTGGATATCAGTCAATTGAAAAATTGGAAGGTGTGAGAAATTATGGAACTTGGAAATTTCAAATGAAATTATTACTCATTGAGCATGGGCTATGGAATTTAACTGATATTGGTTTATCAGACAAGTCTGCTGAAGACGAAAAAGTACGAGATCAAAGAGCGTATGCTAAAATTTGTCTTAATGTCAATTCAGCTTGTCATCCTCATGTGAGGAATGCAAAAACTGCAAAATCTGCATGGGATAACCTGAAGTTAGCATATGAAAACCAAGGTATTAGTCGTAGATTAGCATTGAAACGGAGGCTTTGTCGTATAAATTGCAATGAATTTAAATCAATGAATTTATATCTAAGCGAAATCTTGTCTATTACACAAGATCTAGCTGATCTTAATTGTGCTGTTGATGATGAAGAGATAGCAGTCACAATGTTATGTGGTTTACCAGATGAATATAATCCTCTTGTTATGACTATAGAATCCTCACAAACTAAGTTAACCAGTGAATTTGTTAAATCAAGATTGCTTCAAGAAGATTATAGACTAAAACTGGATAATGATCAAAATGATACTGCTCTAGCTTTAAAAGGTAAACAAGGATATAAACAAAACAAATCCTTTCGGAAATTTGTTCCTGTGTGCCACTACTGTCACCAGAGAGGTCATATTAAACCAAGATGTCCAAAACTACAAAAGAGGACGCCTATGAATACTATTGAAAAAGCAAAGGAACAAAATGCTGCTTTGCTTTTGGTATCAGCTCTTGGAAGTGGACCATTCAAGAAGGAAGAATGGGTAATTGACTCTGGTTGTACAAATCATATGTGTATGAATGATCAATTATTTGTGAATTTAAACAATATTGTTTTAGATAAAACAGTTAGTGTAGCTAATAATCAAACAATTTCATGCATAGGTTCAGGTAATATAGAGTTAAAGTTAAAAAACAATGTTAATAATGTTGTTACTACTGCTATTATAGAAAATGTTCTACATGTTCCTGATGTTGCAACTAATTTGATTTCAGTTGGAAAAATTGCAGATAAAAATCGCATTGTAATGTTTAATCAAACTGAATGTCGTTTATATGATGCAGAAACAAGTGCAATTTATGGTAATTATGTATCTATTGGATCACGGAAAAATGGTGGTCTGTATCTCCTAAATGAAGAGGCAAATGAAAATCATTCTGCATTGGAGACTGTTGCTGCATCATCAATTTTTGTCTCGCAGGATACATGGCACAGAAGACTTGGTCACTTAAGTATATCAGGTATGCGTTTGTTAAAAGAACAGTTAGCCATAGGCATAAACTTTAAAGAGGAAGATTTAAATGTTTGTATACCATGTATTGAGGGAAAGCAAGTAAGAAATGCATTTCCAAAAGGTCAAGCTAGGCGAGCACAAGAAAAATTAGAATTAATTCATTCAGATGCATGTGGTCCAATGTCAGAACCTAGTTGGATGGATGCTAAATATTTTCTGACTTTTACTGATGATTATTCACGTAAATCATTTGTTTATTTACTAAAAGAAAAATCACAAGTATTTGATACCTTTGTGCAATTTAAAACATTTGTTGAAAATCAAACTGATTTGAAAATTAAAAGGATTAGGACTGATAATGGTAGGGAATACTGTAATAAAGCGTTTACTAATTTTTGTTGTAAAAATGGTATAATGCATGAAACTACCATTTCATATACGCCCGAACAAAATGGGGTGGCTGAACGCCTAAATCGAATTTTAGTTGAAAAAGCCAGAACTATGTTAAGTGATTCTGGACTTCAAAAGCGCTATTGGGGGGAAGCAATAAACACTGCTGTTTATTTAAAGAATCGTAGTCCCACTATAGCGGTGAAGGGTGCAACTCCTGAGGAAATTTGGTCTAAAAAGAAGGTTGATTTGAGTAATCTTACGATTTTCGGATGTGAAGCATATGTTCATATTCCAGATGTTAAAAGAACAAAATTTGATTTTAAATCTAAAAGATATATTATGATAGGTTACTGTGAAGAATCAAAAGGATATAGATTAGCTGATCCTAATAATCCTGGAAAGCTAACGAAAGCCAAAGATATTGTTTTCATTGAAAATATGAAAGATAATGTTTCAAATGTTAAAAGTAACATTCAAAATAATAATATTGAACCTTCTATTTCGGTTTTAAATCAAAAAGATGATAATACTGTAAATGATTCAAATGAAAGTTCTGATACAAATGATAATAACTTTGAAACTGTAAATATTAGGCCTGTGCGTGAGCATAAATATCCTGTATGGATGAAAGATTATAATGTTTCATTATCAATATGATGTTTCATTTTCAACATTAATGGCTTTACCAGGGGAACCTCAGACAGTTGGAGAGGCTCTAAATAGCTCAAATTGTGATGAATGGAAGGAAGCTATGAATGAAGAGTTAAATTCATTAAAGCAACATAATGTATGGGATTTAGTAGACCGTCCCAAAAATCAAAATGTAATAAAGAATAAATGGGTATTTAAGATAAAAAATGAAAATGGCGTTGAAAGATTCAAAGCTAGGCTTGTTGCTAAAGGGTTTAGTCAAAAATATGGCATAGACTTCAAAGATACTTTTGCTCCTGTCGTAACACACTCGACCATCAGATATTTATTTGCATTAGCAAATCAAAATAATATGGATATTGATCATATAGATATCAAAACCGCTTTTTTAAATGGTGAACTTACAGAAACCATTTATATGGAACAACCTGAGGGTTTTGAAGTTGGAGATGAGAATAGAGTTTGTAAATTAAAAAAAAGTATTTATGGTTTGAAGCAAGCCAGTAGATCATGGAATAAGAAAATACATACAAAATTACTTTCAATTAACTTTGTACAGTCTCAATGTGAACCTTGTGTTTACATTAAACGAATTGAACAAAAGTTAATAATCATTGCACTGTATGTTGATGATTTCTTTGTAATTAGTGATTGTACTAAAGAAAAAGAAATGTTTGTTAAAGCCTTGAAAGAGGAATTTGATGTTAAATTCTTAGGTCCTGTGAGTTATTGTTTAGGAATAGAAGTTAAACGTAATAGAGAAGAAGGTATTTTAAGCCTTAATCAGAAAGATTTTGCATGCAGATTATTGAAATCTTTTGGAATGGAAAATGCTAAACATGTAGCAACTCCAATGGTAGTTAACGAAAAACTTATGAAGCCTGAAAGTGATACTTGTGATATAAAGGTACCGTATCAGCAATTAATAGGAGGCCTGATGTACTTGACTGTATGTACTCGACCAGACTTGAATTTTGCAGTAAGTTATTTAAGTCAATTTAATAATTGCCACGATAATACTCATTGGATAGCAGCAAAAAGAATACTGCGTTATATAGCTGGAACAATCAATTATGGACTTGTTTTTAGAAAAAGTGATAAAGGAATTGAAGCCTTTGTAGATGCTGATTGGGCTAATGATATAGTAGACAGAAAGTCCTATACAGGATTTGTTATTAGGATTGGAAATTCTACTGTTTTTTGGGAATCGAGAAAACAAAAAACTGTCGCGCTTTCTAGCACTGAAGCTGAATATTTGGCTCTGAGTGATGTTGGAAAAGAAATTTACTTTATTAGAAATCTAACAAATGAAATATTAGGAAGAGAACCAACAGTAAATGTTTTCAATGATAACCAAAGTGCAATAAAAATTGTTAATAATCGGCAGCATCATAAAAGAACCAAACACATTGAAGTAAGACATCATTTCCTTCGACAAGCAGTGGAAGAAAATGTAATAAAAATTGAATATCTATCAACAAATGAAATGATTGCAGATATAATGACCAAGCCCCTATCCAAAGAAAAACATAATGGTTTCTTAAAAGATTTGGGCATTGAAGGAACTATTGAGGGTATTTGATTACATGGGGGTGTTGAATAATTTAATTTAATTTAATCAAATAGTTATCTGTGTTTGTTTTTAGTTTTTGATGTTACTATAGTTACTTAAGTTGTTAATTTTATATAACTGAAATATGTAAAATTCTGTAAAAGATTTATATGAATTTTCTGGAATAAACTATCAAGATATATACACCACTGTGTTATAAATATTGTATATATCTAACATTGTAACATGTTATACCAACTCGCAATATGAGGATTCATTGTTTTCTGAGCGTTCAAGTAGATCAAGGCTTGGCAGTCCGTTACCACTACAAAATGCAATCCTATTAGATATGATCGTAAGCGTCCTACACTGAACACAATCGCCATCAATTCCAATTTGCTAGAGTGGTAATTTCGTTCTTCATTTGTAGTTTTCTTTGATAGGTAATATACTGCGTGCATCTTGCCCTGATCGTCTTTCTGTAAAAGTAATGCAGCCATCCCTTCGCTACTTGCGTCACAATGCAGCTCAGTCTCTGCGCCGGGGTTGTATAACTGCAAAACGGGCTGTTTCGTGAGTGCTTGCTTTAAATCATCAAAAGCTTTGCGTTGCTTCTCCGTCCACTCGAAAGACGTTCCCGATTTCGTAAGATCCGATAATGGTCGCGCGCGTTCGGCGTATCTTGGTACAAATTTACGGAAGAATCCCGTCAACCCTAAATATCTACGAGCATCATGTATATTTTTAGGTGTTGGATATTCCCCCACCGCGGCCGTTTTCTTCCCGCCCGGTCGTATCTTTCCTTCTGAAAGCACGAATCCCAAAAATTCAACTTCACGTTTACCAAATTCGCACTTCCGTGGGTTTAATGTCAATTTAGCGTTCTTAAGCGCGTTCAGCACTTGCGTTAATCGGTCGCACATATCTGTCCAATCTTTACCCGGAATTAAAATATCGTCCATGTACCAAACCACCTCGCTGCCTTTCAACGGTCCCAGTACCCGTTGCATTAGTTGTGAAAACACGTATGGCACATTCGTAAGTCCGAATACCATCCTTTGGAACTCGCCCTTTTCGTCGCACGTTATGAATGCAGTCTTTTGCTTTGCACTCTCCGTTAGCGGCACTTGAAGGTACCCACTGGTTAGGTCCAATGTTGTAAACACGACACATCCCGTAAGCCCTTCGAACTGTTCGTCTGCGTTTGGCATTGGAAATGTTTTTCGCACCGTCTGCGCGTTCAACTTGCGGTAGTCTATTACTAGTCTGGGTTCACCCGTCTTTTTCGGTACTAGAAGTACTGGTGAAGCGTACGGAGATGTCGTTTCACGCACGATTCCCTGTTCTTTCCACCTTTAAACAATGGTTCGCGTAACTTCTCGTTCTTTTGCACTCTGTCTGAACGGTTTACACTGTACTGGTACGTTCGTATCTTCAATATCCATGTCAATTACATCCGTGCATCCTATTTCACTTTCGCGTATCGCAAAACATTCGCGGTACATATTTAGCAATTCGACAAGGTTGTCCGCGTCCTTGGAGTTTATTGACGCGTCCTTGGAGTTTATTGACGCGTCAATGTTTACATCTGCGAGTTTAATTGGTCTCGACGCTCCTTGCCCGTTTGTTTTGTCTAGGTCTTTATACCGCTTGACCGTATGTATCCGATTGCGTCATTCTTACGTAACATATAATTTGATGTGGTATCGTTTACGATTGGCACAATAATTTGTTCATTTCCCGCACAAGTACGAATAAAGTTCACGGATTCCGGTAGCACTCGAGCGTCTTCACTCACACGTCGCGTGGGGATTTTCATATCCTTAAACGGCTCTTCGTCTTTGTGTCCAAATAGCAATATTTCACCGACCTTCGCAAAAGCTACACGAGGTTGGTCCGTGAAGGTTCTTCCGATTATTACATCCGTTGCTTGTGCATCATCGCGCACAACCCATGAATCTAAGTTGGAAACAGTCACGTTGTCCACGCTTATCGTCGCTCGGGCAGCTTGTTCACACCGCACAGCTGGCTTCGTAATGTCGCCAAATGCAAATAATTCTCGTTGAGCTGGTCTCACCGGTAATCGTAACTGACCAATTTTCGCTTTCTTAATAGTGCATATGGCACTTCCACTATCAAAAAGTCTCGTCACCGAATGTTGTCCGTTAATTGTCACGTCGCGAACATATTTTTCCACGTTCGATCTTTGCTTTACAGACTCGATTGCATTTATTGTTGCACGAGGATTTCTTCCACGGTCACTATCGCGTCCCCTTGTTTCCCGTTTAGGCCGTTCACAGTGCCCGTATATGTTACAGTTGTAGCATTTTGGCTCACCTTTTTCGTTCCAGCGCGCCGTTTTCCGGTATCTTTTATTACCGTCATCCCGTGTCGGCTGCGTGGTTTCCATGTCGTTGGGTTTCGCCATTGGTGTAGGTTTCTTAATTGCCCCTTGTCCCTGGTCGTGTACACGTTCTAACGTTAGAATGTCGCGTAGTAACTCGTCGGCATTCGTGTACATTTTTGTAATCAGGGCGCTTTTCAACTCAGACCTCATTAACCCTGTAATGATCTGCTCCTTTGTCTCAGTGAAGTTTAGTCCCACATCCTTGCACATCTTATTACAAGCGGATAGCCCTCACAGTTCGGCTACAAACAGCTAAGCGTATGTATACAGTGAAGTCCATTTATTATGCAATATAGGCATGTTGCAAGTTAATTGGTGAGGCCACAATATCATTGAAACATAGGCAACCCATTATACAGTTAGCTAGTTTTTTTTTTATCTAACCATCTATGATCTAACCGAAATCAGCAACACATGAAAGTTTAACCTTAAAATGAAACATGTTCTTAGTTTAAAAAAAATATTTAATACTGAAAATGAAACAAATAGGATCAACAGCAAGCAATTACGAACATTATAACAAATGTTCGAAGTGCCCACCTTGCATTTCCAAACAGAAGGCTAAACGATTGTTAAATTCTGCAATGGAATTGTTAACGAAATTAACAGGTATGTTTCGACATTCATTAATTAACCTCTGTTTTAATACATGGATGTTTTCAGCTGGGTCTACTGTATAAATTTTATTTTTCAAATAACCCCATAGAAAAAAATCATTCGGGGACAAATCTGGAGACCTCGGAGGCCAATTGATAGTACCCCTTCTTCCAATCCACAAGGGAAATGTGGCGTTAAGATAATTAACTACCTCTCTGGTACAATGAGGGGGGGCTCCATCCTGTTGCAGTACGATGTCCTGCATTTCCAAATTAATATTAGCATCTATTATTGCTTGAGGTAGCTGCACTTGTAATAGATGCAAGTATTTGGCACTATTTAGAGTACCATCTATAAATATTGGTCCTATAACCTTGCCGTTCAAAATACCACACCAAGTATTTACAGATTGTCGATACTGTGTATGTGTTTCTTGAAATGCATGCAAATTCTCTGTTGACCAATACCTAGGATCCAGGAAACAAGGGATAGTATTTAAGGAAAAAGGAACAGGAACGAACACACATACCTAACGTTTTGAGAATTTACAGCCTCAACTAAACGAAACGTGCATTCATCGGAGAACAGGATGCGATTCAATAAAATGTCGTTTACATGAATTCTGTTCATTACTGTTTCACAAAACACTGTTCTATTTTCAAAATCATTTTGAAGAAGCTGCTGATGGTTGCCATATTTATAACTTTTGTACTTGTGTTCATGAAGTATACGAAGCACCGATGTTGTAGAAAGTCCTGTCTAAATAATTGTTTAAATTAAAGTAAGGTAAATGTAAGTGGTGTAAAAACTGCATTTTCAGTTCAGAAGCGATAAAGCAAAATTCAATAAATAAATAAATAAAAGAATAATACAAGAATTTCATTTATAATTACTTGATTGGCAATCGCTTTAGTAGAAATATTTTTATTTTCCGTAACAGCTTGCAATACGTTTAATTGAGCAAATTCATGTGTCACTGTTCTAGTTCGATGTTTCTTTACATGTTGTGCCACACATCCTGTATTTGCAAATTTTCTAACAGTTCTTGATATTGTGGACACATTAGGGACTGGTCTGTTAGGATATTTTACACTAAAATGATCCCTAACAGTAGCCAAGGATAATCCGGAGTGATACATTATACACATTTCTATTTTCTCTTCCTCTGTATAAATCATGTGTACAATAAATCGTGTTATTAATTTAAGTTTAAAAAAACAACTTTAATAAATTTAATAGGTAACAAAACAATAATAATAATACATTCCTGACAATTGAAAATTTAAATTCATCAGTAGGCAGGGGCAAGAGTGCTTAGCAGTGTATAATGGGTTGCCTATATTCCAATGGTAAAGTGCGTACACCAATTAACGTGCAACATGCCTATATTGCATAATAAATGGACTTCACTGTATACACAAGTCCACTGGGTTTTTGTAAAAATTAATTCTCAAACTGCAACTAACCTAAAGCTCGAGGGACGCCCCACTAGTGTCTTTGCAAAGTCTTTGCTTTAGGTTAGTTGCAGTTTGAGAATTATTTTTCACAAAAACCCAGTGGACTTGTGTATACACATACGCTCAGCTGTTTGTAGCCGAACTGTGAGGGCTATCCGCTTGTCATCTTATTCTTCTCGTGGAAGTAGCTGGAGATACCTTCCTTATTCTTTTGTACTCGGGCCCTCATCTTTTCCCACAACTCGGTAGTAATTAACTTCCTATCAAACGTTTGCTCAAAAGCTGTTTCGAACGACACCCATGTTTGTAGGTCGCTTTCTCTGGCATCGTACTAAGCTCGTGCAGCGCCTCGTAGATTCATTCGTGCCGTTTCCAATTTAACTGCATCAGACCATCTATGTAGGGCACCGCTGCTTCTGATTTTCGTGATCCATTCCTTCGCCGCCGATCCGTACTGTTCCCCATCGTAGGTAGATATTCCTTGGGAAAGGTCCGGCATGATCTGGTACGCCATTGTTGGTTGCGTTTGCGCTTCCATGCGCTGCGCCAGTTGCGTCATCAGCTTCGTTTGCGCCTTCAGCGCTGCCAGTAGCTCTTCGTTCATACTAGCGTTGCCTGCGCAGTCGCTCTGCGGACTTGGCGTTCCCGTGGGTCTACATTCGTCACGTCATCCATCCGGTTTGTGATTTCCGTTGACGAGATTGTCACACTGTTGTTGAACAGGTTCGGCCATGTTGGTGGCTTTGATTCGTCAGCCATCTTTGATCAATTTCCACGAGGTCTATTCCGTCAACCGTTTAACACGCCCGGCGCGAGGGTATTTAATTCACTACTGTTAATCTCACTTCTGAAATTGTAGACTATTTATTTATTAAAACAAGATTATTACATAATAAAGAAACATAATTAAGAGCGCGTTCACGTTCACGCCTTCCTTCGTTGCTTGTCCAGCGTCTACTGCGCATCTTGAGCGCCAACACATGTTTCTGTAACCGCCACAATATCATAACTATAATAAAGTATATGATCCCTGAAAATATCAAAGTTAGTAAATAAAGATCTAACATTTATATGTGCGATACAAATTTCATGTACTTTTACCATTACATCTTAAATATATGCAAATATTTTGAAAGAAAACAAATTACTAAAACTAAACTGTAAACAAACAAAAACAAAAATGAAAAAGGAAAAGAATGAATAGTTGAAATGAATGTGCCATCCCTGCTACCTGCTGTACATATTAGAGAAAACCATAAAAAAAAATATATTAATTGCTACTAGCATAATTATGTTATAGAATTTCTAGCGATGTAACATGCTTTACACCATTATCAGTTTTAACAAAAATTCTACCATCCATGGACCACACATTTTTGTACGTATACTTATCAGTAGCAGCTTTTAATAATTTTACTCTTTCCGCAGTGAGATCTTCCTTGATGCTTATTCTGGTGCCTTTTAATAGTTTTTTATTACGGAAAACAACATTACGGCATCGATACGACACAAATAATGGCTCTAGTCACTCCATTTTGTGATCTTCCTATTCGATGTACTCTGTCAATATCCTCTACTTTAACTCCAGTTTTCAATTTATCATTAAACACTATTAAAACAACTTCCGCAACCATTTCATTTGGAGTTTCGGGTATTCCAAAAATGCGTATTGAATTTCTTCTTGTGTATTGTTCCAGATTGTCTAACTCACGTGTGCATTTGATATTTTCGGTTTTAAGACTTGTGACCTCGCTTTACGATTCAACGAGTTTCTTATTCTGCTCGTCGAAATTAAATTTTAATTCTAATTGTTGCACCACATTTTCAGATACTGCTGCTGCTAGTGATGTCATGAATGTTTGATCTTGCAGTAAATTTTTCACGGTAGTGGATATTATCTTGTTAATATCGTCTAATTGGTCCCTTGTAAACGGCATTTTATTTAACCCTTTAATACAATCAACACTATCAATGAGCAAGTTCAATGTTTGAAGATATCAATGAGTACGTTTATCGCTGTTTGAAACCGTTTTGTAGCAAATATTAAATAATTTTAGCAGGACAGGCACAGAACACGTCTACATTCTCCGGCACATCACTACAATCTCCAGCACATCACTACAATCTGAAAATATTATTACTGAATATATTATTCTACTGTAAAGTAGTTTCAGCATCTAAGATTATATCACACATATATTATAAACCAATAGGATTTAAGAATTTATTAAAAATGATCCAATCACGGCGGTCTTTCTCTGATATACCTTCTTCTTCGTCCATCGGTATATTCGATACGATACGATGGTATCTGTAGCAACCGTACATAACAATAATTGATTTTTTTTTATAAAATAATTTTTTCAAATGTCAGACTGACATTTTGAGCAAAATGAACATAAAAATTCGTGATATAATCTTGACAAATATCATTCCATAACTTCTAAATACTTTTCCCTCTTTTTATTCTCACTTAATATTACCATTAGGAAATATCCCTCAAGCAAGCTCTCGGGATATTTCCATTTTTATCATTTTAAATCATTATTTTAAAATCACGAATGTACCAATTGCTTATATTTACAATAATATGTGATGTTCAATTGTTTTTTTCTAATAATGCCAAATTATTCAAATTAATATACAGGGTGTTAATAAAAAAACTTTACACACTTTGGCAGACGATAATAGAGATCAATACAAGAAAAAAATTCTAATACACCGTGTTCCAATATTAAATGGTTTTAGCGATATGGTTCTTACAAAATCTTTACATATAAAATAAACAACGCATTTAGCGCACTCTAAAAATTTCTTCAATAAACGAAACAGTTAGCGCACTTCTTGAAAAGTTGGATGAGAAGGAATATGCCTCAAAGGATATCTCTGCTGGTAAATTCGTCTAGCTTCACGCGAATTTAGACGAGCTTCGCCATAACATATTGGCGTATTCCGCTGATGTAAATGTAACCATTGCGAAAATAAACTTGCTTCAGAAATAATTAATCCCACCGTTGAAACAACATTACATCTATTGTTGCTGCGATTATTTTTTTATCGCGTTCATTTAGATAACGCCACATCGCATTCAAATTTGAAGGTGTACATAAAAATTTAAAATTTCCATATCGCGAAAACCATTGAGTATTGGACCACGGTGTATTAGAATTTTTTTCTTGTATTGATCTCTATTATCGCCTACCAAAGTGTGTACAGTTTTTTTATTAACACCCTGTATATTTATGCATTAAGATGAGGTTGACATGGTTACAGATCGAGGACCCCAGGCCCGAGGTCTGTAGGCGACCTAATCTAAAAAAACTTGAATATTTCCACTGGTGCATACAATATTTTATTCATTAGGATTATGCATTAAGATAATTGTTTATAAAATTTCAAAATGTCACAGGTACTAAAAATGAAAATATATACAGCTCTACCAAGATTACAAAGTTGAAAGGGGCCGTGTCCGGCGCTGATATGGCTTTTCAAAGTACAGTAAAAATAAAAACATTTGGGCGGCAAATTTCAATAACTATAAAATATATTTCGTTTATTATTATTACTAATCACGGGTATTTAAATAACAAGACTAGAGTTAGGAATCAAGCCGTAGGAGAAGAATATAATATCAATGTCTGGCTTCAGAATGAATTATCTTCCTCGATTTAATATTCATACTTAACAGATTTTAAACGTCAAAACAGTCTGACAAGCACTGAAATTATTAAAATTTCAAACGCCAATTGAATTTTTCCAGTGAATGTACTTTTGAGTAGGATTGTTTGCTATTGGTTTACGTATTGTCGGGCTTTGTCTTTTAAAATTTAGTTGACATATTTTCCGGGCCATTTGTAAGCTTGGTGGAGCTGTATAAGTTAAATTAGAGACACGGGCATTGATTGACTATATGGTTGCTTAGACTGTAATTACATGCTTATCATGAAATTGTTTCACAACAATATTTTATTTATAGTACCTAAATTAAATGTCTTGTGAACAGTCACAGAAGTTTGAGGGAGAAATAAGTTTTCGTTTCCTCAATTGTTACTTACATATTATGTGGTTTACGTATAAAGATTTATACCATTAAGAGTTTAAGTTTTCCTTTAGAAAGGAATGTGTACCTTCTCCACTTTAGCTAAAAAATGTCACATCGTACAAATTTTTGTGATTTGCCGCAAAACAAATACAAAAAGTTCTGCTTTGATATCTCCACAGTTCTATGCCAACAACGATGTTTCACAAGTTACTTTATGTAGGTACTGTAAACAGCATGCCACCCACGTATTAATATTGTATCCTGGGTTTAAGTATTATTTATTTTTAACCATTATTGTGTTGAAACCCTAGTTTATGCCTAGCGGGTAGCGGTTAATAATTTAAAAGAATCGTTATTTACAAGTTAATGCTGGGGGCAAGAAAATTGGTAGGGTCTCCGGTAGTGGCGAAATAAAGACGAACGAGGATTAGGAGCGCGCAACAGAATCACAAAACATTATTCTGCAGGGTGAAATCTAAAGACAAGTTTTGTTTTAGTTTATTCCGTTTATTCATGATGACATTCACGATATCATCGGACTATATTTGCATGACGTAAGAAACAAATCAACGTCAATCACGTATTTTGATTTACACCTTTCAGAATTTAGGAGTGTAGGTATTATAGCAGTCAGAAGTCACCACTAAGGGCCGATTTTACAATATTGATATAAACCTGGAAGAATCTATTCCTCAGATAATTACCATGGTTACAATTTTTGTAACAATTGTAACCATGTCAGTTGTCGGAGGAACAGTTTGCACTGCACACTGGAACATTCGCAGTATCATTACATTTTTGCACAAAGAGAAACAGAACAATAGTATAGTTTACTCCCTCAAAACAGGAAGTAATACAAGCGTTTATTCCCGCTGGTCTTTAAAGGCGTCATGGAAACCAAAGAACAGTATCAGTATAACTGTAATTAAAAAAAACAGTCATATTGTGAAAATACTCAACTCGACTGCACTATAATCATATTCAATGGATAGAGCTCCACCCGAACAATATAACAGAGTGCGACAATAGGTAAACCAATAGCAAACAATCGTACTAAAGTGTACATTCATTGGAAAAATTCAATTGACATTTGAAATTTTCACAATGTCAGTAATTTCGAAATATTTTTTAAAATCAAATTAGTATGATAACAGAATTAAAACCCTAAAACCACAAAAGGATTAGTAAGCTTAAATGCGTTTCGGGAATTACGTTCCCATCTTCAGTAGACTGAAACCTGATTTCATTTCTGTTATTTTCCACAGTCACCAAGGATTTTATTTCAAATTCGTATTAATCGTAAATCGGTTTATTTCATTTGCATAAAACATTTTATAAAAAAAATACTTAGCTATTCTATTTATGTAAATACGATATGAGTACCGCAACGTACTGCCATATTACGATACGAGATGACCATTGAACCTTATAATCTTATCTGTTGAAGAGTTTCGAACCTGGATATTAAGGGACCGCCGCGCCGCGCCGTTACGGCGCGGTTCGTTAGGGCACCGAATATTTGAGCGCGAGACATTTGGGTTCAAGTAAAGTAAACTTCAAGTGTGATGGACTTAATAAATCCTTAAAATATTGTATGGTATTGGTATTGTATATAATCTCTATAATTTTAGAGTTGGTTATAAATGATGTAGAATGCGCTTGAATTAAACTTCACTCCCAAAATATTTAGCGCCCAACTGTCTCACGTCCTAACGTCCTACGCCCGGACGGCCACACCCGAACGGCCGCGCCCAAACGGTGGCGCCCTAAATGCCCTAGACCAGAAGAATTTAGCTAACAGAAACTACTCTTATCTTCTGTGATACTGACTTCCATAAAACCTAAATATTCGTTTAGTGTACTTTTTTTTGTACTAGAACGGCTGCACTCTTATTTAATTTATTTAATATTACGCAAATTTGACAACCCACGAAAATAAACGATTTTAGTAAACAATAATAATTTTACACCGTAATTCAGAATTTAAAGTTTTCAGTAAATATATAATAATAATGACATTTGGTATTTACGGTACTAGTAGATTTTATCCATTTGATCAAATGTATTATTGATTTTATTGTACAAAGTATTATTTCATTTCTGTTTTCCTCACCATATAAATACCACCATACTAATCAATTGTAAAAAATATCAATGAAAGTACGCTGGAAGTAACAAAAGCAAAGTTAATTTGTGCTTGGTACTTTTTTCTAAAACTATATAGTTTCCTCAATATTGACGATGAGAATAATACCAAACCCACACATAAATTAGGAATTTGTCACGAACTAAAATATTCCGGAAGTTCAGGAAATGGAAGTGCAAAGTTTAATAACTTCAGTTATGGATTGATTGATTAAATGATGATTAAAATATGTTTATAATAATGATTAATGAAGAATGGGTTAAATTAGTTCCGGTCCAATACTGCAGTATGTATGTTCTTAGAAAAATGTTTTATGCTTTATTAATCAATGACGGCTTTTTTGTCATAGGTATACAATACAACAAGACCTTGCATTTTTATAGGAATATTTTAGTAGTAGTTCTCGAAACATTGTAGCTAGGTAAAGCACGAGTTCGCACCGTATTAAAAACACGAGTGCGTTAACTCGAGTGATTTTTGGAATTGTGTTGTGGTTGAGTGCTTTACCCTACACCAACAATGTTAAGGGCACTACTACTGAAATTTGCCATGAGAAAAATTAAAGGTCGAGTTATATTTAATTTAACAAAACAAAATATAATATATAAAAAATAATAAACACTGAAACTGTTAGTAAACAACACCCTAGCAACAAGTAAACAACACTTGTCAACAGGTTCTTAGCATAGGAATGCGTCGTTTTAAACAGGAAGCAGCATTTTTATCGGACCAAGCGGGGTTTTATCGCAAAAAAACGGAATTCTAATGGCTGACGTTTCGGATGTTGCTTATTTACTACTGTATGAGAGGATTTGTCAAAGCAAAATAATAGTAATGGAAATGGACATTTAGTTCAACGTTATTAACATAAGAATAAAAACGTTGTTATTCAAAAACAATTGATTGTTAGAATTAGTTCCCAATATAATAGTGTGCTTGCGAGAACACTAATAGGAACAGCTAAGAGGGGCCTCGCCTTAGGGGGTGGCACTGAAGTTTGAGGATATATTATTCGGCACAAAGGGCGCTTGTGAAAGCACTTGCCGAATTGATTTTCGTTTGCTTTTTTACTCCGATTTCCATAAATTTATTATACAACCGCATTTAATTTCATTGTTCATGGAAATAAAGTATGGAATTACAATTCCCGTTATTACAGCAATTATTGTTTCATTTGATGTTAGAAGTACTGTAATCTAACAAAATTATATTTAGTTTTGTGCAGCGGTTGCTCATAATCTTTTCTAATATCCAATGTGTCAAGTATATATAACTAGTCACCTCAATAACCGGGAACCACTAAAGTACCGATTAAAATTCGATTGGAAGACGTTGAGAATGAAAGACAGAATTTCCGGATATTTCAAGTTCATGAGCAGGTTTCAGATTAAATTTTAATAGTTAATGTATAATGTTACAAGGCGAAACGTGAAAAATACTGAAATTTTGTAATACTACAATCCATATATTGATGACTAAGTAAGTGCATTATCCTTTTTTGAGGTCGACTATTTTCAATAGCATTCAAAGAGGAATTTGAATGAAATAATGATGTTTGGGAGAGCGATAACGGTCGGTTTCCAAGCAACAGTAGTTGTCGGCGCACCGTCTGCGACCGCATCGTACGTGTAAAGCGCCACTTTACCTCCGGACGCGTCGCGACGCTCTCCTCGTGCACGCGAGTGAAGTGTCAGTTACGCGAAGTGCGAAAGAAGGTGCGAGCTGTCATCTAATAAGTGGTCGAGGCCTCGTAGGCCGGCTACCATCCTGGAGGACGATCCCTCAGAGGACGACGGGGGGATGGCATTGCTTGGCCGTGAAAAGGAAAAAGACGTGGTGCCTCTTCCTTTGCCCCCTCGGTACCGACTAAGAGATCTCATCTTGGGGGATTATGCCTTCAACGATGATGGAGAAAGGTTGGTGGAATCAATCCGTAAAGACTCTTAATACAACAACGTTCAATACACCTCAATGTATTACAGATTAATATTTATAAGTCCAGTTAGAAGTTTCTATTTATAGCCGCATTGTACAACGTTGGTATAGGGTAGGAAATGTCAGGTTTTCCCACGTGGAAAACGGTAAATTAAAGGATTATCGCTTTTGCTTAGGAAATTAACTGCTGGCGTCATCACATAGTACATTATAGGTATTGTTTGCTATTTTGATATCATTTTTACTTTCCCATGAGCAATATTTTCATTTCGTGAATTTAGACTTTCATGCGAAAATAAAAGTTTGTTATCAGAGCGGTGTATATGTATATATAAATGTTATAATCAAACATGAAAGTTAAATGAAATTACAATATTCTTACTTCAGCTGCATTTGAACATTATAATGACATCCCATAGTTTTTATTTATTTACATTGCCGTTATAAATAATATCGATTATTTGATTTACCTCTAATATGCATATTTATGGTGAGTTATATTTAGCAGAAACCTGAAAGTTAACACCAGACTATAACGTTTAAGTTTAATTATAAGTTTATTATATTTGCAGGTAGTAGTAATTTATTTTCTTAAGCTGATGCATATCTGATAATCAGCTTACAGAGATATCAATTTATTTATAGAAGATTAAACAAATAGGTAGCGTTCGATTCGAAAGCAATTCAGAATATGTGCTAAAAATAACTATTCCTATACATACAGACAGATTAGACCTGAAAAATGCACAGGTAAATTACTACATAATACGTAGGTAGTAATACTATCGATTACGCTAATTAAAGGTTTCATTCTTTTATGCTTTTTATCGAATATTTATTCAACGTCGCGGTCGGTCTAAATAGACCAGTAGAAATCTATTGGCAAGCCGAGTCACCGTCCTATGGAAATATCATGAGGAGTTTATAACTAAATTAATGTGTATATATTTGCGCTTTAAAATTGCAAGTCCCTAGACTTACATTACATATTAATACCGCGTAGTATTCTATATACAGGATATATTAGTCTCTTAACAAGAATCAAATCTTTTTTAGGATTTTCCGATGAGGTATAGAATTACGATTACTTCAAACTACTATTTCCCGCCCATGCGCCGCAGGCGACATTTTTTTGAAATTTTCAAGATCAAGTGCTCTAATGAAAAGATGGAAAATCGCGATACAAAATTGTTCCTTTCGAAAAATAGGTTTTATGAGGCAAATTATGTTAAACATAATTAAAAATACTATAGAAGTTTACAAATAAAACAAACTTTATTCTTATTTTAAGAACACATTTTTTTTCAGGCAAAACAGTGTTTAGTGTTTAGCATATTAATGCTTTAAACTAAAAAGAAAATAATCCAAATTTAATTAAAAATATTTTTGGGCTTTAGATATTAATGCCAAGTCACTTAGACGTTCTTGGGCCGTACTTGATCGCAAGTAATTTTCAATTATTTTTAGATTAGAAAAACTTCCTTTGCCGGAAGCCACAGAAACTGGTATGATAAGCAAAATTCGTAATGCAATAGCAACATTCGGGAGATTTCCCTCGAGGTTATTTAAATATATAAATTCTAACGATTCTATTCTGACGATAGTACTAAATAAGAAAATTGAGATTCTGTTTTCGCGCGCGATCTACTGTTCCATTCCAATAGATATATGTATGTACACAAAGCGACCAAAGCTCGACGACGAGCCGATTGGCATAATTATAAATGGCGCTAGCTGCCGCTATTCAGCGTATGCCGAAGCCGAATAGTTACGGCGCTCGCAGGCTCTCACGGGCTCTTAAAACGGCCCTGCGAACAGTAATCACTAATCAGTATTCAGTATGTACGACTGTACGTACGTACGGTTGTCGGTTATCTTCTAAACTTTTGCAAGATTAGACATTAGAGAGTTTGTGCACGTTGTACGTTATACGCTAACGTTATTTTGACAACTGCGCATGCGCAGCTATTAGCGGAACGATCATAATATAGCGGAGCACGTTATTTCAGTAGACAGTTTTTGAGCACTATACGTTAGAGTACGGTAACGTCTTTGCTAGGCAACATACCGCTTTGCTAAGCAACACATTGTTTACTTAGCAAAGACGTTAGTGTTAGCGTTACCGTCCTCTTAACCTACGGTGCTCAAAAACTCTCTAAAGCTGGATTCAGAGTCGCCGTACCGTATTGAACGCACCGTACCGTAACGTTTGAACACGTAGATTCTTATGTTGTAGTTCATAGTTGTTCGTACCGTAACGTAGTATCCGTACCGTACCGTGCAATTGACCAATTTTCATTTCTTCGTCTTACGGTACGGCAATCGTACAACCTCGTGTAAAATCGAGAGTTTTAACGCGTGTGGCGTACTATTTTATCAAGTTTTTTGGCTGCTAAGTAGCACAAAAGAACTCCAGCAGCAACAATTACGTCTTCTTCATTCATATTGGATGGTTTTTAAAACTTTAAATCTATGAAATAAATATTACTACTTAAAACAAGGAAGTTAGGTTATAAAACGTCAGCCGATATCTGAACTTGACAGATCTGCTGTACGCATGCGTAAAGTATTACGTCAACTAAACTATGAATGTTGAAATGGTCTATACGGTTACTGATACGGTACGGTACGGTGCGTCCAATACGGTACGGCTACTCTGAATCCAGCTTAAAGCTGGATTCAGAGTCGCCGTACCGTACTGTACCGTAGCGCTGGATTTTGAACACGTATTTTTCAACAACGTAGTTCATAGTTTTTCGTACTGTAACGTAGCAACCGTACCGTACCGTTGAATATGACCAATGTTCATTTCGTCGCGTTTACGGTACGTCATCGTGGCGTCTCGTGTACGATCGAGTTGCTTGATGCGTGTTCGGTGTCACCGAGTTTTGTTTTGTGGTTTTGTTCTATGTCCACCACGTGCTTGCTTAGTACATAACCTCTTTTTACTTCTGATTAATTTTTTTAAAGATGTTCGAAGAAAATTCGTTAATCGATATAATTCAATATTACCCTTTTCTTTATGACAAAAGTCGGATTATAAAGATAATTCTAAAAAAGAAAATGCTTGGCTCTTTATCCATGATATATTTTTATACGCTTTTTAAAATAATTAATCAACTCAAAACGACACCTCAGATCATTGAACCGCATCAAATTTTGAAACTGACAGATCAACAGCAGAAGACTGAAATGATTATTCTATTACGCATGCGTAAGTACAATGTCCCAAAGAACTATGAATGCCTCATACGATTTTACGGTTAGCGCTACGGTACAGTACGGTGCGTACAGTACGGTACGGCGACTCTGAATCCAGCTTAATACGAATACCGGGGAGGTTTACGGTAACCATAACGTTTTTTGACACTGACAGCGGTAACTCGGTATTGTAATCTGCTTGATTTCTTGTAGGTAATAACTAACATTGCTTACATAGTTACTGCTCCCTTTATTTATTTACCAATAAATTAACAAACTGGGGAAGTATACTTATTTAAGAGATGACTATGAGGTTATGTTCAATTATCGGTGATATTTTAGCGTGAAGTTGTGCTCTAACTGTTTAAAATGGTACATTCCCTTATAAGTTTATCGTTACGAGTCACATGACTTTACCGTATACGGGGAATTTAACGGATAATTGCAAAAACTCTCTATTCTACATATGCGGCCGAGGGCGGTCTAGGACAAGTGGGCGCGGCCATGTCGATGCAGTCAAGTGGGCGCGAAACAACTGGGTGCAGAGACAACTGGACGCGAGACAACTGGGCGCGAAAAAAATCAAGTTGCATAGAGTAAAAGCATGTCTACATTCGTGGCAGCCGATACCTACATCCTAGAGTCCTAACGACAACTTCAACAATGAAAAAAATATTTACAATAGTACATTAAGTATTAAGAACGGTAAGGACATTTTACCGATCGAAGACAATATTGTTTGGGGAGGAGCAACAACAACGACCCCAATTATTGTCCTTTTTTTGTTTTATTGCCTATGTTTTAATTATTTCGTAATAGCGAAAAATTAGTAGTAAATAAAAAATATTTAGAAAACATATTTACATATAATTTATTTACACCCAAAATGAAATCCTTACAGATAGGTTTTAAATATTTTTTGTTTTATTTGTTATTTATATTTTTTTGCTTTATTATCTATGTTAACTTAACCTAACCTAACCTAACCCATGTTCATAATTTCTTATAGCTATAGTGTTTTAAATAAAGCCACTGTTGAAACGCATCGATCGTTTTGTACTCTTCTAATTGGGAATATCTCGCGCCCAGTTGTCTCGCGTGCACTTGTCCGTGCGCCCACTTGTCTCGCGCCGACTTGGCCGCGTCCACATGGCCGCGCCCACTTGCGCCATTCCAGCCGAGGGCCGCCCCATGCTATCTATTTTTAAAAAGTGAATACTGGAGCGTTTGCTTAAAACAAATGATTATGATACTAATAGTTATGAGTCCAAAATCAAGAAATTTAAATCAATGACCCCGGAGTGAAAGCGTGAAAGGGTTTTTAGTTTCCGACACCGCGCTGGGTGGGTTAGCGGGTCGGTTCCGGACGCGGCTGAAGGGCATAATCGTTCTGCCTTGACAGTGCACCATAAATTGTGTAAATAGTAATAATACCAGGAGTGTGAACTAGGATACATAATTATTTTTATTTTTTTTAAACATAAGTGAAGTATGATTTCCATCTATGCTCTACACGTTGCAGCAACTCAGTTGCAGTAATGCATTGTAGTTGCATCGAGTTGCATACAAAATTCCCATCTATGCAATTTTGTAACTAGGCAAAAAAACCTCTAGTGTATTTTACAACCTTAAATCTAAATGTAAAAGTGTCAATGCTGATATGTTTGTTGTCAATTCTCTGGAGTTACCAACCTCTGTAAAAACTGCTGTTGGTATTTAAAGAAAATACTGAAATAGTACTAGAATTGCAAGGACGAGTTGCTTGAAAATAGAGCAAGTTCTAATGCATGCAACTTCTTGCGGCAATAAAAATTGCATGTCATTTTGTTAATATTGGATAATGTAAACGCAAAAGTTGCTGCAACTGTATTGCTGCAACAAGTTGCATAGATGGAAATCATACTTAAGTCGTCTAACTTTTGGTCTTTGTTCGATGTTTATCATGTCATAACCTTTGGGAGTTGATATATTCATTCTTATCCCTATTCACTTAGAACGCGTCATTAAGTTTGTGAATCAGAAGCTGAAAATCTTTTTCACTTTTCAGCCGAATTTAACAAGAGTATCGTATAAGGACTATTATTGTGCCTTCCTTCTTTTCCATTAGCCTCATATCCCGATGGTGTACTCTACAATTCCGTAATTCCTTTTCCATTGCCCTTTTCTTAATCAAGCCAAGGCAGAAACAATGACATTTACGCCGAGTTTGTTACTCGTACCAATTTAACTTATTATTAGTTCTATTCTAGTTTATAATTCTGAGAAAGTAATAACATGTTGTAAGTACGATTATGGAGTTGTGATCTACTAGATGTAACTAGGGTGCCTTGAATGATATTGACAGATTCGTACGAGTTAGGATGGAAACAGCTTTCGCCCTTTCTCTTTCCAAGTTACATAAATGTAACTAAGAAGGAGAAGCACAATTTTTCATCTCTGTCAGTTTAGTTAGTACCTTTTAATATGAATGTGCAATTGTTTTACATATAGGTTAGTACTATGTCAAAAATTATCCTCACCTTTATTCATAATATACAGAGTGATGATAAAGTATCGCACAAAAATTATATTCTGGTTATTTAATGTTTTTGCGGAAAATCCTGAGACCCGTCGATTTTTGTTTTTAAATTGGAATTTAGACATATAATTTTCAACTCCCCACCCCTCAACCCCTACGTGCTAGCAACCCCAACTTTCAAAATTTAAATAGAAAGATACCCTTTGTGATACCTCTTTTGATAGGTCTTTTTATTCTTAATATAACCAAAAAAAGGTTTTCAAAATCGGTTGATAAATAACGGAGATATTTAACAAAATGTAATCAAATGAAAATTTCAATATTCGACAAGAAAACGGCTCAAACACGCCGTAAATGGTAGACATTAAAAAAGACACTTCCTGACCTAAAAGTGTGGTTTTGATCGGCCATTATTTCTACGCTGTGACGTCATATTTTTTTTTAAATGTCAACCCCGCGATACCGCTACATTTACCACAAGTGTCCGCATAAAACTCAAAAATCGCACCTATGCATGTTCTTATTGATAATTAATTAGGCGCGTTTGGGCCGATTTCTTGTCGAATATTGGAACTTTCAATTGATTACATTTTGTTGAATATCTCGGTGATTTATCAACCGATTTTGAAAAACTTTTTTTTGTTATATTAAGAATAAAAAGATCTATCAAAAGAGGTATCACAAAGGGTATCTTTCCATTTAAATTTTTAAAGTTGGGGTTGCTATCACTTAGGGGTTGAGGGGTGGGGGAATTAAAATAACTGTCTTAATGGCAATTTAAAAACAAACGTCGACGGGTCTCAGGATTTTCCGCAGAAACATTAAATAACCAGAATATGATTTTTGTGCGATACTTTATCATCACTCTGTATATATCTGTCAATATAATTTAAGACACCCTAGATGACCTGCCTTATTTTTTAAAAAGTAATACAGTCGCATTCTTCTATATCTGAGGTTTAATTCTAAATGTCGGTTTTCCACCAAACGAACTAGTCGAGTTTGTATTTTGTTCTTAAATTTAAAAACCGGAAAACAAAAAAAACAACTCAAACAAACCCAAAACTCTGTTTTCGCCGAGCGGAGAAATTCGAGTTCAGTTTTTATTTCCGGTCGTTTGCAATTGCAGTTGGTGTAAATATTAGATATTATTTTTACGATATTTTTATTTAATAATAAATTAACATGTTTAGAGGAGAAGATTCTCTTCTTATCCTTACTTGTGGTTGGTTTATACTGCCCACCAAAGATGGCGACTATTAAAAATTTCATTCGGTGCTCTACAAATTTCCGTTATTAGAAATGAAAGCAATAAAATTTTAATATATACCTAAAAAATTTAGGCCACATGAATTATATTTGTTGAAATTATGTAGAACTCCCAGGACCCTACCGCCCATGAAATTAGTGCGAGAATGACAGCTTCTGAAATCAGAAATTGAATAAAACGCAACTTAGTATTTACACTAAGCAGATTTGAGTTCCTAAACACGTGGAAACTTTTTGATGATACTACTTCCGATTGGGACACGAAAAACAAAACACAGTTGCCAGTGGCGTAGCCAGAGTTTACCCTTGGGGAGGGGGATATACAGTGTGGCAGAAAAGTATGGAATAAATTCATTATTTTTAAAACCATGACGTTTCATGAAATTTCCTCGGACACGTCGATTTTGCTTTTTAAAAAGACCCTTGTTCCTATACCTGCGCATTTCCGATGTTCATTTGTTTTCGCGTGATGACGTCATCGGATATTTTTTATAATGGAACCTCTATATTTTTGTCGATTCTGAATAGATTTTGTTTCACTGCCGGAAAGAATTTCTTAGGTAACTTGATTTAATTAGTTGTATTCTTACTACGAATCGGTTATTATTTTTTTTCTCGGGAAGGTGTAGAAATAAAGTATTAAAGTGGTACATTTTCGAATTCAGCAAGTTGAGCTGTACAGGAATCCGTTAAAAAAATATAGGGGTTCCATTAAAATAAATATCCGATGACGTCTCACGCGAAAACAAATGAACATCGGAAATGCGCAGGTATAGGAACAAGGGTCTTTTTAAAAAACAAAATCGACGTGTCCGAGGAAATTTAATGAAACATCATCGTTTTAGAAATAATGAATTTATTCCATACTTTTCTTCCACACTGTAAGTATATAGGAATTAGCGGCACAATACTTAAGCTGCAACCCTACATGTCATACTACCTACAAATGTCAGTATTTATTTTTGTAGAAGTACAGGTCCATGTGGTTTTCATATTTTAAAAGGGAATGATAGGTCAAATTTGAAAAATCTTGATTTCGACAAGCAATAGTAAATAATATAAGTCGCTTTATCCTAAAACATTCTAAGACATCTAATTTTGTCTGATTTTGGATTTCACAGTTGAAGCCGGTTGAAGGTATTTTTTTCCAGTTTTTGACCCTTGGGGGGGGATATATCCCCCATATCCCCCCCCGTGGCTACGCCACTGACAGTTGCCAACACATCAAGTCAAGTTTATAAAAAGTCGCAGTTTTATTTTTTCGATTTACGTTACAAGTGTTAAAAGTGCAATGTTATTATGTGCGAAAGAAGTTGGTGGAGCGACCGAAGCGAGTGGAGCAGCTTATGAACAAAATATATCAGCACTTTTAACACGGGTCCCGTACCCTAGTTTTTCTACAAACACTGCTAAAAAGAAATTAGTTGCAAAATTAAATTAATATTGGCAGCTGTTGATATGACGTTTATAAAAAAATCGTCTTTTCATGAATTAAGATTTTGGAGGACCAAAAGTAAAAACTAATTAGGAGGTCCTCCAAACATCTGCAATAATGGTTAACATTGTTAATTTGTTTTAATAGTTTCCATATTAGGAAATGTAGATTTAATTCTGTCAATTAATAATTTGTGCATTTCAACGGGATTGGAGACCTTTTCTTCTTGAACACATTTAATGAAGTGAAGAACTTCATCTTTAAAATATTTCCTTTGGATATCTTCTTTAGTATATTTCATCATCAGTTTACTCACACACTCATTGTTGCTCATTTTATTATCGAAGAAATGTAAAAAGTCACTTAAAACAATGTTGTGCTGGGCACTTCTTCTAGATGGGTCACGGAAAGTTCGCCGAAAACAATTCACCGAAAACAATTCACCGAAAAGAAAAATCACCGAAATACAATTCACCGAAAAGGCAGTTCACCGAAACATAATTAACCGAAAAACATATTCACCGAAATACAATTCACCGAAAAGACAATTCACCGAAATGGATGAGATTGTATACACTGTAAAAAATAAGTGTAATGTTAGGGGTGTAAAATGTAACAAAATCAGGAATTTTACCCGAAATATGTTTGTGATTTTACACCAAGTTGGTTATAATGGGTAAATTTACTCTATGGATAGGCATACTTTTTACGTTTTTCTTACTAAAAGGGTACCTTTACACTAAATCGAAGTAAAAGTTCCTAAATAAAAATGTAAATTTGCATATGCTAGGTGTAATAGTACACGATTTTGATGTATTTTTATACCAATGAGTGAGATTTTCACAGTATAGTGTACTTTTATAGATACTTATGTTTTACCAGATTATTAATAAATGCAATTAGTGTGGACCTCTGTTCTTCTTGAATCTTGGAAAATTTGTTGTAATACTGAACGAGCATGTTTTCCTCTAGAAGTTTCGTTTAAATTAATGTATAATATATATTTTGAATCATTTACAGTGTATAGTGTAATTTTGCCATATGAAAATTACCCTGCTTTTTTGTCAAAGAGGTAATTTTACTACTACACGTGAAAATTACTCTTCAAAGTAAATTTACCTCAAATAACGGTGGTAGAAAAGTTGCCACCGTTATTTGGGGTAAATTTACATGCAACTTTTCTGTGAATTTCTGTGAATTGTCTTTTCGGTGAATTGTATTTCGGTGAATATGTTTTTCGGTTAATTGTGTTTCGGTGAACTGTCTTTTCGGTGAATTGTATTTCGGTGATTTTTCTTTTCGGTGAATTGTTTTCGGTGAACTTTCCAGAAGCGCTTCTAGATACTTCAGATAATATGAGCACATCCCAAATAACCTTATGCGTGTTTATTATAAAGGACTGTCTCCCAGTTAACGGCGTATCATTATCAAATGATTCTCCAAAAATGGTAATTTTCGTCTCCTTATGCTACTCTCTTTGTAGTCTCTAATTAGACGCTAATACGTGTCTTTCTTCTGTATCGAACCCGTATATTCTCGTTTTTCTCGCTACACATTCAAATGATTTCCAAGGTCTGCCTCGCGAACTACTGTTGAATACCAAAAACGAAATGTTTATTTTTAGTATGGGAAAGTCCAGGGGAGATTTGCAGCTCCACTTTTTTAAATGTATTGTGCTCTCGTGCTTTACCTTTACCTATCAACAATGTTTCCGTTGTTTGTTTGTTTTTAATTTACCTTTCTAAAAATTTTCTATAACATTATGCTGAAGCTTTTGAAGTGGAAGTTATATGGCTATGTAGTTTATGTATTTATTTTATCTTGATTAAATTTGTTTATTTATTATACCGCCCACTAGGTACACCTATCCTCCAATTCGTGAGTCTGGATGATATAAAATATTCTCCGAAACGACTTATATCACTTTACATCCCTTTCTTCCAGTTTCTGAAATGCTGAACCTATCGTATCATATTTGACATAATATACAACACAATACATCAACCAAAATATTTACCTTGTCTGTCGAGGTTTTACTTCTGATAACATACAGTCAGTGTGAGATTCTAAATGATTAATCTCAAAGCAGTAGTTTATTAGTATTTTCGTGTTAAGATTAGATATTTTCCTAGTGCATGTTTAATATGGAGTAGGTAGCTGTCTAATAAGTTACCGAGTTACCATAATGTTCTAAACTTCATTACTGAGTGGAGTTGTGACTAGTTTCGAAGATTAGTCTTTGGTAATTGCAGACTCGCATTCAGCTGCATCGTAAGAAGTAATCTCTTCATCATGTAATTAAACGCTAAGAAAGTACCTATTTATTTCATCTTGATTCATTTATTCACAATTGTTCCTTTCAAAAAACGATAATTACCTACTACTAATTTAGGATCATCTTTAGCGTGAAATAGAAAAAAATACAACGGTAACAGTTCCTGACGTTGAGAAAAATTTGTATTACTAAAACTCAGTTTTAAGGTCTGTATTTTATCTATCAGATTTGCGTTCAATAACTCTCATCATAAAGACAGATGAATCATCAAAAAGGAAATATTAGTTAGTCTTCTGCTAACAATTCAGCTTTATAACGGTGTCACATCCCGTTTGCGACGATTTTCACGGTGACAATTTACCGCGTTGGTTGTAAGGGTAATTTTCTTATTACATACAACGCGGTAGACTGTTGTCATCTTGTATAGTAACATGTATAATAATGAACGCAATTGATTATTTATTATAGTATTTCTTTTCCTTTTTCATTTGTACATAAATGTGGTTTTGTTAAACAGCCTTAATTACTGTATCAATCCTACAACGTATTCCCGATGTGTTGCTTTTTTCTAAGTTCTTTTAAGGATATTTATCAGTGTTAACATTTTTCTGTTATTAAATCTCTCTATTTTTTTATGCTAAATCAAATCGACCAAAAACTTACGGTCCCCCATTTAGCATGTACGTAGACATACACATCACCACCAACTAAACCTATTCAAAACAAATTTCGCCACGTAAAGAACCCCCACCCATAATCATTACCGTCAAATTGATTATTGATTTTTGTTCTTATGATTACCGTTTTAACACTAATGTGTATACAACAATGCAGCAAACTTTTTTAATTTATTCTCATTCACCGATTTAACTAAATGGTGTGGAGGATACTTAATTTATGAATAATTTTTTACTTTACACCAAAAGAACTGATCAGAAAATTGGTAAACTCATTCAGCATAAACAGTCCGTGCTCCTAGATTAACCCAAATAAAATTTAAATCATGGAAAACTGTTGGTGTTGGTTAAATTTTTAATCACATCGAAACTTCTCTTTAAATTTCTGTCTGAAATTGGAATAACTCTTGTAAGAAAGTGTTCCTATTTAATTAAGTTTGTGATTAATGATTATATAATTTTAATATCCTTGCAAAACAAACTGGTAGTAGGTACCTAGTTACTAAAAAGTATGCTACGCTACTTATGCTACATTTATTGAGTGGATATAGATTATATGGATATTAGACTTTATACCGTATAAGTACCTACTCATAAAAATTTACGGAAATTTAGAAAATTGGATGCTAAATAATCTGATTGGAGTTAAAGTATTTGATAGGTAGTTTTTATTTATTTTTTAGTATACTGACTTGAATTTAGTTGTTTATCAAATTTTAAAACGTTCCGGTTACTATTGTATTATATTTGGAATTCTTACATTCTTTATTATGTATTAACTCATCTAATTATGCAGATTTGTGCCCTCTTATCCCGCGTCACGTCGTTCTGGCGTGCAGTTGTCTCGCGCTGAATTGGCGATCTCGAGATGGCTGCATTTCATTACTTATTTCGCCTTGAAAACACTAAAGTGATACTATATTGTATGTTATTGTTAGCTTATCGCAGTTTTTATTATCTGTATTATTTACACATAGTCAATTTTAATTATTACAAAAATGTGAATTTTAAATTGATATTGTAAGATGCGTCCGCCGTAACTAGCCATCGTCCGATTGTATAATAAACATGTTTTATTATACCTAACATCAGAATGTTCAGTTTGAACACGGCCGAGTTGAATCCCAAATGTAACTTACCTGAAAAACTAAGCCAGCCGCAATGTTCTTCTTCTTCTACAGGTCTTGAGCAACAGCTGTCTGTCACTTCCTTTATAATTACCAATGTTCCATCATGTTATTATTATTACTCTTAATAATTATTATCGTTAATATTTTTACTATTATTATTACATATTACACGTTCCATTCGATTAACAGAGTATAAAAAACATAATCCATGTTAGGTAGGTACTAGTTGAATCCATAGTGTTCAAGTATTTACTATGTCTCATTTGATAGAAGCAACCTGCGCTGTAAAACCTACCAATAACCTGAACCTTCATTAACTACGAACAACAGCAAAAACGTTAATTGAATTTGTGAACTGTTGTTTTGTAGGCCACCAGAACGAATTCAATAATTGATTTCTATGTATTTGAAATCCAAATACAGTAAAGGAATGGTTAGGTTTGATGATTCGAACTAAGGAAAATAAAAATGAATTAAGACTTCAAGCAATATTTCTTGCGTATATAATTTACTGTGTTCTGATATATACTAAATATATGTTTTGTTTAATAAAGTAATAATGAAATGGATGATAATGGCACCAATGGTTGACAGCAAAGGCAAGAAATAATCAAACTGAAGTCACTACAAATTTTATACGCCAAAGTTGCGTGGTATCACGACTCTTTTTAATATCTACTCGGAAGAAACTTTTAAGAGATATTGGCGGATGCGGAGAAGGATATCACAGTCAATTCAGAGTTTATCAATAACGCAAGATACGGTCGGATGGTTTAAAAATATAGCAACTACTAATAGATAGGATAGATAGGATCTGCATTAAATATTAACAAAACTCGTGACTATATCCATGATAAAGTGCATGAGGATCTCGGATACAGTGGAGTAGATAATATTAGGTTAAGGCAATAAAATAGTTCGAGAACGAGTATCGTAAAACTTTTCGTGCTTTGGTCGTTCATTGATCTAGCAGACCGTGTACTTACTACCTCGACATCCAGATTCAATCCTAAAAATGTACGATGATTTTACGTTAAAAAACCTGTCTAAAAACGGATATCACAGTATTTTCAGTTAGGCTAACAAGATTTTTAAAAGTGGCACAAACAACAGGAACAATATTAGGAACAATAACTACTTGATTTTAAGAAATAACAGGAGCAGGAATAATGGGACCAACAAAAACACTTTTAATAGGGATCTATATTAAATTTTAATTGTCACTCTATTACAAAGAAACAAAACTGTAGAATATACTTTGCACTTTCTTTTTTTTATATTTTTTTATAGTATTAAACGCGTTGCGAACTTTACCGCGCCAAAGAGTCTAGAGAAACATACCCGGTCGAGGAACAGTGATGCGTGACGATGTCTTTTACCGGTCTAGGCCGAAACGTCCCGCGGCCAAAGCAGGTGGTGGCGAAGCGGTCGTCCCAAAATGACCTATTATGTCATTTACCATACGGCAAGCGTAATATACCATTATCGGACCGCTTTAAATTGAAATGCAGTAAAACTCGCGCTTAATAGAGGGTAAAATACTAGAAGGAATATTGTAGAAAAATAAATGTTCTTCAAGAAACTCAAGTGAACTTCAATAATTTGAGCTTGAACCATTTAAAATTAGCACAAACCAACAATTCATTTTTGTATTATTACACAGGTTCTGCGCTTTCATAAAACTAAACGATGTCGATATCAGTTGTGTTATCAACCAGGTAGCGGCAAATTTGAACAATATACCTTGTAAATACGTTTTGTAGTCGTATGTAAATATTTTTTACATTGCGGTGGTTTCCCACGCACTATTGAAATTTTTATTCTGGCGAACCATTGCCTGCCTGCAATAAATTTAAAAATTTCTGAATATAAAAAAATCAAATGAAACGCACTACTGTATGCAGAATTTCTCCCTGAATTCAGTGTCTCTATCTGAGTAAAACTTTTTCCGCTTCACATGTAGTAATATACTATTATTGTTCTTGATCTATTTTAGTTTTCATTCGATAAGTTTGATATGGATGACCCCCAGAAGAGGTTTGCTAATAAGAACAGAGAGGAAATCGACCGGGAGATTGAAGGCATTACACGAAAACGTCACAGCGCGTGTGTGTGGGGGCAAGCGGGACGCCCCATTTGCGGATCCTTTAGATCCTGTTGTATAAAAGATTTGCCTCCCAAATTAAGTGTCATGGATACGATTATTCTTAACAATCTTATCCGACCGAACTGTGAGTCAAATATTTTATAAACACGGCCTTACCCGGCGAGGTCTCAAGAATATATTACCAGAAACAGTCTTATTTTATATTACTACTATGAGTACACTATGGTACATACTAGAGTACAGTACCTAGTTTACTTTTGTATTTCTATTTGAATCACATTCTGTGTCTAAAATATTTGAAATAATTAAATAATTCTGAATTAATTGGCTTGATAGCGCAGGAGTCAGTAAAATTGAAATTAGTAAAACAGTTCCAGTTTATGTTTAATATATAACTTGGAGGTCGGTGTCAATGTCAAGTGAATTAGCACTTGTCAGAAGTTAAGTGTTACGTGAAATGGACCTATTATACGGGCATAAACCTAAACTCTGGACGCTATTTGGATCTATAGGTCAATTAAATTATAAATCTTAAATTTATTTTGTAGTACATATTTTGTAAAAATAGGAATTAAAATCCGTCCGTATTTTAGAAAAATTGGCTTAATGATAGTGGTGTAAGAACGAAACGTCATTTTGAAATAGTAACATTAGCTTGTAATGTAATGTAAAGAATTAAAATGGATCGTGGCCACCGTGGCAGAAGAAAGTTTGGGAGTGGGTACCATCAGACCAGTGAAAATGAGGTACCCCTCAACGGAGTTAGCAAACAATATAATACATAATTATATGTTACTTTTTACAAGTTAAATTTGTTAAATAAACCATTAATATGATTCTCATATAAAGAGCGTGGGGATATGTTTTGTTGGGAGAAATATAGAAACAGAATATATAGAACTTTGATGAATTAGTACTCTAGGTTGGTAATTGTAGTATTCACTAAAAGACTTGTTATTAAGTGAACGTAGTATTTAATTATGCATTAAACTTATACAGATTAATAAACTTAGGCCCGGTCTTTCCATCTCCTACTAAAGCTTCTATTAGCTAATAAACGATTAGTTGTCATGGATACCATTGTTACAAGAATTGTTTCCATGACAACTAATCGTTTATTAGCTAATAGAAGCTTTAGTAGGAGATGGAAAGACCGGGCCTAAGACAATTAAAAATATCGACTGACTTGTACATTGTTCGTTTCTAACCTAGTAACTAACTAACTAACTCGTACCAACCTTATGTCTAAATCACTACATTACATTTCTCCCCTTGTACTATCTTCAAGAATGTAGTCATCAAAGTAAGCTGGTCTTCTGGTTGTCCTTTTAGACCTTCTCACCTCGGCTTCGATGCCTTTCGAGGGATCAGTTCCTACGACAGTTTCTTCGGGTGAAGATTCATCTGTAGCGGTTTCTTCTTGTTGTGCAGAGCTTATAGCAGTGGAACGGCTGTCAACTTCGATCTTCTTCAACATCGAGGAGTTTCTGATGAGTTTCTGGTTATTTTTCTCAATTGTAATAGCATTACCTGCAACACTTGTTACTGTGAAAGGATCAGGATTATAAGGAGGTGAATATTTGTTGGATGGTTTTTGTTTGACTAAAACTTGGTCATTTGGTTGCAGGTTGTGAAGTCTTGTGTGTCGGTGTTCATCTGCATATGTCTTCGCCTTTTGTTTATTTTGAGTATCTTTTACTCTTATGAAGCTCTTCTTTAATTTGTTGTCAATGATCGGAATCGTGGTTTTGACTCGTCTCCCAAACAGAGCATCGTAGGGTGGTACTTCCGTTGTTGAATGTGGAGTGGCTCTATAATTCATCAAGAATTCATGAAGTTCCTTTTCCCAGTTGAGATTTTCGATTACTGCTGTTTGAATTGTCCGTTTAATGGTTCTCATAAATCTTTCAACGTTTCCATTGGCTTCAGGCCAAGCTGGTGTTACTGTTCTATGTTTACAACCTTTTAAGTTCAAGAATGTCTTGAACTCACTTCCATTGAATGGTGGTCCATTATCTGTTTTGATGACCCATGCATTTTCCGGTAAAGGTGTGGAAATTATTGGTGTTATGGTGTGTTCACGGTTCGTTGCTTGACAAGCAATGCAACTTTTAACTTTGGCATCTACCATCTTGTCTATGTCCGGGAACCAAACTTTCTCTCGCAGAAGCGTTTTTGTTTTAGTCATGCCTTGGTGTCCTCTGTGGGCGAGGTCAATGACCCTTCCTTCTAGTTTTTTAGGTATGACAATCTTGTTACCTCTTGTTATGATTCCATCTTGAGATACACCAAGTTCCCATCTGATTTGTGTAAATCGTTTGACGTCAGGTTCAGACCAAAGGGATTTGTTTTTTCCTTTTATTGCTTCATGAAGTTTCTGGAAAGTCTTGTCTTTTTGAGTTTCACCTGCTATGAGTTCTCTTGTTAGAGATTTTGGTATTGCTTCATTTACTATGTGGTTCACCTGTTCTTCTACATCATCATTTATATTTTTGTTTTCGAGGGGATGCCTCGAGAAGAAATCAGTTGGATTCTTGTCACCTGGACAGTGTTCTACCTTGAAGTCATATCCTTGAAGTTTTAGACGTAGCCTTTCTAATCTTATGGATGTGTTGTTTCTTGGATTCGTTAGCAAATGTAGTAACGGTTTGTGATCTGTCTTGATTATGAACGATGAGCCTTCCAAGTATAATTTGAAGTGCTTAACTCCCCACACGATGGCAAGCATCTCGCGTTCTATTTGTGAGTAGCGCTTCTCTACGTTGCTTAGGGAACGACTTGCACATGCTACTAGACCAGCCGATGTCTCAGACGGTTGGGCAAGCATTGCACCGAGACCATCAGGTCCGGCATCTACATATAGTTCACTTTGCTTGTTGATGTCATAGTAAGTGTAGTTGGTGGAGTTTGAAAGTTTTTCCTTTAAAATTTGGAGTGTTCGTTTTTCAGCTTCTCCCCACTGCCAATTAGCATCTTTAACAATCAACGCTCTTAGTGGTTCTGTTAGTTGGGCTAAATTACGTATAAAGCGACCACAATAGTTGATCATTCCTAAAAGACTTCTTACCTCAGACACGTTTGTTGGCGGTTGTAACTTAGCAAAATCTTGAACTTTCCTTTGATCAGGAGCTATGCCTTTCTCACTAAATTCGTACCCAAAAAATACTACTTTTTTTAAGCAAAAATGACATTTAGTTGTGTTTAAAGTTAAACCAGAGTGTTGAAGTGTTTTTAAAGTTTGATGTAGTGCTGCATCATGTTCTTGCTTTGTTTTCCCAAAAATTAGAATGTCATCGCTGACATTGATGGCCCCATTTATATTAGCTATTACTTGACGAATTGTGTTCTGAAATAATTCCGCTGCAGAATTGATTCCAAAATTTAGTCTTTTATAGCGCCAAAGGCCCATGTGTGTTGAGAAAGTTGTCACATTCCTTGATTCTTGGTCAAGTTCCAGCTGATGGTACCCATCGTTAAGATCTAATTTACTAAAAATGCATGCACAATTTAGTTCTGTGATTATATCATCTATTGTTGGGGTGATGTGTCTTTCTCGTTTAATAGCATTGTTGGCTAATCGCATGTCTACGCAGATGCGAATTTTTTCTGGGTTATGTGGTTTCGTGACTACCACTATTGGTGATACCCAAGTTGTAGGACCCGTTACCCTTTCAATAATGTCTGCTTGCTGCAAACGGCTTAATTCTTCCTTAACTTTCTTTCTAACATGAAAAGGGATTCTTCGGTGTGGTTGTGCTACGGGTTGAGCAGTTTCATCTATGTGTAAATGTGCTTGCTTCCCTGTTAGCTTCCCTATACCTTTGAATAAGCTGGGGTATTTTGTCACATATATACTCTGACTGGCTACGATGTTACATGTTAGACTAATTAAGTCCAGTTCTGCTGCGGTTTTAAAACTAAGAAGTGGTTGTGAGTTTCCTTCTAGTACATAAAACTGGCTGTTAGTTGTTTTTGTACCAGTGTTGTTGGAAAGAGTTGCACTGAATTTTCCAATTACTGGTAATCGTTGTGTGGACTGGTAAGGAAACAAGCTGGTTGTTGTGTGTTTTAAGGGTGCAGGTTCATGCAACCTTTGATAAATAGCCTTGTTGATTATGTTGGAGCTAGTACCAGTATCTAAAACAAAATGTATTTTAATACCACACAGATTTATAGTTACCTGAGGTAGTTCAGCATTTGTTTTGTTAATGTTAAAGATATAGCTGTCACTATCGTTGTCACCATCAGGTTGTTCGGTTACTGATTTAATATGTTTTTGTTTGTTCCAATGGGTTGGTTTTTGCTTGCATACATTCCCGAAATGGTTTAATCTTCCACATTTGAAACATGGTTGTCCATGCGCAGGACATGTTGATAAGCCATTTTCGTGCCAGTTGCCACCACAGTTTTGGCACTTCTTGTTTGTTGTTTTGTGTGAGTTAGAGGTTGATTTCTTTTGCTGATGGTAGTTTTTTTGTTGCTTTTGATGCTTCGAGTTTCATCACATCTTCTTTTTTTGATAAAGCTGCAGCCTGTTCTTCCACAACTTCTTCGGCACGACCAAATTCCAAGATTTTTACAAGTGTTATTTTTGCTTCCTTTAGTATCTTCTTTCTTAGTGATTCTGAAGACGTTCCTACCAGGATTTGGATTCTGATTTCGCTGTCTGGGTCTGGAAATTCACAGGTTGCACTTAAGCTTCTTAAACGCATAGAACTCGTTCAAAGTTTCAGCGTTTTCTTGTTTAGCTTGTCGGAATTTATAAATTTCAAATAGTGTATTTTTCTGCGGTTTAAAATGTTGGTTTAATACTATTGTTGCCTCTTGATACGTGGTACCTGTGTTAGGTAAGTTATCGAATATTTCTGCTACATCATCTCCTGCAAGGTTAAGTAATATTGCTTTTTTTCTTACTTCATTGTTTATATCCGCTGCTACGAGATATATTTCAAATTTCTTTAACCATTTAGTCCACCTTTGGTCCACTGAAGAAGCATCTGCATGTGGATCGAATGGTAGTGGTTTGTTGAAACTAGAATCTGCCATGATCTTTTTTTTTTTTCTTCCAGGTTATGTTTCTCCTCGTGTTACAGAGATTTACGTTTTGTTGCAAGAAAACCCGCTCGTCGCCAAATTGTAGTATTCACTAAAAGACTTGTTATTAAGTGAACGTAGTATTTAATTATGCATTAAACTTATACAGATTAATAAACTAAGACAATTAAAAATATCGACTGACTTGTACATTGTTCGTTTCTAACCTAGTAACTAACTAACTAACTCGTACCAACCTTATGTCTAAATCACTACATTACAGTAATGAAAGTGAAGGGCTACGTTGATTGCATTAAAAGTAGAAGAAAACATAGAAAACACTAGTTAGTTGAAAAGCACCAGAAAGCTTGTTGGTTTATTTTACCGATAATGAATGATTTTTTGAATGCATTTATGATGCCTGTTTGACATGTGAAGGTCAAGCTTATTAAGCATACATGTGAATTCGGATCAATAAAGTTCTAGGTTTGTGTACTTTTCTTCCTACTAACAAGTTCAATAAAACAACCCAAAAGTCTGACTGAATATTATTTGTTAATTAAATTCTGGGTTACCTACATGTCGTAGCTAAAACTTTAGGCTTTGAGCTTAGTTCTCTAGTCTGCGTTAATGATTTAGGCCATTTAGGGACATGTCACTAAACCGTCGGTCGTTTCAAGGCATATGTATCCGACATGGCTCTAGTTACAATTTAAAACTAACAGCGAATTAACGTAAAGCAGGATATGCCTGTACATTACTATTAATCTAAATTCAGCTAGCCGAGGTTATACATTCCTGGGGGAATAGATGCAAATGCAAATCGAATCGACATTAACAGAATTCTTTACCTAATGGAGTCAACGGTAAATTATAGGTTTAGGTACCAGGTTCAAGATATTGTATTTATCCTTTTCAATACTGAAGTATTTAAGCTCAGAAATCAACTATTCTAATTACCAAATGTGTTTTATTTTGAATCTATCACTTTCATTAATTATTGTTTAATTAATTAATAGCACAATTGGAGAATTTGATAGTTTATGTGTAAGTTTCTTCAGAAATCGTTGTTAAAACCGTTACCACAATTTTTTTGGACTGCTAGAATCAAATTTTTATCAAAAGCTGTTCTAGGGCAAATGGTACATATTTTGTACATTTCATTTAAAAGTTGATATTTTATTATTTATTTATTGTTTATTATGTCATCAAGACTATGTACCTAGTAGTAGATAATTGCTGTATTAATTCAATGCAGGGTGTACCTAAACTGTGTAGCCAAAATGAAACAACATATTCTTTAAGCAAAATTATGACGATTTAACCCAAGTTACCTCTTTTCGAATAATGCATCATTAACGCTCTAGGGCGTGTCAAAGAATCAAAAAATTTCTATTTGTTAAAATAACAAACGAATGCTTTTAGCGATGGGGATGGAATTTATGATATGAATCTGTACTGACAAAACGTGTAAAATGAGAAGTTCCGTCAATAGTAAAAGTTTAAAAGGTACCTATTGGATAATTCGTTAAAAAAATCAGCTTTTTGACAGCTGGATGACGAACCTTTCACCAAATGCGTAACACTCACGAGCAAAAAAATTATGTCAAAAAGTGCTTTTTGTCAGTACTACAGATTCGTACCATAAATTCCATCCCCATCGCTAAAAGTATTCTTTGGTATTTAAAAAAAAAATTTTTTTGAATATCTTTGATGCTCCATAAAGCCTGAACGAAGCACTTTTGGATAGAGGTAAGTTAAATCGTCATAATTTTGCCTGCAGAATATGTGGTTTCTGTTTGGATATACTTACAGTTTAGGTACACGGGTACATCCTGTTTATCAATTAATAAATATTAAATTTTAAATTGCGAAATTAGAGTGCTAGAGGGCAAAAAACAGTAAAGGAGGGTTGACATGAACTACGCTTTCGTAACCCACGTGCCACGCATAAATTACAAATTCGTGAAATAAGAAAAGTACATTTTTATCCACAAACCAGCATAGGAATCCATTCGTGAGGATATCTAACATGTTTGATTTTTATCTTGTGCAGTTGGTCGTGAACAGCCAACAAGTCAGTGGTTATGTCATCAGCATCACTCATCATGGTTGTATAAAGTTTACGAATGAGCGACACGGATACTGTACGATTCTTCTAATATGGACATCCCAAACCTCTAGAATGAATTTATTTATCGAGGATTTAGGAAATTTGAATAAACATTCCATCCTGTAACTAATTAACGAAGAGTTACTTCTAATTTTACTTTTGCTTTTATATTCTTCACATACGCCGATTTTTATAATTTTGGCCGGGTGCTCACTAGTTGCAAGTCTAGGGAAGGGGTCAGGAACTTTTTCACTTCGAGGTGCAGAGTTAAATTTAAGGTTTTATTTTATATTTTTATAAACGGTGGTTTCTGTTTTTAATTTTGGTTCTTCTAAATAAAATATTGACACATAACTTGATGTGTGGCTGCCACCAAAGACTGCATTTTCGTGACCATGTTCACTAGTGTTTGAATTAAGTACACTTTTCTTATGATTATATTCAAATATTTATTTAACAAAAAATGTAAGAGGCATCGGGTAGATGCACCACCATGGCCCTCGTTGTTACATCTGCCATTTTAATCCTACTGCTACCCCGAAGCTCCCTCGCTTCTCACTCCCGCGGTTAAAAGGTCTTTCCTTGGTGTCGTGTAAAAACACAAATCTTAAGAGTACATAAGCAAATGAACAAAAATTTATGTAAATGAACAACTAGCCATAATTCATAAAGTTACCATGTAAACCTCCGCCACTAAAATAAAAACGATTGAATCGTGGATTCATAAATCCACGACCATGCTGCACGTACGTAATTCACGTCCCGTGCCAACCCGCCTAAGTTTAATAATTCCAGGAGTCCAAAACATAGTGACGCCATTTTTAACAGTAACTAAAATAAAAACCCGTAACCACAAAACGTTTACGAACACTAAGCTCATTTTTACAGTAACTTCTGAAGAAACTATGTTTCGTAATGCATATAATCCGAAAATGCTTAAAGGCTTTTTGACTGTATTTTGCGTGCTTATTAATTCCGTTGTTACGGTCTACTTCCCTTGTAAGCTGTCCATATATGGTGACTTTCTCTTATTTATTAGAAAGCCTATGTCTTTTGTTAATGTCACTTCACTTTTTATATTGAAGTACTACTGTCCTTGTCGTTCCTTAATTTAATATCGTGTATGGTTTCCTAACTTCGGTTCACATAGGTGATAGTTCCTGTTCGACGTTTTTCGATAGTTCTGGTGATCTTTAGTGCCCTATTCCTAAATGATTTATACAAATTCCAATCCCTTAGTTATTAAGTCTGCTAGTCGAGTCACAACTCACAACACTATAGTTTTTAACATCAATCTCAAAATCGTCAATTTTTTCGGTTAGGCATGATTCAGTTATGCTTACTACAACCGAATTCTTTTCACAAATAAAAATGGGTTGGTAATACCATCCTTGTTTGCTAAGATACTACGAACATTGAACATGTCGATATCATTACACTTTCTGTCTATTAATGGCTATTGAGGCTTTTTAGCACCATCATCTTTATTCCACTTATAGTACCTACCTACTTCTTCTTTCCACTTGTTTTATATACACTATACAATTAGAACTAAATACTGAATGATTGTAGGTACTCTATTTTTAACCCAAATTTTTCACTAGCAACAATTGCTACATTTAATCTGCTTGTCACATCTTCCTTCATGTTTATCTTCTCCACAGTTACGGCATGTTTCTTTATTCTTACATACTTTAGCTTTATGATTGTACCAAAACACGATTTAATTCCATACTATTGTTTTTCGTTGACATTCGCACATTTTAGGTGAAACCACCCGTTGTATTCACTCTCACACCCTATGATATTTTGTTCATTAAAATCAACTTTACATTTCAAACACTTTTTATCACTCACTCCGTGTTCCGCTACTGCTCCTTTATAGAAGGTTTATATCCCTACTAGCTGGGTACCCGCAGCACATGCCGCGTTTACAGTAGGGTCGTATAAAACGAATTTAATATCTATTGTAATCTCTACTATTTATTTGAATTGAAAATGTATAGTATTGGTTGTTACGATGTAAATTATATTCCGAAGTTAAAAATTGTAAAACGCTCCCCACGGTCGAGATTCAGGAGGACTCTCTCTGTAACTCCAGAAAAAAAATCTTGAAAATCGATAATTTTACATTATTTTCCGAAGTCCTCCTGGGGTTCTCTAGGTGCCCGGGGAGGAGGTGCCGTGCTATTGTTTTTCTAGGTAACCCGGGAGTCCGAGCGTGTAAGCTTATGGACCTGGAGACCTTCTGCGTGGGGTTTCACATTCTTAAGTCTCCAGGTCGAATAGCGTGTAGAGCAAATTGCAAAAATTGATAATTTCCGAAAAGGGCAAAAGTATGAAAAACGCCAGAAGAACGGTTGTAGGGGAAGGTCCCCCCTAGGTCCCCACGGTCGAGATTCGGGAGGACTCTCTCTGTAACTCCAGAAAAAAAATCTTGAAAATCGATAATTTTACATTATTTTCCGAAGTCCTCCTGGGGTTCTCTAGGTGCCCGCGGAGGAGGTGCCGTGCTATTGTTTTTCTAGGTAACCCGGGAGTCCGAACGTGTAAGCTTATGGACCTGGAGACCTTCTGCGTGGGGTTTCACATTCTTAAGTCTCCAGGTCGAATAGCGTGTAGAGCAAATTGCAAAAATTGATAATTTCCGAAAAGGGCAAAAGTATGAAAAACGCCAGAAGAACGGTTGTAGGGGAAGGTCCCCCCTAGGTCCCCACGGTCGAGATTCGCCAGGACTCTCTCTGTAACTCCAGAAAAAAAATCTTGCAAATCAATAATTTTACATTATTTTCCGAAGTCCTCCTGGGGTTCTCTAGGTGCCCGCGGAGGAGGTGCCGTGTTATTGGTTTTCTAGGTGACCCGGGAGTCCGAACGTGTACGCTTATGGACCTGGAGACCTTCTGCGCGGGGTTTCACATTCTTAAGTCTCCAGGTCGAATAGTGTGTAGAGCAAATTGCAAAAATTGATAATTTCCGAAAAGGGCAAAAGTATGTAACACGCCAGAAGAGGGGTTGTAGGGGAAGGTCTCCCCTAGGTCCCCACGGTCGAGATTCGGGAGGACTCTCTCTGTAACTCCAGAAAAAAAATCGTGAAAATCGCTAATTTTTAATTATTTTCCGAAGTCCTCCTGGGGTTCTCTAGGTGCCCGCGGAGGAGGTGCCGTGCTTTTGTCTTTCTAGGTGGCCCGGGAGTCCGAACGTGTAAGCTTATGGACCTGGAGACCTTCTGCGCGGGGTTTCACATTCTTAAGTCTCCAGGTCGAATAGTGTGTAGAGCAAATTGCAAAAATTGATAATTTCCGAAAAGGGCAAAAGTATGTAACACGCCAGAAGAGGGGTTGTAGGGGAAGGTCTCCCCTAGGTCCCCACGGTCGAGATTCGGGAGGACTCTCTCTGTAACTCCAGAAAACAAATCGTGAAAATCGCTAATTTTTAATTATTTTCCGAAGTCCTCCTGGGGTTCTCTAGGTGCCCGCGGAGGAGGTGTCGTGCTATTGTCTTTCTAGGTGACCCGGGAGTCCGAACGTGTAAGCTTATGAACCTGGAGACCTTCTGCGTGGGGTTTCACTCTCTGAAGTCTGGTCGAATGACGTGTAGAGCAAATTGCAAAAATTTATAATTTCCGAAAAGGGCAAAAGTATGAAAAACGCCAGAAGGGTTGTAGGGTTGTCTCCCCTAGGTCCCCACGGTCGAGATTCGGGAGGACTCTCTCTGTAACTCCAGAAAAAAAATCTTGAAAATCGCTAATTTTTAATTCTTTTATTAATTCCTGCGGGTCCTTGGGGTTATTTAGGTGCCTACGGTGGAGGTTCTGTACTAATACCTGTCAAAGGGATCCTGGAGTCCGTGTTTGTAATGTTAGAAACATCGAAGTCTAGTTTAAATGCAGAAAATAATATTAGGATTGTTCTGCGGTCGAAATATGTAAACACTGGAACATAACCAAAACTCGCTTTTAAACTACAACCACTTTTCGAGGCGAAATAGCCCATCCAGGGGAAGCTTAGATCATTAAGACATCACTAATGTTTCTTTATTTGATGGAAACTGCTTTATAAAGCAGGAAAAGGCCTACTTAAAAAAAAAATACTTCTTTAGATGAGTGTACCCGCTAACATATTTTATTTTCGGCGGTTGGCACTACTGACAAATCTGAATGTAACTTAAGCGAAGTGTGGTACTTATTAAGCCTATACGCACACGCCCCACTGACCTTGGCACGCCCGCACAACCGTTTAACGTTGCGTTCACACGATATAGGACGTTTATACAGAGCAGCCCTTTTTTTTTTGGTACCGGTGGGGTGAAAACCCACACTTATAATAAAGTCAGCGTTCACACATTATATGAAGTTTATATAGAGCTGTCCTTTTTTTAATTTTGTAGCGGTGGGGTGTAAACCCAGACAACACTGTTGTGCTTTATATAATAGTATTGATGTTACACTGCGTAACCGATGGTTAAAAGATCGACAGAAATGAAAATACAGTTGGTAGAAAGTGCAACAAAGATTAACAGATAACAGAAACTAATGCATTGCTGTTGTTTAGTTACCATTTTTTTTTGTTTTATGAAGGTACCTACCAATTACCATGCGAATGCGCAGTAAATACTATTTCCTAATATACGTCTATCCTTGTCAATCTTCCTTGTGCCATGATAAGTCAAGATATGGTAACAAAGAAATCTGTAATTTCTCAAACAATTTAAATTTTGTATTTGTCCAGGTATTGTATTACATTTTTAAAATTTTCTTAAAATGTTTATCTGTTTTAAAGTTCACTTTAATGAATTGCTTAAAAGACTGCAACACAAACTATAGGTACAGAAATTGACAAGATCACGAACGATCATAGATAATACGCATAAGCCGGGATTACATTGGTAGTGAATCACGAACGTGGCTCACGCTTTCGTGGTTCACTCTTTTCCCACGACTAGATTTTCGTGAAGTACGATTGTTTCACGAACAATTCACGCCACGACAGGGTTGATATAAAGCCGGGATTACATTGGTAGTGAATCACGAACGTGGCTCACGCTTTCGTGGTTCACTCTTTTCCCACGACTAATGTAACTAGATTTTCGTGAAGTACGATTGTTTCACGAACAGTTCACGCCACGACAGGGTTGATATTAGACATGTTTAATATTTCACGCCTACAAACAGTCGTGAAGGGATCAGTTGTCAAAAAAAGTGGTGAAATTCAGTCGATGTTTGGTTAGGTTTTGACAGCAATGAGTGTCCCAAATTCATCAAGTAACATTTCTATTCAAAATCCACTCCCTGGTCCACCATCTTCTCTTCTTTCTTGTTTTCTTTTTTTTTCTTCATCAAAATCTGAGTCTTTAAAATTTCTGCGGCTATTATTTCGCAGGTTGCAATAGTAGCTTCCAGCACAAACGACTCCATGTTCACGCCTGTACAGAACACTTTTCGGAAAACACTTTGACAAGTGTAAACGCAAAACGTCACCTTCACGAAACGATTGCACGCAAGCGTATGACACGAATTACTTTAAGCGTGAGCCACGTTCGTGATTCACTACCAATGTAATCCCGGCTTTAGACATGTTTAATATTTCACGCCTACAAACAGTCGTGAAGGGATCAGTTGTCAAAAAAAGTGGTGAAATTCAGTCGATGTTTGGTTAGGTTTTGACAGCAATGAGTGTCCCAAATTCATCAAGTAACATTTCTATTCAAAATCCACTCCCTGGTCCACCATCTTCTCTTCTTTCTTGTTTTCTTTTTTTTTTCTTCATCAAAATCTGAGTCTTTAAAATTTCTGCGGCTATTATTTCGCAGGTTGCAATAGTAGCTTCCAGCACAAACGACTCCATGTTCACGCCTGTACAGAACACTTTTCGGAAAACACTTTGACAAGTGTAAACTCAAAACGTCACCTTCACGAAACGATTGCACGCAAGCGTAGACACGAATTACTTTAAGCGTGAGCCACGTTCGTGATTCACTACCAATGTAATCCCGGCTTTATGAACTTTAACGATACGTCTTTGATTTTAAATAAATTACCACTGTTGATTTTGTTTTATTATTTAAATTTTAAGTTAAGAGGGCGGCTGCTGCGATTTTTGTCGATAGAGGAGCATACTTAGCTATTCACAGAATTTGACGTAATTTAATATTATAAACATTTCTTTTTTGCTAATTTTCAAATTGAATTTAAATAAGAATCAAGACTGCATTTTACATGAAATTTAAAATTAACAAAGATTTTGTGGCTGCTGCCCTCTATCGACAAAAAGCGCAGCGGCCTCTTAATGCCGTAAACACGTCATGTGAACCCTAATTCATTCATAACATACTTAGTTTTTTTTTTAAAATACAGTATTAAATATAATATCATGGCAAACAACAATCAGCCATAAACGTATTATTTTAAATAAAATAATTTTATCGAGGCAATAAAAAAATCATTATATCTCATCGCTAAAGTGAAGTATTGAGGGAAATAAGGTTTCAGGTTGATTAGTCTTCTCCTCTTCTCTACCATGGTTTATTTACTATTTTCACTGCTTGCACTTTTATTCTTTTTAGAATATTAATCGTTTTTTTTGTTAATAAAATGTAAAATGACAAGTTCTAAATACCCACAAAAATTAAGTAGTCTTGCCTCATTTCAACTGATATTTGTGTAAAATTTGACGTTTGTCTATACTGGGTGGCCGGTCTCAAAGGTGTAGATAGGGATTTAACATTGTTGCTGCTGATTCCTGTTCGCCTATTCAACTTACAGGATTGGCAATGGTATTAATTGAAAGATAAAATGATTGCGCTTCAAATGGCGCTAATACTAAAATTAAATGTACCTACTTTATTTATTTTAAAATAACGATTTGAAATTTTGTGATTTTTAAATATGATGTGCCATGATTTTAAAATTTTACAACATTTGTAAAAAATTTGTTAAATTAGTTGTCATTTACAGAAATCCATTAATTTATGACAACTAATTATGAAATTTTTAGACAAATGCTCTAAAACGGTAGCGTTATCTATTGCAACAATGTCCTAATCTTATTTCAACTGTAAGGCTACTAAATATTAGAATATTCAGTCATTATTTGGCGAAAAAGTTGCAATTTGAATGAAATGAAAAAATATATAGCTAAAGTCCGTTTTTTTTAAAGATCCACCACCTGTTGATTTCAGTTGGTATAATAAAAAAATTGAAATTTTTAGTAATTTTTGTCAATATATGGTAACATTGATTCAAACATCAATCAAAATGTTCTGTCAATTTATGCGTGCGCATCACTACATTTGAAATTTAAATTATTTAAAATGTTAATTAAAACATCAAGAAGACTAGGTACTCTAATATAAGATTTATTTTTATTGATGAAACCCCGATTTACAAAAACGATTCTGCTACTAAATCTTGGACTATTGACAACCTTCCCAAGAAAGATTAGAAATTAAGGAAAGCAGGTTTACAGGGATTATCACAAAACGATGAATAGTCAGCTATTTAAAGAGTGTATTAATCACTTAATTCCAGCTCTACCATCTGATGGTTTTAAAACTGTTAATATTTTTGACAATGCTCCCTATTATATTATCTATGAATGCCCCATGTCATTCTGTCCGTTTGGAGAGACCTCCAATACATTATTCCAACAAAACTGCAATGGGAAATTATTTAATAAACTGTAACGTTCCATTTTAACTTACATGTACAAAAGTTCAATTATGGCAGCTGATAAATAAATTAGGACAAAAATGGACAACTTTATGTTCAAAATATACCGCCAATCGTAATATATCAAGGTGAAGATTCGGATACAGATTCAATTTTGAACCATATCTCTCATATGATGATTCAGAATTTGAAACGCCCGAATCTGATTCTGAAAATAATCCCAATTATTCTAATCCTGAATACTTTTTTCTATTCCTACCTCGAATTATTTATATATTAATTATTATAAAACTATAATACTTCTTATTAAATCGGGCGAATTTACATAAACTCAATATTTAACAAAATATATGAAAATACTTTTTGTGAAAAGCACTTGTCAAAATTAACCATTAAATTTATTAGTCCTAACCCTACTTTAAAAATTACTAAAAAATATCAGCAACAGCGTTGCCAAACATACTTTCGAGAGAAATTGCGAGGTTGGTGGATCTTTAAAAAAAAACAGACTTTATATCCATCCCATCAGCATGATATCCAATATTTCATAATTATTCTGATTTTTTAGTCTCATTTTCGTTATTAACCCGAAGCGTCATAATTAATGCTTTGTGTTAATTAAGTTACGTGGGTAACTAACCAATATTTGTTGCCAAAACAAGATTATACGCAAATTAATGTAAACTGCAAAGTAGTAAGTATAACTACCATTTTGCTCTCACTTCTTTACAGCGATTCTGCAAAGATTCTTCACATTTTAATTAGTTGTTCAACAGTAGGTATAATTGCGGAAAAAATGGAAACATTGGCAATAATTTAGTGCTCGTTTTTTTATTAATTTTTAGCATTCTAATTTGATTTTTTGATGTTATACTTAAAAATATGTCGTCTTTAAGTAAATCTATTGTGTCACTGACAATCACTTAGGTATATCCCAAGTGCAAAATTTTAATCGGATTTTTTTTAATTACAAAACATCCATAAACGAAGTCGAGAGCTTTTATTTTGATATAATAATTGCTATTTTAATTTGGGTCAGTTTTGTAAACTCTGGTTGACCGACGGTGAACTGAACCACGATCAATTGTCATGGATACAATTCTTAAAAACAATCGTATCCATGACAATTGATCGTGGTTGAGCTAACCGTCGGACAACTAGACTTTATAAAACCGTCCCTAAGGCCCAATTGTATCGGTTACACTTAAATCATAAGTGTGGCTTAAAAGTGCAATTGCCATGGATACAATTGCCGCTAAGAATTGTATCCATGACAATTAAACTTTTAAGGCCCAATTGCACCGGTTACACTTAAATAATAAGCGTCACTTAAAATTTTAATTGCCATGGATATAATTCTTGGTGACAATATTGTATCCATGACAATTAAACTTTTAAGCGACGCTTATTATTTAAGTGTAACCGGTGCAATTGGGCCGTGATTTATGACGTTTGTTATATTTAAAGAAACATTCCGGTATTAAAATTTTGCACGAGAGATATAGGAAAAGTGATTATTTAATAAATTAAATAGGTAGGTAGGTACCTATTATAATAATTATTGACATTAATAGTTTTTTTTATGTTATATGCGATATCTTGCAAGATAGTTAACGAGTTTTGATGATTACACGTTAACAAAATTTTATTATTATTTGGTTCTAAGAAAGGAGAGCCATGGTATCTGTTCCTTATGGCTGGAAGTGCTGTGGAACTGCAGAGGATGTGTTCGGAGGTTTCTGATCTTGTCATTTCCGACTCTGGTTAGAAGGAACAATTCCTATGGTGTGAAGATGCTTGTTCAGGTGTTCGTGTCCTGTTAAAAGGCCTATTACGATCCTGATCTGTTTTCTGTTCAGACTGAGTAAGTATTTTACGTCATGCGCGAGAAGCGCTTTTTCAGGACTCTTGCGTATTTGACGGTTTGTAGTGAGGGCCATACGAAGCCCAAGCTTGCTGAAATAAGGCCGTAGCCGCATTGGAGTATCAGGAAATCACCTGTAGCTCTAGACACTGTTCGCCAACATATGGTTACTATTTTGAAATGCGTTACTAGATCTGTGATAGTTAAACTTTATTTTCAAAGTTAATATTTTTTGTAAAATTTCTTAACCTAAATTGACACGCCTGTTTGTTTCTTCTTTCGGGGTAGAAGTATGAATCATTAAATATAATTGCTTTTTGTTAAAAGAAACAGTAAAATAATTTAATAGGTATAGTAAATTGTGCTTCATGAAATGTTTAAAATTGAAATTTTTAACTTTTTTTCAAATGTAGATAGGGTGTAGGAATAGCGTTGCTGATATATTTTTGACTGCGCCCTACAATTTGTATATTATGTAGAATATAGTAGCGAACGCAGCATTCAATTGACAGCTGTGCTTTCGCAGCATTTCAGGTAGAATTTGTTTTACTCATCTGTCATGTAACATTTCTTCCACCCCAGTTCGTGTGACATATATCTATTTCATTTGATTCCCCAAATGTCCACTGCCCTTCAAGTTTTTTTTTCAATACTACGTATTATATTCGCGTTTTAAATTTTATTCAAGCAGATCATTATTGTAAGAATATAAAATCGCAAAGCAGGTGATTCTTACATAAAAAACTAGACGTCATTTATTAAAAGCGTATAAAATTATATCCTTCGATTTCGAACGGTAAGTAAACAGTTGTAGTGCGTTTGCGGAACATATTTGATAATAACAATAAAAATACTGTTGGTTCCAAGAAGATACACGAAATATTAAAAAATACTCAGTTCCAAATGTAATGTAACTAATGCCGAAACTTTAACTGTGTAGTATCAGCTAATCAATTATAATAAAATTAACTATAAATTTAGCGCTCCTTTGTGGGAGAAGCACCTACTGTATCTCTTCGGCAAATACATTATGTAATAGCTATTTTGATTTCTGAACGTATTATACAAAAGAATGAATGAGCTTGATTGATGTTTTCTTAAAAACCATAAAATTTTAATACATTCTAAAGTAAAACCTATAGTAATTAACTATACCTTTAAATTACGACAAGCGTATAAAGACAACAGATGAACAGGAAGTAGTTAGAGAAACAAAAAGTGGAGGTGCAAACCTCCCCTGGACTTTCCTATAATAAATATAAACATTTCGGTTTTGGTATTCAACAGTAGTTCGCTAGGCAGCATTGGAAATCATTTGAATGTCTAGCGAGAAAAACGAGACTATACGGGTTCGATATGAACAGAAGAAAGACACCAAGACACACATCTATCTGTAGTAGGTATCGGCTAGAAATTACAGCTGGCGAAGCCGGACGATCGCTACCGACCGACGACCGACCGACGATCCGTTTCCGTCAGAGTCCAACCTAAATATTCAAAATTCATGAATTTCCCATCAATCGTACATTTTAGCCATATGAATGCCTTATAATATGTGATAGACAATTAAATTTTGCATTCAATTATATAATAATATATAGGGTGTTTCATTTAAAATAACAAAGTTGCTTTATGTACTGTGGAAAGCAAACGCCCTGGTTACGTGATATACATTTAGGAAAATGCAGAATTATATACTAAATATCTTTTATATTTAAACTACTTTCATATTTTGACTAATAAAGGCGCTATAGGAGCATCAATTTCCGATTTTCAAAACTTCGTACAGGGCGCCACAGTGAAATTCTGTGATTTATCAAAATACTAGCTGGGTACCCGCAGCACATGCCGCGTTTACAGTAGGGTCGTATAAAACGAATTTAATATCTATTGTAATCTCTACTATTTATTTGAATTGAAAATGTATAGTATTGGTTGTTACGATTTAAATTATATTCCGAAGTTAAAAATCGTAAAGCGCTCCCCACTGTCGAGATTCAGGAGGACTCTCTCTGTAACTCCAGAAAAAAAATCTTGAAAATCGATAATTTTACATTATTTTCCGAAGTCCTCCTGGGGTTCTCTAGGTGCCCGCGGAGGAGGTACCGTGCTAATGTTTTTCTAGGTAACGCGGGAGTCCGAACGTGTAAGCTTATGGACCTGGAGACCTTCTGCGTGGGGTTTCACATTCTTAAGTCTCCAGGTCGAATAGCGTGTAGAGCAAATTGCAAAAATTGATAATTTCCGAAAAGGGCAAAAGTATGAAAAACGCCAGAAGAACGGTTGTAGGGGAAGGTCCCCCCTAGGTCCCCACGGTCGAGATTCGAGAGGACTCTCTCTGTAACTCCAGAAAAAAAATCTTGAAAATCAATAATTTTACATTATTTTCCGAAGTCCTCCTGGGGTTCTCTAGGTGCCCGCGGAGGAGGTGCCGTGTTATTGGTTTTCTAGGTGACCCGGGAGTCCGAACGTGTAGCTTATGGACCTGGAGACCTTCTGCGTGGGGTTTCACATTCTTAAGTCTCCAGGTCGAATAGCGTGTAGAGCAAATTACAAAAATTGATAATTTCCGAAAAGGGCAACAGTATGAAAAACGCCAGAAGAGGCGTTGTAGGGGAAGGTCCCCCCTAGGTCCCCACGGTCGAGATTCGGGAGGACTCTCTCTGTAACTCCAGAAAAAAAATCTTGAAAATCGATAATTTTACATTATTTTCCGAAGTCCCTCTGGGGTTCTCTAGGTGCCCGCGGAGGAGGTGCCGTGCTTTTGTCTTTCTAGGTGACCCGGGAGACCGAACGTGTAAGCGTATGAACCTGGCGACCTTCTGCGTGGGGTTTCACTCTCTGAAGTCTCCAGGTCGAATGACGTGTAGAGCAAATTGCAAAAATTTATAATTTCCGAAAAGGGCAAAAGTATGAAAAACGCCAGAAGGCTTGTAGGGGAAGGTCTCCCCTAGGTCCCCACGGTCGAGATTCGGGAGGACTCTCTCTGTAACTCCAGAAAGAAAATCGTGAAAATCGCTAATTTTTAATTATTTTCCGAAGTCCTCCTGGGGTTCTCTAGGTGCCCGCGGAGGAGGTGTCGTGCTATTGTCTTTCTAGGTGACCCGGGAGTCCGAACCTGTAAGCTTATGAACCTGGAGACCTTCTGCGTGGGGTTTCACTCTCTGAAGTCTCCAGGTCGAATGACGTGTAGAGCAAATTGCAAAAATTTATAATTTCCGAAAAGGGCAAAAGTATGAAAAACGCCAGAAGGCTTGTAGGGGAAGGACTCCCCTAGGTCCCCACGGTCGAGATTCGGGAGGACTCTCTCTGTAACTCCAGAAAAAAATCTTGAAAATCGCAAATTTTTAATTCTTTTATTAATTCCTGCGGGTCCTTGGGGTTATTTAGGTGCCTACGGTGGAGGTTCTGTACTAATACCTGTCAAAGGGATCCTGGAGTCCGTGTTTGTAATGTTAGAAACATCGAAGTCTAGTTTAAATGCAGAAAATAATATTAGGATTGTTCTGCGGTCGAAATATGTAAACACTGGAACATAACCAAAACTCGCTTTTAAACTACAACCACTTTTCGAGGCGAAATAGCCCATCCAGGGGAAGCTTAGATCATTAAGACATCACTAATGTTTCTTTATTTGATCGAAACTGCTTTATAAAGCAGGAAAAGGCCTACTTTAAAAAAATTACTTCTTTAGATGAGTGTTCCCGCTAACATATTTTATTTTCGGCGGTTGGCACTACTGACAAATCTGAATGTAACTTAAGCGAAGTGTGGTACTTTAAGCCTATCCGCGCACGCTCGTACAAGCGTTTAAAGGTTCGTTCACACGATATACGAAGTTTATACAGAGCTGCCCTTTTTTTATTTGGTACCGGTGGGGTGAACACCCAGACTTATAATAAAGTCAGCGTTCACACATTATATGAAGTTTATATAGAGCTGTCCTTTTTTTAATTTTGTAGCGGTGGGGTGTAAACCCAGACAACACTGTTGTGCTTTATATAATAGTATTGATGTAAATGTATTTAATACCTAACTGCATAAGTGTAGAAAATTTAAACAAAATCGTGTGCCCACGTTTTTTGTAATGGTTTTTCAAAAATTTCAAAATTTTTGGAAGAGCGCCGCACCGTTGCGACCGTTTTTGGATTTGCTAAATAATTTTTGTTATGGTGTAGTACCGCTAAAGGGCTTTCAAAGTTGTTGCGGAACCTGATCAGATAACTGGTTTTTGAGTTATTGGACGTTAAAATCGAAATTTTAAAAAATTCATAGCGGCCCCTAATCAGATTTTCAAAATTCCGCTTCTGAAAAAAATATTACCAAAAAAACATGTGAAACTTCCGCTTCCGGTTTCGGATTTTTTGAAAAGCTTATTTTGTCGATGAATTTTCGATATACTCCTTCATTTCAAATTTTATCTAAATCGGTTCACTAGTTTTTGCGTTAGAGGCGTTACCTACATAATCTGTGGGTCAAAATAACAAAATAGTCATTTGTTAAACAATTAGGAGCCGAGGTGTTATAAGGACGTTACGAAAAAATCGAGGCACTTCCTCCAAAACCTACGAATTGGAACCACATTACTCTGGTTCGGAAATTAGCTATTTTTTACAGAAGTGTGAGATTATATTTATCTGATTGTGTGTATAAACAAATGTCGTCGATTGTTTTTTAAAGTTGTTTAAATAAGTGGATCGAGCTGTTTAAGTTCTTCGTTTACAGGTGCCCAATTATATTAATTCATTTTCGACTTATATAATATTTGATTATCTTATATTATTATATTATATAAAACTATATTATACTAATTCAGCTGGACTTCAACCATCTTTAAACGCGCATCGCAAGAATCTGGGGATACATATCCAAACTTCAAAGTGGGGGTGATTTTAAATTTATTTTATATGTTGAGTTTTAATTTTAGTTTAATTTAATTTAAATTTAGCCATTTGTTGTTTGTGTTTTGGTTAAATTTAATTACAGTTTGTCTTATAAATTTTTGCTTAGTGTTGATATTCAAAATATTGTTTTATTCCCAATTATAAATCTACGACGGAACGCACAAGCCTGCAGATAGTGCAGCCCTGAGTTTCTAAAGGGTTCATTTTTTTTAATAGTCCATTACGGTGAGTCTCGGGTGTTGGTAGCTGTGGATAGATGTGAGTAAAGTAGAGCATCACTTTATTTATTTTTGTATTAATTCTTCAAGTATTTTGAAGTGGTGCCGAACAATAGGTAGTATAAAAATTTATTTGTCTTTTTATTATTAAAAAAAATGTTAGTGGGGCTTTAGTAAGGCCTTACTTTGTTATTCTGCGTGCAGATAAGAAGTATTAGTTATGAAGCGATAATGGATTGAAGTAGCAGATTGAATTAATTAATACCTACTCCAAATTTAGAAAGTTTAAATTCTATAGAAGTTCACAATATTAGCACGATTCTGTTGAACCCTCGATCTCAATAATAATGAAATTAATCTAGCACAACTGTGAGGGCGACAGAGCGATCAAAGCTCCTAATATAGGTCAAATGAGCGAAGAGGGAATTTAGAAAGATTCTTTTTAAAATGGCTTTAGTGCGATTTTTCTATAATAGAATGACTATCCATCATATCTGCTAATTTTTATGTCATCGTGATTACAAATCAATATCTTTCCATTCGTAGACGGTTTATTTTCGTTAAATGTAAAAGTCCTATTTTACAGATAATACATAGTTCAGATGGTTCTGTTGACTGGAATTCTATCGAATTCAGCTCAACTTGCTGTTAAGATTGACGATCATCGCATATTGCACACACCACGCTGTATTTATCAATAATGGATAGTGAAGCAGGTGTTTCATTCACATACTTTTCGATTTGGTCTTTCATTGGTCAGGTAAAATGTCGGCTAATGAAACGATTAGCTAATGTTCTAGGTGACTATTCTTTTGTTTCTATTGCGATTCACCTGGAATATTGAAATACAGAAATTTAGAATTATAATAATAATAATAATAATAATAATAATAATAATAATAATATTGGTTTATTTTTTAGAATGTTTACAAAAGTATAATATATTTATATAGAATTCTACTGTATAATTAGAACAATTATTATGCACTTTCTTATTCTAGTTCTTAAAACATTCTGCAAATAAACAATTTACTGCCCACTTGCTGAAGCATAATGCTTGTGTGCAAGTTATAGACAAGAGAAATTTAAAATGTAAGCTTAAAACTATGGTAGGTATCTTATAAGTCTTATATATATATATATTGTTGTAATACCTGTACACCCCTGTTGCTGCGTTAATAAATTGTTGATAAACCCAAGCTGCTCTTTGCGGTGCTAATAAAAAAAAATAAAACAAAGAACAAAAAGAACTCTTATCTCGGGGCTTTCGATACCTTGTCCTGCTCTGACAAGTATCTTCTGTGGGTCCACTATTTAGCATACACAAAAAAAAAACTTTCATACAACAAACAAACAATAAAAAAAAATGACAAAATTTTAAGCAACACAACAAAATTGAAATTTATTTACACAAGAAATGAACACAAATTAAATTAAAGTAATCAATAAATATCCTATCATCCCTAGGCTCAAAATTAAATTTAAATACTAAAAGAAAACTTATCTTATAATTGGTTCGGACTCTTATGTATGCCGTATTCAAATTTCCCGCGCTTCTTTCAATTTTCCGATATTCAACGAACAAATCCAATCTCGTACGAACAAATCCAATCTCGTATTCAATAATATTGATCACCAACAAGAACACTGCAAAATGGCTGATTCTCCAGTTGCAAACACAAATTAAAATTCGATAAACTCCAAATTTGTAATCTTTTGGATTCGCGGAAACGACACGCTCTTTCAAGGAATATTAACAGAGTGATCTTCTTTTTGTTTTGAGGCCTTATTTATAACCTCTGTCAACAAGTTTGTTTTTCTCCATGGTAACAGAAAAAATTTTAAGGTAACATCAATTGTTTTATAATTTTATAAATTTTAAATGCCTTTCTGGCCTCTATTCTGCAAGATTCCTCAAAACTATACACATTTTTAGATTCCTCATAATTTTCCCTTTTAAATAATATCCTATTTGCTATGTTTTTAATACCATCTGCAAAACCCTTCAAATTTGTTAATTTTCCTTATTAAGGAAAACTTTTTCACTCAACTCATATCAATTTTCAGATTCCTCACCATTTTCTACACATTTTAAGTTCTTGTTTTTCACCAATAATCTTCACCAAAGTCCAAAATTAATATTTTACAAATTTTGGTAAACATAACCTCAACTTTACAGATTTTAGAATTGATTTTTGAAGAAAATCTTTTTCCATATAAAAGAAACATGAAGATAAACCGTTTCCAACTAAAGAGATAGCTACAACCCACATCACCAATACTGGGACAACCTATTGAACAAACCACCGTTTATCCGAGTATGATAAAATGCTTCGATATCAAAATTATCTAAATAAAAAAACTTAAAATAAAAACATAGCCTTTCACAAATAGCTAAATTCATTCAGACAAAGAATTATCTTAAATACTAAACCAATTTTTACATAATCTTACATAACATTAATAAACATTTACTTTTAGTCGACCAAATGAAAGCATATCGGAACCAAATATGGCCCAAATTTTGAAAGATAGAAACGAACCACAGCTGATACCAAGACAATGCACTCAAAGAACCAAATATCCTGAGATAAGAGCCTTCAGAAACCGAAATAAAAATTATGAACAACCGAATTATAAAAAGAAATTTAAAATAATATTTGACAAATTTATTAAACGTAAGCTTAAGGTAGCTATCAACCTTTATTTAATTTAGACTAAGTAATCGTACAAGTCCCGAGTCAATATCACAACATTTTCCCCCCAAATTGTTGACAATAAAAATTACATGTCAAACCCTTGACCTTTAATTTTTCTTGAAACAATTTCTACCTTCTTTTATCTAGAACTTCTGGTTCCCAAATCTTCCTTATAATCTAACAATTTAATTCTATTTTAAAATTTTTCCTTATCTACAACTTGTTTACTCTTTTTAATCATTAATTAAAACCTATCTTCCCCACATTTCCTTTAAACTGCTTCTTAACCTAATTCCCTATTATTAAACTATTTAAACATTCTCTTCCTCTTGAACCCCTGTATACGGGTATATCATTTGTATGTGAAATTTACCACGTACCCTATCTGTATCGGGGAATCTCAATTCGTAGGTGTCTCCAAATTTATTCCCTATCCTGTATGGTCCTACAAAAGGAGATAATAATTTCTCTGTGATGCCCTGATATCGATCAGATACCCTTAGAGCCCTAAGAACCACTAAATCACCTATTTCTAAGACTGTCCTTTTCTTAATCTTTTCTTGTTCTTTCCTTATATAATTTTCATTCCTCCTCCTTACTCTATTTCTAACTTTATTTAATAATTGTTCAAAATCCTGGTCTATTACATCCCCTTCATCCCACGGTCTTTCTGGCCGTTGTTTCTTCATTAATAAAAAGGGAGTTTCCTCCGTTACTGTCGATGGTACCTCATTGATAAAACGTTCCACCCTTTGAACATACCCTAACCAGTTTCTGTGCCTATCATATTTCAATAATATTCTTAAATATTTGATTACCTCTTGTATATAACGTTCTGACGGATTCCTCAACGTTTCTATAACTGGTTGTAAATTTTTAATGAACAATTTTGGGTTATTCCCATAATTGTTATTCCCAAAGAACTTAGGAAGATTGTTACTCTCGTTATTTCCCTGCCACGGAATAACTATCCTACTAGGACCACTCTTTTCTACTTGATATTCTACCTTCCTTATCTCTTTCTCAATCCCCCCTAAACGTACTTCTATTTCCTTCCCCATTTCCTGGATTTCATTTTTATTATCTTTAATTTTGCCTTCAACCTCTACATTCTTTTCCAGCTGACTACCAAATTTTCTCTCTATTACTTCCATCTCTACCTCCATTAGATCAATTTTATTTTCCAATTCTTCTTGCCCCTTTTTAACTTGACTAATCTTTGTCTCTACATCTTCCTGTAACTCTACTTTATTCTCTTCAACCTTCTTTTCTAATCCCGCTAATCTAACCTGTTGTTTATCTATTTTCACCTCTAGGCACTCTTTTAATTTTTTATTCATCTCCTCAACTTTTAACTCCACTTTATCCTCCAATTGATAATATTGTCTCCCTAACTCTTCAAATCTATTATTCATTTCCCCCTTCATTTTTTTAATCTCCCCTTTCTGTTCATCAAATTTATTCTCTATTTTCTCACTCATCTTATTCATGATCTCAACTAAGTATCTCATATCAAATCCTGTCTTTTCTTTCTCCTTCCCACCTTCTCCTTCGTCCATACTTTCCCCACTTATTCCTGCTCTATCCATTCTTTCTCCTACTACACTTTCACCTTCTGCTGTAAACCCTATTACTTCCTGTTCTGCTTCCTCACTTTCCTTCTCTAATTCTAAGCTGTCTTTCTCAGCTACCCTTTCTTTACTTGTTTGCCTGGTTAAACGCTTATCCTTTCTATCTGCCATTTTCCCCTGTTTCCTAATTCCACCTATTAATTAGCTAGCTAAATCGGGCCCCACGTTGGTTAGCGACAATAAATGTTGTAATACCTGTACACCCCTGTTGCTGCGTTAATAAATTGTTGATAAACCCAAGCTGCTCTTTGCGGTGCTAATAAAAAAAAATAAAACAAAGAACAAAAAGAACTCTTATCTCGGGGCTTTCGATACCTTGTCCTGCTCTGACAAGTATCTTCTGTGGGTCCACTATTTAGCATACACAAAAAAAAAACTTTCATACAACAAACAAACAATAAAAAAAAATGACAAAATTTTAAGCAACACAACAAAATTGAAATTTATTTACACAAGAAATGAACACAAATTAAATTAAAGTAATCAATAAATATCCTATCATCCCTAGGCTCAAAATTAAATTTAAATACTAAAAGAAAACTTATCTTATAATTGGTTCGGACTCTTATGTATGCCGTATTCAAATTTCCCGCGCTTCTTTCAATTTTCCGATATTCAACGAACAAATCCAATCTCGTACGAACAAATCCAATCTCGTATTCAATAATATTGATCACCAACAAGAACACTGCAAAATGGCTGATTCTCCAGTTGCAAACACAAATTAAAATTCGATAAACTCCAAATTTGTAATCTTTTGGATTCGCGGAAACGACACGCTCTTTCAAGGAATATTAACAGAGTGATCTTCTTTTTGTTTTGAGGCCTTATTTATAACCTCTGTCAACAAGTTTGTTTTTCTCCATGGTAACAGAAAAAATTTTAAGGTAACATCAATTGTTTTATAATTTTATAAATTTTAAATGCCTTTCTGGCCTCTATTCTGCAAGATTCCTCAAAACTATACACATTTTTAGATTCCTCATAATTTTCCCTTTTAAATAATATCCTATTTGCTATGTTTTTAATACCATCTGCAAAACCCTTCAAATTTGTTAATTTTCCTTATTAAGGAAAACTTTTTCACTCAACTCATATCAATTTTCAGATTCCTCACCATTTTCTACACATTTTAAGTTCTTGTTTTTCACCAATAATCTTCACCAAAGTCCAAAATTAATATTTTACAAATTTTGGTAAACATAACCTCAACTTTACAGATTTTAGAATTGATTTTTGAAGAAAATCTTTTTCCATATAAAAGAAACATGAAGATAAACCGTTTCCAACTAAAGAGATAGCTACAACCCACATCACCAATACTGGGACAACCTATTGAACAAACCACCGTTTATCCGAGTATGATAAAATGCTTCGATATCAAAATTATCTAAATAAAAAAACTTAAAATAAAAACATAGCCTTTCACAAATAGCTAAATTCATTCAGACAAAGAATTATCTTAAATACTAAACCAATTTTTACATAATCTTACATAACATTAATAAACATTTACTTTTAGTCGACCAAATGAAAGCATATCGGAACCAAATATGGCCCAAATTTTGAAAGATAGAAACGAACCACAGCTGATACCAAGACAATGCACTCAAAGAACCAAATATCCTGAGATAAGAGCCTTCAGAAACCGAAATAAAAATTATGAACAACCGAATTATAAAAAGAAATTTAAAATAATATTTGACAAATTTATTAAACGTAAGCTTAAGGTAGCTATCAACCTTTATTTAATTTAGACTAAGTAATCGTACAAGTCCCGAGTCAATATCACAACAATATATTGCACATAATTCGGTTATAGATGTGTAATATTTTTCTTATGTATACGCTTCAATGATGGTCGTGAAGTATTGACTGGTTTTCTGTGTCATCCATTTTTTAATATTTATTTTAAATTTTATTTGGTTTTTACTACTCCTGATTTCTTTTGGTAATTGATTATACATCCGTGGTCCTAATGCGCTAACTGTTTTTTGTCCTATTTGTTTTCCGGCTCTGCAGATCTCACTCATCCCGTTAGTTGTGTTTCTGGTGAGATATTGGTGTTTGGGTTTTTTTAATAGGTGTTGGTTTTTATACTGGTACAGAACGAGGTTTTTAAAGAACAGCTGTCTTAAACTGAACACTTTTGTTTCTTTGTACAGAAGGTCTGTTGGGTATCTGTGTTCTTTATTAAAAATCATTTTTAAGAAACGTTTTTATATTGTTTCTAAATTTCTGAGACAGTTCTTTGATGCTGTTCCCCAGCTAATGATGCCATACTCTAGAAGAGATTGCACTAGACCATAGTATATATTTTTTAGGTTTTTTATGTCAAGAAATTGCTTTAATGTTTTGAATTTGAATAAGATTCCTATCAGTTTCTTGATAAGTTTTTCGATGTGTTTATTCCATTTAAGATGTTGATCTATATATATGCCAAGGTATTTAATAGATTCGGTTTGTTCTATGGTTATGAGATTTCCAAGGGAGGTAGGTATATGAAGGTTATTAAATGCTGGGAGATTATAGTTATGACATGTAAAAGGTATATATTTTGTTTTGGCGAAATTTATTGTTAGTAGTTTGTGATCGAACCAGTTTTTGACTAATTGTAGATCAGTTTCTACCTTTTGTTTAAGATTGTCCCAATTCTCGTCTTTGTAGATAATGGCAGTATCGTCCGCGAAGGCGATGATTTTTCCTCTGCTTGGTAGCTTAAATAGGTCGTTTACATATATAGTGAAGAGTATGGGCCCGAGAACTGTTCCTTGGGGAACTCCACATTCAACTGTAGATTCTTCACTAACTGTGTTTCCTACTCTGACGTATTGCGGCCTGTTTTTTAGGTAATTTTCGAAAAGTTTATTTGAGCTTCCTCTTACTCCTGCCGCTGCCAATGTTTCTAAGAGTTGTTCGTGATTTACTGTATCGAACGCCTTTGCTAGGTCTATGAAAACACTTAGAGACCGATTGTTGGTATCTAGGGCTTCTTGTGCTTCATTATAGTTAGGTGGACCAAAGCGTCCTGCGTAGATTTATGTTCTTGGAAGCCATATTGTGATGGTGAAATGATTTTGAATTTGTAAAGGAATTGAGTTATACGGGATTTAAGTATTTTTTCGAATACTTTCGCTATATTGGATATAAGCGATATTGGCCTGTAATTTTCAGGGAGTGTCTTATCTCCACTTTTATACAGGGGTTTTATAATTGCCACTTATTATTTTAAATATTCAGTTGATAATAATAGCTTATAAAGTTATTCACGGATAAAATGCATTTTTCAAAGGTTCTAACCCCGGTTCTAACGAAGCGCTGTCAAAAATAGGTTAATTGATTTAAAGATTTAAATTTTAATAACTTTTTATAAAACCTTAAGGTAATTCTGCTTCTACGCCCGAGTATTTATTTTACGGTTTATTGGACAACTACCATTTAATCATCGCCTAAAATATCCTAACAATGAAATTCCGGCAAGGTGCTGTGTTTGTTTGTAGGACATATCTACGACGGGGTTAACGCAAATTAATATTGGCGTTTCTGTTATACCTACTCAATTTATTGATGGCAGCCATCGACTGACGGTGAACTAAATACGAAAAAAAATAATTTTGTTTTTGGTGGACCTTGGTGTGTAAGTTCCACTACAAACAAAATTTTTAACATGTTATTCTCAATAATTTTTGAGTTATATACCTATAGTTTTTTTGAGAGATTTGAACCGTTCACTAATTATGTGACATTTTTTACAGAATTTTTCAATTATTGTACATACTCTAATATCAACAACTTTACTATGTAAGAAAATTTTCATTATTTTACTGAAGATGGTAACTAGATTACCGAAATTTATTTAATTTCATCGTGAAAAATTTTTCTCCATTTTTCTATTCGTCGTATAATTGTCTGCAAAATTTCTCTAATTAATATATTACATATTTGTTTCCAATCCGTGCGATGCAGACCAGTGACCGCTTACCTTTAACCTTATCAAAAAGTATTAGCACATCCTGTAAAGATAAAGTGGACAATATCATAAGATAAATCACAGTAAGTATGCTACGTTGAACCCATTATGATGAATAAATTTTAAATGTGGAAGATGAAGATAATCTGAAAAGTACAAAAGAAGAAGTAGAACATATACAAGACGAGGTATAATATCTGCAAGAAAGCAAATTAAAAAAAATAATAAATAATGTGAAATGGTAGAAAATTGTACAAATATTGTACAAAATGGTATAAACCAGGAAATGCTTAAATAGGGGAAAAAATGCACAAATAATATACTAACTGATATATGATTTCTGTGAAAATGAAGAAAGTGAAAAAAAAGGCAATACTGTATCCCGGTATGTACAATATAATATAATCAAGAAAATTTTCGGTAGAGGTTGGCCATGGAATATAAATTGTGTGTCTTTAGCCACACGATTGATTTATTCGTGCTTTTACTCTTGACAACTGTCACAGTCAGTTTTAGTCAAAACAAGTAAAGACACACTAATTATATTTCATGCCCAATCCTGATCCAAACTTTTGTTGATCATATTGTACTACTAACTATTTAAATGTCCTTAGACATTTGGGAGAGCGTTTTATAATAGGAGGCGATTATAATGCAAAAAATACGAGGTGGGGGTGAAGAATTACCACTACAAAAGGGAAAGAACTGCATGAGGCAGCAACAGAGTTGGGATACCTCTACTTTTCAACAGGAAAGCCTACATATTGGCCCACAGATCCCAACAAGATACCAGACTTGCTGGACTTCTTTATAACAAAAAAGGTTTCAGGAAATTATATAAGTGTTGAGGAAAGCTTCGACCTAAACTCAGATCATTCTCCGATTATTTTAACACAAGTGAAACTATAATTACAAAAAAATGCAGCCCGACACTGGTAAATAAGTACACTGACTGGGAAGGTTTTCAAGAAAGCCTACATAACCGAATCCAATTAAATATACCTTTACGAACGATAGAGCAGCTGAACCAGGAAGCAGAAAAGTTTGTCCAGGATATACAACAGGCGGCCTGGAACAATACACTAGAAATTAAAAAGAAAGCCATTGGAAATAACTACCCGAAGGAAATCAAAGATCTAGTGACAGAAAAAAGAAAAGCACGAAGAAAATGGCAGCAGACAAGAACACCGCAGGATAAGAACAGACTAAATAATCTTGCACAAAGATTAAAGAGAGAAATACAACAGCTTAAGAATGACTCTGTCAGTAACTATTTAGAAGAGCTGACAAACGACAAAATGACAGATTATTCCTTGTGGAAAGCCACAAAAAAACTGAAGAGGCCAATAGTGCATGTTGCGCCAATTAGAACTGCTGATGGTAGCTGGGCCAAAAGCAATCATCAAAAAGCTGAAGCCTTTGCAACACATTTGGAGGAAACATTTCACCCAAATGAAGCATTGGAAGATAGATCTCCGTAGGGAAGTAATGGTATCAGAAGAAATCAGACTAGTGACTCCGAGAGAAGTCAAAAAAGAAATTAAGCAGAATATCAGCTCGAAAAAAGCACCGGGCTACGACTTAATAACAGGAGCAGTACTTAAACAATTACCCAAGAAGGGAATCGTAAAACTTACCAATCTCGTTAATGCAGCATTCCGGTTAAAACATGTCCCGGATATCTGGAAAGTGGCAGAAGTAATTATGATTCTCAAACCAGGTAAACCAGAAAATGAAGTATCCTCCTACAGGCCTATATCACTGTTGCCAATCATAGCAAAAGTATTTGAAAAACTGTTGCTGAAAAGATTAAAACCTATAATAAATAGAAATAATCTGATACCTGTACACCAATTTGGTTTCAGAGAACAGCACTCAACGATAGATCAGGTCCATAGAATTACAAACATCATAGAAAAAGCATACGAGGGAAAAAAGACCTGCCCAACGCTGTTTTTAGACGTAGCCCAAGCTTTTGATAAAGTTTGGCATGAGGGATTAATACATAAATTAGAGAGATGCTTTCCAAAACAGTTTGTAGATATATTAAAATCCTATATAACCGGAAGACTGTTTATGGTAAAACAAGAAAATGAATACTCAGGTTTGAAAGAGATAAAAGCGGGCGTACCACAGGGAAGTGTATTAGGGCCAATTCTCTACCTAATATACACCTGTGATATACCAAGAACTGAAGAGACAGTAATAGCAACATTCGCGGATGATACGGCCATCCTGGCAGTTGGAGACAGCGGTGAGGAAGCAGCCAGAAAACTACAAATTGCAAGTGATAACATAAACGCATGGACTAGAAGGTGGAGAATTAGAATAAATGAAGGAAAATCGGCTCATGTCGACTTTACTAATAGTAAGCATGAACACAATGTAATAACAATTAATAATAACAACATTCCACATAGCAACACAGCAAAGTATTTGGGTATGAATCTTGATGCCAAACTCAAATGGAAAGAGCATATAAAAAAGAAACGGAAAGAATTGGACATTAAATATAAGAAAATATACTGGCTTATTGGAAGAAAATCTCAATTGTCGATACACAATAAAATAGTAGTATACAAACAAATATTAAAACCCATCTGGACATATGGGATCCAGCTATGGGGATGTGCTAGCAAGACCAATGTAAACATAATTCAAATATTTCAAAATAAAGTTCTAAGAAATATCGTGGATGCCCCATGGTATGTACGGAACGATAAAATACATAGAGATCTGAAGATCCCGACAGTAATAGAGGAAATAAAGACATTTGCAACGCGACATGAGGAGAGACTTCATGGTCATATCAACCCTGAAGTTTTACAAATTCTCGACAACACCAATATGGAACGAAGACTTAAAAGGGTTAAGCCTTTTGAACTAGTATAGTGTAACAGTGAAACAGCAATAGTGCAACCATCACAGTGAAAAGCAGAGTATAGTGATACGTGAAAATAGTGTCAATGTTTTAGAAACTAAGCAAAGACCGATGGGACTTCTTAGTAAATAAGTAATTAGGGTGATAAGGTCAAAACTAAACTATTGGTTAGTCGGCTACGACTAGTGTTAGTATGATTTCAATAAATAAATAAAAAAAAAAAATATTGTACTACTGGCGATCCATCCCCAAGGTTTATATAGTGTGTAGGTTGCCTCGTAACTTTCGGCCAATCAGAAGCGCGGCGGCAAAACGTCACAGGTATGCTGGTTTAAAATATTGCTTATAAGGCTGCGCATTCTCAATAGACAAATAGAAGCAGCTGGAGTTTTTATACAATTATATTGCAATTTATTAGTATTATACTCACTTTTTGACTTGTCAAACACTAGTTTCGCGAATTAACAAAATAATGCACCGCGCGTAAGGCGACTCTACAATGGTACGTTGCCATGGATTTTTCCGTTAGCATACCAGTGACGTGTATCCTTGAAGATACGAGGCAAGCTACTCGCTATATGTAAACCTTGATCCATCCCTACTACAAATTTCATAATGGTGAAACGGCTTAATGACCAATCGAAGAAGTTAATTCTGAGTCTAGTAGCGTATTTTGAAGCACATAATTATTACAGCGAAGGTCAAGAAGAAAATAGTGTCAATATAGCTTTCGAAGCGTTGAATATATCTGTAAGATCGGTTGAAAGATTCGGCTATACTATCTCAGATACAGTATTATGCAAAGACGGTTTCAAACAAAGTCAAATAACGTAAAACCAAGGTAAATCTTTCAATTTTACATGCTATATGAGAAATAGTACCTACATACCTGGACTAGAATCTGGTGGTATCTTTATCGACCCTTCTGGTCTTGATTTTCCAAATTTTTCTCGATCTGTTATAAGGCACTTACCGATCTTGCATCGTAATATATACTATACTATGGCATAAGGGGAAATGCATTAAATCTAATAAAGTCCTTCCTCAGCAATAGAAAACAGAAACTTTCTCATGGTGGGAAGTTGAGCACTTATTTACCAATAACGAGAGGAGTTCCACAAGGCTCGGTGATCGACCCTATCCTGTTTTTGCTAAGCATCAATGACCTCCCCCAAAATGTAATTAGTAAAACCGTTTTGTATGTGGATGATACGACATTGCTATCCAGGAGTAAAAGCAAAGAAGAATTGCTCCAACAGATGAAAGAATCCATGGATGAAGCAAAAAAGTGGTTTGCCGCAAACGAGAATAAAACTGCTACCATCACATTTTCTCTCAGGCCCGTCAACGAAAGGGAAATAAAATCTGTGAAATTCTTAGGAGTGAATTTCGATCAATTAATCTCCTGGGGTACCCACTTTGACATATTCTGCAAGAAATTGGGCAGTGCTGTTTTTGAATTACGCAAACTGATGACCTGCGGTGCCAAGTCCTCTGCCATCCAAGCTTACTATGGTTATTTTCATACAGTATGTGCTATGGGATCCTAGCATGAGGTTCAGGAGGCGCCACGCTACTCAATAAAGTGTTTGTGATACAAAAAAGTGCAATTCGCACTCTGTGTAGGGCGCATTACCGTGATCATTGTGCGCCTTTATTTGTGAAACTCGGTATAAACTAACTGTTCTCAGAAATCGTATACCAAAATCTGTGCTACGTAAAAGCGAATAGATCTAGATATAGGGAAATTTGCGAAACCCATAACCACAGAACTCGCAATTGCAATAATCCAGTCAAACCCTTTGTTAGACTCGACAAACCAAAAGCTACATACTTGGGAATCTCCCTTTTTGTTGTTATAATTTACCTGTACTACCTACCTAGCTATACAATCAAGGGCTAATTTTGGCGTATTTTGTTTTGGTCTGTTTTGACAATGCGACCATCTATGGATAGCAGACGATGTAATATTAAAAATTAATCGTGTTTTCTCTTATTCTGTGCAAGAAAGAGGTATTTATTAGGGGGTCGGTTAGTGCTAATTTATGCAAAAAAATTAAAATGGTATTTTATGAAGAAGTTGTCGGGTTTTTTTGAGTTTTTCAAGGCCGCCTGTTTTGAAAATACGACCGCGTGAAGCGGCAAACGCGTATATTCTCCATTCAATTCATATTCCCAGTCACTTTGTCGTTTACTGTAACCTGGTATTAATGAGGCTGTTGTAGGTCGATATTTTAAATTTTTTTTAAATTATAGCGATAGTAGGCGACCACTTACGGCCGGCAGACGGCCGGTTTTTCTGTTAGTGTGAACAGTATTACCCACCTAAAATGTCAAACCTTTGGTACCTTATGAGGCAGTTGTTTTTACTCCCAGCTCTTGGTCGTCAAAAAAGTGGGGATGATGTAAGATAATTTTCAGGTGTTAACTTGGGGACCGGACGTTTTGGCACGGGCGCGGGGCGGTTTGGTGTGGGCGGTTTGGCCCAGCCAGTTTGGCTATTCCGTTTTGGCCCAGGGGCGGTTTGCTGCAGAGACGGTTTGGCGCAGAGATGGTTCGGCGTAGAGTTGGTTTGGCGCAGGGACGATTTGGCGCAAGGACGGTTTGCGCAGGGACACTCGCCGGTATAATATATTGATTGCCGCTCTCTGTGTACATGGTACCAAAGTCTGTGTATATCGTATATGAGGCCCCCCAGGTTAGTTCCTCTTAGCAGTTAATATGTACCCGGTATGTCTGGGACAAAGCTTGGTACATGTGTTCATTTGAAATGATACCAGAATTAAGCAAATCAACATAATAGTTTAATAGTTTTTTTTAACTTAAATTAATTATTCATAGGGGCAGTTTGCGTAATGTGGTAATGTGGCTTATTTTACGCGCCGAACCGTCCCTGCACTAGAAACCCGCGCCAAACCGGGCCGCTCCAAATCGGTCGCGCCAAAACTTCCTAGACCGTGTTAACTTTTAACATGAGAAAAATTCAAATTTATTCAGAAAGCCGCGCGAAGAAACTGCACATACTGTTAAGAAGTGAAATTAGAAAACATATGCGAAAAGTAACTGAAAGAGCGTTAGTTGTTTGTTTATTCCTTTGGTGTATTAATTCAACTATAGTAGCGTAATAACAGTTTATAATTTTATTCCTTTGTGGATCTTCAAATGACTTGCTTAATAATAAATTTAAAATCTGCTTTCGCATCAAGAATTACTTTTAAACAGTATGCTCGTCAATAATTTACATGGGAACGAAACTGTAGTAATCAGCGCGTCAATTACAAAGCGGAAGTTGCTCTTGCACAAAAAGTTTTAATTGCTATCCAAGTTCTTTGAAATTTGAGGTAGATTCTAAATCTGCCGATTTATATGTGTATGTTGCGAAAATTCGGCAAATACATTATTCATTCTTTGTGTTTAATATTTTTATTTGCAAGGATTACTTTTATAACATTTCAAATTGCATAAAACAACAACAGCTTTTCATTAGCATTTTGTAGTATGATATTTTCCCTTGCAATTATATTTTTCAAAACCCTTATCCATCAGTTAGCGATTCGACTGCAATTACTTCTTCATTAGATTTTTCAATATTGGGAACTTATTCGATAGAGTTATATTATAAACTTGACAAGTCACAAACATTAAACTGGTTTCTGGGATAACATTAATCGTCCTTTTTCAGCGCCAATTGATTATATGGAGTTTCTATACCAACTGAAAATACCACATACTATAATAAATTGCGACCATCCGCATTCCTTCTATCAAATTCTGATATAGGTAGTACTGTGACAGGTGTCGTCTACCGCAGGCAGTGGAAATATGAATTGAAACCTTCAACCTTGTGGTACCTATGCTTGTGGTGAGCTATGACTTAACTACGTGTTAATATGACGTTTCTTTCTTCTAATACAGAGGTAATTAACTTTTCCAGTTGTTGCTAAAAGGGTTTCAGTGCTTTCTGCAAACTGCAATTACTGCATTAGTGCATACCAGACAATTATAAACCAATTTCTATTCATGCAATGTCTACTTTACTTGTCGCTATCACTAGCTTCCATCAATCCTGTTTTCTGGCACGGTTAACTCATAGGTGACGTCTATAAATCAAGTATGCGGTTTGTTCCATGTCACCATACAAAGCTCAGTTTTTCATTAAATATACAAAACTTGCGACCAGTTATTGGATAGATATTTACGACATCCTGATTAGCTGTCTTTGTAGACTCTTAACTTTGTGGGTGTCTCGGTTTTGTTTGATACCACGGTAAAGAAAACTGAATTTTGTTATGACTTTATTAGTGAATTACTTTCTATTGTCGCTCTGCACAATGAAGGGGGCTCCGAACAGGATAATTAAACATAAAATTATATTCATGTAAATCTAACAGATCCAGCCCTGAACCCTTTTTCTCATCTTTAGGCTTCTAAAGGCAAACTACACACAACCTTAGGTCGAGCATAATTTATTGCTTCAACAGTAATGTGATTTTACCTACTTGTCGTTTAGTTATTTGATCATTTGGTTGTGCTTGCTATGTTGTATGCTATAGCAAAATTTAAATTAATGGCAAAGCCCCACGTTGTTGAGCCAAAAATATATGCTATGTTATTATTAAATGAAACATTATAATAATTAAATTTTATAAAAAAAACGTTGAGCGCCAAAATTGCTGTGTTAAAAATATACAAACTATAATAAATTATTGTTTAAAATTTTTCTCCGGCTAAACTGAAAATAACATAAATTACTCTTACCTCAGGGGTTAGGTCAGTTGATAAATTTACCACAATATAGAGAAACTTTTAAATAAAAAATTGAAGACTCGTATTAACTGTTCCATAAATATTAATTTTAATTGAACAATCCAAAATTAATGAAAATGCAAAAGTTACAAACAAAATTTACAATGAAATCAATATTAAAATCTTTATCTATCTTCCTTAAAATACTTCAATTTATGACGTATCTTGTATACTTCTTGTTTTTGGCAACCCTGTACAAATCTTCCCTAACACGCAGATTCCTTACATATTTTTACATCATGTCAGAATAGTTTATTATTTACACCAGTTCACTAATAGGTATTGTTAGTTTGTTTTTAACATTTTTTATTTAAATTTTATTTATTATTTATCACATTTTAACATTGATTTAATTTTTAATAATTTATTTATTATTTTTAGATGATCAACATTTTAAGATTTTTAGATTCTTACCGAGTATACTTTACAGATTGTTTTTCAACGAGCAATAAGAATTATCAACTAGTTGGAGTAGAGTCGACAGGTCAGCTTTTTTGTATCTGTGAAAATTTAAAAATTTAGACCCTCTTCTTAAAACTGAACCGACCGACGCCGCGTCTTTAAACGGGGTATACAGGGTAATTGTTAAACATGGTACCTTGTTTATTCATTGTTTGTTTATTTTGTTATTTACTTATTTGTTTAATTTTGACGTTGTGTTAATGCAGAGCTACCTAGAGTTAAAGCATACAATAAATAACCGTCTGAGCATACGGCTATTGTTTTCTAATTTCTTGCATTATTTTCTTATGTTACCCCATATAAATTTACCATGATTAGAAAGAAAAATAATCAAACTTTCTAATGATGAATTGCGTTACCCCTATTACCATTTGGCGGCTGGGCTCTGAAAGTATGAGTCAAAGAAATTTTTTCTTTACTGTAAAATATGCGATGTGATGTCGTATTGAAGCGATGAATATCTCGAAGCGCTTGAGCGCTGCGATTTTGCTCCCATCTTTAATAACTACCCTGTATATTCATTTCCCTATTAGGTAGGATGTTATGAATATTTACTTGTATTGATTTTTACTGTAGTAAGTCGGATTTACTTTTATTTTGCTGCCGGCGGCGCCTGGTAATACTATATACGAACCATTGCAGTAGCCTATTGTACTAATAGCTTGCAAGCTAAGTTTAATTCGAAATTTGTTTTTGTTGGTTTTGCCTGACTGTGAAGTTTGTACCCGTAAAATAAAATCCAATCGAGTACGGCTCTATATAATAGTTATTTGTTTAACAAGGCAGAAAAGTAGCAGATTTACTGACGCAGCTGGTATTTCACAGCTGAGGCGAAGCCGAAGCTGTGAAACCAGCCAAGGCAGTAAATCTGCATTTCTGCCGTGTTGAACATATAATTTTTTCTCCGATTGTTTACATTTAACATTAATTTAATGATTATTTTTAATATTTTTTGTGCTATTAGTATCAGCAAGCATCTGTTGCTATGCAGTTCTTATTGGTTGCTATGAAAAAACATACTTGAGAAATGTCATTCTATTTGTTGCGAATAAAATAGTTTAATCTTGTTAATTCGTAAATATTAATTAATTTAATTTACAATGGAAAATGACGAAGAAATGTTCACCCCATCCGAAATTAAAGAAATCTTGAAAAATATGGAACTTAAATTTAATTAATAAAAATTTCAAATTTATTTGTTTTTCGAAGCAACCTGATTTTGAATGCAACTGTCAGTAAAAATGATCACTTTTGCCTAGGCAGTAAATGTGGAACTTTGGAGACAGTCAAATGTCAGTCAAAGCATGCTTTTACTGTCTATCGGAGAAAAACTTGTATGTCCACAGTTAGTCCGATGATTGTAAAATATATAATCGCAATGAATTGATTATGTTATTTCTTTACCCAACTTTAATGTCGTTGGTGATGTTCATTAGTTTAATAAATGCTCGTACAAAGCAGTGCTAACAAATATAGGATGTAATGCGTGGGTTTAAAAATATTTCAGTTTAAATTTCAAGTCTTCACTGTAAATACATTTTTAAAATGCTTTGTCGACATGTTCTCACTTCAATTTCCTCTAAGTTGAAATGAGTACAAATCGATAGCGCTGCGAGCGATACGGAAACTAAGAACAATTATTATTTATAATCTAATGCTACTTTAGTGGTTATTACTTCTGGCATATTTTCTTATGAAACTTTTAAATAATATTTAAATTTGCTGTTATTTAATTACTAACACAATAAACTAGTTGTGTAATATGTATAGATACATTGTTTTTCATTAAATTGTATTTAATCTAACCGTTAGTTTCCAGGGTTGTTTTTGTAATCTTCTTCTAAATTAATGTTTTCCTCTGTCTAAAAGAATATAGCCATAGGTTTCATCCTAACGCTGATGTGTGAGTTAACAGAGTCCTTACGTTTATTTGTCTACACCATTACCCCCTGGGGTGAAATGTTCTCAATGTCTTCTTTCATTTAAGAGCGGGTCCAAGTTTGTAAAGTTTCATCATTGTTACATAACACGGAAGCAAAATGTAAAAAATATGTAATTGAAGATGAGCCTCCGAATTCGGATTATAGTCTGAAGTTGCACTGCGAGGTAGCAGAAAATTATTTTAATATTGCAAATAGAAATTACTTCGTCAAGGTCTCTGAAAATTCATTTGGCAATGATGAGATTATACAGTATTATGGTTTTCTTAAAAACGGTGAGCAATGTACTATTACTAGCCGTTGTTGGTATTCATGTTGCCAAACTTGTCTTTTAGGTCTTTTCTCATAACTATATAAAATAAAAGCAGATAGGTATATTTTTTTAAACGTTCTTCCCAGGCTGCATTAACGGTCTCCTACAACTACTCCAGAGGAAATATGCCATTTCGGATTTACCCTGTCTAAAATTCGCATTAACGGCTACCCGTTAATGCGAATTTTAGACTTTTACCTGCAATTTGCTTCTTTATACTCCCTAAATAAATGTGAAATTTACGAAAATTGCAACTGCTTCTGTAATCTGTCTACAAAATACACAAGCACATTTTAATTGCGTATTGAATTTTAAATTATAGTAGATTAATCTATGCCGCTCAAGCATTATATTTCTCGCTTTTAAAAGTTTTATTACCAATCAAGGAAAATTCTATTGTACAGTGAGTGAGCAAACGCACAGTATTTGAGGTAATCATATATTCATCATTATATTACGATTATTATATGATTCTGATTATAATTTCATTCATTATTTGGATCATTTAGTAACCGTGTAATTAATCGTCAATTAACGTCTGCTTGTACGGAGCGTGTTGTTGCAAATAAATGTGTTCGTTTACATGAACTGAGCAAACTGTACTGTATTCGTTTGCTGTTTCGATTATGTACTGAACATGAACTTTTTACAGTACCTCCGAAAGAGGAGTAAGCAGTGAAAATTAGCAACAGTTTTGATGGGGGTCTTTTGACTGCGCAACATCTTCAAATGCAAAGTCACCTGCGATGGGTGACCTACTTGGCCTTAGTAAATTTATTATTCTTATGTTTATAATTGTGAAATCAGGCTGTTACATGGGGGCCATTATAAAAGTTCGCGAGGGTGGGGGGGGCGGTTTGAATTGCGTTAGCAAGACTTAACTTGGGACAGGCTGTATATTAAATCGTACGTATAGCTTTAGCTTGTTTACGGAAAATATGTAACTATACATAAAGGAGAAACCTTTTACTTGCCATTAAATAATGTAGTAGTCAGTTTACTAGTACCTCATTGTAGATTTTATAACAAAAATCTTAGATAAGAATTCAATGCCTAGGAATAATAGACATTATTAGTGTGATACACACATACAGGGTGATTATTTGAAAACGATCCACCCTTAATATTTCGTGAACCAAACCAAATATCAAAAAAAGTGTAAAAATACGTTTTTATAGAGGGTAGGGGGACACTCGATAGCGTAATTCACGTTGCGCTAATACTTACCTCGCAGGCCCCACCTACCTAACCTTGAAAAGTTTAAATGGCACAAATTCTCTTTGCAATAATTGCAATTAAAGGTCTTTTAAAATACTATCTTTTTACGGAAAGAAAATTAAAATCGATAGATTCGTTTTCGAGAAATTAAAAAAAAACATGAAAAAAGTGTGTGCGCTTAAGACGTCCGCACGTCAGAAGTGAAAACCAAATGACAGCTGTGAGATTACTATTATTCGCTGATTAACACGTGAGTTAGTTACAATATTTGCCCGTTTATCGCGTCTTTTTACATCAAACGTGCGTTCGACCCGCGCCGGCCCGCCACTTGCAAGCGAGCGCGGTGGGACAAGACTGCGTACTCGCACGTTTCGGCCGTTTTGACCCAGCAGATGATACTTTTTTTTTACCTTTATTGGCCAATAATAATCTGACAGCTGTCATTTGATTTGCACTTTTGACGTGCACATACAATTTTTTCATGTTTTTATTAATTTTTCCAAAACAAATCTATCGATTTTAATTTTCTTTGCGTAAAAAGATAGCATTTTCAAAGACCTTTAATTTCAGGTATCATAAAGGGCTTACTGCTATTTAAACTTTTCAAGGTTAGGTAGGTGGGGTCAGCGGTGTAAGTAGTAGCGCGACGGGATTACGCTATCGAGTCCCCCATCCTCTATAAAAACGTGCTTTTACAATTTTTTGATATTTGGTATGGTTCGCGAGAGATTAAGGGTGAATCTTTTTCAAATAATCACCGTGTATATAGGTTAGTAAAATTACTTGACACTGTCACAACATAATCCAATAAATTGAATTTGACATTAAAATCATTGTTACGACATTCTCCCTACTCATTTTCATTTGAACTGTGTTACCTTCATTTGATAACTTATGGTAAACAAAATATAAAATACAAATGCATTGTGCAGTGCAGTGCAGTGCAGTGCAGTGTCGCGTCGATAACGATTGCTTCTCTTCTATAAGGAAAAAAATATTGGTTTGGAATATACAATGTCTCCGTCGAAATAAATGACAACTTTTTTTCCAATTGGGTATTAAATCAAAAAATAAATCAAGTCCATATGAACAAGAATACGCATATCAAGGTAACAAGATACGTAATGAAGCGGTAGCCCAGCAATTTGCAATTTACTTTAGTTTGGTCGGTATACCTACTCAAATGAATCTTTATACAGGGTGTTTCTTAAATCGCGGACACGGAGCACAGTACTACATTCCCCTCCAGATACCAATTGGAAAAATATAATACAATAATGCCCGTTCTTCGCTAGTTTCAGAGTTATTCTCAGTCAAAGATTGAGATTCAATTCCTTTATGCTTTGGAAAAACGGGTAAATTTTAACCGTTCCGTATTGTTCATCAATCAAATATTAAATCTTAATAAATTTGGAATTTTTTATATGTTGTATTCCTTCCTCCGCAGACATTCTTTCTGATAAATATCTGTTGTTAAACTTTTTTTCAATATGTTGCAACAGTGCATTGTAGCTATGAGGGTATTACCTAGGAAACTTGTTCATACTGCCTTATTAAAACAGCAAACGTTTAAAACAAAGCCCGTGCAAGCATGCGCAATGTTGTCAAATTTAAAATTTTTAAAATGCGAATAACTCGGAAACTAAATACATTAGGACAAAATCGCCTATACTTTTTCAACTCAGTTTAAAGATGAGAATCGCGTAGTGCTCTCCGTGTCCGCCATTTAAGAAACACCCTGTATACAGGGTGTCTCTAAAATATGGTGCCATAGCTTAACTACAGATTACGGGGATCAAAATAAGACGATTTAACGCAACTTACCTGTATCCGAAACTGCTTCGTTAAAGCGCTATTCAACGCCAAAGATCTTCAAAAAATTTCTATATTTTTAGATAACAAAAGATTGTTTTTAGCGATTAGGATGAAATTTGGGATATGATTCTTTACTGGAAAAAGGTGTTTTTTGACATCATTTTTTTGTTCAGGAGGGTAACGTAAGTGGTCAAAGGTTGATCATCCACAGTCAAAGAAGCTCATATCTTTTTAACAGTTCGCCAATAGTTTTCAAATTTTTTTTACAGAGAGACATTCTTATTTTAAATATTTTTTGTCTCTTGTTTGATTTCGGTATCTGCCATAGTTTAGGCTGAAAAAATTATTGTTATTGGTTGCAGTGCATTTCTTAAAACAGATGTAGTAATCTAGTTGTCCCGTATGTTGAGAAATAAATCACGAAGAGACAATTTGATATAAAGTCTATTACTAGCAAGTATGTAAAGGGTGGCGCAAAATAATCCGAACCATTTCTGAATCAATGGTTCAGCTTATTTTGTACCACCGGTAAATGAATAGATTTACAGCAAATGCTTAATGTGACCACTATTTTCCCGGATGCAAAAGTTGATTCTACGCAAAAAATTGTCTCTTCGTCATTTATTTCTCAGCATACGGGACAAATAGATTACTACATCGTTTTAAGAAATGCACTGCAGCCAATCAAAATAATTTTTTTCAGCCTAAACTATGAGAGATACCGAAATCGAAGAAGAAACGAAAAATATTTGAAATAAGAATATCTCTCCGTAAAAAAAATTTGAAAACTGTTAAAAAAATATGAGCTTCTTTGCCTATGGATGATCAACCTTTGACCACTTACGCGACACTCCTGAACAAAAAAATGATGTCAAAAAACACCTTTTTCCAGTAAAGAATCATATCCCAAATTTCATCCTAATCGCTAAAAACAATCTTTTGTTATTTAAAAAAATAGAAATTGTTTGAAGATCTTTGCCGTTCGATAGGGCTTTAACGAAGCAATTTCGGATAGAGGTAAGTTGCGTTAAATCGTCTTATTTTGATCCCCGGAATCTGTGGTTAAGCTATGGCACCATATTTTAGAGACACCCTGTATATAACGCTGACGAAATTGTAACGGAAGCAAACCATATTGTGGGGAATAATATTGTAACATAGAATATGTTAATGTTGAAAACGTCGAGGTATTACTTAAGAAACTAAAATTGAAAAAATGCACTGGACCCGACTTGATACCACCTTATGTATATAAAGCATGTAGCGACTTCTTTCAACTTCCTTAACTATCTTATTCTATTCAATTTGGCATTAAAATCCAGCTTATTTCCTGATACATGAAAATTGTCAAGAGTAACTCCTATTTATAAATCGGGAAATAAGGCTCAAATAGAAAATTATCGGCCAGTATCAATACTTCCTGCACCTGCAAAAATATTTGAAAAACTAATGTATCAAAAAATTATTCAGTATGAATGTCAAGAACATTGTTTGTATACAACAGCATGGGTTTTCTGGCGAATAAATCAACTGTGACAAATTTAACAACCTTTTTAAATTCTGTTACAGAAAATATTGGATAACAATGGTAGAGTGGATGTAGTATTATACACAGACTTTGCGAAAGCTTTCGACAAAGTCAATCACGACATATTATTAAGAAAGTTATATCAGTGCGGGTTTTCGTTAAACATCAACTTCCTTTTTCAGTCATACTTAAAGAATTTTAAAATGTTTAAAGAAATCAATGACGTTAATGATTCTCAACTTCTATACAGGGTGTCCGGAAACAACGTTCCGTAACTTCGGGAGATGATTCTACATCCAAAAATATGAAGAAAAGTTCTCATGGACAGGGGTCCGGAAAAGCTTTCTAACGGAGCTACGGCTCTTTGAAGAGGGACCTCAAAATGTGTTGTTTTATTAATTAGTTAATCAATACTGAAACGAGATTGATAAAATTTGGTACCCAGGGTATATTTGGTGTACGGGAAATAGTTTGGTAATGTTAAAAATAAAAAAAAAGCCAGGGGCGTGCGTAACGGGTAGGGTGTATTGATTAAATAATTAATAAAACAACACATTTTGAGGCCCCTCTTCAAAGAGCCGTAGCTCCGTTAGAAAGCTTTTTCGGACCCCTGTTCATGAGAACTTTTCTTCATATTTTTGGATGTAGAATCATCTCCCGAAGTTACGGAACGTTGTTTCCGGACACCCTGTATAGATATAGACGCTATTATTATGGAGTCATGAGAGTAAATTACACTTTAATATAAATAAGTGCCATATAATGACTTACTCAACGAAAAAAGTATGTTGAACCAAATTATTTTATGAATAATCAAATACTTCAAAATGGAATAATACAAAGGGCTTAGGGGTACTTTTTGCTAATAATTTAAAATGGGATGACCAGGTGAAAAATGTAGTTAACTTCGCACTAAGAAGTTTAGCTAATGCGAAATATAGTCGACTTTCACAATACTGTACCTATAAAAATCTTGTATAATACACTTGTGAGGTCCAAACTAGAGTATGCGAATAAAATCTGGAATTTTTTCAAGTTGGTTTTAGATAAACACTACATCCGTACGTGAAAATAGTTCTTATTACGGACGTGTAGTTTAAAATTAATATTGAGGGTCGATCCTTGAGGGACACCAGCTTTAATTTGTCGGGTCAAGGAAGTATCGAGAAACTGGAATTGTAGTAATTTTGATTGATACTAATAGAACTTACATTTCAAACCTAATCTTCAAAGGATTATTATCCAGCATTATAAACTGTCCTAAATAGTCTGGCTAATAAAACTGCGTATACGATTACGAATTCATTCAGAAATCGAGTGGAATACATTTTAAAAATGGAGAACACAAACTCAAGAGAAAATTACAAATAAAACTTTATTGTTCGAAAGGTTATAAGGCCAGAAACATAATATTAACGCGAGCAACCGCACGTACAATTTCCTTTGATAAAGTTTAATGGCCGAGACTACCACATAAGAGCTTAGTAAAGGGGTGTGTCAAAGGTTTAACAATCCATTTCCAATCCCCAAACTTTATTATGAATAATTATAATATAATATGATCCACGATTTTAAATTACATCAATTTAAAAAGTATTATTGTTTTAACGATTGAAACTATCATCGAATTCTAATATCTGTTTTGACAACTTGTCGTTGTTTATCGTTTGTATAGTCAGTGACAAATGTTTTCATCATTGTTATATCGCTAAACCCGTTTTTCTGAGAAATATAAGAGGTAACATAACGCCGTTTTTATTGTTTTACATAGGTATGTTGGTAAGGCTGTTACCAAGATGAAACTAAATAAAGAAACCTGTTATACTTCTCAGTAAAGCGGGTTACAGTGGTATAAGACTGGTGAAAACATTTGTCACTGTCGTACATGGCCGTACCGTATCAGTTGTTTTGTTCAATATATTCTACTACTGTTGCTTGGGCTTTCATAATACAGTGCCTTCATTAAATACTGATACCCACGTGACCACAAAATATAGGCAACCCAACTTACACAGTTGGTAAACCTTTATCCAATAATTTCCTAACTGATTGTATATACGTAAATTGGTAAATTAGGGCAGATTTATTATAAAACAAATAAACAACTTTATACTGACAGCTATAAAATTGACACTTTAGTTACTTAGTGCAGTTACCACGAGTACCAATCCTGAACCGACTTCAACATCTAAATCTGAAACTCCCAAGGCCACCTCGGAACAAAAGGCACGTGGGTATCAGTATTTAATGAAGGCACTGTATCTCTATTTGGTCATTTCTAGCGTGTTCCATTTTTGACACTCTCATAGTGTTATCATTGGAATATAGGCAACCCATTATACACTGCTATCACATTTGCCCCCTGCTTACTGATTTTGATTATTGGTTGTTAAATTACAGTGGTTTTTTTTCGTTTTTAATAAAGAACAAGATTTAAAACTAACGATTTATTGAAATTTTATACAGACGAAAAAAATAGAAATCTGTATACTGTATCACTCCGGATTATCCGATTATCATTAGGTAACGATAGGAAATTACCCTAACAGACCATTTCCTAATGTGTCTACAATATCAAGAACTTCTAGAAAATTTGCAACTGCGGGCTGTGTGACACAACATGAAAAAATAAATCAACACATGAATTTGTATACATTTCTATTTTTTCTTGGTCTGTATAAATGATATTTTCCATAAATCAGTAGTTCTCAATCTTGTTCTGTATTAAATATTAGAAAAAAATAAATTTAACAGGTGACAGACAATAATTAAAATCAGTAAGCAGGCGCGAAACTCAATAACAATGTATAATGGGTTGCCTATATTTCAATGATATTGTGGCCGCACCATTTAATTTGCAATATGCCTATATTGCACAATAAACGGACTTCACTGTATAATATTAACCTGATTTGTTATTTATTTACAAAAATACATGGGCATTTTAGTAACCTATCGATATCTACTAAATTAAAAAAGTAATAAAAAATAGAAAAAAGTAAAGGAATTAAGTTTTGGTTTATTTTACGTTACCGGCTATGTTGATGGTTGATCATGTGATCTGTGACGTGCATTATTTTATCCTTTATTAGCTTATTTAAATACAGTCACATTCTTAACAATTGTTTGACTGCACTTTCGTAAAGTAACAGTCAATGTTACAAAACAAAAAACGGTTTCATAGGGGACCTTATTACAACACTGGTGTCGTTATAGATTTCACTACGACGTTAGTGTTACCTATGATAAATTTGCAATAACGTCAAATAAGAACCTTTGAAAATAACTTCGCAAGTAATCGTCATTTCGGTGTAAATTGAATCAGCCTATTGTTGTTTGAAGAAATATAGAAAACGTAATGAAAATATTTAATGTTGTACTTCATAGTAGATATAAAACGTTGCACAATAATATTCTTATCGTAACTCTGATATTACAATGTCGTTAGACTAGTTTCCCATTTCGTATAAAGTAATATCGCACGTTAGGATACTCATATCATATCGTAAATATCTATTCCTATTACTATATTATATTCTGTTTTTATCTATCGCCTGATGAAATCAAGATTATGGAAACGTTGCATGTAGGTAACTTGTAAATTAACAACATGCATTAAACTTTTATTTAAAATACAAATTTAAATTAATAAAACAACCGTAGCTTTGAATAATATATTTCCGAATTTGTCAATTTGAGTTACTATAATATTATTATAATATTATAACATAATATTAATATCATATTATCATGGATAAAATATTCCGAATTGGGAAGCGATTTATTCCAGATTCTATCTGATATCAGATTCTATCTATCTTATTTTTACGGGTAATATTCAATCAAACATAAATTTATTTAGGAAAAAACGGACTACTCCTACTTCGTCCGTTTTAGGGATTCCACTTGTTGTAGTGTCATTTCGTTCCTCAAGATTTTACAACGATTTAGAGATTTCGCTCTCAGCGCTGACCTTTACACCGCGTTCTAATTTGAGGCAAAAAGTTGGTTGGTTGTTAAAGAGTTTCTAACTTCAATGAAAGTTCACTAAATAACAATATGTGGTAGACTAAATGTTGATTGGGAACTTGATTTGCTTGGCAACCTGTTTATAAAAATTCAAAATTACAAAATGTTATAGACGTAGAAACTCTTCTTTCCACAACGGCTTACTACAGGCTGTCAGAGAAATGGCTTGCAAATCTTCATTATTTGCAAACAAATTTGGAAAATATTTGATATTCATTAAAATTGCATGGCCTGTTTTATTTTAACATTTGTGACTGAATATTATATGCAATCAAACAAGTGACGTCGATTTTGTGGTACCATTTATAATCAACCACATAGTTTTTAATTGAAAATTAAATTTATCGACGTTCACATTCCACAGCCGATTTATGCAGTAGAATAAACTAGAGCGGCCTGCCGCAGCTCTAGTTTGTGGGAAAAGAGCATGAGATTCTAAGACTAATATACTTGATCACATCACTTTTTAATTTTTTCTAAATCCCGTCTGTTCTCGATGAATTTTGTTTGTGAGAGGTAAAATTCTTTCCTTTTCCGAATATCTTTTTCTTCTTTCCGCCTTCTTCAATTCATCTTTGGATGTAGGCCTTTCCGAGTTCCTGCCATTTTTTTCTGTCTGCCGTTCTTTTTTTCCGTGTCTCTTGATATCAGCTTCCCACCTCATTTTTGGTCTTCCTCTCATCTCTTTTCATAACTATGGATGCCAATCTTCAATAATTTTATTCTGTCATCTGTGCAGTGGCGGTTACAAGGGGGTGGGGTAATGGGGGTAATTACCCCCACCCCAAGAAAATAAATTTAAAATTCGAAATACTACTTATTGGTACATTCACAAAGAAATCTGTTTGGACACAGATAAAATAATAGACCGATTTGCAAATAAAAACAGATTTTGTTTTGTAAATTATTATTATTTATGTCGTAGTTGTTATTCGCGTTAAAATGTAATGTACTAAATTATAATTTTGATGCAGTAAAATGTGTTTTCCAACTGTGTTTGCTTATTTTTGTAAATTTTTGTAAAATTCTTAACGAATTACCCCCCCAAAGACATTGGTCTGGAACCGCCACTGCATCTGTGTGCCGTGTACTCTTCTACAACCGGCTGTAGTACATCTGCTCCAATTTTATTTCATTTATTTAGTATTATGTAGTTTCAAGTAAATACAAGTGTTGGTGAAGAAAAACACAATTCCTTAGAATATTGAATTGAGTGTGCGCCTGCTTTTGCGGTTCGCTCCATCCACTGTCTGTATCGGCAATACTTCGACTTTCATTCGAAGTATAAATTATATTCGTATATTATAATATACAGGGTGTTGCATTTGAAAAAGAAAGTTAAAGTTATTTCCGGCGAAACCGGAAGGAAAGGGTTTATTAACATTCAGTTCAAATTATGAACGCTTACTTGTATTATAGCGCATACAAAAATTGATTAAAATCAGCGGCCTGCAATGCGAGTTACGTTGACCTGCACGGTGGTTATCTATCCACCCACAGTTGATAATGTTATCTTTAGTTTCTAAGCTTATTCTAATCTTTTACTTAAGTTGCATTTCTCATATATAGAATTTGCTTTCTAACTTTGCCTTTAGCTTTAGTTCTAATTAAGACTCCAATGTATTCGTAACCATTTTCATTCGCATTGTAAAATAAAGTTTTAAAATTTTAATTGTTTCGAATCTACGTATCGAAACTGGCGCAGTCGGTAGGATACTGGGCAAAAGTGCATCAAAAAATATTTTGTTCTTTTGTGTATTTTTTAATACTTAACCCGGTATTCAACAAAGTGTTCCATCGATTACCTGATCGATTACAACCCCAGTAGCTTCTTGCATCCAGAGACCGGAGAACAAGAATCGCCAAAGGCTCTACAGTTGCAGTTGCATCACGAGGTAAAATCAACCCTGATCATCGAGATCAACATCAATCCATCGAGGATACCTGACTATCGAAGTCACCTGTTGTTTTCTATACAACACTAAATCTTCAAGATATGAAGTAAGTTAAAGTTTATTAACAAGTGAAAGTGAAAAGTGAATATTCAACACAAGTTGAAAAATATTAATATAGAATAAGATATTTATAATCCATTTTAGAGGTTTACTAACATTAAACACTCTATTTGAAATAATTATTTCGTATATGTCAATTTTACGACCTGCTAGGTTAACTATTAATAACATGGCAATACCAGTCTTTCCCCCAGGATTTCATGTGTCCTTACTCAATGAAATTCAACCTTACGATGGTAATCCATCAACTCTTTCTGAATTTATCAGGTCCACTGAGACCATTGTACTTCAATTTGGCACCGAAAATGCCGGTGATTACATTAATAAATTATTAATTTCATCCATTAGAAATAAACTCAAAGGCCAAGCCCTTGAAATTGTAACAGGATACACATACGATACTTGGATTCACTTAAAACAAGTATTAATAGATAATTTCGGAGAACAACGTTCAGAGTTAAATTTACAAATAGAATTAACTAGATTAAGACAAAGTCATAAAGAATCACCAATAGATTTTTTTAATCGTATTAGGACTTTATTAGCTGCTTGTAATTCTAAAATAGCTTTAGGAAACGACGCAGTTGAAATTAAAAATCATAAACTCACTCAAACAAAAAATTTAGCATTAACGACATTTGCAGGAGGACTAAATGAACCATTAGGTAGCTTTTTAAGGAGTAGATCCCCAGTCAGCTTGGAAAATGCAATTTCCATTGTACGTGCCGAACTAGATGTTCGTTACTTTCAAAATTTAAATAAACCCTTGATACAAAATATGCAAGGATCCAGTCAAAGAATTAACCCTACTATTTATGCACCTAGACCACAGAATTTTATTCCAAATTATGTACCCAAATTTAATAATAATTATCCACCTCCACAACAGAGACCTCAAAATCTGTTTGTACCCAATCAAAACCATTTTAGACCACAGAATTTTGGTAACAGGTTTGGTTACCAGAGAAATCCCACTCTTCATTTAAATCCTAATCAATCCCCTATGAGATTCCCCGGTTATCAGAAACCATTTGGAAAACCCGGACAAAATGTCTTTGCACCACAAAGAGGATTTAAACCCAATAATCCCGCTGAACCAATGCAGGTAAGCCAGGTTCAAAAAAGACCTGCAAGCCAAACTATAGGAAACCCCAATAAAATGACACCCAGTAATTCAAATTTTCCAAACACGAATTATATAAGACAGTCAAATCAACCACGCAACTTCATTGCGGAAGAACTATTTAACCACGAATCTGAATACGACGAAACAAACCCTGAACTTTTTACTAACCAAGAAAGTGAAACCCCGTATGAAAATTATGAATACGAATTACCCGAAATAGATAACCATTTTGAACAAGAATTTGATGAGGAAGAAAATGACGTAAATTTTCCTTAAAAGCCTTGGAAAAAATTGAAACATTTAATTTAGGAACCCTTAAATCAAATTTACCCTATGTATTAATACCCGGTACAGGAGAAAAATTATTAATTGACACAGGTAGCACTCGTACTATCATTTCACCCAAATTTATACATGAAAATTTTCCAGACTCAATTTATTCACATAATTTCGAAATTAAAACTTCTCATGGAACCTCTCACCATGATAAAATTGCTAAAATACCAATTAACAGTCTATTTCAAGAACCCGGAGATCATGTTTGTTACATTTTTGATTTTAATGAAAATTATGTAGGACTAATAGGATCAGACCTGTTGGCCAATATCAATGCCTCCATCGATTTTAAATGGATGCACATTCAGACCGAAAAACCACAATTCCATTCTTTTATAATGATTCAAAACTTAAACAGGAAATTCAAAAACGAAATCAAGTTAACTTTTCAAAAGTCAAAAGTAATGAAACCCCAATAAAAACAGTCTATATCCCCCCTAGAACCGAGATATTTGCAGCACTACCAGCAGTTGGAAAAAATGGAAATAAATTATCCCCCAAAATTAAATTTAATAATCACGTAATTATTCCGTCAGCAATTGTGAAACTTAACAATAATTGGTTTAAAACAAGTATAATTAATACGTCAGACGACCCCCAAACCATTAACATATATAACCCATTAATTTTGGAAGAATATTCAAACAATGAATCTGTACAAATCAATCATATTAATGCGGATGACAATAAACAACTATTAGAACAAAATTTAAAAGAAAACCTTAGAATCAATCATTTGAATGAAGAAGAAAAAACTCATTTAACTAATTTATGCTATCAGTTTAAAGATATTTTTTATTCACCAGAAATTCCCCTATCATCTACGTCACTGACAAAACACCACATTCGTACCAAAACAGACACACCTATTTTCACAAAAACTTATAGATACCCACACATTCACCGAACAGAAGTCCAGAGACAAATTGACAAAATGCTATCAGAAAATATAATAGAACCATCAGAATCACCTTACAATTTTCCCATTTGGGTGGTCCCAAAAAAAATGGACGCATCCAATACTCAAAAATGGCGTATAGTCATAGATTACCGAAAACTCAACGAACAGACCATTGAAGACAAATATCCCCTTCCTAACATTGACACCATACTAGATAATTTAGGCCGAGCAAATTATTTCAGTACATTAGATCTTGCTTCAGGATTCCATCAAATCAAAATTCAAAAATCAGATAGAGAAAAAACAGCCTTTTCAACTGAAGAAGGGCACTTTCAGTTTAAAAGAATGCCATTCGGGCTCAAAAATGCCCCGGCGACCTTTCAGCGAGCCATTAACAACGCTTTACTAGGACTAACCCCTAAACAATGTTTAGTATATTTGGATGATATAATCATATATTCCAGTTCTCTTCAAGAACATATCGACAGACTCAAAAACGTGTTCAAAACCTGCCAGAAACACAATATCAAAATACAATTAGACAAATCTGAATTTTTGCACAAGTCAATAAAATATTTAGGACATGTAATAACCACAGAAGGTATAAAACCAGACCCTTCTAAAATTTCAGCAATTAAAAACTTTCCTCTACCGAAGACAAGGACAGACATCAAGTCTTTCCTAGGACTTTTTGGCTACTATAGAAAATTCGTAAAAGACTTTGCTAAAGTTACTAAATTTTTAACTCATTGCCTCAAAAAGGATAACAAAATTATTCATAGCCCTGAATTTATTAGAAATTTTGAAAATTGTAAAAACATATTAACTAACGAACCAATCTTACAATACCCCGACTTCTCGAAACCTTTTGAACTTACTACGGATGCGAGTAAATTTGCCTTTGGTGCAGTACTTTCCCAAAATAACAAACCCATATGTTTTGCATCTCGTACTTTAAACGAAACCGAACAAAGATATTCAACCATAGAACGTGAGCTTTTAGGCGTTGTATGGGCAACGAAGAAATTCAGACCTTACCTATTTGGCACTAAATTTAATTTGTATACAGACCATAGACCACTTGTGTGGTTACGAAATATAAAGGAACCGAACTCAAAATTAGCGAGATGGGCGCTAAAATTAGAAGACTTTAATTTTGACATTCATTACCTTCCAGGAAAACAAAACAAAGTTGCAGACGCACTATCAAGAATTCAATTGCACCCAATCGATATTAATTACCCTGACATGTTAAATACACCAGAACCCAATTTTTCAGAAAGCAGAATTGCAAGTAGATCAAGCACACCAGATATAGAGAACATTTTTAATAAACCCCCTGAAATTATATTACCATTCGAAACACCTAAAAAACCCAAAATAAAAATTATATCCGATATTCAAATTCAACCACCACGAATTAAAATTCCCAATGACCCGATTGACAATGACGAAATACAGTTACCACCTGACAAACAAGACGACAATAACTCAAACGTCAATACAGTTCACACACAACAGTCGTCCACTCCAGTAATAGATATTTCTGAAAAACCCTTACAGCATTTTCAAAATCAAGTAGAATTCATTAAAGTCACTATCCCAAAATCAATCAGAATCACGAAATATGATCACGTTACACACTATGCAGTATTTTTTAACGATGCCAACAAAACTGAAGTTTTTACCAAATTACTCCTAGAACATTGTCAACCAAAATTAAATTATTATTGCTATTTTCCAAATGATGAATTGTATATTGAACTTTCCAATTTTCTTAAGAATATAATAAATGAAAACACCCCAAAATTTCATAGATGTGTTAAACAAGTCACATACGTCATAGATAAAGATCAACGCAAAGACAAAATTTTATCTTACCATCTAGGCAAAAATAATCATCGCGGAATCACAGAATCATTAGAACATCTACAAAGAGATTACTATTGGAAAGGAATGCGAAAAGAATTAGAAGATTTTATTAAAAATTGCGAAATATGTAAAACCAATAAATATGACAGAAACCCTAATAAACTACCCTTACAATTAACCCCCACACATATGAGACCCTTTCATTCAGTCAATCTAGACATCTTCCAGATTAACCAGGTCAAATACCTTACAATTATTGACAACTTTTCCAAATTCGCACAGGCTTATAAAATTAGAATCCAGTAATATGACTAATATATTAGACAAATTTTTAGAATACATTTCTTCATATACAACCCCAAAACAGATCATAGCAGATAATGAATCTGACAGACAACTATTTTCAGACTTTTTAAAATTACATAATATCAAATTGCACCTTACTACACCCCATCACCATGAATCCAATTCACCCGTAGAACGTTTACATTCGACATTAATTGAACATTATAGACTACTACAGGACGTCCCTGAAAACAAACGAATTTTATACTGTATTATGGCTTACAACCATTCAATACATTCTAATCTAAAAATGACCCCTTTCGAAATACTATACGGACACACAGATTCTCTAGACCCCTTTAAACTAAACAACGACAGATATTACAACTATTATGTAAACACGCACAAAGACCAAATGAATAAAATTTACGAAGGACTACAAGAAACTCAAATCAAAACTAAAGAACTCCGAAACGAAAAGCTAAATAAAAGCTGTAAATCAGTAAAATTTAAAATCAATGACCTAGTATTCATTAAAACTAATTACAGAAACAAGAAAGATAAAAAGTTTGACGGACCATTCAAAATCACAGAATTAAAAGACCATGACACATACATTTTACAAAATTTAAAAAACCAAAATCAAACAACCAGACATGCTAAAGAAATTTCTTTATTCACAGGAAATTCCTCCGAATCACCCTAATAATCATTCTCATTCAAATCAATAAAGGCGATGTAACCATCGAAGACTTGGAAAACAACCCAGGTTTATACCCACTAAATTTAGGCAACGCCATCCTCAAAGAAAGCGAATGGACCCTTATCAGAACAATAGATTACACCCCTATTATTGTAAATTATGACGTTCTCAAACAGAATTTGTTACAAACTATTATAATCTTAGAAAACCAATATTTTCCACTAGAACATAGATCATTTAAAAATATAAAAGATATTACTCTTAATCATAATAACCTACTATTAATTATTAAACAATATGTTGAAAAAGCAGATAAACTCATTGACCAATTATTTCCTGAAATTAAACACAAAATCAGTAAACGAGGAGCTATTAATGCTTTAGGTTCCATATTTAAAATTCTAACCGGAAATTTAGACGCAAACGATGGAGAAAGATACGAAACCATGATATCCAAATTACAAAAATCCGACGAAGTCCAAAATAACATTTTGCTAGAACAAGCCCACATTTTAAATAACACTATCACTGAAATTAAAAACTTAGCTAAAAATCAAGAGTTATTAAATAATAACATTAACAAAATTATCTTAAAAAACGAAGAAATAAACAAAAAGATAGCAACATATTCAGTAAATATGATGTTAATAGAAACCATTCAATTTTTACAGATATTCATTAACACTTGGACAGAATTAGAAAACGCTTTAACTTTTGCACAAAACCAACAAATGCATATGTCACTAATTGATAATATCGAATTAATTCAAAATCTAGATCAAATTTCCAATTATCTCAATGATATTTCAGAAAAATCATTAGTTATTCCTTATCCTGCACACCTCAAGTATTTACATCTTTATGAGACAATAATTATTACCAAAGCCTATCAAATCGATAATAAGATCACTTTCATATTTGAAATACCTCTAATTTCCAAACATAACCAATATCAAATCATGCAGTTAATACCATTCCCAATATTCATTGACAACCAACAATTCAGAATGATAATACCCACATATAAAACTCTTCTATTCAATATTATAAATAGTGTACCTATCGACTTAGATCATTGCAAATTAGTATCCCTAGAAAAATATTTTTGTCAACAAAATAATCATTTCGAGATTCATAACGACAAACTTTGCGAAACTCAGTTACTTTCCTTCAATAACAATCAAACTTGTAAACCCTTTATTTTTGAATTAATAAATATCAAAATATCTCAAATTACTCCAGCAACTTGGTTAATTAGCACTCCTTCAAAAACGATACTCGACATTAAATGTAATAACCAAAATTATAGAAAAGAATTATATGGTTCGAAACTAATGCATTTAACACCTGATTGTACAGTATTAATCAATCATGAACACGTGTTGTTCTCTGCCAAAACAACGTCTACTAAAATAATTAATTTAAAAATACCAAGTATAGATCAACTGTCTATTCCTCAATCAAATCACATCAACGTTTCAAAATTAGATTTAACACCGATTAACACTCAGAAATTGTTCGATAACCAAATAAAGCTTTCCGACCAAACTTATACTTTAAAGCATACTGAAAACTCACATATTGATTATTATAATATTATCCCTGTAATTATAATTATTATTCTTGTATTATTAATATTAAGTCTTATAATGTATATTTATGTAAGACGTAACTTCTTAAAGGAAAAAATTGCAAATTATCTATTTCCTAAAATTGCTGACACTCCAATAGAGTTGATGCAATCCAGGCTTCAAGGCCCTTAAGACCGTTGAAGACTCTTGGTGGGGAGGAGTTACGTTGACCTGCACGGTGGTTATCTATCCACCCACAGTTGATAATGTTATCTTTAGTTTCTAAGCTTATTCTAATCTTTTACTTAAGTTGCATTTCTCATATATAGAATTTGCTTTCTAACTTTGCCTTTAGCTTTAGTTCTAATTAAGACTCCAATGTATTCGTAACCATTTTCATTCGCATTGTAAAATAAAGTTTTAAAATTTTAATTGTTTCGAATCTACGTATCGAAACTTGCGTACACGAAACATTATCAATTCTTGTACGGTTGCACAACAAATACTTTATTAAAATTTCTGTTAAGAGGGCGACTTGAGGAGTGGGGATAGTTCAGTTTTCAAATGTAGGATTATATTTATTTCCTAGAGGGCGATACTGGTATTGATTTGAATTATTTTGAAAGGGCATACCCAGGCACACTTGTTTTTACCAAATCTGTCACGTTGACAATTCAAACTTCATATCATTAATACTACGCAAATATGTAACTAGTACCTAATATAATTACAATTACATTGTCCAGCGGAACTTTATTTACTTTTTATTATTATTGTCTAAAAGACGTAAAAAATAATTTATAAATTACCGTCAAAGTTGTTCTTTAATTTAGCGAACTACAACTAACGAAAACAGTGTTGTCTGTATAGAGCTGTGGTAATGATTTCGGCCTCGTACTCAGAAGTCATAGGATCCATTCCAGGCTCTGATAAACTTTTTTTTTAAATTTGATTTCTATTTAAATAAAAATATCGATTGTAATACTTTTTATTTTTTTGCTTTTAGTATTTTTGGTTGACAAAATTAAAGAACACCGTTGACTGCAATTAATAAATTACCGATTTTAACTTTTTTTGAACAATAATAAAGGTTAATACTTCTTGCAGTTGCCTAAATTCTAACAAAATAATACAGTTTGAAATTATAAACGGGTTTGTAAGAAAATACATGTTGTATAGGGAAACTATGTTCAGGAATAGGTGTCCACACGTACAAATATTTTCATTCAAATTCAAATTTAGCGCGTATTTAATGTCAACAGTGCCATCTATCCAAATTACGCTGAACTTCTTACGCACAATTGGCGGCCATTTTTTCATGCCCTTGTCAAACCAAAACTTAAGACTACCGATAAACATTATTATCCAACGTTAATGACCCGGACTTGAAGTTTACATTCTGTGTGACCATACTTAGGTATTAACAGAATTTGACGTAATTTAAAATCATAAAAATTTCTTTTTTGCTAATTTTCAAATTGAATTTAAATTTAGAATCAAAACTGTATTTTACATGAAATTTAGTGGCTGCCTAAGTTGCAATAATGCTTTGTAGAATATCTTAATTAAAATTCAAATTTTTCGTTTTTGTTCGAGTTCGGTAGTCTTAAAATTAACAAAGATTTTGTAGCTGCTGCCCTCTATCGACAAAAAGGGCAGCGGCCGCCCTCTTAATATATTTTTTATAGTTAGAAAAGATGAAGGTCAGTCAAATCCTCGGCTCACTACGTTCGCTTGGGTTTGAACTACGGCCTTGATTTTTGAACCTTCTATAAAACACTTGCCTTTATTGCTATAATTTTTTTGTGAAATATCAAGTCGCATTATTGAGATGTTACACCTATACAGACAATAAGTTTTTATAAATTTAATACCTTTTAATTTTAATTACGAAGATTGTTGCAAACTTTTCCGTCGCTAGTGTTGAATGAAAGACTAACAAACAGTCGCACAAAGTCATACTTCACTTAGGATTAGTTTTTCAATGTCCGGCAACCATTAAGAGTCTACGATACTTGACAAATAGTTTCTGCTGCATGTGCGGGATAAGGGGGGAGGTAGCAAAGGGGCTGGATTTTCGCGCTGCTAAATCGTGACGTGTCGCACGTACTCAACTATGCATACCCGCCCGCCCGTTTCTTATCACTGCACCACGCAATAATATTCCATTCATGCTACTAGATGTTACCCATTTTAGATAAATAGGCGGTGATATTCCCAGCAGTACGTATAATCGTCCTAGACGGCGACACTTGCACGCCGCAAAAATGTGCAAATTCTACATTTGCAGTATGTTGTCTCGTGACTGATTTTGACTCAACACAGTAAATATAAAATCCAAGTAAAATATTTTTCAATAGATGAAATATTCTAGCACATGGCTATAACATTAGATTTTCCAGTTATTAATTACTGGAGCCGTAAAAAATTCTTAAAGTTGGTCTAAATTGACATTCTTCAATTCAATAAATTATAGTTTCTATAATGTTTAATAGATTTTTACTGCTATAGCCATGTAGAGCAGTGTTTACTTATCGTTTACACCGAAATTCCAAAATAATTTAATTATTTACTTAGTTACAAACAGCCACGAGCGTCTCAGTGTTTTCGCTGCTATTATTGCAGGTAGCGTAGACTCTTAAGTCTATTATTTAACTGCCTGTAACGTATACGTCGTATACTCGTATATCAAGAGCGATAAAAAGTAATGATAATGAACGAAGTAAAACACCGTAAACTAAACGTAAACATGCTTAAACAGAAATAATAGTGAACTATATTACCTGACTAATAGAATACCTATACCATACGTCGTATTTGTGGGAGATAGAATGACACTTGGTTAATAAATAAATATACTTTTTATCAATCTCCTCGTGAACCGACAGACAAACAATACAAAAAGGTTTTTATAATAAAATTACAACTGACAATAAAAACAATAAGCCAAACGATAAATTGACCTTTTTGCTACAGATGAAAGTTACCTTTATCAAAGTTTGTATGAACTTATCAGTAAAACGGTATGACTTTATTACCAACATATTTTCGTAAAATTTATTTACTGTCCGAAGAATTAGAGTAAACCCACTTTGTGATCATTAATAGAATTCCATTCGGGTAGGTAGAATTAGCAATGTATTGCACTCGGCGATTCAATCGTTCTTTAATTTATTCTAAACAGCGAGTGCACCGTTCAAGTGTTTGCATGTGAATGAATAATTCCAGTGGCGAAGGATGCGTATAACCGCTGTAATCGCCGATTACATTAAATTACATAAATTATTAAAAAATTATAATAAATACGAGTAATATACAGGGTGTTTGGTAAGTCGAGGCGAAAAATGAAACCTCATATATAATTTTTAACTCTAAATCGAAAACAAAGATTTTTTTTTAAATTGGCCTTCATTTCTGAGATATTTCATGGTAAAATTTTGTCGAACAACAATAAAAAAACAAGTAGTAGGTATAATATTATAGGTACATAGGTAAGCTATGGAATGAATATACCGTTCAAATTAAATGTTACAAAAAACAAGAATTACAATAACTGTTCAAAAATACCACCATTTACGCGGATACAAGCTTGACATCTCTTTACTAAAGAATGGCACACCGCTGCAAAATCTGTTGTTAGTTGAATATGTTGCACGGCATTGTTAATTTGTTCTTGCATTTGTTCCACTGTATTTATTTAAACTAATTGTTTTAAGGAATTCCAAAGGAAGAAATCCAGAGGGTTGAGGTCCGGAGATCTTGCAGGCCAACGTACGGGACCATGTCTACCCATTTAAATTTTAAAGTGAAATATCTCAGAAATGAAGGCCAACTTCAAAAAAATGTATTCTTTGTTTTCGATTTAGAATTAAAAATTACATATGGGATTTCATTTTTTGCCTCAACTACCAAACACAATTACTGTTCTGGTATCAACTCAGAACGTCGGAAAAGAGCATGCTCGTGGTAATGTATATTATATTATGAAGACTTCAATTTTATTAATTAGAAACAATATAAACCAAATAAGATATTAAAGCCAGACAAGAACCGTTATTATGTCAAATTTTATATTATAAAATGTTTATATATATAAAAAAATAATTAAAACTCCTCCTGTATTATTATAATATCCTGATTACGTGGAATATAAAATCTTCGTGTGGTAGTTAAACAGCTATAAATTTTCTCTAGCGGTTCAACCTGCTTTTCTAACCATTACTAATTAATTCCTCAGAAGCTCCGTTATAGATATAATCGCCCGCTGAGGTTTGCATATACGTGTATTTAATCCTGTGGTTGAAATTCACCTCATGTATAATACTAATTACATATATATTATATAATTCCCTACAGATTACTAAAACACGTCGTTGTAACGGATATTTTTCATTCGAACATTTCACAGTGATCATTTAGAACAAATATATTGCCGTATCTTGCACGTATAGGTACACAAGAGGTAAGGAAATTGTGTGCGTGGAGTTAAGAACAAATTAAGAAAGTTGAGGAGAAAATAATGACTGGGCAACGTAAATTATTAGGCAAGTCTGTAGCTATGTAACGAAACATTTTTAGACGTGCGTTGATACTGTGTAGGCTTGTAATTAAAAACCTTAAAAGGGTAATTCCCTATTGACACATTTTTATATCAAATTGAGCAAACAAGGAATTCCTTTTAACGGGCTCCTTTAATTCCTGTTCACAATGTTAGCACTTCAGTATTAGCTGTAATAATTCATTAGTAGGTACTTAAAATCTTCCCTTTCAAATCTAACTTGCTGCGATATATTTTTCGCTTTCGTGTATTTGTACTGCTATACACAAATACTACATTTTAATGATTTAGTAATTTCTACAATGGCTACCTTCTGATGGATAACTGTGTAACGATAAAACAGCTTCACTGCAAAGCCATTTAATTAAATATATTAGAAAGATAAATAGTAACATGTGTTTATTGTGGTTCCGTGTCCTCCGATTAACACATTTTCCATGGAGTTTTATAAAAAAGAGAGGCAATTGCGACTCAAGATTGTTTAATACACAGAAACACGTTAATACGTAATTATAGCTTCCTAAAGTTGATTATCGTCAACGATTTCAAAATTTGTCAAAATGCTATTACTTATGTTATTTTTAAAAATGCGAAGACAAGTACAACAGGATTTTAGCAGTATAAAGAAAGGATTGTTTTTGACGCGGCCGTTTTGGAGAAGGTACCTACGGTTAGGTGCAGGGACTGTTTGGCGCAGGAACGATTTGGCGCAGAGAGGGTTGGTACACGGACGGTTTGGCGCAGAAACTTTTGGCGCAGGGACAGTTTGGCGCAAACATGTGTTAATATGGTTTATTTTATGCAGAATGTTCATTTCAAACTACGTCACTCCCGAACATAGGCAAGCAATCTTACACAGTTGGTAGTAAATAAAATTTTTGGGGTGGCATATACAGGATGTACGTGAAAGTGAAAGACAAATTCTAATATTAATATTTGTAACATAAAGAAAAACGTTGGTTTTAATAAGCACATAGCCAAGTATGATTTCCTTTTAAAAATACAATATTGCTTATAATATTTTTCCAAAATGTAAAACCTAATTAAAATTTTGAGTACGCCACTGCTCAAACAAGTGCCTCAGAATACAAAAAAGGTATTCAATATAATACGAATACGAAAATTTCAAAATAGCGTTGTGAAGAAAGCGTTAAGCGTTAAGAAAAATATAAAGACATGAGGAAGCGGTACGTAACAACTCGATACCGGCAATTTGGCGATTCGGCACCGGCGATTCGGCACCAGGTTAATTTGGCGCCGGGCGATTGGACGTCAGGACATTTCGGCGCTGGGAAATTCCATGCACACAGACTGTAGCGACCATCACAATTTCGTATATTGCTGTTATAAGTATCAACCAAGTTTGATGATGTCAAAATTAATTTAAAAAGTAAACGTCACTATTTTTTTTTTAAATTTAAATTATGGCGGTTTCTTAATTTTGAATAAATAAAAATAAATGTCAAAATTTGACATATAAAATTTTAAAATTTTGACAAAAAATAAATTATTTTAAAAATTTGATAAAAATGGTTTTGATTACCTAATGTAAATTAAAGTATAAATTGTTGTTAGATTAAAAAATTTAAAAAAGCTAGCTATTTTGGGGAAAATGTGCTCGATTTTCGTCATTTTATAAACAATATGGAATATTTCATAAAAGAAAATAAAATGGTATTTTTGACGTCACACGACGAAACATACGAGTTTCCACTTATGAAAACATAAGTTTCTAGAACACAAATTACTTTTTATCTTTTGTAATATCTGAAATATAAAACAGTTCCATTTTAGGAGCATTAACACACCTTTACATAACAAAATATATAAAGTCTGATTCGGTACTCTAACAAATTGACCAATAACATGTCTATTAGTTTTCTTTCATTTCAGTAATAACCGAGATTACTAGGAAACCCCAAAAAAATATGTTATGCGGTACATGTCTATTTATAAGGAAAATTTTATATTAACAAATAAAAAAAATCATAATTTACGATTGTTTGCTAAACACAAATACTGGCACAACCATGATTTTTTGCTCGCCTTGATGATCATTCTTAAAAGTAAAATTGTTAACAATTAAAAACACTGGATGCTACCAACTAGTAACTCTATTACTCCCGCCACCTAATACTGTTGTTCAGAACCAAATGTTCGTAGCGTTAGGAATTCGCGATGCGCACAGATCGACGCTCCTCTGGTGGCTATTTTCGTAACTATCATGTGCGGGGTAAAATATTTGTTGTCATAACCAACAACACAGAATTTTCCGTTTGAATTGCCGTCTACACGTGTTTTCTCCGTTTTCTACTGCGTTTAAAAAATAGTCTTTTTCAAGACTACATCAGTTTATATTAGTTTTGTCGAGGTAAGTGTGAAACTGTTTATATTACTGATTTTTGTTATTTTTTTAACGTGTTGTGCTATTCATATCTGTTTATTCTTTCATTAAAAGTTATTGAACAGCTAGCGGATTTATAAAAGTTGTGGAAAGGAAAATCCTAAACCATATTATTGTTTTGTACATAATTATTTCACAGTTTCTTGTATTTTACAGGTGAGGTGAAGTGTAGCGTTTGAAATGGCAACTGCAGCACGTACTTCCAAGAGCAAGAACAATTGTTGTGTGCCACAGTGCTCTAGCACCTACAATAACGATGTCTCCATGCATACATTTCCGCGAACAAATAGAGACCTGTTTGATAAGTGGGCTATTGCCCTGAAAATGGGCAAGAAAGTTTCGACATACATGAGAGTTTGCAGCCTCCACTTTAAGGAGGATGATTTCTTTATGCGAAGTAGGTACTTACATACATATAACAGTATATTTTCATATTTTGTTAGTTTCATATTTATTTTGAAATCTACAGTAAACATTTCTTTTTAGATTTTGTTAGTAGTCAGAAGTCGAGGTTACGAAAAAATGCTGTACCTTCCCAGAGGTTACCAGTTCGTCGGCACGATCGCATGAAGAATCTTGTTTTAGTTGATCAGCGCAGGGAAAGAGTTGAAAGACGAAAAGAAAATTCTGCTTGCATCGCTACAATGACGGAAACTGTTCCTGTTAATTTCATTGAGGCCGAAGGACGTCCCGTGGTTCATGAAGCAACTGCGGAAGCTGCAGCTAATTTACTGTTGCTAAGTAAAGCCGTAGTTGTATTTCCAAAAACCTACGAAGATAAAGCGGTGCAAGTTAACACGTATGAAGAATTTGGTACATTCGATATAGATACATTAGTCAATACTGATAGTAAATGTAAAATAATGACAGGTGTAGTGAATTTAACGATATTTTCTATATTGGTGAACGCAATAGCTAAGCTGCCTTCGAAGAAAACAAATTTATCATGTAGGAATAAAGTGCTGCTAACATTAATGAAGATAAAATTAGATCTGACATTTAATAGCCTTGGTGTGATTTTTAAAATTAGTTCAAAAGCAGCTTGTTCGTATTTTCATATAACTGTAAAACAACTAAGTGTGTTTTTGAAGCGGCTGATCAAATTTCCAACAAAAGAAGAAATCCTTAACAACATGCCGATTTGCTTCAGTAATTATCAGTCAACAAGGATAATTCTAGACTGTACCGAAATTGGCATAGAAAAAAGCAGATGCCTGAAATGTAGAACGGGATCGTATTCATTCTACAAAAAAAAGCATACTCTAAAGTATTTGATTGGTGTGTCACCTGCAGGTACAATTACCTACCTGAGTGAAGGTTACGGGGGCAGAGCTTCCGACAAAGCAATTTTTAATGCGGAGAAGCTTATACAAAAATTGGAACCAGGTGATGCAATTATGGTCGACAAGGGCATTTTAATAGAAAAAGAATGTAACGAAAACTTTATAAAGTTAATTCGGCCGCCATTTTTGAGGAAGCAACGCCAATTTTCCAGAGGTGATGCCATAAAAACTGCAGATATAGCTAGGGCTAGGGTGCATGTGGAACGGGCCATACAACGGATTAAGGTGTTCAAAATATGCAAGGGGACGTTGCCACAAACTATGTTGCCCTATATGGATGATGTAATGACAATCATTGTGGGTTTAACCACTGTAAGCCCGCCAATATTGGCTGCAAATAAATTTATGTAAAAATATAAACTGAGTCTTAATATCGCTATTATTTTTGTCAAGGTTCAAAAATAAGCATTATGTTGCAAGTTTGAAAATATTTAATTATTAAAGCATTATTTGTACAATCTATAAACCAATTTTTATTTAATTAAGCATGAGTAAGACTATAATCATTTATTTATAAAAAATACATCTAATTTAATTCATACAGACATTAATCTTTGCAAATAGAAATTAAAATACACATAATGTAACCGATCTATTAATGTTTCTATAAATTCGTCATCCCTTTCTACTTCCATAACTGCGAACGATTTATCAAATGAACAATAAACGATAAAATCACAGTATTGTAAATTTAATAAGGCCATTCCCAAGTGGACTTGACCATAATATTTGTGTTTTTTATTTAAAAAATATGGAAATGCCAACGATTGGTCATATTTGACATATGGCAAGTCTCTTATAAAGTCCATCACGGTTTTTTCTTTGCCTTTAGAAGGACACTTAATTTCTATAAGCCTGTAGAATTGGTCTCCCGACATTTTCAAGCCATCCGGGCTACACGCCAACCACGGTAATTTTGGATTGATTACCAGCCCTGTTTGATGCACTTCCCCATATTGTTCTGCATATGCTTTCCTTGCATCTGCTTCATTCATAGTTCCATGATCTGTGTCACTATTTCCCTTAAATGTGCACTCTAAAAAACTATCAAGTTTTGTTTTCCAATTGGGGTTTTTATTTTTACAATAGGTATATAGTTCATAACACCTAGACCCGGTAATTCTGCACATTCGCAAATCCTTCCACTGTTTGCTGTTCTGCCCAATTGTTTGTATGCAATAATTTTCAGCTTCTTCCAGCGACACTGTAATGTTTTCGATGTAGTATTGTTGTTCCTTTTCAGCTAAAGAAGTTGATGGTAGCACATCAATGTGTAAATCTGAATTGAAACATAATTTCAGAGCTTCTCTGATAACCACAGAGTTGTTGGATTCCACATCAACTGATGGAGGAACTGCCAAGCATTTCCTTTTACGCATAGGGCATATTACAGCGTTCGAATTGGGTGCAGCTGTACAAAAAATAAAATGGATATTATTTGCACATTATATTATATATTTGATTATTGCATTCATTACAGTATCGACCAATGAACCGACTTCATTTTTCATTCTTTATAGATAAGCGATTAGGCCCGTTTGCACCACCTACACTTAAAATAATTAAGTGTCGCTTAAAAGTTGAATTGCCATGGATACAATTTATTAATTCATGCAATAATCTTAACATATATCCCTCGGTGCAAAAATTTATTCTGTTAAATTTGCCATGTCTGTATTATTTTCAAAATTTTGTTTTAAAAAAATGATATTGAACATTAGTATATTATATTATTAGGAGTAGAAAGAGTTCTTTTTGTGTTGAGCTTATATTGCGGCCGAGGCGCACGCGCCGAGGCTGTGCAAGTGAGCGAAACACAAATAAGACGTTCTACTCCGAATAATATATACTATTTTTTCTTCAAGTGTAAAAATATTTTGTTGCTGTAAATAAATATTTCCTAAAAAGTCATTTCAACAGGACAACGCTCTCCCTTCTACCAACCTTGGGGGCGGAGCTATGGGCAAAATACTGCCGTTGCCATGGATAACGTAAACACATTATTGTACTAGTAACATTATTTTCATTTTTTGACTACTAACAAAATGACTTCCTTCTACATAGCCAGTTCTGTACAACAATACGGATATTATGATACGCTTGAAGAAAAAATAATTTTAGATAAAATCCCTCGATCTATGATCTCGGGATTTTATCTATGTTCTCAAACATTTACTAAACAAAACTTGTGATTAAAACAAAAACAAAATGATTTGCACTGTCAATCATTAACAAATAGGTAGTCAAACAGAATTATTTTTATTATAAAGAACCTACAAGCAATATTTTTATTCTGCTGTTAATGATAATAGCCTTCAGAAGAATGCACTTAATTAAAATGTAATTAGAAGTACATTGATTTGCCAGAGAACTTAATTTTCTTAATGGCAACCAAGAAATCAACGTTGTTGTCACAAGTTTTGTAACTAAAAGCTTCGTCAACTTGCATGCACGTATGTAGCAGTTAGTGTAACAATTGTGATAAATACACAACTTACCACTTATTATTTGCTCCACAGTATCGTTAATCAGTTGCTCATCAATAATAACTTCTCCAACATTGCTTTTCTTCACATGACAAAAATCCTTCATGGGTTTCACTTCAACAAAACGTTGCGAATCAATTTTCTTTTTACCCCACACTTGTTCTAAGTCGGTGCAACTTAACTGATCCAATTCATTTCTAAAAATATTATTACTAAGTATTTCACAATTCATTGTTTTAAAGTAACTTACTTGTAGCTAAATATCAATGTAGCAACAATATGCTTACATTTTCCACCAGCCCCAGCTTTGCAACTGCATGTGCAGATCCACTGCTTTGGTGACTTTGCTGGAAAGCAAATAAAGTAGGGTTAATCATCTAATAAATTTGTTATAAATGTAATAAAACTTACCATCGCTTAAATTTATTTTTATAGAATGCGGTGCTCCTTTCAGATTGGACGTTTGTAAGCACAAAGCTACAATCTCGCCATCGTCATTTAAGCCACACATTATAATATGTTCCGCATCGCAAACCGCTTCACCCTCCTTCAAACATCTTGTACCCGCTTCTGTATACTCCACAATATCACTGAATTTAATAAGAGGCATGATTACAGAAGTGATCAAGCTCACACATAAACATATTATAATGACCTGCATTACGTATGCTTTAAATGCATGAACCTTGCGAACCCCGCATACGCCAGCCATGTTGAATTTTTACAGCGCCATCTACATGTCGTGCGCATCGCGAATATACGAAACATTCATGGCCGGGCTATGTGCATATGTACAGCTCCACCAAGCTTACAAATACCCCGGAAAATATGTCAACTAAATTTTAAGAGATGAAACGCGACAATACGTAAACCAATAGCAAACAATCCTACTCAAAAGTACATTCACTGGAAAAATTCAATTGACGTTGGAAATTTTAATAATTTCAGTGTTTGTCAGATTGTTTTGACGTTTAAAATCTGTTAAGTATGAATGTTAAATCGAGGAAAATAATTCATTCTGAAGAGAGAAATATCATTCGGAAAGTCATCGAATTCTTCGAATTAAAAGTATTTACAATTATTTAAATTTGCAGCTTATATGTTTTTATTTTGACTACACTTCGAAAAACTATCAGCGCCGGACAAGCCCTCTAACAACTTTGTAAGCTTCGTAGAGCTGCAGGTATCTTGTTATCGGTTCGGTTGAGCGGGCATTGCGACGTTCGTCAAATGAATATTTATGATCAAAGTATAATTTTATTATGCAAAAAAATATTGGCACTGCTAGAATTTTCCCAGGGAAATTGGAAGTGGGGAATACCGGATATAAACTTGAAATTTCAAACGGAAACATGGGTTACGAAAATTATATTATAAATGAATATGCTAGCAATACCAAAATATTCTTTTTCTTCAAGCGTATTGTAACAATGTAACATCCCTGTTGTACTACAGAACTGGCTATGTAGAAGGGAGTCATTGTGGTAGGTACTAGTAAAACAATATGTTAAATAATTGTACTAGTAGCATAATGTGTGTACGTATCCACGGCTGTGTTATATACCGCTGGCTCATTTAAAATCGCACATCTCATTGTTTTTTTTTTTTTTTTTTGACAGTAGTGGAAATGACGTTTACAAAATAAACATTTATTTTATAACAGGTATTGTATTATTTCGCTTAAAGAAAAAACAGTATATATCACTCGAAGTAGAACGTTCATTTTGCGTTTTGCTCCTATTGCACAGGCTCGGCGCGAGCGCCTCGGCCGCAACGTATAAGCTCAACACAAAATGAACTTTTCTACTCCTAGTAATATAATATACTATTGCATATGCTTTGCTAACAACATTTTTTATCATCCTCATAGTTTACTGTGTTACTTTTAATCAATCATACATATTGAGATTTTAAACATGTTATTAAAAGATGAATGATATTTTTTAGATATTCAAATTTCTAATAAATTAAGGACCAGTTATTGGGTCTCCCAATAACCAGTCTACACATTTATTTTCTGAGGCCATTAAGTATGACCCTCTCTGAAGATATGCAGATTTTCATTGCTAAGCATCAAAGGGCGAGGCTGTTTGTGCGACTGTTAGATAGAATCCAACAAGGGATGGTAGTTCTATGAAAAGGTGAAAGCTTACCCAACCACTCATGTGTACAAATTAAATAGGGACCATATAACCTTGGCAATTGATAAGGGAAAGCAGGGTTTTCCGGATGATTTTCAATGAAACTAGCGGCGATTTTTCGGCCACATTGACTTTCGACATTCGCAAGGTAAATAAGTTCACAAGATTACTGTAACGGCTACAATGATCTGATTTGTGGCTACATCTGACGAAAAGGCCTAAACATCTTTTAGATGTTTCTGTAGATTTTCTTTAATCGAACAGAAACACGAACATCTGAGTTAATTTATCTTTTTCTTTTATAAAAGTGTAACTGTTCGAATGCGCTCTATCGGTATTTGTGTTTGTTATTTCTTAATTTATACAAAACTGACAGTTTCTCGTTCTTTCTTTATTTAAAAAAATAAAATAATAGATTCTTGAAAATGGACTAAGAATTTTAGTTCTTACGTACTCACATATTTCCCTCATCTAATACCAAAATTCTAACAGGTGAAGTGCGCTAATACTATAATTATCACATAATTATGGAGTGAACAAATGGCCAAAAAATAATATTCTTTCATCATCTTATTTTATAAAACACATCAGTTTACTAAGTTATTTCCGTGGTTTACCAAACAAATTTCCTTTGCCGTTGTATTTTAAACAACTTTTAATTTGAGGTGAACACAAGGTATTTGAACCATTTATGAGGAATTTCTATAATTATAAAATAGTGATGTAATAATAGACACAATTTTCAACATAACTCATCCCAAGAATGGAATTGAAATTCAAGATTAAAGTGATGCGAAACTTTGTCACATCATAATTCTATTACACGAATCAAAATTGTAGATTATTTCAGAATTTCTAACTCTTTATATTAACTCTTGCAAAACAGCTAAATATTTCAGACGAATACATCAAACGAATGAAATTGAACCAATCAGATATTCTAAACACGAACCTTGACCATTTGAATAAAGTCTTTGAAATGTTACCTTCAAATTATCTTTTTATTCACATTCTCGTTATGCTTTGCGATTTCCCTTTGACATATACAGGGTGGAATGCGAAATTGGAAACACCTTTTTTCTCTGAAGTTATTATAGATACCGAAAAATTGTTTAAATAAAGTTTTTAGTACTTTGAAGAAGCTAACTAAATCTGTATAAATTTGGTAAAAAAAAAGTTCTAATTTTCGTAGATATTGCCATACTTTAAATGGAATACCCTGTATATTATGACACTAATTAAGAGAAAATAATTTTTGCTTTAAAAAAGTTTAAGGGTTCTTACCTTCTAAACTTGATAGTTTTTGAGATATCTATGAAAATATTTAAATGTTTCTTCTCAAAATAAAGTGTGCGTTGAAAACAAAATTACTATTAAAAACAATGTACAAAATAAACAATTATTTTATTATCATAGTAGCTCATAGCTAAATACAAAATAAATGTTATCTAACTACAAAAACTATTCTAAATTTTCATTTATCTCACGTGTTTCGTAATTCCTTAATACTGATCCAGTCCTACGCAGCTTTCTTTCTAATTTGAATAAATACGAATGGTTTGGATAAAATACAATACAAAATAACTCAACTGTCAACAAATTTTGTTTTCAACGTACACTTTATTTTGAGAAGAAACATTTAAATATTTTCATTAATATCTCAAAAACTATCAAGTTTAGAAGGTAAGAATCCTTAAACTTTTTTAAAGCAAAAATTATTTTCTCTTAATTAGTGTAATAATATACAGGGTATTCCATTAAAAAAAGTACAAATATGGCAATATCTACGAAAATTAAACTTTTTTTTTACCAAATTTCTACAGATTTAGTTAGCTCCTTCAAAGTACTAAAAACTTTATTTAAACAATTTGTCGGTATCTATAATAACTTCCGAGAAAAAAGGTGTTTCCAATTTCGCATTCCACCCTGTATGTATTTGAATGTACCTATCCCATTTGTTTCCCGCGACTGTACTATTTTCTAACTAAAATTAATTTATGAATGTTTTCGAATCTTATAGCTTTTCCCCGCCACGGAGCCTTAATTTATAATGGTTATGCTTGATTATAACTCGGTTACTTCGAGTGTTCCTCAAGGGTCGAACTTGGGCCCCTTGCTGTTTGATTGATTCGTCAACGATTTAAGTAGAAAATTTGAACGGTTTTTTTTTTAAGTTTTTTATTTAACTTGGCAAATAATAAAATTCACTGTTCGGCGAGATTACAACAACATTCATCTGCACTGTGGTCCACAATCGGTGCTGTCTAGTGCAGTGCAGTCACGTGATTACACTACACTCTGATGCACTCCCATTGTGCTAGTGCATCCGCCACCAGTGCAGTGAAAGTCCGATTGGAATTCGTTATTATGACGAATTCCAATCACGTGACTACACTGCACTAAACTGCACCGACTATGGACCACAGTGCAGATGAATGTACATTCGGTTCGTGCAATTGTCTGATTGGAACGCCGCCGACTACACTAGTGTATACTAGTGCGGCAATTGGAATTCGCTATAAACCGAACTTGGAGAAATTTATTCTTACATTTGTCAATCTGACCAACCGCACTATAATTATTATGTGAAGTAACTCCAATGACACCAGTGATCTACAATGATCTACAGTGACAGATATTTAATTTCTTTTAACCTATTTTTTTGTACACGCTCTCCAAAGTGGTTACTTTGGAAACTGTTTGTAATCCGCAAAATGCCACTTTAGGGGACTAGTCCCTTAAAGGTAACTTAGCAACACTTTAGAGGACTGAATTTGTTTACTAAAAACATTGTACAACACAAAACAGCTATTGCTGCAAAAAAATACAAAAAATATATAAATTAACACAAAATAATCTACTTTGAAATATGTGACGGTCGTGAATGAAGATGTGCCAACACTCTCTTAAAAGTTTCAAGGTCCATATTTCCTTTTACAGAAAGAGTTGGCTTTAGCATCGAGAATTTGGACCAGAGTGACGATGCTTTCAAGACTTTTGACTATAACAAAAATATAATCATTAATTAATAGTAAATGGTGTGATGTGTTTCAATGGATTACACATTGGAAACTATTTACACGTACCTTTTCATTTAGATAAGTCAATATCACATCTTCATTCACGACCATCACACAATTTTTCTGCTTCCAATAATCATTAAATATTTCGTGCTCCTTCTCGTATTGCTGCCTAGACTTGAGTGGCAGCAAATCTAGTACAATATTTCTGACTTTTTCGGTAATTTCGACCGGAACATCAACCATTTTTTTAGAATTTGTTAGATTTGTTATTTTTTCACTTAAAAAACAACTTGATAAACAAACTGGTTGCCATGGTTGTCACGATCACAGGCTACCGAATACTAGATTTTCTATAAATGTCACAAGCTATTAGCAGATGTAGAATTATTCCAGATACTAATTTCCAATTTGGAGAGCTTATACAAAAAAATATTGTATGAAACACGTACGCAAAACGTTTCAGCAGACTCATCTGATATTACGTACTCGGCTTCGCCTCGTCCGTAAACATCTAGATTCGTCCGCTAAAACTGTGTTTTGCGCGTACTTGTAACATAAATAACTATTAACCTATTTTTTCCGCAACAGTCTCAAAAGTGATCACTTTTAATACCAAAAACGGACATTGAAGTTGATGTTTTTGTTATTAGTAAAAAAATGTGTGTGTTGCTAGGCAACACTTTTAGTTCCTAGGAAGTAAAAGTACTTTTACTTCCTAGGAACTTTTACTTTTAACTTTTTTGGTTTCTTATGTGAATAACATTTATTTAAGAAAAACACTACAAAGATATTAGACAAAGAATGTTTTGTAAATATTTAAATAGCTACCTCCCATCACAGTAAATGATCTAGCCTTATTAGTTTTAGTGTTAGGAATTTTAATCAGTAAGACTGATTTAAGATCTTCAATATCATTAATCTTTAACTCGTCGCAGCGACAAGCTCCAGCAACACCCAAAATTCATATAACCTACAAACGTCAAAATTTAATTATCGTAAAATATTCGATTTTAAAACTAAAACACACCTTCATCATCAAGTATTGCTTATCAGGAGCACACTTCAAGAATCGATCCACCTGTTCTTTACTAAGAATTCTCGATTTCTTCGGTGTGTAGTCATTATTTTCTTTTTTTAAATAGGCACGGAGTTTTGAAAATTTTTCGATATTTACCCCATTTTTTAAACTTAATGTTGCCTTCAACATTGAATATTGCGCCCAAAGAGTAGAAACCTTCATTTTAGTGGACAATTCGGAAAAGTACGCTAATAGTACTCTTTCCGTTTACGTTTTACGGTTTTCTCGTTACACCAATTTAAAAATTTGTTGTATACTTCTCGAGATTTATTGGGCAGAAGATTTGATACAACTTCTTTTGCACGGTCTAAAATTTCTGGTGGTGTATCTTCGTTACCATTATCTTGTTCAAACATTTTCGATGGTTTGGCTGGGTTTGACAGAATAAATAAAATTGAAAACAAAAGTTAAGAAGACTTGATTTTAGTAGTAGTAGTGTTCTCTAGTTCCTGGCATCTTAATTTTATTATTTTGAATCCGGTTGTTCCGGTTGCGGAAAAAATAGTATGTTTCATTCGGATTAAAAGTGACTTCTTTTGACTCGCAATATCGCATGCGTTCGGCTACGCTACGCTCCGCCTCACACATGCAAAATTTGCTCGTCAAAAAGTGACACTTTTCATCCTAATAAAACAATCTACTATTATTTATTTGTTTAACCTATTAAGTTTTTTTAACGTATTATTTTATTCTTTTCGGCAAATTGTTTTATTTATATTCTTACTCCATTATTATATATTATTATATTGCACAAAATGCCGTTTTATATACCAGTATTGACTTTTATTATTTGAGGGTTTTTGTGCACCGTATTCTTAAAGTATAGTAAAGTACACAAAAACTCTCTAATGTTTAAAAGACAATAATAGTTATTTAAGTATAGACGTCTGTACATTCCGTTACTTATTATGTTTTTCCCGCTACCGCAGCAAATGGTTTGTAAAAGATTATTAATTTTAAAAAAAATTATTTAATAATTTTCATTTTGAAGATTCCTTTGTCCGTTTCTATGCTATTTACTATTTTAAATAAACAAACAATTACAAGTCACATTGAAAAACTACATTTATTTTGCGTGATCCAAAATTTCTGAGAAAAATGGAGATTGGAGAAGCAGCAAATATTGCTTGTTTAACATTATTATCTGAGAAATCACGTAAGCGGTATGAGTTTACACATGATTTTTTTAAAACATGGTTTATAAAAAAATTTGGAGGTTGTATCTGAAAACGTCATGCTTGCTTATATAAACGTCATGCTTGCTTATGTAAACGTCATGCTTGCTTTATATGGTCCAAATATCCCAGAAATTAAAATCTGCGGTCAGTTTATGGTGTCAGTATTCCATGCTGAAGACTACTATTTAATTAACTTAAACGAAAATATTGATATCTCAAAATTTCTTAAACTATAATTTCAGTTGTTGAAAAAATATCAAATCTGCATGTATTTCATTAATTTCCTAGGAATGTAAGTAATTATTAAGTTGCACTGTCAATAGCAACCGAATCAACAAATGTTATGAGGCTCTTACACAGCTTGTAACCATGGATGTAAGACCTACTTACATTGCAGGTAGCGGGAAAAACAAATAATTGATTAACTACTGAGTCATCGGTGTTCTTTAATTTAGCGAACTACAAACACGAAAAACAGTTGTTTCCATAGACTACTCGTAATAATTTCAAGCTCGTAGTCAGAACATCGTATAGAGTCGATTGCCGACTCGGACAAACTTTTTACAACAGCTGCTCAAAATGTGCACCTGCAACTTCTAACATTTGATACACCTAGTAACGTTTCGTATTAGATGCATGTTACGATTTACAATTACAACTGCATTATTTATCCGTTCAATAAGTTGTGCTTCAGTTTCATAAACAAGATCTTTTAAAATACCCCAAAAGAAAAAATCTAGGACATTCGGAATTTCTTGGGGGCCAGAATGTCAGAGCACCGCGCTCGATCTCCTTTTGCAGGAAAGTTTTGGTTTAATCCCGTCAAACTCTCCGATGGAGACGGCCTCCCTCCAATAATCCCGGTAAAATATTGTTCAAGAAATCGTCAAAATTTTCTGTGTTTAATCGATGAGGTAATAAAAAGTGTGGATTTATTAACTAGTCTATTTCTAACAATTCCAACCCATACTTTTGCACTAAATCTCTAAAGTGGTGATTAGTTTGCTACAAAACATAGGGGTTTTCATCGACCCAATGGTGCAGGTTGAATATTCTGTTGCGGGTAAATATGGCTTCATCATCCGTCCAGAAAATGATTTCATTGAAAGTCGGGTTGATTTCTTGTTGTCGTATAATCCATTTGCAAAACTCTATCTGTCGCGAATAATCTTCCGGCAGCCCATGGACTCGCTGAAAGTGGAACTGATGTAACAGATTTCTTTTTAACGCTCGATGTATATTAAGTAATACCATAAAGTAAATAGCTTCGCTATAGAGATACAGTGTGCCTATGGTCTTGGCTGTCGACAAAAAATAGGGATGGATGCGCTCACCAGGGCGGCAGATAAATCGAATTAGTACATTCATCAAACTGTACCCTCCATGTAACAGTTACTGCACCATTACCACTTGCTGACTGGTTAACTGTAATATAGCGCGCAGGTTTCGGCCGTGCGGCTTGTTTAGGTGCTACCATGGAGACGAGACTTAAACATTACGATCAAACCCCGACGGCTACTAACTTTTTTTAAATATAGTTTTTTATTTTATTATTTGTAATTCATTTATAATTTTCATTTAAATACCGAACAAACATTTAGATAAATAAAATAATTAAAATAAATGATTTCGAAGGCTTCCGCGGTGATCCATCATGTCAATTTGATTTTCAGGCGTGAGCCGCGTCGATTGACAATTAAAATAAATATTATATTTATATTAATACATAAATTAGTAGTATTCACCACTCAAGGATTTTATTAAATTACTAAAATTATTTATACAAAGAAAAATTAATGTTTATTGTGCTATTCCCAATGCGTGACATACTTATATCACCAGCTAGTGAATTTAACTTTCCAGTTTAAAAAATGCTCCAATTACATCTGTGAATGTGGGATCAATTTCCGATTTTCAAAGCCTCGTAGAGGCCGCCACAGTGAAATTCTGGGGTTCATAAAAAAAATGAATATGTAGCTAATACCAAGCTGCATAAGTATAGAAAATTTAAACAAAATCGTGTGGACAGTTTTTTTGTAATAATTTTTCAAAATTTTCAAAATTTTTGGAAGAGCGCCGTTTCGGCCATTTTTGAATTCACTAGATAAATTTTTCTTCGTGGTATAGTACCGCCAAAGGGCTTTCAAACGAGATGTTGCTGAACCTGATCCGATAACTGGTTTTTGAATTGTGGGGCGTTAAGTCGAAATTTTGAAAAATTCATAGCGGCCGCCATTTTAAAGTTAGAGAGTCCGGTAAAAAACTGTTTCCTTTGAATTATGGTCTTCTTTCATATCCCCTACTCAGATTTTCAAAGTTCTGCTTTTGAAAACCTTTAGTAACGTGGGTTGCAACTTTCGTGCTTTCGCTAATATCGCGTCGCTGCAGGCACTTGCATGGGTTCTTATGGGTTACTATTATCATATTATCTATGGTTCTTATCAATTGTTTCAAAGTAGGTATCGACATGCGGAGCGCGATTAGAAAGAGATAACTAGCTCCGTATGTCGTAACTATGCGACACGTTACTGAACTAGCGATCCTGGCGTCGGCATCCAGGAACTACACAAGAAAGTCGGCAAGCGTATTGTGTCTCTATAGCGAAGCTATTTACTTTATGGTAATACCAAAGAGTAATACGGTTAATATCAAGTCTTCGAGGTTCAGCTAGAGCGGGTATTTTGTGTAGCTAGGTTTTTTAAATAAATGTAAGATGTTCTCATCTATTTCGGTTTGTATATTTATTATAATACATGTGGTCGACCACCACCTAACTCCCTGCAAAGGTTCCATTCTTCCCGTTTTTCTTAAATACGTTGAGATTTTTCTCTACTCATGAAATGTATGTAGGCATTGTTTAATACAATTAAAATGACAAAACAGTGTTTTTAGAAAATACTTTAGAATTATTTAAAAATGTTTGCTGCGATTGAAACTACAGGTAGTGCCATGTCTCCTTGGCACTACATAACGAGCAGCCCCTGCTTGTAGTTAGCCGTAGTTAGCTAATTTAAAGAGCACCATTGACTATACCTAGCAATTTTAACATCTTTTAAACAATAAGGTTAATACTTATTACAGTTGTCTAAATTTAGTCAATCTAACAAAATAGTACATTTTGAAATTATTATTTTCTCAGCAATAGCTAACAAACGCGTTTGTAAAAATTATATGCATTTATATATTTTTAATCTGGCACAGGCGGTTAGAAATACCACATCAATTTAATTCATTAGGAGTCATCGTTTAACATTGTTCGTATTGCTATTGTTCTATCAAAGTGGAAAACGGCCGTTTCTACAGAGATATCCACAAAGCCGAGTAGATCAGAGCAAAACTAATTTTGTCGGCACGTTTCCAGCGAATACGATTGCCGTTACGTCAACCCGAAACCCATTCTTACCAAAACTCACCTTTAAGATCTACTATTTAGATATATTGTTTTTTGAAAGTGTGGATTCTGAACTTGTTTCAGTGAAAAGAATCAATCAATTTAAACTACTACTCAAAGTATGAGAAAATATGAAACATTTTAATACACAATTATAAAGCGTCAATTAACAGACACATAAAGTCATCAGTTCATGCCTGCCTCCTCGATTACCTTTAACTAATTTGCAATCATATAACAACACCCGACCTGTAACTTCATGATGTGATGGGAAAGATTAATTCAAACCCATTAACTGACGCAAATATCTTATTTTTGTTAAAATCTTTCCCAACTGAAGTTCCTAAAAAGGTGTTAATTTCCAATCGATTTCCAATTTCATAGGAAGCTGCTATTAGTGGTGAGTTATTGTGAGTATATAATCCACATAAGCACCGATTTGATATAGGTTGGCATTTATATTCAGAGTTTATAATTCAAGTTGGGGTAGATGCCCCTAAGAGTAAGTAAACTATCCATAAGAGTACACATATTATTCAAATTTTCAATTTTCGAACTGACATAATTATTTGTTTAGCATCAGTTGCTTGGTCTTCTCGGAAGTGTGTTAGACGTTGAGGCATTTATAGTCTTTGCTATATTTTAGTTTTTCATGTTAATGTCTAACGACTTAACGTATTGTATAGTCAACGTTCTTTAATTTGAATTTACAACCACTTTACAACAAATTACAAATCAAGTACGTTCATTAAGCTATACTACCATATTATACAGGCTGTTTCAAAAAAAGATTTTTTTGTTATAATATTCCAAGCTTGCTGCATCGTTGATTATTACTAAATATTTTTAATATCTTTTATTGATTCATATTCTATATAATGGAATAACAATAAAGAAGTGCTGTGCTGAAATTCACCACTCAAAGAAAATAGTTTTACATTTCTGTTCATTCATCTTTAGGTAAGTACTTACCGGTACTTACCTACAATGTATCAAACAAAATATGATTAGTTAAAAAAATTTATTATATAAAACTACCGAAATATTTAATTTAATGAAAATTTTTATTTTCCATTAAATAAAAAATTCTCTTTGTGTTATAATTTTAAATGGCTGCTTTAATTCTCAAACAATATTACATCTTAATTTTAATATTACTGCTATGTTTCAAGGTACTGTAAAATACAATGTGGAATAAGTGTACCAGGTAACCAACAAGTCTGTAAAGGAATATACCGTGTGTCCCTGGGAAGACGGAACATAGGGATCTTACAATGGTAATTTTTTAAAATGATCCACGAGTGCTTTGAATTTCTATTTGGTGGAAGCGTCGACGTCGTTATGTCAGTTTAACGCGCTTGCTAATACAAATGTAATACGTGCGTGCGTTATACTAACAAACGATTCAACAATTATTTACAATACCTACGAATTGACAGTCGCGCTCTTGAAAATCAGTTAGAAATAAAATTATTAATTATTTGCTCAAATTGGTTCATGTAAACGTAGATAGTGTTTTAATTAAATTAAATGAGACTGGGTATCATTATAAAGGTAATAAATACAAAATAATTTGTTTGCAGTTGACGTTTGGTTCTAAGATCTTTTTCAGATTATGATGGATTAGGTGAACAATTAAGGCTTTTCGAAAGTTACGCATTATTAGAAACTGAAAATGAAATTACGAAAATTATACTAGTACCTAGGTACTACATAAAATAATGCTGTGGACCTGTGTTAGAAAACTTTCCTTTGTGGTATGCAAGAATCCGGCTCCTTAAAAATCAAATATTTTTAATGTAACAATTATTTGATCACATTAAATTGCCGTAGAAATAAAGATTTCATATTCGTACACACTAACTGATATTAATATTCGCTTTTTCTTTGATTTCATCTTAATACAGTCTTATGCAATTAGCATTGTAGCATGTTTGATCATAAAGCTGATTGTCGTCATCAAATTCTTCGGTTCATACATCAAGATCATCCTATTAAAGTAAATTTTCACATTTCACATGTAATTTAACTGGGATTATTGATTGTCAGCTCTAAACTGTACTTCAGTTAAGGTAGGACCCCATTTAAAAAAAATTAACATGAACATAACCTTTAATTATTGTCTTTGACATTTAAAACACAAACAAAAATGTTGATCTGGAGACGATCATACATGATCGGCATGGAAATCGTTAACGATCGGTGACATTCGTGTAATTGTTTCAAGGCGAATGCTTCAAAGCACTCGTGGATCATTTTAAAAAATTAGCATTATAAGATCCCTATGTTCCGTCTTCCCAGGGACACACGGTATGTATTATCCACTGTTCATTAAAATTTTTAAATTATTAATATTTCTATAATATCTAATAATGTTATTATGTTCCTAATAAAGTAGAAGATAACCCTATCTATATTGTGGTTCGTAGTTCTTCTACATGTAGTAGTAATGTCGTTTTAATTTAATAAATGCGTTCACTTTGTCTTGTGGCGTGGTATTCGCTATTACGTGTTAAAATTTGTAATAATGAAATTCTCTGAGAATAACCGACGAAGCGAAATTATCAAGATGACCACCGTTGTCTAGTAAAATTACTTAATTCTTCGGGAAAACTTATTCACGGTATTCTTCTTGGTTTTCTTTTGACATTATTGTTCTACTGCGCCAAAAACGTGAGGAACCTGCTAAACAGCGTCTATTGGAACAACGATATATTATCAAAAACAGATTTTACGAAAATTGCTGCAATACAAACCGATCCCACATAAAGTTTAGTGAGTGCAAGTTTGATAAATTTTAATTAATATTAAATTTAACAAACCACTTTCAATTTTCTTAAAATGTTTCCCTGTCACCAGAACATTGTACGTGAAAAACGTGAATTTGGCAACGTTCGTGCTCGGATTCGATTTTATTCTGTGGGTCCAAATGCTATCTATTTTCGTGTTGACAGCAATATAATCTGGAAAAGAACTATAATTTCGATAACTCTGACATTACTATAATATACTGAAAGAACTCTTGTTAAATTAGAGAGATTTTCATGGATTCGGAATATTGCTTGTAGTGAATATTTATTTTTACAGTTTTAAAGATTAAAATCGTCCAACAAAAATTATCAATAGCTATACTATCTTCAAGTGATCAAGCGTAGTAAGAAAGAACCAAGACTAAAATGAAAATATCAGTTTTTATTAAAAACAGTTTGTTTTTGAGGTGAGGTGCAAAATATTCATTACTGAAAAGGGTGGGTAAAATCGTTGGTAACTGGAACCTACACCTCGATGCTGTTAGCCATAACGACTCGTTAGGAACTCGTTCACAAACGATTATCGGAGATTGAACGAGTGAGAGAGAGGAGAGTCAACACTGATCGTAAGGTAACGACTTTTTACAGAATAGGGGTGATAATCCTGTTACTGAGTTAATAAGAAGTACTTCTTTGTTTTATCGAGCTTATAAATTGAAAATCAAGTTCTTAAAATTTGAACGAAACAAACTTTTGTAATTAATAGTCTAAAGATAAATATGATTATCTTTACTCCGCTTTGTAAATGAGAAAGACTAATGATTGTATGATTAATGTAGAATTACTTTAAGAAGCACGCTAGAGAGGTAGTCACTTTCTTTCGAATTACGAAAGTGTAGTATACGTGATGGAAATACAAACTTAGATACTGCAGAAGCTTTTACAAGTTAAGTGCGAAAGAAACACCATTTATGGCATATATTATTCTTTCACATGTTGAATATAGGATTAGGATAGGTATAGGTGGGGTGTTGAATTTGCTATATAGTACAATATACACTAAGTCGGCGTAATAAGGCATTGACACAATTGAACAATCTAATTTATTTTAGATAATAATTTGATCATCCTGTTAAGAAAGTGAAACATAAGATCATATAATCCTTCATTTTTACTTTCCCATACCACCACTGGTATAGGGGAAGTATCTGGGAAGTATTGATATCATGAAAATGTTCGAAATTGATATTTGAAGAAATTCATTATAGGTACAATAAAGTGAACTTCCACTTTACTTACCACAGCTAGCAAAACACACAAGACTCACCTTAATTGAAGACAAAATACACCTTTATAATTTCAGGGCTGCACGAGCAGAATTGGTGCGTTTCGTCTTAGATTATAGATACCTAGGGAAATCAAAATAAAAGAAAATATTTGAATATCAAACACAACAGCAAACATTTATGAAACACTCTGATTAAGTAAACCACACAAACAACAATTTAACCAAAAAATAGATTAGAATTTCTAACAGTAAATTAATATTTACAAATTGCCATAAGTAAGTTGGCACTGTTAGCGGATTTTCGTTGGGGAATACATACGTTGAGATTTAATACAATTAAAATGACAAAAACGTGTTTTTAGAGACTATTTTAGAATTAATTAAATTTTTTTGCTGCGATTGAAACTGCAGGTACAGACATGGCTCCTTGGCACTACATAACGAGCCGCCCTTGATGCGTTGTAATAGATTTTGAGCAGTGGCAAGATTACATTTTTCGTACAATAGTGATAAAAAATCTTGCTGAACTATTGTGGTACAACGAGATACATTTCCAGGTTTTCTTGTAGTTGGTACCTATTTGTCAGAAGCGCGAGAGAGTGTACGCCAATTCACGCTCTGGGTAGTTCCTAAAATTTCAGCAATACGATTTGTTAAGATCCTATTTAGTGCATTAGTACAGGAAAATCAGATTTTTCAGCTGTTAAGTAGATTCTTCGAATTATGAATACCATTATTAACAATACACAAGTGACCTGCAGATCAAGACTTTCTTTTGTTTACTGGCTTTAAACATTATCTTTTGATATACCTACTCATTAATAATATAACATCGTTAATGGTCTACTACTTCTAGAATAACAAATTTTTAATGCAACATTTCTAAGTGTTTCTATAATATTGAAAATCGCCAACCCTCTAATAGATTGTTATAGCGATGTTTGTCAACTTACGATGTACAAGAAAAATTAACATTTACACGTTAGTAATTATTAATTGAACGATTGAAAATAAACTAAAGTAAACTCGAAATAACTTATGTACGGTTGACAGGCTGAACACTAGCACCCTCGCTAGCCCCTTTCTATCTCTGGAGCAACTATCACTGACCAACTCCTCCGTTACCAACATGTTGAGGGTGGGTTCCTGTTACCCTTACAAATGATCGTTCATTAGGGGTCTGTCTCTCTCGCTCTATCTTACCCTCTCTACTACTACGGTTTGTTGTCCAAAAATAGCTAAATACAGTGTAGTAACTTCCGCTGACCACCTTCAAGTAGTAAGTAGTACATACGCAGGAGAGGGCTAGTAAACTGTGTCAATTGTCGTGACTGTCGTGGATGGTCACCTTAGGCACGAGACAGTTTGGATACTTGCGGTAACATGTTCATTTAAACACTTTGACGGCTTGACTATTATTTGGTTAGAAACATGCTTAGAAAATAACACAATGGGCTTGTGATATAACTGCATGTGTGGGAGATTAGTTCTCCCCCTGTTCGTAAATCCATGTCTTAAGATTTCAGAACTTTGTTTCAACCATGTTTGCCTGTTGCTGGTTTGCGAATTTCCCGAAGCTATAGAAGTTAGTGTCATTACAAGCTTGTCCTCTTTGTATGAGCATGCTACCAATTATTGTTCTAAGTTGTTCGTTGTTCCATACTAATTTTTTATGTTAATTGGTGTTTCAAGTGCGGTCTCTCAGAGTTGAAGAATATGCTAATCAAACCGGCGAACAAAACACAAAAATAATTTTCCGATGTTGTTCAAAGCCACTGAGGCGTTATGAGGGTAAATTTTTGGAGAAAGTTATTCGTCTTTCTTACGAATGTATTAATCATCGCAACTTCAAAAATACATCCAATTATTCCAGTTTAATGACAAATGAGCTTATTTTCAAGGAGGCACCATTTACTGTAACTGAACTTTAGTCGCCTGGGGTGCGATTAGAAACTTTAACCTCACAGTAGGGTGGCAGTGGATTAATAATTCACAAAATACATGTGCTTGAAAATTAGAAGTGTCAATCCGGAATTTTTAGAACAGTTAATCTGTGAAATTAACGAATTCCCAATAAATTATTTCAATAATGACTGTACAGAATTTTAAAATTAGTGGAAAATAAGGAAAATGATTATTTCCTTACTAAATCAAGAATATTAGTTGATAAAGTGTCTCCTGAAGTATATTTAGTAAATAGGTATCGTCACGATAATAGATATAAATTATTTTAGGTCAGCAAATCCAAACTGATATTGGTGTGATATATTTGAAATCACTTGTTAATCAAGCAGCCGTTTCAGTGAAGCTCTGTCGAGGATTTAATTAAAGAAGTGAAGTCCCAACAAATCACCGCGTCCTTGCAACTTTTCTTTTGAACATTTAATTTAGGTCGTAGATGTAATTTATAAACCACTGCTTTATTTTAGTAAACGAAATTAAGGTGCATTTCAATGGAAATTTTGGATTTTTAAAATGTCGCCTTTAAAATAACTTCAACACGCTATTATAAATATATTTTACGTATCTGGACCTCCGGAAGGGTTGAATAGACAAACTAATGTTAAAAGTGGGATTTTATTTTATAGTACCTACCTTAGACCAGGACACTCGGGTATCATACCAAAGAACTTCTAGGCTGATTTTTAACGAATTCCTCGATGGGTATTATGGCTAACTCTCTGTGGATTTGTACATTTCTCATATACCACGGGACATTCAGAGCAATCCTTAAGATTTTATTTTGAAAACACTGCATTTTGTTTATGTGTGTTTTACTTGCCACCCCCAAACTGAACATCGGTATGTTATAATAATTGGTCTAAGGATCGACTTGTAAATGAGAACAGCGCATTTCAGTTTAAGCGAGGTCTTTTTATTAATTAAAGGGTATAAATAGCATATACAGGGTGATTCAAAAATGGAGCATAAGCTCTTCAGTACGTTGTTGGGAATAATAATTGAAGTGTAGGAAAAATAGTAAAAAAATTCTTAGCCGCTAATTTGCTGAGAAATGAAGAAGTTAAGTTGAGAACTCAACTTTGAATTCATGTGGATTTTGAAACTTCTCATCATTTCATATAAATAATTTAAGTATTTTTAATAGTGGGTAATAAATAAAATGCTCATAACACCTCATTATCCTGAAATATTAGCTTTCAAAATTGATATTTTCCTATCAAGTTGTTTTAAAAAAATATGTGGCAACGATGTTTGAAACTTTTAATAAGCTCACTATGTAAATGAAACGAAATAAAAGCCACTCATATACTACATAGCTGCACCCGTGTTGCCAAGTCTACAACTTACTTCTTCGTTGTTAACTACAAAAATGTAGCAGCTAAATTTTTTTTATGATTTTTCCACAGTTCAAATAACCGTCCCCTACAACGTACTGAAGAGCTTATGCGCCATTTTTGAATCACCCTGTATAGCTAATCAAGCGTGGCATTGTGTTAGTTTAGTGTTTGTACGTATACCCCATGCCAGTTGTGTATCTAAATACACAACGAAGATATTTGATGGTTCTATCTGTTGGGTTCCACTGTATATCAATGTTGTTTAGTTTTAGTGGTCGCATATGAGTCATGCGGCGTAGTGTGGATATTTTTGATTCACATGTATCGTGCACAAATATGTTGAACAATACTGGCCCAAGTATGGATCCCTATGGGACTCAGTCGTTGATACTATATTTAGCAGAATGCGTAGAGTTAATTCTTACGACAAATAAAAAAAAATTAAAAATGATTTCAAAATGCTGTAAATAGGCGGGTGCTTTGTATATACAAATTTTGTACAGTAGTCCTTCAGTCCATACTTTATCGAACACTTTGGTGATGTCCAGAAATACAGCTGCTGTATATTTTTTGTGTTCGAAGCCTCTTTCTATAATTTCAGAAATTATTGCCAATTGATGAACGGTTGAATGCTTTTTTCTAAATCCAAATTGACTATTTGCTATTACTGGTCTCAACTGTTGCTTAATATTATCTTCTCAAGCAACCTGGAAACCGTTGGCAATAGACTGATGGATTTGTAGTTATCTGGGTTCTTTGCATATTTTCCGGATTTTGGGAAAAACAAAATTACTGCATGTTTCCGTATTTCTGAGAAATATCCGTATGTAAGACATGCATTATATAATGTCGCTAGGTAGGCTAAGCTTTTATTGGTTAGATTTTTAGAACTATGTTTGGTATATTGTCATCCCCTGATGATTTGTTATTCGGCAATTTTTTTATTATAGATATAATTTCTGCTAGGGACGTGGGGCTAAGTTCTCCGATTACATTATGAAAGTTGTTTTTAATATATTCTTTAACTTCCTCTTCAAACGAATTTTTTTCAGTGGTAATATTAAGTTTGTGGTGTTCTGCTAAAACCTGATATATTTCGACGTCAGTGGTGTAATTTGTTTTAACTGTTAGAATTACGTATGGTTGTCTTAAGATTTTTTTGTTGCGCTCCACAATGGTGAATTTTGTGGTTTCAGCTCTTCTAAATATTTCTGATACATGCTGATCCTGTGGTTTTCTAGCTCCCATTTGCCTTGTCGGATGAGTTGGTGTGTTGTTCTCAATATTGATGATGTCTCGTTCTTTGCCAGATTCTCCTAAAGCGATGCTTTTCTCTAATTAGTCTAATTAGTGTTGCAGGGGATGTGCGTTGTAGTTATTAGGCCTTTTTTTGCCGCACTGTAGTAGCTGCCTTTACGGAGTTGGGCTTTTCAAAAAAATCCGAAACCGGAAGCGGAAGTTAGACATGTGTTGCAGAATTTTGAAAATCTGGGTAGCGGATATGAAAGAAGGCCATAATTCAAGGGAAACAATTTTCTACCGGACACTGTAACTTCAAAATGGCGGCAGCTATGAATGTTTCAAAATTTTGACTTCAACGCCCCACAACTCAAAAACCGGTTATCTGATCGGATTCAGCAACAACTTGTTTGAAAGCCCTTTGGCGGTACCATGAAGAAAAAGTTATTTAGGAAATCGAAAAACGGTCGCAACGGCGGCGCTGCTCCAAAAATTTTGAAATTTTTGAAAAATTGTTACAGTAAACCTGGCCACACGATTTTGTGTAAATTTTCTACACTAGAATTTCACTGTGGCACCCTCTACGAAGTTTTTAAATCTGAAGTTGATGCTCCTATAGGCTTTATTAGTCAAAATATGAAAAAAGTTTAAATATTAAAATTGTTCAGTATATAGTTGTGCATTCACATATCACGTATACAGGGCGTTTGCTTTCCACAGTACAATAAGCAAATTTGTTATTTTAAAAGAAACATCCTATATATTATTATTTAATTGAATGCAAAATTTAATTGTCTATTACATAGTATAAGGTGTTCATATAGCTAAAATGTACGGTTGATAAGGATTTCGTTAATTTTAACCGCGTTGTGTAAATTTTGAAGATTTAGGCTGGACTCTGACAGAAACGGTTCGTGCGCGTCGGTCGGTAGCGATCGTCCGGTTTCGCCAGCTGTAATTTCAAGTCGGTTACTACAGATAGAGGCGTGTCTTTTTTCTGTATATATGTATCGCACCCGTATAGTCTCATTTCCCTCGCTACGCATTCAAATGATTTCCAGGGTCCGCCTCGCGAACTATACTGTGAATAATAAAAACGAAATGTTTATTGTTAGTATGGGAAAGTCTAGGGGAGGTTTGCACCCCTACTTTTTTTTCTTGGTCCTTCAATTTCTGGTGAGGTTAAACTACGTTTGGTATTATGGGTTATCGAAAAATCAGATGTAGTATCCATTGTTTCTGTTGGCTGATTACCTGTGTATATTAAAATTGGGTCCCTAAGTGCGGTGAGGATTTTTCGCTCATTGTGAGAATGCGTATAAATAAATCATTTTTAACAATGACCTATCGCTTGGCCAGCTGCCAGTAGATTGGCCAGCCGGCCGTGTTCTTGGACCCTGATCACTTACTTTAGCAATGTTAAACTATAATTTAATACATACGAGCAGCAAACTAAAGTTTGCCCTAATTTAATAAGTATTAAATAAGAAGCCAACAAATCATTATTGATATAGCACACCCGTACTCTGTTGCGGTCGCACGTAGACTTCATAACATTTGAAAATATCTGGAAAATAATCAAAACTGATATGGAAAGTAGTAAATGATCGCATCATTTAAATTAATATCACCACGCATACTACATATTTTCCTTTTGCTACTATATCTAAAATAATTATAATTTTATATTCCTTACGTAAATAAGAGTAATACCTACCGTTGAGTTCTGACCGTTCACCGAGTAGGGCCAACCAAGGTGCGGAACGCGATATAGAATATCACTAATACATTATTGTGCAAGTGTCGATACTATTTTATAAATACAATTCTCGCTAAAGCCGAAGTTTAAAAATGAGTGACCCACCACCCGGAATCTCTGACTACAGGAGTCCCGGAAACACCAGGTAAGAACCATGATCAACAATCTCCTAAACAAACTACCTTCTCCTCTATCGTCCAAAATCCTGATTCTTTTCCAAAAAAAAGAACAAGCCATAATAATTAACAAGGCTGATGATTTGATACAGAAAGATTATATTAAAGCCCTTGGATCAATTTATTAATCCTAGCCTCATTAGATTTGGATCAAAAATCTCAAACAACCGTTTCTGTGTCTACCTATCGAGCGAGCATTTAGTACACGAAATTATGAATTAACACAACTGTTTGATAGTAGTTAGTATCCCAGTGCCAATGCGCCGACTGCGCGCGTTTTTAGTGATACTTCTTTCTTTTTAACTTCATAGGTTACAACAAGCACAAAACTCTAACGGTTATCAAGTTATATGTTCCATTTTAAAAAATTCTCACTGTATAGCAAATAAATTGTCCTGTGAGTTTTGTCTGAAATTGTTGCAGTGGACAGCACGTGTGTCTTTGAAGGTTGAAAAAAACATGTATTTTATGAGGATTTTCCGCTTTTGTGCTGGCTTTAGGGGTTGTCAATTTGAAGTTTATCGGTTTGCACTCTTACATGGAATAAGTTTTAAATGTCAAATTTTTCCATAAATTGGAATTAGTTGACATTTTTATTGGAGCATCTGTTTTAGGACCTTTCGAATATGAGAACAGGTTTCATTAACACATTTTGTCTAACTAAAAATTTAAAACCGAGTACAATCGCGGTGTTATTATTGCTAAATTAGTAAATTCGCACCTTTTGAAAGTTCGTTTCAAAAAAGCAAAGACCCGGCACTTCAAAAGATGAGATATTATTTTTCTGATTTTCAAACGTCTAATAGATTGGTAATCTAAATCTAAAATTGTTGAAACTTTAAAACATAAGATTAAGACCTGATCTTTCTAACCCCTATTAGAATGCCTACTAGCTGTTTGGCTAATAACTTTAATAGGAACCCTTTTCTGACGAATAATAATTGATAGGTTACCAGCTGCTTTTTTCACTGTCTAAATTAAAACATCAAAGCGATCAATTCAAATGGTATTAATCAGAGAACGTTTGTTACATACATCACAAGTTAGGCGTACGATTATATTGAGCTGAAAATCGAATTACAGTAATGGAAGCGTACTTCCAAATATTTAATTTCATGTTACCTATCCGCTACTATATACTACTTTACTTAGACGATTTGAGTCCGATAAATGGTACTTTATGGTACCGTAATCATTTTACCGGATTCAAATTATTATTTATTATTAAAAACATGCATAATTATAAGAGAGTGCTAGCAGTGTATAATGGGTTGCCTATATTCCAATGCTAAAGTGGGCGGACCATTTAACTTGCAATATGCGTTGAGTTTCATACTTTCTGATACTAAAACCTCTTTCTTTTCTGTTGATATATGTCCCTACCCAATAATCAAAAAACGCACTAGAATTATTTATCTGGACAAACACGGAGCAACGCGGTTCGAGCAAAACCGAAAAGTAGGCACTCTAATTTAGATAAATCTTCACACTTACCCACCGAGGTAAACCACCTGATGATCGGTCTCTATTTTGTAAAATCAAAGCTGTACAATAATCTTTATACTATTTCCATGGAGACAACTACGTGTGTACACTGCCATATATTTTTTCGACCATTATCAACAACAAAGGCAAAGAAAAAAGAAGGGTAGGATAGTATTAAAAATATAAAGTATGATCAAAAATTATTTTCATCTAGTATGACTATAATAGTACAAATCACTGCCTCTACAATTGGCTAGTATATATTCTTACGTCAAAATAATTGTTGATAACTGTCAAATTTGCATTTATTCTTTCATAGTCATACTATATGAAAATTATTTTTTATCATAAGTACTTTATATCGCAAGAGGAGATAAAAGTTAATTCTAATAATTCTAATTTTAAATGATTTCTTTCTGTAGCTGCACAATTTATTAATATATTGAGAAATTTAAATTTTTTATTACTATTTGTTTAACCCCTAACATCTTCGAAACCCTTATAAAATGCAGACACTCCCACATTTCTTATTATCATGCAAAGTACTTGCGCTTGCTTGAGAATGCTTCTCATGTACTTGTGTTCCAATTACTTTAAAACTGTAGAGTAACCCTAAAGCTGGATTCAGAGTAGCCGTACCGTATTGGACGCACCGTACCGTACCGTATCAGTAACCGCATAGACCATTTCAACATTCATAGTTAAGTTGACGTAATACTTTACGCATGCGTACAGCAGATCTGTCAAGTTCAGATATCGGCTGACGTTTTATAACCTAACCTCCTTGTTTTAAGTAGTAATATTTATTTCATAGATTTAAAGTTTTAAAAACCATCCAATATGAATGAAGATGACGTAATTGTTGCTGCTGGAGTTCTTTTGTGCTACTTAGCAGCCAAAAAACTTGATAAAATAGTACGCCACACGCGTTAAAACCCTCGATTTTACACGAGCTTGTACGATTGCCGTACCGTAAGACGAAGAAATGAAAATTGGTCAATTGCAACGGTACGGTACGGATACTACGATACGGTACGAACAACTATGAACTACAACATAAGAATCTACGTGTTCAAAGTTCAAACGTTACGGTACGGTGCGTTCAATACGGTACGGCGACTCTGAATCCAGCTTTACTCACCCCTTACGTATACTTCATTAAAATTAAATCACAAGCAGGGGCGGCTCGTTATGAAGTGCCAAGGAGCCATGACAATACCTGCAGTTTCAATCGCAGCAAAAAATTTTAACTAATTCTAAAATAGTTTCTAAAAACACTATTTTGTCATGTTAATTGTATTAAACCATGCTTACATGTTTCATGAGTAGAAAATCTCAACGTATCTATTCCCCGACGAAAATCGGCTAACAGTGCCAACTTACTTATGGCACCGCACATCCTTAGAATACTGGCTGAGGTGTGCGGGTGGGAAAGGTCGCGTTCTAGCCTGCATTTGGAGCCAAACGCTTGCTGGCTCGTCCTGTACGCTGGCGCCATAACACGATGAATAAAATAAGTGCATTACGGAATAGGCCCTTTTCTACATGCACTGTCGAGGAAAAAGTGCAACTTAAAAAGTTAGGTAGACCTCTGCCTAATTTAATTATCGTCAAAATAATAATTGGACTAGAATCGTTCTTGTTTTCTTTAAAAAAAGGTGGGGGGAGGGTATATTTTATGCTGAGTGGCTCTACCATCAAAATGCATTTACGTCTTTATCATGGAGTGGCGTTTATCGGTCGCCTCGACGCATGTCTGGGGACTTTATTATTTCAGCTTCCGGAGATTATAGGGACAGAGGTGCGTACGATTGATTGCCTACTCCCAAGGCGTTAAAGTCTGTTTTTGAGAAAGCTAATGATAATAATTTATTATTAACTACAAACAAAATCAATCGCTCGGACTTAGAGAAACTTTACTCTAGTAGTCCCTGGACATGTGAAGTAGTTGCAGCTCGTATTCGCGTCGCCGAATTAATAACGTCACCCCTTGACAATGACGTAATGCCGTGGATTTTGTGTCAGAATTATATCCACGTTAGCCGTGGAGCTAGCAACGTCGTAATATTTTTAGATATTTTCAACAATGTTGGGCTTCTCTTTTTTATTTATTTGGTAGTTTGTCCATAATTGGACATACACCATCCTGTGCTATCTTCTACTAGCTAATTTCCTAATATCGTCTACCATCTATATTTTTGACGCCCTACCCTTCGCTCCTTTTTCTGGTGCTCGGAATCCATATACATTTTTTGTTCATCTTTCACCATGTATTATAGGACAATATTACTCGCCCATTGCCATTAATTGGTTCGAATCCATTGACTTTTAACCTTCAACGTAACGTGCAATGTAGCCCTTTATATGCGACGCTGTTTAACTTGTAATTTGTAGTCGAATATCAGCCTCTTAGTTCCCACTAGTTCCAGGGTTATTACATCATCGATTACTAGACTCTAGTTTGCAAACCAGTAAGTTTAACTTAAAATAAAATATTCATTGTTTATTTCAAAATACACGTACGATGTCGCTTGTTTACATTTATATTAAGTAAGAACTTCTTACTTGCCGAGAGATTGCTTTTTTGTCATGACGAAATTAGTCGTTTGAACGGACAATGTCTGCACGAAAGAGTACATATACTAAAACAACTAATTACATATTAAAGAAAAAAAAACAGAAGACATTTATGTCAGATCCTACGCGTTACACTAAAATTTATACAGGGTGTAAATAAAAACATTTGCACACTTTGCGAGATCATTGAAACAATAAAAAAATTTAATAAACCCAATTCAAATATTCAATGATTTGGAAGATATGGAATACTGACATTTTTAAAAATTGAGATTAATTCAAATACAATTTACATACTGAATCAAATAAATTATGTGGAGAGATGCTGATTCCAGAACACTACTTGTAGATCGGTTGGATTCTTCCGCTGTCCGCAATCTCGTGAGTTAAATGTTAAAGCGATGTTTATTGATGTCACAGAAAATTGCAATAACAAAGAACAGGTGACACGTTTAACAATTAAGTTAAAGCCTCCCCCTCAGGATCCTAAAGGCTTCTCGACGAGGGTCCTGGATAGTGTTTGGCGTTTCTAGGCAACCTGTTTCTTCCTTGGGCGACTTTTCTTCCGGATAGGTTGAACTGCTTCGGGAAGATTTAATATGTGTCCCTGGTATGGGGTTAGGCCTCAGGTGTGATAAGTTCCGACAGGTTTCGCAGTTGCCTGTGACTTGCCCATCTCAAACGTTTTTGTAGACCTAAGGGTTATAATAATGTAACCCAAAACGTAAGAAACCCTCTGAGGTGGGGGTAGTAGGCCATCTTTCGGTTCGGTATCAACTTGAATAAGGTAAATAGCTCAACCCATTGGATGCCGTATCTTTTATGATGAGGATCCATCGCTGTCCGTTAGGGCCTTGAGGAGTGGGTCGACGACATCAATGGCGAGGTTTTCAAACCTCACTGGTGTGCTGTGCTGGTGTAGCAGAAGTCCCGCTGGTTTAAGGTTTGCCGCCTTTGTACGTTTGGCACTCGATTCCAAGATCTGCTTTCTCATTTCCACCAGAAGTAGCGGTGGTTGATTCGGTGGTACGTCCTTTCACCTCCGTAATGCCCAGCTGCTGAGAAGTCGTTACTACGAATACTTCTGCAAGGATTCCGGCCCTCTTTTCCACTGAAACGAAAGATAACTCCATGTCTATTTTTCACCAAAAAAGCTGCATTTACTGAAACAGTGTCGAGGTATTTCATCTGTCTCTTCACAGAACCTTCATAAGAGTGAAGTGCGGCCCATGGAAGCAATGGAACCACCGCTTTCCTTGCTTGCATCAACAAAACAATTTAATTTATAAATTATATTTCGTTTCTGCAGTATCAAAATCCTAGTTTGACGCTGCCGCAGAATCCAGTATCGGAGCCCAATCGACGATGATTGGAATCTATACTGCCAGCGCTTTCGATTCTCAGTACACCCCAGTATTCGCGTTGCTTCGTTTGAAGTTGATTTGTCTGATTTTAGCTTGCCGGGACGCCCCAATCAAGTCGCCTTTTCATTTTTATTTCGTGTATTTTCAGTTATTATTTTTTTTTAATCTCTACACTACCCATAATATTGTAGTTTTGTTATCAATCATCGCTTGTGATGCAACAACTAGATACAGCATCCTCCTCGCTTTCGGAGAATAGGCCATCTAACTCTAATTGTACCTGCGTTGTGTGTAAAAATTAGAAAAAGCTTTTGTCAGTGCAGTTTTCAAGAAAATCATGATAGGTGTTATAAAATATATAATAATTATCTTTTGAAGCTCCCCCATGTAAATAACTCACCGCACACCACAGCTATGCATGTAATAGGTTCTCACAGATACCTAATGTGTAGGTGTTAGTTCATGCGACAGTGCCCTATGAATATTCTTGTCGCACGCATGATTTACTCTTTACTTAGTGCGCGAAATGGTTTCGTCGGTTTTAGTCCAGGCAAATTAGACCAAAAAAGGTGGTTTTGCTGCATTAAATCATGTAGTTCCAAAAGTTTCAGGAATGTGTAGGGGGAGGTTCCCTGAACAACGCCTAATAAAGTCCCATCGATTTCAGGTGCCGCGCGAGGGGGGGGGAGGCTCAAAGGTCCCATTTTTCAGTTATTGGCGCATATCTCGAAAACGATGCGTCGCACAGCAAATTTTATGCTATTCAAAATTAAAGGTTACTAAATTCCCTACAAAATGGTGTATTACTTTTGTCTCTATGTGTTACCGTCTCCGATATATGAGCCGGCGAAAATGGAAAATTTGCAAAAAAAATTGAAGCGCCTCAGGTTTTTGTCAAGTTTGCCCTTCCAACTCCTTTTCCTTCCATTTTACGCGAAACTCGTGAGGAAGGAAGTTGTAGAGCATTCAATTTCCTTCAATAATATATATACTTTTGCTAAATTATCTTCAATCAGTCAAAAGTTAACATAAGTTTCGGGGTCGATTTCGAGATTCTGCTAGTAAACTGCTGATCATTTTATTTCCGTTTTCAAGGGCTTTAACTCTCTCTATCACGTTATTTATTGTTTATGTAAACATAAATGGTATTTATTACCCATATAACTAATAAAATATATATCTGTATGAAAGTAGAAATATATAGGGTGTTTCTTAAATAGCGGACACGGAACACAGTACGCCATTCCCCTGCAGATACTGATTGGAAAAATATAATACAATAATGTCTGTTCTTAGCTAGTTTCAAATTTATTCTTGCAGTCAAAGATTGACATTTAATGAAAGTAGAAATATACAGGGTGTTTCTTAAATAGCGGACACGGAGCATATGGAGCTTTCTGAACACGATTCTGTCTCCATACTTAACAGCCAGTCTGTTCATCACGGTCCTCATATCTGGTTTTTGCCTACTTATCTCTTCCATAAGCTCATCCACGGAGTACTGCCCTTTATCCTGACCGAGCCTGAACATCTAAATACTGGAAAATCTCCTCCATGGCAATGGCTACTGAAACAAATTCTTCCATGGGTCTGCCTCTCTGTTGGCCAGTCGGTTTACGCAAATACAACTCTTTGTCTTCATGATATATAGCATCTGCAGCATATAAGTCTCCCACGCCACTAATGCGGATCAAGACATTGTACACCTTGCGGCGTTTGTGAAGTTTTTCTTTTTTTTTGTTTCGCGAAAAAGCTGTCATCAATATTTTCAGTAGTACAGAGGAAACATTTAGTTTTGAATTCAAATCCAGGCTGTGACGAACTTCGCAAGGAAGTAGAAGCTCCTGAACCAAATGAAGAAAGACAGGTTAGCTTAGGTAGATGAAATGCTTTTAAAAGGAAAATATAAGATGAAATAATTCTTGACTAAAAAGTATTTAAGAAATATTTAAGGAAGAGGTCTCTGCATATGGCCCATAAAGAATTTGTACATCAAACCACAGCCAATCTCTTCTTGTAACACTAGCACTTAACAACGTTTCCATTCCATTTTCAGCTGATTTATCACATATTAAAACACTTTCACAGCTTTTAAAAAAAAAGAAAAACTTCACAAACGCCGCAAGGTGTACAATGTCTTGATCCGCATTAGTGGCGTGGGAGACTTATATGCTGCAGATGCTATATATCATGAAGACAAAGAGTTCTACTTGCGTAAACCGACTGGCCAACAGAGAGGCAGACCCATGGAAGAATTTGTTTCAGTAGCCATGGAGGAGATTTTCCAGTACCTATTTAGATGGTCAGGCTCGGTCAGGATAACGGGCAGTACTCCGTGGATGAGCTTATGGAAGAGATAAGTAGGCAAAAACCAGATATGAGGACCGTGATGAACAGACTGGCTGTTAAGTATGGAGACAGAATCGTGTTCAGAAAGCTCCATATGCTCCGTGTCCGCTATTTAAGAAACACCCTGTATATTTCTACTTTCATTAAATGTCAATCTTTGACTGCAAGAATAAATTTGAAACTAGCTAAGAACAGACATTATTGTATTATATTTTTCCAATCAGTATCTGCAGGGGAATGGCGTACTGTGTTCCGTGTCCGCTATTTAAGAAACACCCTATATATTTCTACTTTCATACAGATATATATTTTATTAGTTATATGGGTAATAAATACCATTTATGTTTACATAAACAATAAATAACGTGATAGAGAGAGTTAAAGCCCTTGAAAACGGAAATAAAATGATCAGCAGTTTACTAGCAGAATCTCGAAATCGACCCCGAAACTTATGTTAACTTTTGACTGATTGAAGATAATTTAGCAAAAGTATATATATTATTGAAGGAAATTGAATGCTCTACAACTTCCTTCCTCACGAGTTTCGCGTAAAATGGAAGGAAAAGGAGTTGGAAGGGCAAACTTGACAAAAACCTGAGGCGCTTCAATTTTTTTTGCAAATTTTCCATTTTCGCCGGCTCATATATCGGAGACGGTAACACATAGAGACAAAAGTAATACACCATTTTGTAGGGAATTTAGTAACCTTTAATTTTGAATAGCATAAAATTTGCTGTGCGACGCATCGTTTTCGAGATATGCGCCAATAACTGAAAAATGGGACCTTTGAGCCTCCCCCCCCCCTCGCGCGGCACCTGAAATCGATGGGACTTTATTAGGCGTTGTTCAGGGAACCTCCCCCTACACATTCCTGAAACTTTTGGAACTACATGATTTAATGCAGCAAAAAATCTAATTTGACTGGACTATTTCTTTGCTGGTCCTCCTAATAAGGACTTGGAATATCTCAGGTCAGGGAACTCGTTTAACCAACTATAGATTTGCTCCCTGTCGGTGCTGTATGGTACACCGCAGGTAGGCTCTGGCTCTATCAATTGTTCATTGCTGCCACCTTTTGCCAACTTGTCAACTTCTTCATTACCAAGTACTCCTACGAGTCCTGCTACCCACATCAAGTAGAGCCTATTATGTTCACACAGTTTCACTAGTTTCCTGTGACATTCCATGGCCAATTTCAAATTTAATTAGCACGATTTTACCGTTGGCTGGCTGTGTGTCATGATGTAGATTTTCCTATTTACATAGGACCTCTGTAACATGATTTAAGCAGAGGTCAGTATTGCCATCACTTCCGTCTGGAACACAACGGCAAAGCGTTCCAGGTTTACGCTATATGTATTGCCCGGTCCTGTCCTGATATTGTCACGTTATATTTTAGTAACTTGTCTGGATTCAAACACATTATTGATTTATAACAACTATATTTAAGCAAAGTGACAATATCGAGTAAATGCACCGTTAAGGTGAACTTACAAAAAACAAAGTTTGTAGTAGGTACTGTGACGCTTTTTTCGGTTTCGGGTTTTACTCGGGCGCCAGATTTTAAAGAGTTTTCTCTCTAACGGCTTCTCTCCAGTAGTCGATGTCGGGGGAGCGAAGACCTAGGTAACTTCAGTGAAGAATACAACAGGGTGATTAAATGAGAAGGCAACTTACGGTAAATAAACAGAGTTTTATTATTATGTACAGTAACAGAAAATCAAATAACAATAAAGTAAATACGGTAGATATAAACGGAAAACAGTTTTATCGGTGTAACCGGTAAACAATAAATAATAAAATCGGTAGCGGTGACGGTATTCAGAAATAACTCTCTGAGAACTTTAAATAATGCCTCCTATGTGAACGGAAAATAAAACTAACTACTGGGAAGCTTTACAGGACGGGACAAACGGTCAATAATAACCTGGACCGTAATGACCACAGCTCCGCCAGAAGCCAAAACAGCACCAGGTTGTTAGTGACGGACTACGGAGTTCTTAGTACTTTGCACCAGGACGACGTGACCACAGCACCGCCCGAAGCCACGACGCGCAGACAACAAAATACAGAGAACCAGGAATGGCTAACACCCCAAGTCCTGGGTATCGTGGTCACAGCACCGCCCGAAACCAAGATCACCAAGAGTTTGTTGTGTTACACCAATTCTCTACACGGAAAACTACGGGGACTAGTAACTACCCCAAGACCTGGGTATCTTGACCACAGCACCGCCCGAAGCCAAGATCACCAAGTACCTGTTGTAGCACCACCAGGACTTTGTGTTTCTTCTCGGACCCCGTAAAAGAAGAAAGCACAAGTTCCTCCACGGAGTGGTAACGGAAATCCTAACTCTCTCTGCTATTCGAAAACTCAAATGCCCAGGTCACAGCACCGCCAGAAACCTGGACTGTTAAGTTCCAAATACCAGAGCACCAGGTCCTATACTTCCGCCTTGACACCGTCAAAGCAAAAGCTATACTTCCAAGTCTAAATAACACAAAAGCTAAAACAACTAAATGAATCGGAGACAAAGTCTAAATTTTCAACCCTAACTTTATATTCGGAGATACAACCCTAATGTGGCATTACCAAAATTCGGAGGGTTATTACCTGTAGTCGGAGGGTTTACAAATGATCGGAGACTTCAACTGGACTTCTTCTTCGGCTGTTGTATTTCAATATTTGAATTCAACTCTTCTAAATTAAGCAAAAATTCTGCTTTTATACGGTCCGGAAATCCTATCGGCGGCGCGGCACGCTCAATGCGACGCTCACGGACAGCGCTGGGTCGCTGGTAGGGGCTCGCCCGCATCTCTGCGGTCTCGGCGAGGTCGCGCGTAAACTAAATATTTGGACTTAAATATTTTAACATAATATTCTTAAACTAACAGAATGAAAATTATTAATAGAATAAAGAAATAAAATAATTATTTAATCATGTTTCAAAACTTAAATATCGGTTTTTAAGATATAACAACAAAATAAAAATATATATACCAATAAATTTGGCTAATTAATATAAATCTAAACTTGTCTATTTACAGAAGTCACTAATCACTTAATTTTCACGACACTTCGTTACAGTACCAAGTAGACCGTGTTTTTGAGATGTTGATCTAGAGTGTTCTTGGTATAAGATGATACCTAGCCAGTTGCGCAGCTTGAAGACAGTACTGTTTAAATCAGCAATTAATCTCTGCGAAATCAACTTCTTCATTTCGGACGACCTGTTCTGATATTGCTACCTGGAACAGTTTCCGAAAGTCGAAAGCTGTTTTCTCCGATTTCATCGTAAGGAAGTAGTTTCCGTTTATTATAACCAAGATATCTTTTAAGTGTAGCGGAGCAGGTCCAGTACAACTTCTAACGCGACTGTCGAAGTAGTTAACATTGCCCCCGCTATACCTAGAAAAGGCAGCTTTTGTATTTTGATTAGCTTGATTCTCATAACAGAGTTTAGCCTTAGTTCACCTCACTAGGGAGGCATATGTGCTTGTTGCGATAACCACACATGCGTGGGGTCATTGTACCATTTTTGGGTTTAGTCCTCACGTTTTGCCAAACATTCGCCTACAGGTTCAAAGGCCCTGTTGGCTTGTTCGTGATATGCTCGAAATGGCTTTTGAATTTTGAAGGTCATTTTGGTGTGTAAGCAGGCTCCCAAGTATTTGATCTTCTCTACCATTGTCATTTACAGCCTCTTTATAAAACAAATGGTATCTCTAAATCGGATAACCCTCTTCTTCTTGCTATAGTTAACAGTGAAGTCTTTCCGGGGTTAATGAGAAGTCCTTCTTTAACACACTACTTTTCGACGGTTTTGAGAACAAGTTCCCGTGTAACTTTGAGACAGTATTATTTAAACATACAACAATAAAAATATTCTAATATTATAAAAGTTTCCATTGCCCAACTAATCAAAATCTTCTTTCTATCGTTCCAGTCTATATTAATTTATTTCAACTGAATAAATATATATTTTATTGAAATACAAATTTTAATAACACACAATGAACCTTGGTTTTAAAACCGTATATACACTTACACGTATATTCTTAAAGTAAATAATAATTTTTTCTCCGATAGACAGTAAAAGCATGCTTTGACTGACATTTGACTGCCTCCAAAGTTCCACATTTACTGCCTAGGCAAAAGTGATCATTTTTACTGACAGTAGCATTCACAATCAGGTTGCTTCGAAAATAGTAGATTGTTTTATTAGGATGAAAAGTGTCACTTTTTTTGACGAGCAAATTTTGCATTTGTGAGGCGGAGCGTAGCGTAGCCGAACGGATGCGATATTGCGAGTCAAAAGAAGTCAGCACTTTTCATCCGAATGAAACATACTATTTTTTCCGCAACCGGAACAACCGGATTCAAGATAATAAAATTAAGATGCGAGGAATTAGAGAACACTACTACTTCTAAAATCAAGTCTTCTTAGCTTTTGTTTTCAATTTTATTTATTCTGTCAAACCCAGCCAAACCATCGAAAATGTTTGAACAAGATAATGGTAACGAAGATACACCACCAGAAATTTTAGACTGTACAAAAGAAGTTGTATCAAGTCTTCTGCCCAATAAATCTCGAGAAGTATACGAAGGTGCCTACAACAAATTTTTAAATTGGTGTAACGAGAAAAGCGTAAAATCGTACACGGAAAGCGTACTATTAGCGTACTTTTCCGAATTGTCCACTAAAATGAAGGTCTCTACTCTTTGGGCGCAATATTCAATGTTGAAGGCAACATTAAGTTTAAAAAATGGGGTAAATATCGAAAAATTTTCAAAACTGCGTGCCTATTTAAAAAAAGAAAATAATGACTACACACCGAAGAAATCGAGAATTCTTAGTAAAGAACAGGTGGATCGATTCTTGAAGTGTGCTCCTGATGAGCAATACTTGATGATGAAGGTGTGTTTTAGTTTTAAAATCGAATATTTTACGATAATTAAATTTTGACGTTTGTAGGTTATATTAATTTTGGGTGTTGCTGGAGTTTGTCGCTGCGACGAGTTAGTGCATTTAAAGGTTAATGATATTGAAGATCTTAAATCAGTCTTACTGATTAAAATTCCTAACACTAAAACTAATAACAAACCAAAATCTTAACCAAAAAAGTTAAAAGTAAAAGTTCCTAGGAAGTAAAAGTACTTTTACTTCCTAGGAACTAAAAGTGTTGCCTAGCAACACACACATTTGTTTACTAATATCAAAAACATCAACTTCAATGTCCGTTTTTGGTATGTAAAGTGATCACTTTTAAGACGGTTGCGGAAAAACAAACAAATTTGAAATTTTTATTAATTAAATTTAAGTTCCATATTTTTCACGATTTCTTTTATTTCGGATGGGGTGAACATTTCTTCGTCATTTTCCATTGTAAATATATTATAAATTAATTAATATTTACGAATTAACAAGATTAAACTATTCTATTCGCAACAAATAGAATGACATTTCTGAAATATGTTTTTTCATAGCAACCAATAAGAACTGCATAGCAACAGATGCTTGCTGATACTAATAGCACAAAAAATATTAAAAATATTCATTAAATTAATGTTAAATGTAAACAATCGGAGAAAAAATTATATGTTCAACACGGCAGAAATGCAGATTTACTGCCTTGGCTGGTTTCACAGCTTCGGCTTCGCCTCAGCTGTGAAATACCAGCTGCGTCAGTAAATCTGCTACTTTTCTGCCTTGTTAAACAAATAACTATTAATTTTAACTGCTAGTATACCTACCAAAATTAGGTTTTACTCTCAAACCTATGCAATTCGAGCGTGACGCTGACAATAATATTGTGTTTATATCAAAATTTATACCTCTACTCTAAAAAATCGTTCTGGAAAAACGAGGTTGTTTTGCATATTCCTTTCTTCTTGTAGAACTTTATAAACCGGCGTTTGTTAGTTGGACCACAAAGGCAGATAACCAGATTCAGCTCAACCACGAATTTCGGTCAAAGGGATTATGAGATTAAAAAATACAATGGAGACTGCAGTTTATTTTGTATACTAAATTTTTATTTTTTAATGTGAAGTGAAGTTCTAACTATAAATGTGATAAGTAATTATTTTTGCAGTTATATAAAACGTTGCAACTAACAGATTTTCTACACTTTTATTATTAGTATAATTTTGTTTTTTATTTAGTCTCCTGGTTCATTTACTTAATACTGTTGGCATTTTAAATTTTAAGTAAATTTCAAGATGAAAATTTAATGAAGCACTTGATAATTGAAATATATTTGCGTGGCCGTTACAAAAACAAAAAGAAGAGCATTACGTGATCCACAGGTTAAAACTTACCCGAAAAATCAGAGATTTTGTCCTAAAGTATTTAATTTTTATTTCGCGTTATTCTCATTTACACAACATTTTTATGAGTTACGATTTTCGATTCAGAATTTTACAAAAACGTTTTTCCGCCACTTACACACCCTGTATGATATAATAGGTAATAGTACTAATAAGATAGTGCTAATTGTAAAATGTCTACAGGTCTAACGAATTCTGTTATAACAAATTTTACAGAATCTAAAATAGTGGCCATGTACGTATTTTAGTTTCGAGACAGTTTCATTGAACAGTTTTGTCAGTTTTATTTTTGTAACCGAATTATTCTATTAAAATTGTATTCTCTTGTCTTTATTAAATTTCCATAAACAGAAATGGAACTTTTCCTTAAATACAAACATATAAAAATGTTCAAAAACAAACGAAATTAGACAGGTCGTAGTCTCATGGTGAAACACGTCATTTCGTGAAAAGCCTAGGCATTACATGAACTTCTGGCGTATCATGTTATTACACATTCTGCCTAGGCTCTTCGTGAAGTGCCGTCTCTCCTTGGCGCATCATGTTTCGGTTCATGACGTGACTGCCAAAGCCAATACATGGCAAATTGTGTTCCGTCACTTGTTACTAATTTTTTGTTTTGTTTATTATGGAAGAAAAGAGTGAAAAGGAATTATTCAGTGATCACTTCTAGGAGTTAAAGCGATGCCGACTAAACGACCGTATAACATCGCTCAAAATGAATGTATTTTAATTATATAATGCAGATTTATAGTCAATTCTTATCCCTATTGATTTTCTTTGCCTTCAGTTACATGTTAAATAGCAACACCATATGCCGGTTATCGGCAGTTTTTTCATGAACCACTAATCGCTAAATTGCGGCAGATCGTGGTACAGCTCGAAACACGATGCACTGAGGCGAGACAGGCCGCGCTTTATGAATAGGCTAGGCAAAAGGTGTAGTAGAATGAATTTTCATTATATCTCGGCAGTAATGCCCAGGCATGTAATGCCTAGACTTTTCACGAACTGACATATTTCACCATGAGATTACGACAGGCACCATTGTAGATTTTCAACAACTTTTTATCACAACGTATTTGGTATCCGTTGCAATTGAACGCCATTACCTGAAGACACTTTATAAGTAATTCTATCTTAAGCACGCCATAAACGTTAAAAATTATTTAGTTCCGTAACAATAAGTTTGTAAACAAGCAAGGATAAACATCATAGAAAATTTCATGAAAAAAAATAAAAAAAGTTACGATATCTACGATACGGTGGCGTGGGTGAGTTATCTATAAGGGGATGTATTTTATTTTTGTGAGTATTGGAGTATCACGTTTTTCTTGAAAACTGCACCGAGAAAATCCTTTATCTAATATTTTGTGCACAATAGAAGTACAATTAGAGTTAGGTTGCCTATTTTCTGAAAGCGATGAAGATGACAACATACAACTAGATGCAAAACTAATTGCTGCGATAATATTGATAACAGAACTACAATTAAATAACTGAATATACACGCTATAAAAAAAGGCGGCTCCGATTGGTACTTCCCGGCAAGCTAATGTAATGTCAGTCAAATCAACTGCAAACAAAACCACGCGAGTACTGAGGCGTACTCCGCGTACTGAGAATCGAAAGCGCTTGGACTTGCCGCTTCCAAGCATAGCTTATTCAGTGGTCGAAGTGAGGTGGTACGCGGGGGTACGGCGTACCACCACTTTTTTAAAATTTCAGAAACGTACCCTAACTTATTTAGCATCACGGGACGCGTATTTTCACGCACCTCAACTTATTTTTATGACACGGAATGTAGGTATATTTTTCCAAACCAGAAAATTTGCCACAATACTAATTTTCCTATTTGACATCCCTGTATTGCTGCATAAAAACATTTCTTTAGTTCATCTCGTCAGCCGATGGGGACACCTAGTCAGCAGTCAAGTAATTCAAATCTAAAGTTAAAAATGAATTTATTGTCGTGGTTAAACAATAGCAACAAAAAGGATATTCAGTGACATGAATATTATACACACTGATTTGAGAAACAGTCTGAGGGTTACATCTGTGTCTTCACTGTTGTTTATGAAATATGTTGGTCTTCCACTGCAGTTGTTTAAACCACAGCAATATGTCACATCGTGGATTACATCAGGAAGACGGGATGCAGATTACACAAGATGTCCAAAAAGACAACAAATAAAGCATACTACGGAATATGACGCCATTAAACAGGGTGATTCAAAAATGGCGCATAAGCTCTTCAGTACGTTGTAGGGGACGGTTATTTGAACTGTAGAAAAATCATAAAAAAATTTTAGCTGCTACATTTTTGTAGTTAACAACGAAAAAGTAAATTGTAGATTTGGCAACACGGGTGCAGCTATGTAGTACATGAGTGGCTTTTATTTCCTTTCATTTACATAGTGAGCTTATTAAAAGTTTCAAACATCGTTGCCACATATTTTTTTCAAACAAGTTGGTACAAAAATATCAATTTTGAAAGCTAATATTTCAGGATAATGAGGTGTTAGTCCAGGAGCTAGCGGTATATTTTAAGACTAATTTCTATCAAGCTGAAATTTTTTTTATGAGCTGGTATGGTTATGTCTGCCAAATGTAGGTGGTCGGCAAAATAGGAGCGCGGGACATAGAGCGCTAAGAAAAAAAATTGGCCAACTAACCAATCCAGGACGTCAGAGAGTGCTTCTGTTCCGCTCAAATTGTTGGACAAGGTGATTTTTGTGTTTGTTAAATTAGTATACAGTTATTAAAAAAAAAATCAGGTTGATGGAAATAAGTCAAATGTCTTAAAAACAATACGAACCCCAAACGGCAGACACTGATTCAGTTCCGACTCTTATGTCGGACAGTTAATTTTTTGTTGTCGGAATGTCTTAAATAACGAGCAAAATAGGAATTAGCTTGATTGAAGTTTGTAAATTTCATCAAAAAATAATTGAAAACAAAAAAATTCTGGGCGCTTTATGTCCCGCGGTCCTATTTTGCCGACCACCTACATTTGGCCTACATTTGGCCTTTATTTGGCATAACCATACCAGCACATAAAAAAAAATTCAGCTTGATAGAAATTAGTCTTAAAATATACCGCTAGCTCCTGGACTATGTTATGAGCATTTTATTTATTACCCACTATGAAAAAATACTTAAATTATTTATTATATGAAATGATGAGAAGTTTCAAAATCCACATGAATTCAAAGTTGAGTTCTCAACTTAACTTCTTCATTTCTCAGCAAATTAGCGGATAAGAAATTTTGCTTTTTATACGTTTTTTCTGTCAAATAAAAATAAAAGTAATTGTTCAGTTCCAATAAATTATTATTATTATTAAGTGTCATACCCGTACCCCCAGTAATTATTTTCCACTTCGACCACTGAGCTTATTAGCCTCAGACAGCTCCCATACTGGATTGTGCAGAAGCGTTGAACTAGGATTTTTATTTATTTATTCTGCTACAAGCTTATAGCCTTCTTACATGGAAACAAAATAAAATTTATTAATGAAATTGTTTTATGTGATGAAAGCAAAGAAAGCGGTGCTTCGATCGCTTCCACGGACCGCGCGGGCTCGATATTACGTAGGTACACACCCACATCGTGGAACACACTGTATAGATTTTATCTCCACCTTCAGTACTTCATACATTATTTGACAAGACTAAACCGCAAAATTTACGTTTGTACTTGTTGAAATGCTAAGCATACAAATACATCAAATTTCTTACAACAGCGGGGTGTACTTCAATGGGCGTAGATTAATTTTACGTACTCTATGTGTAGGAACACGAATTTATTTTGACAATCCAGATTGTAGTTTACATAATTTTTGAATATAAATAAACGTGTAAACAGTAACAGAATTTCACTAATTATTCCTCAAGTTTAGAAAGTCTAGACGGGTTTCGGGAACTATAGGTTCTTATGGATATTTGACATTCTAACTCAACCAGGTAGTAAACGACTAAATATTAAATAAATAAATAATATATTGAAAGTCCACTGTTCTCATTCGTCACCTTATACAGCGAATGATCAACAAAATTTTCGATCAGGCTTGGCCATGGAATATAAATTGTATGTCTTTACTTAAACCACACGATTGATTTATTCTTACCTATATCCTTGACAACTGTCAAAGTTAGGTTCAGTCGAAACAAGTAACGACACACTAATTGATGTCAGAGCCAACCCTTATCGAAAATTCTGTTGATTATATTGTAGTTAGATACAATAGTATATTATATTATTAGGAGTAGAAAGAGTTCTTTTTGTGTTGAGCTCATATTGCGGCCGAGGCGCACGCGCCGAGGCTGTGCAAGTGAGCGAAACACAAATAAGACGTTCTACTCCGAATAATATATACTATTTTTTCTTCAAGTGTAAAAATATTCTGTTGCTGTAAATAAATATTTCCTAAAAAGTCATTTACACAGGACAACGCTCTCCCCTCTACCAACCTTGGGGGCGGAGCTATGGGCAAAATACTGCCGTTGCCATGGATACGTAAACACATTATTGTACTAGTAACATTATTTTCATTTTTTGACTATTAACAAAATGACTTCCTTCTACATAGCCAGTTCTGTACGACAATACGGATATTATGATACGCTTGAGAAAAATACAGATTTATTAAATGCTAAAATTTGAAGAAAATATTAGTCAACCAAAGTTGAAAAGATGCTACATTACATGTCTTCGTATTATTTCTAACTTACTGATGGCAATAACTATTTGCTGATTTCTCATTCATCCACAGCAGGTTATGCGAACAGCATTCGTGAAAGCCGCAGAAATGAGGTAAACTTCGTTATACTAGCGGTGTCGTATCAAAAACGAGGTTGTCAAGTCAATCATCTGGGTATCACCTACAAGAAATACGTCGTCTAAATTCTACTGAAAATATTCCTACTCAATCCTGTTTCCATATTGTTAAATATCCAGTTTTCTATAGAACAATAATTTCTGCTTCAAGTTTGAATGTTCTATTTTTATTTCTTTTATGAAATTGTAGCATTGTATTATTAAACCCGTGGTTTGTGAGCTTTTCAATAAGTACCTACCTATGTCATGGAATTACCAAAAAACCAACATTTAAATGAAAATACCAAAAAATCTTTCAGGTTTATAACGGGGAAAGTGAAAAATAAATACACATTGGGGAAACAAAAAGTTCCACCCGATAAACAACACCAATAAACAATCGTAAGTGGAAACTGGTTCTACTTTTTACTTTCCCATACCACCACTGGTTACTTTCCCATACCACCACTGGTATATGGGAAGTACCTATTGATATCATGAAAATTTTCGAAGTCGAGATTTTCGCGGAAATACGTGTTTTGGGTCCCCATGAACCCAAAAAAGTGGTCTAGATAAAATGTCTGTCTGTGTGTAAGTGTGTCTGTGTGTGTGTGGGTGTGTGTGTGTGTGTATGTATGTGTGTATGTAACGCCTGTAACGCAAAAACTAGTGAACCGATTTTGATGAAATTTTAAATGAAGGGGTATATCGAAAATTCATCGACAAAATAAGCTTTTCAAAAAAATCCGAAACCAGAAGCGGAAGTTAGACATGTTTTTTTGGTATCATTTTTTTCAGAAGCGGAATTTTGAAAATCTGAGTAGGGGATATGAAAGAAGGGTATAATTCAAGGGAAACAGTTTTTTACCGGACTCTCTAACTTCAAAATGGCGGTCGCTATGAATTTTTCAAAATTTCGACTTTAACGCCCCGTAACTCAAAAACCAGTTATCTGATCAGGTTCCGCAACAACTTGTTTGAAAGCCCTTTGGCTGTACTACACCAAGAAAAAAAATTATTTACTAAATCCAAAAACGGTCGCAACGGCGCTCTTCCAAAAATTTTGAAATTTTTGAAAAATTATTACAAAAAAACTGGTCTAAGGAATTTGTTTAAATTTTCTATACTTATACAGCTTGGTATTAGCTACCTTTTTGTTTTTTGATGAACGCCAGAATTCCACTGTGGCGCCCTCTACGAGATTTTGAAAATCGGAAATTGATGCTCCTATAGCGCCTTTATTAGTCAAAATATGAAAGATGTTTAAATACAAAAGTTGTTCAGTATATAGATTTGCATTTTTCTAAATTTATATCACGTATACAGGGTGTTTGGTTTTCACAGTACAATAAGCAACTTTGTTATTTTAAATGAAACACCCTATATATTATTATATAATTGAATGCAAAATTGAATTGTCTATCACATAGTATAAGGTGTTCATATGGCTAAAATGTACGGTTAATGAGAAATTCGTGTATTTTGAATATTTAGGTTGGACTCTGAATCTGGTTGGACTTGGAAACTGATCGTCGGTCGGTAGCGATCGTCCGGCTTCGCCAGTTGTAATTTTTAGGGGGTGCCTACTACAGAGTACAGATAGATGCGTATCTTGGTGTCTTTCTTTTGTTCATATCGAACCCGTATAGTCTCATTTTTACTTTCCCATACCACTACTGGTATAGGGAAGTATTGATATCATGAAAATTTTCGAAGTCGAGATTTTCGCGGAAATACGTGTTTTGGGTCCCCAGGAACCCAAAAAAGTGGTCTAGAAAAAATGTCTGTCTGTGTGTGTGTATGGGTGTGTGTGTGTATGTGTGTATGTGTGTATGTAACGCCTCTAACTCATAAACCAGTGAACCGATTTTGATGAAATTTTAAATGAAGGGGTATATCGAAAATTCATCGACAAAATAAGCTTTTCAAAAAAATCCGAAACCGGAAGCGGAAGTTAGACATGTTTTTTTGTTATCATTTTTTTCAGAAGCGGAATTTTGAAAATCTGAGTAGGGGATATGCAAGAAAGGCATAATTCAAGGGGAACAGTTTTTTACCGGACTCTCTAACTTCAAAATGGCGGTCGCTATGAATTTTTCAAAATTTCGACTTTAACGCCCCATAACTCAAAAACCAGTTATCTGATCAGGTTCCGCAACAACTGGTTTGAAAGCCCTTTGGCTGTACTACACCAAGAAAAAAAATTATTTACTAAATCCAAAAACGGTCGCAACGGCGCTCTTCCAAAAATTTTGAAATTTTTGAAAAATTATTACAGAAAAACTGGTCTAAGGAATTTGTTTAAATTTTCTATACGTATGCAGCTTGGTATTAGCTACATTTTTGTTTTTTGATGAACGCCAGAATTCCACTGTGGCGCCCTCTACGAGATTTTGAAAATCGGAAATTGATGCTCCTATAGCGCCTTTATTAGTCCAAATATGAAATAAGTTTAAATATAAAAGTTATTTAGTATATAATTCTGCATTTTCTTACATGTATATCACGTATACAGGGCGTTTGCTTTCCACAGTACAATAAGCAACTTTGTTATTTTAAATGAAACACCCTGTATATTATTATATAATTGAATGCAGAATTTAATTGTCTATCATATAGTATAATGTATTCATATGGCTAAAATGTACGGTTAATGAGAAATTCGTGAATATTGAACTTTAAAACAGTGTAGGGTGAAATTTGTAAGTGCCGATATGTTCAAGTGACCATGCGCGGGACGGGAATTCCTTGTCGCCGGCTAATCCTAGCAGCCTATGAATATAAATAATCACACATGCGCAGATGAACACAATCGGCACTTGTGTTAATTTTTAAGTTTAGTTTATCGGTTGTGGCGAACTATACTGTTAAATAGCAAAAAAGAAATGTTTATTTTTAGTATGGGAAAGTCCAGGGGAGGTTTGCACCTCCACTTTTTCTCGCGAGGTATTCAAATGATTTCCAATGCTGCCTCGCGAACTACTGTTGAATAGCAAAAACAAAATGTTTATTTTTAGTATGGGAAAGTCCAGGGGAGGTTTGCACCTCCACTTTTATTAGTTTTATTTCCGGACCAGCTAATACAATTCGATTTACTAAAAGTTAGAGAATAGGAGTGTTCGTATGTAATTCTAAAAGTTAATCGTGTTTTCACTTATTCTGAGTAAAAAAACAGCAATAAGGCGGTCGGTTAGTACCAATTAATGAACATGTTTTTTTTAAGTTTAGTTTTCACCTTTCGATTGTTTACATGACATACTCATTTTCTGTAAAAACTAAAGATTGTACCCTATGAAGAAGTTGTTGGCGTTTGTGTTTTAGTTTTTCAAGCCTGTTTCGAAAATGCGACCGCACGAAGCGGCGACGGATAGACTCTCGATGCAATTCATATTTCCACGTATAGTTAAACATGGTACAAATGAGGCAGTTGTAGATCGATATTTATAATTTTTCGAAAATTATAGCGATTATATTGTACGCGACGATCACTTACAGCCGACAGACGCACGGTTTTTCATTTAGTGCGAATAGTATTACATGGTATTATACCTATCTATGATGTCAAATCTTTAGTACCTTTATGAGACAGTTGTTTTTACTTCCAGGTCTTGGACTAATATAATTAAGAGACATTTTAACGAAGCATTGTACGTGTATTGTATGTGTATTACACGTAAAAGCTCACATTTTAATAATATTTCACTTCCGGTTTTTCCCAGAACTTTCTTATTTCAAATGCAATTGGCTGTATATTTTTGCGTATTTCGTCATCGGATTAAATTCTACGTATAATAGTGTCGTGCTATTACAGTTTTGAAATTAGTAGTTTTTAATTCCAAAAATACGTTTTTACACGACCTATATATAAAGACCTACCTTACTCCCTCAAAACAGGGAGTAAAGTGGCCTTTTTACTCCCAAGGGAGTAAAAGTACAACAAATGACAAAAAGTTCAAAATTTTATTTCATGTCGTTCTGACGTTTCAAAAATGCAGTCACCTTAGAGAATTTTCCAATTTCAATATTATCCTTCACTCTCATGATGGCTTTTAACATTGAAAAGAGCGACCATAACGTTGATACTTCCAAGATTTTTGCCTTTTCGGCAAAATAAACGAGAAATACTCTCTCTGTGTAATTTTCAATGTCTTTACCCACACACCATTCAAAAAAGTCTTGATACGCTTTTTCGTATAATTTTCGCGACTTTGGGGGTAATAAATCCAACGTCACAATTGCTGCCGCTTCGTCAATATCTTTCAAATCACCCATTTTCAAGAATTTTCTTAAAACACGACCGCAATTTTATAATGGCTACCGGTTGTTTACAAATCGCCTAGGTTACGATGCTTTTGAGATGAGATTTTATTAATTGCGATTTTCACCTATCTACCACAGCATATGTGATTGCTTTTGGAAAATTCGTAAATTTTTGCAATTAAGTCCTTTAGGTCGTGTAAAAAATAATATATATACCGTAGGACTAAAGTACTTCTTCATCCCTCGGGTGACTTACTGCCCTCGCTCGCTGCGCTCGTTCAGGCATTAAACTTTCACCCTCGGGGATTAAAAGTTGTACTTTAGTCCCTTGGTATATAACATACTATTTAATTCTAGAGTGTCCAACTTATTGAATTTTGTTTATGTAAATACCGCATACTTTTCTAAAATTATTGTTTAACTAACAAATTAGTTATTTAAGTAACAAGGAATGTAAGGACGTTATAATGTGCGAGGCAGGTTATATTACCTGCCGAGAATGTTAGACGTCTGTACATTCGGCGTTACTTATTATGTTTTTCCCGCTACCGCAGCAAATGATTTGTAAAAGATTATTAATATTAAAAAAAATTATTTAATAATTTTCATTTTGAAAATTCCTATGTCCGTTGCTATGCTATTTACTATTTTAAATAAACAAACAATTACAAGTCACATTGAAAAACTACATTTTTTCACTACTAACCTGAGAAGTCGCCATTACTTACTCCTTTTCTCTAATGAGATAGTATATTAAGTATTAAGAACGGTAAGGACATTTTACCGATCGAAGACAATAGTTTGGAGGAGGAGCGCAGCGATGACTCCAATTATTGTCTGAGATCGGTAGTCCTTAACGTTCGTGATGCTTATGACGTTTTTTGCGCTACTGAATCCGGTAAAAAGAATTTTTAATAAATTAATAATTAATACAGATTCAAATGCGATAATTGTCAGTCTCCGCATCACGTTGCCGTATTGTCGATTGATATATTGCGTTTCTATAGCAATCTGTAAACAGATACCGCCATTGCAGTTTTTTGTGAAAATTATTTTGAGTTCCGTGCTAAAAATTAATGAAAATGATTCCGAAAACGAAATAGAAGAAGCTTGGAATGTGGGGTGTTCGGTTCTTATTCCTGATAAGTCCAGAGAGACACTGCGAAGGTACCTACAATCATTTTAAAAATTGGTGTTACCAAGAAAAGTACAAATATTGATGAAAAATCGTTGCTGGCGTACTTTGTTACAAGAAATGAGAAATTAAAAGCTCCAGGATTTGTTTTAACTAACATTGGAAATTGCATTCATTTTATTTAACTAAACTGACATTTGTGACTGACATTAATAATTTATCAAATAACATGGCACATTCGTTTTGAATAAATTTACTTACCGTTCTAGAACCCCAAAGTATTTTACCGACGTCCTTATCCTTAGCAACTAGTAAACATAACTTACTGTCTTGGAAACAGCCGCGGTAAACAATGAAATACAGCTCAGTAGCGCAAAATAGTATATTAAAGTATTAAGAACGGTAAGGACATTTTACCGATCGAAGACAATAGTTTGGAGGAGGAGCGCAGCGACGACTCCAATTATTGTCTGAGATCGGTAGTCCTTAAAGTTCGTGATGCTTATGACGTTTTTTGCGCTACTGAACTCGGTAAAAAGAATTTTTAATAAATTAATAATTAATACAGATCAAATGCGATAATTGTCAGTCTCCACATCACGTTGCCGTATTATCGATTGATATATTGCGTTTCTATAGCAATCTGTAAACAGTTACCGCCATTGCAGTTTTTTGTGAAAATTATTTTGAGTTCCGTGCTAAAAATGAATGAAAATGATTCCAAAAACGAAATAGAAAAAGCTTGGAATGTGGGGTGTTCGGTTCTCATTCCTGATAAGTCTAGAGAGACGCTACGAAGGTACCTACAATCATTTTAAAAATTGGTGTACCAAGAAAAGTACAAATATTGATGAAAAATCTTTGCTGGCGTACTTTGTTACAAGAAATGAGAAATTAAAAGCTCCAGGAGTTGTTTTAACTAACATTGGAAATTGCATTCATTTTATTTAACTAAACTGACATTTGTGACTGACATTAATTTATCAAATTACATGGCACATTCGTTTTGAGTAAATTTACTTACCGTTCTAGAACCCCAAAGTATTTTACCGACGACTTTATCCTTAGCAACTAGTAAACATAACTTACTGTCTTGGAAACAGCCGCGGTAAACAATGAAATACAGCTCAGTAGCGCAAAAAGTTATATTTCTCAACCTAGGTAAATAATGATAATGAAAAATTACCTAGCTAAATCATAAAATAAACGTTCTATAAATCAGATGTTATTGGTTTTGTTTTTTAGTTTGACAACTACAGTTTCAGACTACTAAATATTTAAAAAATCATGTGGAAATGGTAAATTACAAAAATCTAAATGAATAACAATTCTAGTAGTGAAAAAAATAGTATATAGACCACGGTAAAGAAGATTTCTCTCAACCTCGCAACTTATTTCCCTTGCTGCTTCACAGCTCGGAAAATAATGATGCTCAGTTGAGAAAACTGTCTTCTCTACCTTGGCCTATAATGTACTATTATTTTGCGTTATCCAAAATTTCTGAGAAAAATGGAGATTGGAGAAGCAGCAAATATTGCTTGTTTAACATTATTATCTGAGAAATCACGTAAACGGTATGAGTTTACATATGTTTTTTTTTTTAAATGGTTTATAAAAAAAATTTGGAGGTTGTATCTGAAAACGCCATGCTTGCTTATATGGTCCAAATATCCCAGAAATTAAAATCTGCGGCCAGTTTATGGTGTGAGTATTCCAGGCCGAAGACTACTATTTATTTAACATTTAACTTAAAACGAAAATATTGATATCTCTAAATTTCCTAAACTATAATTTCAGTTGTTGAAAAAATATCAAATCTGCATGTCATTCATTATTTTCCTAGGAATGTAAGTAATTATTAAGTTGCACTGTCAATAGCAACCGAATCAACAAATGTTATGAGGCCCTTACACAGCTTGTAAATTATGGATGTAAGACCTACTTACATTGCAGGTAGCGGGAAAAAGTGATTAACTAGCTGGTCTCTGAAAATTGGAAAATCATATTCCCGGAATAACTCATTTTTTCAAATGGAAGGGTTTCGGTAGTACACCCACCTATTTAACAAAGCATCTTTTACCGATTACAACCAATTTTATTCATAGTCAAGTAACTGAAATTGACAGTCTTTTTATGAACATTTTGACAAAAACTTTTATTTGCTCGAATAATATTGTTAAAAGAAGTATCATGTGATGTGCATCGTTGCAATTGGCAAAAGGTGGATTTAAACAGACAGGTGTACATAAACCCTTCCATTTGAATATCTTCGTTATCTGAAGTATAAAAATAATTCTGCTCGGTTAGGCTAAATACTAGGAACACAAACCACTACCACCAAAATATTTAAAATTTAAAAATTTTGGTGATGGGAGTTTGTGTTCCTAGTATTTATACTTAAACCACCGTCTCAATAATTTCAATTATAATAGCTAACTATCTCTATTTATTGACACATTCAAATCATTTTTAGGTTTTTGTGACAAGATGTATCTAATGAATTTTTTAGTCAGCTCGATATTTTTTTTTAATTAATACTTTTATTGATGATTATCGTTTGCTATATTTCTCTCTTGAACGTTCTATTTTTAAAAATATGATTAGGTACTACTGAAGCCGTCAATTAATAAAATTTAAAAAAAATTATATTAAGTATTAGTAGGTACCATAGTTCAAATAAGTAGGTAGGTACTACAAAGTGAACGTAAAACTTAATGGTATGATAACAAAGAAATTTCCAATATCACAAAAAAAGGTAAACGTCCAGGTATTAATATTGTAATCCATGTTTTTTTTAAATTTTGTATAGATATAAAATAGTGATGATGTTTACTTTATAAATCGTTAGCACAGTAATCACGTGACTAGGGTACTACTAATTGCTACTAATAACATAATTATTTTTAAAATTTTTATAAGTAACGGCTTCAGTAATCACTTTTGAAAAGTAGAGCATTAGAGCACTATAGAAAATTCTGTGGTAAGTAAACAATGATCAGTCATAAAAGTATTAATTTAAAATAAAATAATTTTATCCAGGTAACTAAAAAAGATTTGACTGTGCCTATAATTACATAGAGATGAAAGTTGCCTTTTATAGTTTATCCAGACACAATTCTTTTGATACCTTAGACGAGATATTCAGCTGATTCTTTCATAACAGACTCACCCTGTATTATAATACTATAAGTTTTGATTTGTAAATATCAAAAAAATCAATAATTATTACTTACTACTTCAAAAGCTATAAATGCTCAAACAATTTATTAAACACCCAAATTACAATCATATTTTGATTAATAATAGTTAATAAGATCTATCCACTGCGTTATACTAACACACAGCAAACTTCACCGGATGGACAATCAGTGGCTTGTTTGATGTGGAGGTTTCCTTTAGCACAAGATGAAGATTCCGGGAAACATTCACCATGAAACTTGTTACAGCGGTATTCCCTTTTTGAAACTGAAACAATTAAATCATCAGCAATAATTTTTTTACACATGGAATCTATAAATAAAGTCAAAAAAATCGTGAAATGACTTTCTAAGAAAGAAACTGTGATCATGTAAAACTGCTTTTGTCGAGGGCTACAACTCCCCCCCCCCCCCCAAGGGGACGCACATACTTTATATTTTAATTAATATTTCCTTGTAAGATATAGATATTAAATATAAATATGAAGTAGGTAGTACCTACTGAAAGTTATACGATTTAGTAATAGTTTGACCATAATAAATAATTATATTCTAGGATAGCAAATGCAGAATGGCATCTTCTTCTTTGTTATAAGATTAACCAGTCGTTTACTAATTTCATAAAGAAGGTTAATAACTAACCTCTGACTAGTAACAATACGTAATTGTTACGGTTCTTAAAAAATATCAATTAAAACCGAAATTAAATAGGTAATAGATAATAAACATACAATAGATACTAAAATCGGCTACGGAAATAAAATGTGCCTATTAACTAGAAAAATTTCCCCTTCTTAATAGTTAATTGTTACTTGTTAATCATGGCCGTAAATATTTCTGAATCATGAATTCAAAGTTAATAAATAATTTTGAATTTAAGAACTAATAATTTTTCATTTTCAACCACACAAATGTTTCAATAAATTATTGATTATCTCTGCAAAATGGGTAATGGTACAAAAAATGAGGAAATATTAATTATATGTTCATAGTATTCTATAATTTATTAAAAGTGTTCGCACAAACTAGTCGCAGAAACTTTCTGTGTTAGTTCATGGGACATTTCACGCGTCATCTTACTCACTGCACGTCCTTAATCATAGGGTAGTGTCGTTTGTAGGTACAACGTGGTATTAAAATTACACATCTTAAGTTAGGGTTTATATTGTTCCTACAGACTTCGACTTACAAACCAAATAAATTCGGATTATTTAAAGTAGAGTTTTGTACGTTACTACGCTAGCGCATGTCATACAATCGCATAGCGTAGAGTAACTATTAGCGTTAATTAGCAAAATAGTATATTAAGTATTAAGAACGGTAAGGACATTTTACCGATCGAAGACAATAGTTTGGAGGAGGAGCGCAGCGACGACTCCAATTATCGTCTGAGATTGGAAGTCCTTAACGTTCGTGATGCTTATGACGTTTTTTGCGCTACTGAATCCGGTAAAAAGAATTTTTAATAAATTAATAATTAATACAGATTCAAATGCGATAATTGTCAGTCTCCGCATCACGTTGCCGTATTGTCGATTGATATATTGCGTTTCTATAGCAATCTGTAAACAGTTACCGCCATTGCAGTTTTTTGTGAAAATTATTTGGAGTTCCGTGCTAAAAATTAATGAAAATAATGATTCCGAAAACGAAATAGAAGAAGCTTGGAATGTGGGATGTTCGGTTCTCATTCCTGATAAGTCTAGAGAGATATTTTTGCGCTACTGTGCTCTATTTCATTGTTTACCGCGGCTGTTTCCAAGACAGTAAGTTATGTTTACTAGTTGCTAAGGATAAAGTCGTCGGTAAAATACTTTGGGGTTCTAGAACGGTAAGTAAATTTACTCAAAACGAATGTGCCATGTAATTTGATAAATTAATGTCAGTCACAAATGTCAGTTTAGTTAAATAAAATTAATGCAATTTCCAATGTTAGTTAAAACAAATCCTGGAGCTTTTAATTTCTCATTTCTTCTAACAAAGTACGCCAGCAAAGATTTTTCATCAATATTTGTACTTTTCTTGGTACACCAATTTTTAAAATGATTGTAGGTACCTTCGTAGCGTCTCTCTAGACTTGTCAGGAATGAGAACCCAACACCCCATATTCCAAGCTTCTTCTATTTCGTTTTCGGAATCATTTTCATTAATTTTTAGCACGGAACTCAAAATAATTTTCACAAAAAACTGCAATGGCGGTAACTGTTTACAGATTGCTATAGAAACGTAATATATCAATCGACAATACGGCAACGTGATGCGGAGACTGACAATTATCGCATTTGAATCTGTATTAATTATTAATTTATTAAAAATTCTTTTTACCGAATTCAGTAGCGCAAAAAACGTCATAAGCATCACGAACGTTAAGGACTACCGATCTCAGACAATAATTGGAGTCGTCGCTGCGCTCCTCCTCCAAACTATTGTCTTCGATCGGTAAAGTGTCCTTACCGTTCTTAATACTTAATATACTATTTTTCTACTTCACGTTCACAATAGCTCAATTGTGATACTGTAATATTTTATTTGTTGTTTTATTTTATTATTTGAAAAAATATAAAATAAGTGTAAATGTTGTAGAAAACCGAAAGCTAATCTTGAAAACCTTTCGTTTTTGAAAATATTCTTTGAATAAGGAAATTATTACGATTGTTAAAAAAACAATAGAAATCCAATAATCACGAATCGACACAACAAATCAAATATTGGAACTAAAAAAAAGGTGCTTGCTTTAATGAGTTCTAACTGCCACTTTCAGGTGTAACGACAGTATTACATCCTATATACAGGGTGATCATTTGAAAACAATTCACCAGTAATATCTCGCGAAATATACCAAATAGCAAATAATGGGGGACACTCGATAGCGTAATCCGCGTCGCGCTAATATACTTACCCCGCCGCGCCGCCCCCACCTATTGTGCCTTGAAAAGTTTAAGTGGCACTACGCCTTTTGTGATACCTCAAATTAAAGGTGTTTTAAAATGCTTTTTCTTTTTACACAAAGAAAATTAAAATCGTTGGATTCGTTTTGGAGAAATTAAAAAAAAAACATGAGAAGTGAAAATCAAATGACAGCTGTCAGATTATTATTCACCGATAAAGGTAAAAAAAAAGTATCATCTACAGGGTCTAAACGGCCGAAGGGTGCGAGATATGGTTTTGCCCCACTGCGCCCGATTGAGAGTGGCCTCTTCAATTGAATATATCAATTTTACATAAATTACTTTCAAATTATTAATTATTCAATAATTAATTTTATGAGAAATGTACGGTTTCTGAATGATTAGTTAAAGATCATTACAGTTTTAGACAAATCTAGAACTACACAGTGCCAGATTATCCAGTAGACTAAAATAGGCTATAGTCTAGGGCCCCGGACTTTTGGAGGGGTCCAGCCCAACAAATAGACTTTTTTATTATTTAGATCGAAATATTTAGATAACTATATTAATAACAAACAAAATAATTTAAGTATCTATTATGATTGTTGCCTAGAGTTGACTGCTCTAGCAGATTTTATTTGAAGACGGGAATTACGAGTGTTTATTATGGATGTCGATTGGTTATCGCAAGCTGTAATCCCCCCTCCCCCGGGTGGTCACAATTGCACTTAGCCTAGGGCCTATACCTATAAGTTAATCCGCCCCTGGAACTACATTATTTCTCCATCTCCGACCACAAAACGAAATTAATGATACTTGCCTCCGTGACAACATTCAACTCCTTGATTTTGTTGAGTGGGACAAAGTCCTAAATCTTCTTTTGGTATTTTTTCTGAACAATCACCTTTCAATATACAGATTCCCCCAGTTTTTCCACATGGCTGCTCCAAAATGTAATCTTTTATTTCTCCAGCATCTGTAAATGGAAGTATGTAAAAACAGTTGTTAAATTAAGTGATAAACATGGTTTATGTTAATTGTTCAATTGTTACTAGTATTATTTCATTGAAATTGCTAATCGTTGACGTGACTAAAATACAAGAACATGGTCACTTTTTCGTTTTTAAATTGGTCAGTGGTAGATATCGGTCGCCATATAAAATGATTGGTTTTTGCAATGGGGATTAAATTTGCGATGTTAACCAGTAGATACTGATACTTTTTACTGGTTTGGTCAATATACGTTTAAAACTTTTCCTTTCATTTATTTACGTCAAATTTTTAAATTTTTTTGCAATTTATTACTTCCATTACTAATAGCTAGTTTAAGTGAACTTAAAATAATTAAAATAGTTATGATAATGGGTTTATACCACTGTATAGAAAAAAAATCTCTAATCAATGGTAGTATAAAATTAATACGTTCTCATTTAAGAAAATATTTTGTACTTAAGTCGTAACTCAAAAACAATTAAAGAAATATTTAGTTACATAACAAGTGACGAAAGTGAAATTTTATAGAACGCGAGAAGGTTTGTTGCAATACGACGCTGCGATAACGACCGAGTAGTTCAAATCTCCGAGTCCTGTAAATACACTTTCGTTACTTTTTGACAGAGTTATCCAGAATGATTATAAATGATGAATGATTATGAGAACTTTTTTGTCTTTTCACTTTTGCTAAATTCAATAGTGGATTAGAAACGCCTCATGCTAGACAAAGAGAAAAGGTGCGTTGTACACCGAAAATGTGCACCGTTTTTGAAATATGGTGATTTTTATAAGACCGTTCGTATCACCGCACAACACTTTGGATAGTAGATACCTACACGAAATTTCAAAATTTCAAATGTCTGTCACCTAAACCAAAATTGTTTGTTTTCTTTGCATTTATTTGAGGAGAGATTTTATTTGGTTGAATTTTTGAAAATGGAGCTGTCGAAAATGGTATAGTACGGTGATACGAAAAATATAGTAAAAACCCCGACATTTCAAAATCGGTGCCCACTTTTGTTGTACAACAAAAACACATTTTCCTATTGTCTAGCATGGAGGGTCTCAAATCCACTATGGAATTTACCAAAAGTAAAGAGACAAAAAAGTTATGACTTTGGTCGAATTTTTACATACAAAATTAGTGATTCTTCATTCTACCTTTGTCGGCTGTTATCTCGGCAACCAGGCATTTTTGGACCATGAGACATTTAAACTTTTTTCCTTATTTTGTCGAGAAAAATTACCCCCTACGAGTTCTCTATTTACTTTTGAATCAACCCATTATTTCCTTATTATTTTTTAGAAAACTGTATTATCGCAAAAAATAACAGGATATAATACAGTCTGACAATAATAAAAATGTTTCTTGCAATGTGTACATTTTGTATTTTAGTATTAATAAATATTTTCTAATTAAAGTTATTTGAAGTATACTTTTTTATTGACAACTAATTAATGACAGTTCTGGATAAGGCAATACCAATCTATAAAATCACATAAAAATTTACATGCAAACAAATTTCACAGATAACTGGATGTGATTTGTTTTTAGACACGCCGCCGTATAATTATTGCAGTAGGTACACAGCTGCTGTCAATGACTACCTGACGTCCGTATTTACTTCAACGCGGCAGTTATGTCACGGAAATGCGACCATAAACTAAAACGGCAGTGAAGTAAATGCGGCCGAAAACGTAGTGATTAAAAGATGTTCAATATCTAATAAAATTAAATTTAAATAATAAAATTTATCATATTCGCCTAAAAAACGGTATTTGCACCTCTCCCAAGGAGGGCTTTTCCTGTTTTCTGGTTTCGGCGTTGTCTCGTCCAGAAATTTAAACTTGGACAAAAACAGATTAACGTTTTGACATTGATACAAAAACAACTATTATAGTAAATATTTTTTTATAAAATGAATATTAACAGCAGAAAATCAGTGCCTCCATACTTTCAATTCGTTCTGTATAATTAGTATACATCGTGTTAAAAAATTCATACTAACAACAAGCCTAACTAACTAACAAAATAAAATATCTCAAGAGTGTATAATATTGAAAATGAATGAATAAAGTATCAGAAACGATTAGTTTCCTATAGCTACAGCTGCATGGAACTCATGGTCTGGTATCTCGGATACCTACTATAACTCTTGAATTTCAGTTTATAAATTTTAGAATACAATTTAGTAGGTACTTATTAGGACCTGTTAGTACTGTTCTCATCTGACAACATCCAACTAATAGGTTAAAGATTACTTAAAAAAATAATTTCTGTACGACTAACCCTTCAAATTCTGTTAGCTACAACATTTTCCTGGTCATATGTGTCATATTAAATATGTCAACTGTAAAGTAGAATCATTGTTATGTATCCATGTTCCCAAAAATAATTGAAGTTTACAATATAATGAAGAAACGGTATTCACCACCCACCCCCTTTTAGGACAAATCGCGCCTGTATGAATAGTAGGGTTTATCGCGGTTTAGCATGAACCAATGGAATACTACCAACGTTTTCAAAAATGAAGTAATATTCTAACGGTTCAAGCTAAAACGCAATAAAAACAAAAATTCGCAAAAAAAATCGCGCCTGTAGAAGCCCCGTATTATACGTGCATGCGTTAAAAGTGTATTCTCGTTTTTCTTTTACTACAGAGCAAACTAAAATTAAGTTGATTAATTTTTCTGAAATTTAAAATATAAATAAAAATTGGTTTTATAAAATATACTAGCAGATACCTAGCAGATAAAAAGAAGATATAGCCCAAGGTTGCCTGAGTACAAGGTAAACCCAAAAATTAAATGGACTAAACATGTATTGCATCCAGTGATTTTATTATGTGTACTTTGCTTTCTTAACAAAAAAACAAAATATGTTATCAAATTTTATTTCAATATATAGATAGCTGTTATGTAACTTCTTTAAAAACAGAAAAAATCTCATTCAAGGAAGCAATTTACACGTTAAATTAGCATGTCGAAATTTGTTACTCGCTGCAAGGAGATTTTATACAAGATACAAACTTATTATGCAATAGTTTTATTCTATACTTTTTATTGTTTTTTTTTGGTACCATCATTATATTAGCATTGCCAATCATTTGTCATCGTTGGTGTTTCTTTTAAATATATTCATAGATTTTCAAATAATTCTTAAAGATAAGTTTGGAACTATATTACCTACCTACCTCTTTGTAAATAAGTAATTTTACAAAATATAATTCACGCAGTTTTATCAATTTATTGTAAACTTACTTACTCTATAATTTTGTTCTTCAAAATTTTGTCATTATGCAGCCTATGGAATAAACTATGCATAGCTGAACGTGGGAAATACTTAAAAATATTTAAATACACTTTTATTGGCAGAATAAAATATGTAAACCGAAAGACATACCTACTACTCTTTACCTTATTTTTAAATATTTTTTTTATAAATAGTCATACATTATAAAATCAAAAACGAATATAAGAATTATACTGTAACTATTATTTACTTACGTATAACTGCAACAGCAGCCAGGAGAATAGTTACGTAAATAATATAGTTTGACATCTTTCTTGAACTAAACCAACTAAACGACTGCATATAAAACTCTCTGTTGTTGCTCGAAATTAATAATCAGCAGCAATAGTACGATGGTGGGACTGACTGGAAGGGATGTGATTATTTAAAATTATTTACATACAAATACTTATAACTAGTTTTGAAGTTAGTTATGAAACAAAATATCTACCACTTGATAAGATTAAACGTTAGAAAATCGTTCTAATTACATTAATATTTTAATTTTAGTAATCTCTACCGCACACTTACAAAATTTATATCACATTAGCCTTTCGCGTATCTACTTAAATAAAATACATATAATTCGTTAATCTATACAGGGTGATCATTTGAAAACGATCCACCCCCAATATCTCAGTGCACAAAGCTTTCTAAAGAAATCGCCGAGACACGTCAACAATATTAATGAGGGGGACATGTTTTTACGTAAAAGTTACATAACACGTTTTATCCCCCCACCCTCCAGAGCCTCCTCCTCAAAAATTTTAAATGGCAAGGGGGGTTATGTGATACCTCATTTGAAAGGCCTTTGGATTACCTACATTTTGACGTTTTGCTTTTTAAAATCGGTTGATTCGTTTTTGAGATATTAAGGGAAAAGTGTTTAAGTTTATTAAAACAAAAGGGAGCTTTTAAAACGCATAGCAGGCTGTTGTCATAATGCATTACTGGATGTTTTTATTGGCACTACTTGTCAAAGTGTTTGACAATAATAATTGTTGATGTTCGTTTAAATTAAAATCGATAGATTTGTTTTTCAGAAATTTAAAGAAATATAAAAATTAACAAAATAGCAGGCTGTGCAGAAACAATTAAATGATGTTTTGACGTTTGTGCAAATTTAATATTACAGTGATTACAGTGTTTGTGTGTGTTTTACTTTGCGGTTGGAGATTTTTGTGAAATTTAAAAAATGGTTTACACGTTAGCTGAAAGAATTGAAATTATTTTGTCTAATTATTATATTAAATTTCTGAAAAACAAATCTATCGATTTTAATTTAAACGAACATCAACAATTATTATTGTCAAACACTTTGACAAGTAGTGCCAATAAAAACATCCAGTAATGCATTATGACAACAGCCTGCTATGCGTTTTAAAAGCTCCCTTTTGTTTTAATAAACTTAAACACGTTTCCCTTAATATCTCAAAAATGAATCAACCGATTTTAAAAAGCAAAACGTCATAATGTAGGTAATCCAAAGGCCTTTCAAATGAGGTATCACATAACCCCCCTTGCCATTTAAAATTTTTGAGGAGGAGGCTCTGGAGGGTGGGGGGATAAAACGTGTTATGTAACTTTTATGTAAAAATATGTCCCCCTCATTAATATTGTTGACATGTCTCGGCGATTTCTTTAGAAAGCTTTGTGCACCGAGATATTGGGGGTGGATCGTTTTCAAATGATCACCCTGTATACTGCTTGGCTATTCCTTTTTAATCGGAGAAAGTGTATTGTTGAAGAACATTACACTATCGCCGGCCGACATTAAAAACTCTAACAATATCACAATTGACTGGAAAATAAGTCTGTGAGGACGTTTGTTCCTTTATGGTATGTCAGAATATCACGTGCGTAGTATTTTCTTCTACACAAAATTACACTTTTTACTCAGAAAGGATATCCAATTTAAATATGGTAAGCTTTGTTATTATAGAGGTATTAAACGTTGGCTTAACAAAATATGCGACGCGATTTAAAAATAAAAAAATTCTAATTATGACTATAAAAAACGGTTATCAAGTTCGTTAGATTAAATGTCATCATTCATAAACATATTTACAAAATAACAACTTCTCTACAAACGTTTTGCATAATACAGTTGATGAGTTGAATTCTATTTATTGTCGGAATAAGAGTTTGTAGCTGGAAATTTTTTTAGTAAACATAACTCTTGGGTGAAATCGGCACAAGTCATAATATAGTTAATCTCACGGACTTATTTATGTCCGTATACGACGTCCCCGGCTGTTGGTTTATCTCACTTTAAAATGCATTCGGTGAAAGTGAAAAGAGATTTACCTTCAGGTATGGCATATCGTAAGTACAACGAAGACAACCGATAAACAGATAGTACTACGTCGTAAACTATTTATCTCTGCAATCCTTTAGGGACATAATCCCATGAGATGAACTATAACAATAAAACTTATTGTAGAGAGTCTTGAATTATGTGTAGTACCTCTTGCAAAGATCGGGAACCTGGAATAGTTTCCCTATTTTGCATAACATTAGAAACTTTGTTTTTGTCTCTCCTGAATAGATTTATGCAACTTGCCTATAGTACCTATATTCACGGTAGCTATAAAATTATGAAGCTAATATTTTGATGTATACTGATTTAAAATCGCAGGGCTATGATGGAATATTTATACCAAAATTGCATTGAATTAAATTCAAGGACAAAATTAAACCAATATTAAATGTATAATAAAAACGTTTATTGAGTGGCATAAAGTTTTTCAATCAACAAGCAAACAATGACTAATAAAAATAAATATTATGTAATATAGTTTTCATTACTTACTTAATATGACGTTTAATACTTATTCTAAAGAATGTTTAAACTTTGAAAAAAAAAACGAAGATTGAGTGCTTTACTGCTAACACTACTACGAAGCAAACACTTCTAAGAAGGTTACACAATTTGTATTCCAGTTACTACACATCTAGTACTTTTTATTGCCTAATGGCTAATAATTAATAATGTTATAATATTTCTATGGTGTTTGTTCGGAAACTTTATAAATTTATACAAACAGTTCTTCGTAAAGAGCAAATCGGTTTTCCTTGATTCAGGATTGTTTTTCGGGAGGGACTTGATATAGTAGGTACTAATATTTTTCCCCTACACTTACCGGGGACCCCAACCGGCACTTGATATAGTAGGTACTAATATTTTTCCCCTACACTTACCGGGAACCCCAACCGGCACTTGATATAGTAGGTACTAATATTTTTCCCCTACACTTACGGGGGACCCCAACTGGCAGGGTTATGTTATATGGCCTCCATCTACCATCTCAAGCATCACGCAAGCATACCTGACGGCAAATGATGAAGTCTTAGAAACAGAAAAATCAGAGAATCAACATATTATAATATCTATTATTTATATTTAAATAATAAATTTACGTTTTCTTGGTTTAGCACTTTCAGAAAATTTATCAATTATATTGCATTCTCCGTAAGGTCAGTTCTACAAGCTTAGCCAACTTTCAGAAATCGTAAGGTGGATACGATTTCAACGTTCGTATAGTGTAAAACCCCCTTCAGCTGAATCCGTTAACTAGAAAAAAATTTCGTCGTTTTTGATACGAAATGAAATTATTCCAAAACTTTATTTAGTGACTAAGCCCACATATTGTAAGATAAGTTAGTTCCGGGATTTTAATAATAGTCCAATATCCTTATACATGGAACCTTACATCAAATATGGTAGTTCGGATTTTTTCTGAATTCTTTTTGATGTTACCTCAATGACTAGTCCAAGTTTTCAACCTCCGAAACCGAACTGCGAAATGTTTTACCATCTTTCAGGTGTTGTCAATTGCAACCTTGAAGTTATTTCAGTACCTCATTAAAGTAGTCTAAATGTGCTAAAAATTGAGAGCAAAATGGTGTCTGTAAGTCCAATAGTTTCCGAGATACAACTTTTAAGTATCTATTTTTTCAAATTTTGTAATCTTGAGCAATATTCTGCTGATTCGAGCGAAATTTGACCTGCGGCCTACATTTTTCGGAAATGTCTCTATACCTCGTTTTCACAGCACCCTCCATTTTCCACAACGGATTAATCATGTCTATCAGCAGTGGACAGGTTGAAGAAGCAAGTGTCAACTGCCACATAACTCTTCACATCGAAGGAGAATCGATGTTCACTGCTGTTGATCCAAAATTCCAAGAAGTTAAATTCAAACGAAAGAACAATGTAATATCGCTTTCTTCAGCTGTCCAAATCATTACTGTTGGTGACAGAAAGGCGATTCTCAATTCGCTAAGACTGGAAGTTGGATGTTGAGAAGAACCTTCTCGGCTGGGGGTGGACGAACACAACCCCAGACCTCAGCTCCAAGATGATGGAGAGAGATGCAGTCCCTGAATACCTACCTCTTGAAGATGATCTCATGCAGCAGTCGGATTTCCTGTGAAAATGAGCCAGAACTCGATGTTGGAGTCGACCTCCACTCCTCCGAAGAAGAAGACGTTCAACGATGAGCTGAACGATGTTTTTCGGACGCCAGGCTGACACAAACGATCCAGCCGCAGGAGATCCTGATGATGCTCAAGTTATCGCTGAGCCAGTACCATCAAAGAGAGCAAAACTTCATTGGGATAACATTTAATTATTTTAATGTTTTTTGTACAGTACCGGCCTATTCTTAAATATATTAACGTACCTAAATTCTAATGAACATGTTTAGTTCATACGATTTCGTTTTATAAGATCCCCACTTCTGTGAAAGGTACTTGGCTAGGGGGAGTTATCTGTGGGTCTCCTTAGACCTCTGTTGAGTCCATTTATAAAGTGGCGGGAAGAAATTTCCGAAAATAGTAGGTCTGCAGGGTCAAAATTCGCTCGAAACAACACAATGTTGCTCAAAATTACAAAGTTTGAAAAAAGTGAAAAATTGAAAAGCTGTACCTATCTCGGAAACTATTGAGCATACAGAGACCATTTTGGTTTCAATTTTTAGAAAAAATAGTTTACTGTAAAAAAGTACTGGGAGGATATTAACAAAAATGTAGTTCTACAATTGACAAAAAATGAAAGAAGGTAAACAATCTCGTTATTTTCTGGATTTTTGACAATGTTGCATTCGGCTTCCAAGGTCGAAAATTTGAATTCGTCATTGAGCCAACATCTTAAACAACTCCACAAAAAATCAGAACTAGATTTAATATAAGATAGTCCCCCTTTCAGGCGACTAGGTTACTGAGAAATAAGCTTATGATGATCTCATTTGATGACGATGAGTTTTTAGCAATTATACGGTACTTACCGGTTTGATTAGTAAAACTAATCAAAAATGATTGACGACTCGAAATAATAAATTATATGCATTTTGCAAAACGTACTGTGCACTTGCAAAAAACAATTGTACTTAATTTTTTATTTTATTATTAATATGATGTACCTATGTTACATTAGCGAGCATTGTATAAAATATAAACGTTATTACATTGAATAGAGAGTATAATTTTTGGGTCACGGAAAGTTCACCGAAAACAATTCACCGAAAACAATTCACCGAAAAGAAAAATCACCGAAACACAATTCACCGAAAAACATATTCACCGAAACACAATTAACCGAAAAACATATTCACCGAAATGGATGAGATTGTATACACTGTAAAAAATAAGTGTAATGTTACGGGTGTAAAATGTAACAAAATCAGGAATTTTACCCAAAAAATGTTTGTGATTTTACACCAAGTTGGTTATAATGGGTAAATGTACTCTATGGATAGGCATACTTTTTACGTTTTTCTTACTAAAAGGGTACCTTTACACTAAATCGAAGTAAAAGTTCCTAAATAAAAATGTAAATTTGCATATGCTAGGTGTAATAGTACACGATTTTGATGTATTTTTATGCCAATGAGTGAGATTTTCACATTATAGTGTACTTTTACAGATAATTATGTTTTACAAGATTATTAATACCTAAGTGCAATTAGTGTGGACCTCTGTTCTTCTTGAATCTTGGAAAATTTGTTGTAATACTGAACGAGCATGTTTTCCTCTACAGAAGTTTCGTTTAAATTAATGTATAATATATATTTTGAATCATTTACAGTGTATAGTGTAATTTTGCCATATGAAAATTACCCTGTTTTTTTGTCAAAGAGGTAATTTTACTACTACACGTGAAAATTACTCTTCAAAGTAAATTTACCTCAAATAACGGTGGTAGAAAAGTTGCCACCGTTATTGGGGGTAAATTTACATGCAACTTTTTTACAGTGTAATTTTCCTTCACATTCAGAAAGATTCTGTGAATTGTCTTTTCGGTGAATTGTATTTCGGTGAATATGTTTTTCGGTTAATTGTGTTTCGGTGAACTGTCTTTTCGGTGAATTGTATTTCGGTGATTTTTCTTTTCGGTGAATTGTTTTCGGTGAATTGTTTTCGGTGAATTGTTTTCGGTAAACTTTCCGGAAGCGTAATTTTTAATTTAAAAATTTTCGAAGCGTTCAGTCGGAAAATTAGTAGGTACTTAATCTTTTGCGGCCAGTTTTTCAGTTCTGCTTTAAACACCGGTACAGCTATGGATACAGTTGTTATAAGAATTGTAATATTGCATCCATGGCATTAATTTTAGCTGAACCGTGTTTTCAACTTTCAGCTATGGAAATTCTTTCCAACTGATTGGGCGTAGGTACAGTTTGCATTTCTTCTTTTTCGACAATTTTGATTATTTCTATTTGTGACATTTCTAACAATACTCTCCCACAGGTTTTCTCTTCTCCATTAATTGCCAATTTAATCAATTTCACGTGTAAAGTTTTAAAATAGGCTGTATCCTTAAAATAACATCTAAAGACATCGATCTAGGACTTTTGGATACGGCCGATGACTTTGTTCAATTACAGATCTTTGAAGTAAATGTTATGCTATTTGAAACGATTTACGACCGAAAGTATTAAATAGGTACCGCTCTTGGGGGTACAACGGCAGTGCATCCCCCAGCTACCTAATAATATAAAAAAAGTCAATAACTGGTTATCCATGTATCTGTGGTAGGGGTAAAGACAATTTAGGCAAATCATCATTTGCCTAGACATATGTTAAGTGCCATGACAAATAGAAAAATTATTTAAAATGCACACAATTTTCCTAATAGCTATTAATATCATGTCTGTCCATCCGAGCCATCTGTCTATTCTAATCAACATTTCCCTAATTTATTATCGGTATTTGTCAAATGAGCAACTTTGATACTGTAGGAAACTCCTTTTGGTTTTAAGACACTTTCCTATTTGCCATGGCACTTGGCATATGCCTAAGCAAATAATCATTTGCCTAAATTTCCTTTATATGCCTTCGACGTACCATGGTGATTTTTGCCGATAGCTAAGACATTCTTTGAAACATATTTATGTATGATTAGCATTGATGATGATTGGATACTGCTACTTGACACTATATCCATATTTCACAACTAAGTACAATTTTTAAAGAAGAATCCTCATAATAGGATGGCAAAATTTACTTTTATCAAATTTACAGACTCTCGTGGTTGAATGATTTACTTTTTCGTTTGTCTCATGCATATGATGTTTCATAAAAAAAAATATATCTAGGGCGCTGTCTGTGTAAGCCTTTAATTTTCATATTAAATTATACAAGTTTGCGATTATTATAGCTGTAGAAATACAAGGTTTGTTTAATGGAACTTGCGTAGTAACTATGCGCTATAAAATTTTAACTAGACTATTATTTTATTTCAATTAACCGTGGGCTGTAAAAATATATAGTGTACGAGTAGTAGTACCTATATGTGCAAGTACGCGTTTTCTTCTCCACGTTATGTCTTACTATAAATTAATTATTTATTACTGATTTCACTAGAAAGAAAAACGGTTGAAATTTTTACACCCATAACGTATGGGTGACTATACCGTCAAAAAACGAAACGGAGTACGGTGCACGGAGTAGTACTCTTAACGTACAGTGCACAAAAACTCTCTTATGCAATATTGATCAGTTACCCTACACTTACATTAAGACAGGAACAAGTGAATAAGTAATTTATGAAAATACTCCGTAATGATGCATCATTTTCCCCACATATGCGTGTTCAACTCCTGATAAAATTTCAACATGCATATTCAAATTAACTTTGTAGTATTTAATAACTCCAGTACGAGTTCCTTGACATCAAGTTTTAGTATTTAAAATTAGAATTCAACTCCACCGGTTACTGTTAATTGATAAAATAAGTAATAAGTATAAATAAAGTATAAATTAGTATATACATACCTGTAGGTATACGTACAACACAACGTATTAATATTATCAAATGAATATATAAATAAATTGGCAAAGCTTGAATATGATTAGCATGTGAGATAATAATTAACGAAAAGGCTATGCGTTTTTTATTTGGCAATTTCACACATTTCCAAATACCTGAAATCATGTTTTAACATGGCATAGGATAGTTACTCTGTCTTTTCTCTTTATCATTCAGAGTAGACGAGGTCAACGTTAGATATTATTAAAATAATGCAGAAATCTTACTAAAGTCACTAGTAAAAACGTCACTAAAATTGTAACCAGTTGCCATTTTGAATTTTGTAATAAAAAAGACTGTTTTTTCACTCCCTGCATGAGGATACATTAGTAATCTTCATTTTCTATTTTTCTATATTTTCATCTATTTTTAGATGATTGTCTGAACCCCACGCTTAGTTTATCACTCTGAAAAAAAATCTTGTTCTCCCAACAAATAATTTGTTGTCTGTGTGTATGTAACGCCTCTAACGCCGAAAATAGTGAATCGGTTTTGATGAAATTTGAAATGAAGGGGTATAACGAAAATTCATCGACAAAATAAGCTTTTCAAAATAATCCGAAACCGGAAGCGGAAGTTAGACATGTTTTTTTGGTAGCATTTTTTTCAGAAGCGGAATTTTGAAAATCTGAGTAGGGGATATGAAAGAAGACCATAATTCAAGGGAAGCAGTGTTTTACCGGACTCTCTAACTTCAAAATGGCGGCCGCTATGAATTTTCAAAATTGTGACTTTAACGCCCCACAACTAAAAAACCAGATATCTGATCCGAATCAACAACAACTTGTTTGAAATCCCTTTGGCAGTTATACTCAAACATAAAAATTAATTTAAAAAATTCAGAAACTTATTACAAACTGGCCACACGGTATTGTTTAAATTTTCTACACTTATGCAGGTTGGTATTAGACACATTTTCATATTTAGATAAATCACAGAATTTCACTATGGCGAAGCGCCCTCTACGAGGTTTTGAAAATGGGAAATTGACGTTTCTATAGCGTATCTATTAGTCAAAATGTGAAAGAACATAAACTTAAACATAAAAGTTATTCAGTATATACCTTTACATTCTCCTAAATTTATATCACGTGTACAGGGTGTGTACTTTTCACAGTTGTACAATAAGCAACTTTGTTATGTTAAATAAGACACTATAAAACATAAAAGTGCTGACAAGATAATACATGAAGTATACGAGCCCCTGTAGCGGCCATCGCGTGAACAGAAACAGAACCAATTTATGTTTATGCAATTTTAGTTGTCATTATTAGCCATTATACTTTAAATTATTACAAAAATCGGCTATTTTAATTATACGACTTCAAAATAGTATAGTATTACAAACCAAATACGCGAATATGATTATCCCGCATGAGCACTGATTTGAAGAACAAACGAGCGCAGCGAACGAGTTATACTTCATTTGCGCGGATCCCGCTTTCACGCATGAGGTTTTTATGCAATTTTTTGTACGAAGAAGGTAATTAATAATAAGCAAGGAAGTAAATTTAAATTCGGATTTGCATTTAAATTTATTAGTTATCACAGGTTACTATAAAGGTTACTAAGATGTTGTTCCTTCAAACAAAGTAGTATATAGAATTTCGATTATTTGAGGTTTTTGACGTTTCTTTTTAAAATTAAACTATTCTGAAATGTCGGACAGTAATGATAGTGATATTTTGTGCACTCCTCCAACCATTCGAGAGGCTGCAAATGTTGCAGTCATTAATTTGTTACCCAAAAAATCTAAGAGCAGGTACGAGTGTGCATATGCAAAACATATCGAAACCTTTTTGAAAGAAGCTCCAAACACTACATCCCGTTTAAAGAAGGTAAGATGTTATTTATTTGTACCTTTTTTAAGTAAGTATACTAAATATACCGGGTGGCCGGTCTCAAAGGTGTACATAGGGATTTAACATTGTATTGAACGTTTCTGCTGATTCCTGCTCGCCAATTCAACTTACGGGAATGGTAATGGTATTAATTGAAAGGTAAAATGATTGCGCTTCAAATGGCGCTAATAATAAAATTAAATGTGCTATATTTATTTTAAAATAACGATTTAAAGTTTTACGATTTTTAAATATGACGTGCCATGATTTTCAAATTTGACTGCGTTTATATTTAAAATTAGCAAAAAAGAAATTTTTATGTTTTTAAATTACGTCAAATTCTGTTAATACCTAAGTATGGTCACACAGAATGTAAACTTCAAGTCCGGGTCATTAACGTTGAATAATAATGTTTTTCGGTAGTCTTAAGTTTTGGTTTGACAGGGGCATAAAAAAATGGCCGCCAATTGTGAGTAAGAAGTTCAGCGTAATTTGGATAGATGGCACTGTTGACATTAAATACGCGCTAAATTTGAATTTGAATGAAAAGATTTGTACGTGTGGACACGTATTCCTGAACATAGTTTCCCTATACAACATGTATTTTCTTACAAACCCGTTTATAATTTCAAACTGTATTATTTTGTTAGAATTTAGGCAACTGCAAGAAGTATTAACTTTTATTATTGTTCATAATAAGTTAAAATCGGTAATTTATTAATTTCAGTCAACGGTTTTCTTTAATTTTGTCAACCAAAAATACTAAAAGCAAAAAAATAAAAAGTATTACAATCAATATTTTTATTTAAATAGAATTCAAATTTTAAAAAAAAGTTTATCAGAGCATGTAATGGATCCTGACTTCGAGTGCGAGGCCGAAATCATTACCGCAGCTCTATACAGACAACACTGTTTTCGTTAGTTGTAGTTCGCTAAATTAAAGAACAACTTTGACGGTAATTTATAAATTATTTTTTACGTCTTTTAGACAATAATAATAAAAAGTAAATAAAGTTCCGCTGGACAATGTAATTGTAATTATATTAGGTACTAGTTACATATTTGCGTAGTATTAATGATATGAAGTTTGAATTCTCAACGTGACAGATTTGGTAAAAACAAGTGTGCCTGGGTGTCCCTGCAGTCGCGTCGCGTTGCGTCGTTTAGTTTTCCAGATTTTATCAAAATAAATGATAATTTCAAAATAATTCAAATCAATACCAGTATCGCCCTCTAGTAAATAAATATAATCCTACATTTGAAAACTGAACTATCCCCACTCCTCAAGTCGCCCTCTTAATGTCAATTTACTAAAACCAAAGACAATTAAAGGTTATGTTCATGTTAATTTTTTTTAAATGGGGCCAGTTAAATTACATGTGAAATGTGAAAATTTACTTTAATAGGATGATCTTGATGTATGGACCGAAGAATTTGATGAGACAATCAGCTTTATGATGAAATATGCTACAATGCTAATTGAATAAGACTGTATTAAGATGAAATCAAAGAAAAAGCGAATATTAATATCAGTTAGTGTGTACGAATATGAAATCTTTATTTCTACGGCAATTTAATGTGATCAAAAATAATAGTTAGTACATTAAAGTATTTGATTTTTAAGGAGCCGGATTCTTATTTGTAGTCGCAGTTAGTCGTCGCAAGAATGTAACTAAAAGAATGTATACTTAATGATGTATAAAATAATAATTTTATTAATGTTAACACAACAATAATACAATAATAGGGGTGGAGGTATAATTCTTGCATACCACAAAGGAAAGTTTTCTAACACAGATCCACAGCATTATTTTATGTAGGTACCTACTAGTATAATTTTCGTAATTTCATTTTCAGTTTCTAATAATGCGTAACTTGCGAAAAACCTTAATTGTACACCTAGTCTAATCCATCATAATCTGAAAAAGATCTTAGAACCGTAATGTCAACTGCAAACAAATTATTTTGTATTTATTACCTTTATAATGATACTCGGTCTCATTTAATTTAATTCAAACACTGTCTACATTTACAAGAACCAATTTGAGCAAATAATAATTAATAATTTTATTTCTAACTGCCTTTCAAGAGCGCGAGCTCTCGTATAACGCACACGCGTATTGCATCTGATATAACGACGTCGACGCTTCCAACAAATAGAAATTCAAAGCAGTCGTGGATCATTTTAAAAAAATACCATTGTAAGATCCCTGTGTTGCGTCTTCCCAGGGACACACGGTATATTGTTTTATTAGGATCAAAAGTGTAACTTTTTGAACTGTGTCTGTAAGATTTGACTGAAAAAAGGGTGTATTCTGTACAGCAAAAGTTAAAAAATAGCGGGGCGCTAAAACGTAACAGCCCGTTAATAGTTTTTGGTATTCTATTGGACACCTTTTAACGGATGCCTGTTAAGTATTAACAGCTATGTTAAATATTAGCGGGATCTAAATCGCACCAGTTAAAAAATTAAAGGGAACGTTAACTTTCGCTCAGCTATCATTTCTAACCTGTTTTTTTTTAATAAGTACCAAACATATCGATGTTTTTTGTACGTTATGGCGGCATAGATTTTCGATGAAATGTTACGGGGGTAATGCTGCAAATTTGCCTCGTGTTTGTAAGATTCCCCGATCAATACCTCACAAAAAATCAAAAACGATGAAACGCTAAGAAAAGTATACCTACCGAGGGTACCTGTGGAACGATTTTTTAAAATAATCATTAGGTAATTTACTCGGTAATTTATTACGAAATATGATTTATGCAGTACTCGATATTATTTCGTTTCCTCATATTTTATTTAATTGAAATAAATTATTTGTTATTAGTTCTATAGGGACCTGCGGAAATTTGTGTACTACAAGAGCCTCATTTCCTGAATTGTCTAACCCGAACCATTTTTTCAAAAAACCGTATTTTGTCCAACTTATCTAATTAATAATCGTTCTTAATTTTAATTATCATTAACAAGACGAAATCAAAGATATTTCAGTAATCCATTTGAACTTCCCAATTCTGCATTTTTGAAGAAATTTACATTAAGTAAAGAATGTGTAACTGACTTTAAATACACTCTTGAGCAGTTTATGCCTGCACCTCAAAGAAGTACTACCGACATCCCTAAACATATCAAAATATTAATTAAATAGCATTGCATAATAATCTCGAACTGTCTTTTTGTTGTACGAGGACATGGTTTACGTTTTTCACTGACACACTCCATATTTTAATATTTGACGTATACCTACTAGATTATATACAAATTCACCGCGTAAACGTCAAATACTACAAGATAAGTCCGCTTACACTAGAACAATTTGTTTGTCATATAACTAACTTCAGACCATATGATAGCGGCTCTGCTAAAAAGTAATATTTTAACGGAGCGCTAAAAACTAGTGTTACAGAATAATAAAATAATAGCGGACCGCTAAAATATAACATTTTAACTGAGACCGCTAAAATTTAACTTTTAACGGATGTGCTACAGAATACACCCTAAAGTCAATAAAAGCAAATTTGTGCATTGTTTTCATGTTAATAAGGTGCGATAAAATTATTTTGTCATTGAAGTAGTTTGGATTGTGCTGTATTGAGTCAGAGAAAATTTACTTTCCTGGTTCAAAGTTGAGTGTTTCAGTAATAGATATAATACGGACGATTACAAAAAAAATGGAGCTTAATTACATTTAACATGATTCTACAGGGTGTTTCTTAAATGGCGGACACGGAGAGCACTACGCGATTCTCATCTTAAAACTGAGTTGAAAAAGTATAGGCGATTTTGTCCTAATGTATTTAGTTTCCGAGTTATTCGCATTTTAGAAATTTTAAATTTGACAACATTGCGCATGCTTGCACGGACTTTGTTTTAAACGGTTGCTGTTTTAATAAGGCAGTATGAACAAGTTTCCTAGGTAATAACCTCATAGCTACAATGCACTGTTGCAACATATTGAAAAACAATTTAACAACAGATATTTATCAGAAAGAATGTCTTCGGGGGAAGGAATACAACGTATGAAAAATTCCAAATTTATTAAGATTTAATATTTGATTGATGAACAATGCGGAACGGTTAAAATTTACCCGTTTTTTCAAAGCATAAAGGAATTGAATCTCAATCTTTGACGGAGAATAAACTAGCGAAGAACGGGCATTATTGTATTATATTTTTCCAATTGGTATCTGGAGGGGAATGTAGTACTGTGCTCCGTGTCCGCGATTTAAGAAACACCCTGTATATTTGTATGTAGGCACTATTGATCAATACGTTTCTTATCAACGCATATCTAAATTGAGTCAAACGTAGCCATACTATGAGAAAAAATATTTTCCTGAACAATTGATGAATCTCAGCAAGCCGTTCTGTCGAGAAATAGCCCCTGGAGTATTCTCGTCAAAAAGTTTTAGTACTAGTACGTCTTGCACTGTGTTGGTTTCCTGGCATCTTTCCGTTCACGATTATACGTAGTATACAATAATATAAGTAATGAAATGGAACACTATGTATTCCTGTACTCTATGTAAATGAACCATCGGCACCTCTACATAACCGATACGATAGAAAAGTTAATTTTTCTTTTTTAGACCACAATTTGAATTGTTTTTTTCCTTATTACACTGCCGCCTGAGGGAAGTGCTAATGAATATCCACGAAAAGTACCCCTGCCCTGTTTTTATAAAATAAAACAAACTGCAATTATTTATAGGTACTGTAATTTCCTTCGATATTTTGTCTTTCTAACCGACTTCATTAAAATCGCTAATTACATCCTCTTTTCTTTCTTTTCTCTACCCTGTTTTTTCCCACAGTTTCCAGTGTATTACTATATCCGGTGCTCTGTTATTCTACGGATGTGCCAGAAAACAATGTATTCCCCAAGCTTTTACGATTGCTGCACTGTTTCAGTGTTTGATTAAAAGATATTAGGCGATACAACTCATAATGGTTTTGATATTTCTCTGCAACCTTAACATTTCATTGGTTTTCAGATTATTATCCACAATTTGTAATTATAATTGACTACGGCCCAATTGCACCAGTTACACTTAAATAATAAGCCTCCCTTAAAAGTTTAATTGCCATGGATACAATTGTCACTAAGAATTGTATCCATGGCAATTAAACTTTTAAGTGAAGCTTATTGTTTAAGTGTAACTGGTGCAATTGGGCCTACATAATACGTATATAAATAATAAAAGAACTGACATATGAATTGATATTTCTTATTTATAATCGTCGGACGTGTATCGTACAAGATTTTATTTCAGTATTGTAAAATTAATTTTTCTCCGATTGACAGTAAAAGCATGCTTTGACTGACATTTGACTGTCTCCAAAGTTCCACATTTACTGCCTAGGCAAAAGTGATCATTTTTACTGACAGTAGCATTCAAAATCAGGTTGCTTCGAAAAACAAATAAATTTGAAATTTTTATTAATTAAATTTAAGTTACATATTTTTCACGATTTCTTTAATTTCAGATGGGGTGAACATTTCATATGTTATAAATTAATTAATATTTACGAATTAACAAGATTAAACTATTCTATTCACAACAAATAGAATGACATTTCTGAAATATGTTTTTTCATAGCAACCAATGAGAACTGCATAGCAACAGATGCTTGCTGATACTAATAGCACAAAAAATATTAAAAATAATCATTAAATGAATGTTAAATATAAACAATCGGAGAAAAAATTATATGTTCAACACGGCAGAAATGCAGATTTACTGCCTTGGCTCAGGCGCGTATTCAGGGGGGGGGCTGAGGGGGCTGCAGCCCCCCCCGAAATATCTCGTTAGTTATAATAAAATTTGTATTGCTGCAAATAATATATTAAATTTTTATTTAGAAAAAATGCTGTTTTGCATGTTTATTAAGCATCCGGCTCAGACAGGTAGACTGAACTTGGAATATTCAATAGGCATCTGTTTTCAATTTGGGCTATGTAAATAGTTTTATAATCCCTAATAGTAACCCTAACAGGTTAACGGATTAGATGGATGCGTATACCTGCTAATGTGCTTGGTCCTACTGTTGGTCAACTAGAAATTTCCAAGAAGGAACTTTGTTGGGGACAGGAGCTGCTATTTGCTTACCTACCCTTGCAATTTTACACAAATATTTATTGAAAATCCTTAAGCTAGAATTTGCATTCATAAACCAGTAAGTATGTACCGATACCATCTGTACGGTACAGATGGTATATATATTCATAGGAACATTCAAATTTCGGACAATGCCGTAATTGACAAATTTGCTGAAAGTGATAAACCAAGAAGGCTTAACTTTGTGATTTAAATTTTCAATTTTCGTTTTAGACTAATAATTTTTTTATTATATGTAGTGTATAGTAGAGTCTAGAGTAGAGGTAGGTAAACATGTTTTCAACTTTTTCTACAATTTAGTAATGAATCTGTCTAATTAGCTAAGCTTACCTACTTTGATAAAAAAAATTCACCAGCCCCCCCCAAAAAAAAATCCTGAATACGCGCCTGCCTTGGCTGGTTTCACAGCTTCGGCTTCGCCTCAGCTGTGAAATACCAACTGCGTCAGTAAATCTGCTACTTTTCTGCCTTGTTAAACAAATAACTATTGTCTTATTTGAATATTTATTTTCTTTTTATAAAACGTCAACGTCAAAAATTTAAATTCTGTCAAAATAAACATCTTCATTTGGTGGCATTTCATTTTAAATCACATCACCCATTTTATATTTTTTGCTTAGTTACAAATTAACAACTTCTGCACTTCTCGGTCTTGTGCTGTATTGTGCCATTTCCCGGACTAAATTAATACCGTAAAGTGGTATATACCGGACAGTATGAAATAAATAAACAAACGTCATTTCGGTGTAAACTGAATCAGCCTACTCTTACGAAGAAATATAGAAGAAATCATCAAAACATTTAGTAATTAGTACTCAATTTTATGAAAGTAAATAAAACGTTGTAGGATGAAGCCTTTTAATACAATTGACGTCGATATCTTATCTGTGGCCATAGTTTTTTAATGATTCATAATGAGGACGAAAAAAGGAATCAGAATATGTCAAACAAATAGAGACATGTTATTTAAAAAAATCTAAAATGTCGGCGCTGCTGCTGCAGCCTCAGGGTGCCATGGAAAAAACAAATGCCAACACAGAATTATAGAGCATCAGCCAGTCCCAGTAAACATTTTATTAACATTTTTTCTTATACAACTCGTATACTTTTCATTTTTTCAAAATATATGCTGGAATTGAAAGTGTTGACTCCACCCTCAATATTAAGATAGTTTAGCTTTAGATTTTTGATGAGCATTGGCTCATGTTCGAAACTTTATTATGTGTAAATCTAAAGGAGTTGCGTATACGAGATCACCAAAATACCGAACACATAGACATAGTAAATATTCACTGTCACCTAGACTTTAGAACTGATCCAGGTTGCGAGTAAATGGAATCCTGGGATCCTTGTCAAGGTTGTTATTTAACATATCGTAATGACTTCATCTACCACAGTACAGTAATTTATTTAGATTATTCCTACGCAATAGGATCGACGCAGCTGATTTGCAGTGTGGTTGCAAAATATTGAAGAGATTTCAGGTGCTTTACAGGAGGTTTTTAAAATTATCTAAAATATTTATAAACTGCAAATGCAGCGGCTCATTGTATATGAAAGTGACATAAATTTTAGAATTCAACAAACCATCTTAAAACATCCCAAGCAGTCTGATGCAGCACAACCATGTTGAAATATGGTTCCTCTACGGTCTAAATTAGTCGTTGCATTTCTAATGTATACGATGATACTTTACAGCATCCCTGACCACGTTCAAAGACAATTACCTTATCTTCCCTGGTTGATCAATACCTAAAATTACCTTCGTCGGATACGTAATTAAATTTTGATGGAATACGTGACTTGATCTAGAAACTCTTCCTTTCCATGACTTGTCAAATTTTAACAGAGAATATTTTGTAGATCTTATTAATTCATTAAACCTGGAAAATCTGATTTACATTTCCTGATATATATTGTGGATCACATATTTGCTAAAATATTCACTAGTAATATCCCGAGTGCATGTCAAATTACCGACAATTTTTTTTCAAATACACGAGAGCGCGAATGCGCTCGAGTGCATTTAAAAAAAATTATCGGCAATTTGATATGCAAGAGGGATATTTTACGAGACTATTTCCCGAACGAATTTTTAATTAAATAGCTGATATATTTGTAAATTGATAAATATGTGTATTTGAAGTTATTATGTTTTCCAAAGATCTAGCCTGTTCGTAGAGAAAACAGTAGATATTTTTTGTTCAAAAAACTATAGCAACGTGTAAATCCGTGTAAACAAAAAATTAAAACAATAAATATTGTGAAAAATATTGTGCTTATTAAAATGAGTTTTGAACGGTTTGGTAGTGTTTCCTTTGAAGAAATAGACGAAGAAATAGAAAACATTATACCGGTAAACACTAGAAAATCAAAATTAAGTTCTTGGAAACAATTCGAGAACTTCTGCGAAAAAAATGGGTATATTTTGACTAAAAATACACCTACTGTCAAACTGGCCCTGATCCTTAAAGATTATGGTTTCAATATGAAGAGAAAAGATGGTGCAGACTATAAAGAGGGGGTGATTAAAACCCATTGGAACACAGTTGCGAAACTATTACAAGAAAAATATAGGAAGGAATTTAACGTATTATTTGATCCTTTCAAGGATGCAGTATTTGAATGTGCACGAAAATCTAGGGACGCAAAAAGGAAAAAACTACAAGCACTTCCACAGAAGAGAAAAACCAGTGCTGCAAGCATGACGAAAGAAGAATACCGCAAAATAGTCGAGCTATATGATGAAAACACCCCAGATGGTCTTCAAAAGAAATTTTTTCATGTAGCATCACTTCAGCTTGCATGGAGGGGCGGTGAGGCTGTAAAATGTTTAGTGAATTTTTTCAAAGAAGAGAAAAATAATTCAGGAGAGCCAACCGGTCGGATTATTTACGACCCAGTTTTCAGCAAAACTTCACAAGGAGGTGCAGCACGATTAGAGGAGAAGAAATGGCTAATTCAAAATTTTCAAAACCCGGACAAATGTCCCGTAAGGTATTTTGCTAATTTATATAATCATTGATAGTTGATCACTAAATCATGATTGTGATTGTTTTAGATTATTCAAGAAGATGATGGAAAAAAGGGGAAAGAACATAACAACCAACCGTTTATTCCTCGCTGTCAATCCAGCATGGATGAACGACTCCTCAGTTGGTTTTTTCAAGAATTGTCCAATTGGCAGAAATGAGCTATCAAAATGGACCAAATCAGGTGCAGAACAAATCGGACTTGACACCAAAAACGTGAAATTCACTAACCATTCAAACCGATCTACGGCCGTTTCTAATCTTGCAAAATCTGGCGTGGGAGAGCACCAAATAACTAAAATGACGGGACATGGCAGCATTTACTCAATCAGGTCGTATTTACAAGTTGATCGCGAACATCATGCTTCAATAATCGAAAAAATACGAGGAAATTCAACATCCTTACAAAAACAAGATATTTGCAAACCCAGCACTTCTACATCAACTACAGAAGAAGAAATGACCGTTCAAGAGCTTAATAATACTAGCAATAACAATAATTACTATAACTGTACTTTTAATATTTCATATTAATACTTTTGTTAAAAGTAAACTAAAAACTAATTATAATATGTTGATGTTCCAATAAATATTCTTCCCAAACGATTTTAGCTATTTTAATTGTAAAAAGAATAAAATAAATATAAAACTTCTGCCAAATTCCAAAAGAAAAGTAACAAATTACCGAAAAATGTACTAATCTAAATTATCGGCAATTTGCAGGAGTCAAATTATCGGCAATTTGCACTAGTGCAAATTATCGCTGTAATTCGCATGTGATTGGTTCAACGTCAAAAATTAAAGCCTTCTGATTGGTCAAAAAATAGTGAGGGAAATAGTCAACTATACCTACCCAAGAGAAACGGATTTAATCATTTCCAGTTTTTCTTCCAATGAAGTTTTGGTACTTTTTGGTACTTAATATTAAATTCCGCGTAAAAATGACAGCAAAGTGGCAGTACAATCGCTATTACGATGAACAGTTGTCACAGCACAATTCCAAGGCAATACAGAGTTTTGTAAAAAAAGGCGTTTATTATTTCTCGGTTTACAAACATTCAAAAATAATGTCGAATATTTCACTCATACATTGTTGTAACAGTAGTACAGTACAAAATTAATAAATGATAATTCTACGTTGCCATGCCAACCTAGTGGAAATTCCACGTTGCCATGACATACTTGCAACCACAACATACTACTACTAAAAAAAAACAAATTTTGTTAAATGTCATGGAACCGATTTGGGAATAGTTCAGAACGAGAAATTGACGAAAATGTTATTAAAGGTGAATGCAAAAATACGAAAAAGAGTAAGGACAGTGTCTGGAGACAGTTTGTCATTTTGCGCCGAAAAAAAGTACACATTCGATCGTGAGACTCCAGTATCCGAACTTGCATTCATTTTGAAAAATAGTATTGGTTTCGAGTATTTTTATTCGAGAAATATTCTCCCTAAATACCATTCGTGCTTAAAAATTAACCGGATAATTTTCATTCAAACACGTTGTCTAATTTCACTCGCTCTACGAGCTCGTGAAATTATTAACAACGCGCTTTCATGAAATTTATCGATAATTCTTAAGCAGTCGTGGTATTACCCCCGATAATATTTTTGGATACAAAATTGAAATAAGAAAGAAATGCGTAAAACTAACTGAAGAAAACTAACTTAACTAAAATTACATACGGCCAGTTGTATTAAAAATCCCAGCCCAGCCGATTCCACGATCAACTACCACGAATACGACCGTTCCTAACAAATCGCATGCAAGACAAAACGACCGCCGAACTTTGAGCCAAATACGCCTACATAATTCGGTCCCAATCAGATAACAAATTAAAAAATATATCAAGGTTCCTTTAATAGTTATTTATGTTACAAGTACGCAAAACACAGTTTTAGCGGACGAATCCAGATGTTTACGGACGAGGCGAAGCCGAGTCGGTAATATCAGATGAGTCCGCTAAATCGTTTTGCGTACGTGTTTCATACAATATTTTTTTGTATAAGCTCTCCAAATTGGAAATTAGTATCTAGAATAATTCTACATCTGCTAATAGATTGTGACATTTATAGAAAATCTAGTATTCGGTAGCCTGCGATCGTGACAACCATGGTAACCAGTTTGTTTAACAAGTTGTTTTTTAAGTGAAAAAATAATAAATCTAATAATTTCTAAAAAAAATGGTTGATGTTCCGGTAGAAATTACCGAAAAAGCCAAAAATATTGTACTAGATTTGCTGCCACTCAAGTCTAAGCAGCAATACGAGAAGGAGTACGAAATATTTAATGATTGGAAGCAGAAAAATCGTGTGACGGTCATGAATGAAGATGTGATATTAACTTATCTGCATTCTGGTGACATCTTTAAATATGCCAAAAACTGTAATTTCCATTTTCATGTTTCAAAGTATTATTATTTTGTGTTAATTCATATATTTTTTGTATTTTTTTGCAGCAATAGCTGTTTTGTGTTGTACAATGTTTTTAGTAAACAAATTCAGTCCTCTAAAGTGTTGCTAAGTTACCCTTAAGGGACTAGTCCCCTAAAGTGGCATTTTGCGGATTACAAACAGTTTCCAAAGTAACCACTTTGGAGAGCGTGTACAAAAAAATAATAAAGCATACAAGTTATTATTTCGGGTACAAGTTTAACGATTCGTTGTTCACACAGAAGATGATCACGCAACTGTTGAAAACGAAATTATGGAAAGGCTTATTGGTGTAAATATCGTCAAGGCATTTAAAACCTTATAAAACTGATACGAAAAACTTTGTTCAAATATAGTGGTTCTATGTAATGGCCAGTTCAGTCGTTTACTTTATAAGAGACATGTGCATATTTTCTGATACCAGATATGAGACGAACGCAAGAATTGTGCAAATGTGCACCCTTTGAATCTTCTTGGGCCGTAAATCTCACTACAGAAACTAAAATGTGCCAGAACTAAACTTTCACAAAATAGAGCTTTTGTACTTATACAGGGTGTTTCTTAAATGGCGGACACGGAGAGCACTACGCGATTCTCATCTTAAAACTGAGTTGAAAAAGTATAGGCGATTTTGTCCTAATGTATTTAGTTTCCGAGTTATTCGCTTTTTAAAAATTTTAAATTTGACAACATTGCGCATGCTTGCACGGACTTTGTTTTAAACGTTTGGTGTTTTAATAAGGCAGTATGAACAAGTTTCCTAGGTAATAACCTCATAGGTACAATGCACTGTTGCAACATATTGAAAAAAATTTTAACAACAGATATTTATCAGAAAGAATGTCTGCGGAGGAAGGAATACAACGTATAAAAAATTCCAAATTTATTAAGATTTAATATTTGATTGATGAACAATGCGGAACGGTTAAAATTTACCCGTTTTTCCAAAGCATAAAGGAATTGAATTTCAATCTTTGACTGAGAATAACTCTGAAACTAGCGAAGAACGGACATTATTGTATTATATTTTTCCGTTCAGTATCTGGAGGGGAATGGCGTACCGTGCTCCGTGTCCGCGATTTAAGAAACACCCTGTATAGACAGATACTATCTATTAGGGTAAATAAGTTTTATGCTAGCATACGTACGCTTTTTCAATAGAGTTTATTACTTAATATGTTTTTGATATTTGAAAGTTTTGTCCATAATTAATCCCAAATTCTTAAATTCAGTTTGATAAGGATGCTACCATTGTTGATTGTTAGGTTAATACTTTTATATTTATATTTTCTCTCTTCGTTGGGTTGGAACTTAAACGCAGTCAGAAACTCGATTACATTTACGAACTAATTTCTTAGAAATCATTACCATTTACTTTATGATTATACTAAAGAAAAGTTCATTGATTTTAGTTAGGTACCTTATTTTAAATTTTATCTAGATCTATTTATTTTAGATAATATTCCTTTCCTTTAATAGTCATGTGGGTAGTAGAAAACAAAAAGATCGTGGGAATATAAAATGTATTATTTCTGCTAGAAATACAAACAACTAAAAACTTTTTAAATATTCGTATAGGGCCCACGAGATAAGGAAAATATATAGATCTCTTTTCTTTTCCATTCCTGCAATGTATTCCGCAGAATCTGTATACTACCAGGTGAGTCTGCTATGAACAGGCAGTTGGATATCTCCGTTATCTGAAATATTAAAATAACTCTGTACTGAATTGTACCTTATAGTTACCTCGATAAAATATTTTATTTTAAGCTAATACTTCTTGGCTCATTTTGCTATGCTATTCTCTTAAATAAGAGATTATTGAAGCTGTTACTAAAAAAAATCGAAAAAATAATTATGTTATGAGTACTAATCTAGTTCACATGTTTTTAAATGAAACAAAATAAAAAAGCTCCATTTAAAATCAAAGCCGTATGGTTGAAGTTCAGTAGTTCTGTCATCTTTGTGTCAGATTTGCGTTGCAGTCGCAAGTAATTTATTATAATTTAATGAACTTAGAACCAGATAGCCATTTTGCTTACTACCTACTAAGAACATTAAAAAAAATTAAATAGGTATAATACCTGGACGAATATAAAACTCAAATTTTTTGAGATGTTACAGATTTCTTTGTTATCATATAATAGCATATTACGTCAAGACTGCAATTATGTGAAGCAGAGTATTAATTCTACACTAATTAGTTTTACAGTTTTATGTAGTAACGGCTTCAGTAATCTCTTGTCTAAAAGTAGAGGGTTAAAAGAAAAATATGGCAAACCATAATCGTCAATAAAAGTATTAATTTAAAAAAAAAATTATAGAGGTCACTAAAAAATGCATTTCATTTCATCGGGAAAACGTTAAAATAATTTGACTATGCTTATAGGTACATAGGGATAGCCTACCCAAACAGAATCACTTTAATACTTCAGATAACGGAGATATCCATCGAATACTTCTTAGCAGACTCACTCTGTATATACATCCAATATTGATATTCCATATTCCTACACCTCGAGTTGTTTAAAAGGTTCAGTCGACTCAGTTTGTGAATTTCTGTCCTATTACATCATGTGCACTAGAGCGAAGCCTTGATCAAATAAGTTGATAGCAGTTTTTAAATAAATGTAGGTACATCTAGTGCTTTTCCTGTTAAGAGCTAAGCAATCCAATTATAAAAATTAATTTTCAGGCAAACGAAAACCTCAATCTACAGTAACACATGGTTTAACAAAGCATTCTAGTTCAGGATTTTAAAATTCCTGAAAGTTGCTTTAATTAATATACTTTCACATGCAAAATAAACAGACGTTGCTTGGATTATCTCAGGAAATTACACCGGTTTTTTGGTTCAGGTTTAACTCTCGGTCAATTGTCATTGATTGTCAATTATCATGGATACAAATGTTATAACTTACAAGAATTGTATCCGTAGTAGTAATATAATATTAATCTCTGTTTAGCTGGAGTTAAACCTGAACTAAAGAACCGATCCTTAAGTTTAAACAAGGGTAGTATTTAAAACTAGCAGGTACATCATTTTATTAGGAAAATATCATATAATTAATATAACTAATCCACTTAGGACCAGTTGTATCAAGTGGTTGAACCTGCCAGTTTAGCTGATCCTTGATCAATTATCATGGATACCAATTGACAATTGTTATAACAATCATATCCATGACAATTGATCGTGGATCAGCTGAACTGGGAGTTCAACCACTTGATAGGAACGGTTTCTCAGTTCTGGTTTAAACCCCGGTTCAGCCAAATAAAGATTAATTGCCATGAATACAATACATTCTTGTAACAATATTGTATTCATGACAGTATTAATAATCTTGGTTTAGCTAAATCGGCGTTTAAAACAGAACTAAAAAACTGACCCTTCCATTATATTTCATTACATAATAACTTCTTCCTGCACTACGGCCTTTTATGTGCGTTGACCTTATCCACGATATTCTTCTATTGATTTCGGTCCATAACTATAAATACATTTGGTTTCGTTTGTATTAATTTTTAACGCTAGTGTTACCAACCTGTTTCACGATGTAAACCATTTCTACAATTTTTACTTTTCCATACCACCACTGGTATACCGTGTGTCCCTGGGAAGACGGAACATTAGGGATCTTACAATGGTAATTTTTTAAAATGATCCACGAGTGCTTTGAATTTCTATTTGGTGGAAGCGTCGACGTCGTTATGTCAGTTTAACGCGCTTGCTAATACAAATGTAATACGTGCGTGCGTTATACTAACAAACGATTCAACAATTATTTACAATACCTACGAATTGACAGCCGCGCTCTTGAAAATCAGTTAGAAATAAAATTATTAATTATTTGCTCAAATTGGTTCATGTAAATGTAGATAGTGTTTTAATTAAATTAAATGAGACTGGGTATCATTATAAAGGTAATAAATACAAAATAATTTGTTTGCAGTTGACGTTATGGTTCTAAGATCATTTTCAGATTATGATGGATTAGGTGTACAATTAAGGCTTTTCGCAAGTTACGCATTATTAGAAACTGAAAATGAAATTACGAAAATTATACTAGTAGGTGCATAAAATAATGCTGTGGACCTGTGTTAGAAAACTTTCCTTTGTGGTATGCAAGAATCCGGCTCCTTAAAAATCAAATACTTTTAATGTAACAATTATTTGATCACATTAAATTGCCGTAGAAATAAAGATTTCATATTCGTACACACTAACTGATATTAATATTCGCTTTTTCTTTGATTTCATCTTAATACAGTCTTATGCAATTAGCATTGTAGCATGTTTCATCATAAAGCTGATTGTCGTCATCAAATTCTTCGGTTCATACATCAAGATCATCCTATTAAAGTAAATTTTCACATTTCACATGTAATTTAACTGGGATTATTGATTGACAGCTCTAAACTGTACTTCAGTTAAGGTAGGACCCCATTTAAAAAAAATTAACATGAACATAACCTTTAATTATTGTCTTTGACATTTAAAACACAAACAAAAATGTTGATCTGGAGACGATCATACATGATCGGCATGGAAATCGTTAACGATCGGTGACATTCGTGTAATTGTTTCAAGGCGAATGCTTCAAAGCACTCGTGGATCATTTTAAAAAATTAGCATTATAAGATCCCTATGTTCCGTCTTCGCAGGGACACACGGTATGAGAAGTATTAAATATTTAATATCATGAAAATTTTCAAAATTGAAATTTTCAGTAACAATATCATAAGAGCGCTTTCGTGTATATTCGAATATACTTTTCGCGATTTCTATTCGAACGCTAATGTTACATTTAGGTTTTTAATTACATCCTATAACAGAATCTATACAGAACAATGGAAGGACGCTGAATGCTTAGTCTAATACCTGGCTTTAAAAGTCTAATGGGTTGATTCTTTACATACGTGTGTCCCTGGGAAGACGGAACATAGGGATCTTACAATGGTAATTTTTTTAAATGATCCACGAGTGCTTTGAATTTCTATTTGTTAGAAGCGTCGACGTCGCTATGTCAACTGTTTAACGTGCTTGCTAATACAGATGTAATACGCGCGTGAGTTATACTAACAAACGATTCATCAATTATTTTACAATACGAATTGACAGCTAGAAATAAAATTATTAATTATTTGTTCAAATTGGTTCATGTAAATGTAGAAAGTGTTTTAATTAAATTAAATGAAACTGAGTATCATAATAAAGGTAGTAATAAATACAAAATAATTTGTTTGCAGTTGACGTTATGGTTCTAAGATCATTTTCAGATTATGATGGATTAGATGAACAATTAAGGCTTTTCGCAAGTTACGCATTATTAGAAACTGAAAATGAAATTACGAAAATTATGCTAGTAGCTCTAGCTATAGGTACCTACAGAAAATAATGCTGTGTACATGTGTTAGAAAACTTTCCTTTGTGGTATACAAGAATTATACCTCCACCCCTATTATTGTATTATTGTTGTGTTAACATTAATAAAATTATTATTTTATACATCATTAAGTATACATTTTTGCGACGACTAACTGCGACTACAAATAAGAATCTGGCTCCTTAAAAATCAAATACTTTTAATGTAACAATTATTTGATCACATTAAATTGCCGTAGAAATAAAGACTTCATATTCGTACACACCAACTGATATTAATATTCGCTTTTTCTTTGATTTCATCTTAATACAGTCTTATGCAATTAGCATTGTAGCATGTTTCATCATAAAAGCTGATTGTCGCATCAAATTCTTCGGTTCATACATCAAGATCATCCTATTAAAGTAAATTTTCACATTTCACATGTAATTTAACTGGCATTACTGGTTGTCAGCTCTAAACTGTACTGAAGTTAAGATAGGTCCCCATTTAAAAAAAAATTAACATGAACATAACCTTTAATTGTCTTTGGTTTTAGTAAATTGACATTTAAAACATAAACAAAAATTTTGATCTGGAGACGATCAGACATGGTCGGCATGGAAATCGTTAACGATCGGTGACATTCGTGTAATTGTTTCAAGGCAAATGCTTCAAAGCACTCGTGGATCATTTAAAAAAAATAGCATTATAAGATCCCTATGTTCCGTCTTCCCAGGGACACACGGTATAACCGTGTAATGGCGATACTGACTAAGGGCGTTGATTGAGGTACCTCAATCAACGCTAAGGGGCTGGAATGAGAATCTCAAGTTTTTTGAGGTATTTTGTGTTGGTAGAGCTGAATAGGTACATCCTTGATAAAGTCTATAGTCAGATCCCTTATTAGTTATTAGGATGGAATTTCGAACGTACAATGCCCGATTACGTTCGAAATTTCAGTCGGAGAACCTTAGAGTATATCAGAAAAAGTCTCGTTTTAACCAAATCTCTTTGAAAATGATGAAACAAACTTTATTATTCCTTTCTGTGTTCTTCTTTGAGTACCTTGCTCAAATTCAGCGTATCGTTTTACCTAAGTCACTAAAAAAAAAGTGAAATAGGAAATTGGTGGTTGGTGGCTGGTTTATGTAACAGGACAATGAAGCAGCCAAGCTGGGAACTAATGTCACTTTCCACATTATCGTAGTTGAAACACAACGAATAAGTTCGACATTCATGCAGTTTCCTGAGTTGGATAATATCTTCGTTTCTTTCGTTTCCAAGTTTGATGCATCAAATACACTACCGTGAAATACACTTACTACCTACAGAATTTTCAATTTAACTTCACTGAAACTGTAAAGCCCTTTTTAATGAAAGTTTTTAAACAGAGTGCGTATCATTTCGCAATGTAATGCAATGAACATTATATCTTCGTTTGGTTTTAGGAGCACGTGTTCGGCAAACCCGGTCCCTTTTGCGATATTTAATATAAACAACATTATTTCATGAAAACAAACTACCTGAAATAGTTCTAGTAGTTTATGAATAAATAAATAAACTACATAGGTATATTTATATAAAAGTATGATTCTGCAGGGAAGGGAGGCAAACGAATTACTTCGACACACTTATCATTAGCCGTCAATATTCACCGCAGCAAGAAAGTCAGTCGCATATAGAGCAATGAATTGTCTTTTGCTTTGATTATTAGCCATTATTAGATAAATAACTAATAAAGAACCGTATAAGATTTTCCGCTAAATTACGTAGTAGGTACCTACTACATAATATTCATACGAAATTACGAAGGCCATGAAGCACAGTATGAATTTTCTAATAAATTTTTAAAATAAATTTAAAAAATCAATTTACTCAGTGGCTAGCGAAAGCCACTCGGTCTCTGTAATATAAAATTATAAAGCGTTCTGTTTTTAAACACCGCAGATACTAATCTCAATTCTTATGTATCTAACTTACTGTGATTGTTCAGTACCCAAATATTTAATTCCCCGTACGAACTTCTGCTTTTACCCGACAGGAGAAACTTTGTTGTTGCAGACACGGTTTGAAACTAAGATACCTGAAATCAATATAGGCTGAAAGATTGTATATTAATAGTGCCAAGAAGCACCATCAGAGGAGACTGTGTCACAATTTTATGCAGACTGACGAACAGTATAATATAATAAAATAATATGAACGATAATAATAATTTTCGCATGATCCATTGCCCATACATTCTGACATTGGCATCATATTATATATGATTGACATATAGTTATTTCTACCCATTCGGGTACACGTTTATGTTGGAGCAGCGATAACCTATACTAAACGCGGTGATAAGAGCAAATAAATGTATCGTCGTTCTTATCGCCACTCGAGCAGCGAGCCTAGCAGAGTACACATATACAACATGAACAGGCAGAATGTCGACGTTTTATTTTCTTCGTTTCGCTCTTATTGCCGGCATTTATCGGTTATCGTTACTCCAACATAACGTAACATTGAAGGACGAAATGCAATTGCAAATTGTAGGAAAATGCTTGCTTTAAGCATTAATATTTTGAAAATAGCTGCCGCAGATAATATAGTATATACCTATATTTAAAAAATAAATTTTAAGACGTGATATTTTTAGGGAACGCTAAAGAGAGGGACAGGTTTGTAATGAATGAATTCGCTAAAATGTCATGAAACATATACTGTGGTTAAAAAGTGAAAAAATGGTGCTATTTTAATTTAGAAACATAGTCGATTAGAAACATTTTATTTTTATTAGATTTATTAGTTTTGAAAAGTTTAACTACATTGTCAAAAACTTCAAAAAGTATTTGCTTAAAGTGTTACAAGTGCTTTTCTACTCTCATTATTTTAATTGATGTACTAGCTATTTACTGCCTCTACTTTAATTATATTCATTAAAATACAAATTTTCATTATGATACAAGTTTATAGGCAATACCTAGACGGGCATCTAGTGGCTCGTAGGTTCTCGAATCATGTGATCCGCAAATGATCTTATGTCAACGAGCCCAGTTGTAATAAATTGTGCATTTTGCAAATAAAATCGACAAAAATGTGTGATAATGAGAGTGAAATTGAGATTTTAACCCCACCAGAGATTGTGAAACAGGCCAAGAATGTAGCAAACAATTTATTACCGATAAAATCAACAAAGGCATACAAAAAATTGTACTATTAAAACGTCGTTATAATCGTTACTCTGCTTCTACTACCCAGAGAGAGCTACAGCGTTACAACAAATTCCTGGGAAGACGGGGTGAGTTCTTGGAAGTTTAATACATTAAAAATAAGAAGATATTTAAAATAAATCTAGGCGCCACTGTAACTATAATGTTAACAAAAAGGTTGTTGGTTTTTCGGTCAGTTGACCGAAGTTGTAAAGGTCGTCGAAGATAATAATGTTTTATTGCCTCACCTTAACAGCTTACAGCTTCTGAAATTAGTTAATAAAACAAGAAAAGAACACAAACAAAGTAAATATTTAATAATTAAGTTATAGCTAATTTATGGCACAAGTTAATTATTAGTAAAGAAGGTTGTGTTATTTTAAAAGTCCTGAACCGTAATTAATGAAGATATACTAAAATGGGGGGGGGTCGTCACCCCAGCAGCAACTTAATCTGTATTATTATTTAAACATTTATTATTATTTATTATATTTTCCCGCTACCTGCAATGTAAGTACGTCTTACATCTATAGTTACAAGCTGTGTAAGGGCCTCATAACATTTGTTGATTCGGTTGCTATTGACAGTGCAACTTAATAATTACTTACATTTCTAGGAACTTAATGAATGACATGCAGATTTGATATTTTTTCAACAACTGAAATTATAGTTTAGGAAATTTTGAGATATCAATATTTTCATTTAGGTTAATTAAATAGTAGTCTTCAGCATGGAATACTCACACCATAAACTGGTCGCAGATTTTAATTTCTGGGATATTTGGACCATATAAGCAAGCATGACGTTTACATAAGCAAGCATGACGTTTATATAAGCAAGCATGACATTTTCAGATACAACCTCCAAATTTTTTTTATAAACCATTTTTTTAAAAAATTATATGTAAACTCATACCGTTTATGTGATTTCTCAGGTAATAATGTTAAACAAGCAATATTTACTGCTTCTCCAATCTCCATTTTTCTCAGAAATTTTGGATCGCGCAAAATAGATGCAGTTTTTTAATTTGACTTGTAATTGTTTGTTTATTTAAAATAGTAAATAGCATAGCAACGGACATAGGAATCTTCAAAATGAAAATTATTACTTAAAATTTTTTAATATTAATAATCTTTTACAAATCATTTGCTGCGGTAGCGGGAAAAACATAATAAGTAACGCGGAATGTACAGACGTCTTAACATTCTCGGCAGGTAATATAAGCCTCGGCGTCCCGCCTCGGCTTATCTAACCTGCCTCGCACGTTATAGCGTCCTTACATTCCTTGTTACTTAAATAACTATTATTATTACAAAATCAGATTAAGAAACCTTCTGACAAAATAAATAAAACGTAGTAGCATGCAATTAAAAAGGGTGAAATTATGATCAATAAATAAATGAAACTTCAATCGCCTGTTCTCAGTAGAAAGTAATATCATAAGAGCGCTTTTGTATATTCGAATATACTTTTTGCGATTTCTATTCGAAATTGTAGTTGTGATGGAAATTTCCTAATGGGAACTTCAATTGAGAATAGAAAGAGGGAAAAATATTTAGAATATACGGAAGTGATCGAATGATATTTGTCACGATTATATCACGAATTGTTAAGTTTATTTTGTTCAAAATGTCAGTCTGACATTTGAAAAAATTAATTTATAAAAAAGATCAATTATTGTTATGTGCGGTTGCTACAAATACCATCGTATCACAGTCAATAGGAAGCCGAAACACCAAATCGAATATACGGATACACCAAGAAGGTATATCCGAGAATTCCCGCCGTGATTAGTTTATTTTTAAAAAATTCTTAAATCCTACTGGTCTATAATATATGAGTGATATAATCAAATAAATTTAAAAATTTACAAATTAAGAGGGATCCTCGATGTTTTATAGATTCAAAAGTTATGTATTCAACTTTTAAGTAATATAGCAATTTTTTTATACTCGAGTTACATTCGTCATAAGGTCATGACAATTTAAAGAATTGTCATTAAAAATTTTGAAAAGAAATAAATTGTAGTTAACTGATAAAATGTATGGCGTTGTAATGGCGTCATTATGGTTTCGGTTAAAAAAAAAGGGGAAAAAATCCTGAAACGAAATTTCAATGTGTTTTGTGTTTTTCTTTTCTGTACAATGAATAAAAGATTTGGCAAAACGAATAAGAAAAAAATCGATGATGCTGTATAAAAGTCAGTGCCGGTAAACACTCAAAGAAGCCATAATTCATGCTAGCTTCAATTTAAGAAATTTTGTAAAGAGCTTTACTCATTGTGCGAAGCTCTGCCTGGAACAATTAATGATATTTTAAAGGACTATGCTTTCAATATGAAGAAGAATTCAGGCCAAGATTACAAAGAAAGCGTTGTCAAAGTGTTATAGAATACAACGGCAAGTTATTCTAAGAAACGTATTATGAAAAATTTAAAATTAAAATTGATCTATTTAAAAACGTTGCATTTAAAGAAGCAAGAAACACGAAAGATACAAAACAAAATTTTAAACGGATATAACCAAGAGGAAGGTTAATTTATTGACATTTTCAAGCTTTACTTTGTTAAAATCCATAATTATAGAAATATAAATATCAAATAAATTATGAATTTTAACTGGAATTACAATATTTATTTTATAAATAATAAATATTATATAAAATATCGATTTCAACGGGAAATAACAAGATTTATTCGCTTTATACGTATTTCGGCATCACTGTGCCATTGTCAAAAGCAATATAAGATATTATAACAAATGCAAAATATAGTAGCTCCTTGATTCTATTATTTTAACACTGCGTGAAGCAGCTAGCCCCAGTCAACCCGTCGGAGGTCAGTCGCTTATCAGTGTTTTAAAAAGATATTTATTCCAAAATCTTCAGTAAAGGAGAATCTAAGAGATCAATTTGCTCATTCATTAAAGGTATGTTGTTTTTTGCGTGTTTATAAATTTCAAAAGCTTCTAAAATATTTAATTTATTTTTGTTATCAGAAAAGTGTAAAAATTTAATTGTATTATTAGATGTTAATGTGTGATTTTGTTCTAACAAATGTTTAGCAAAATTTGGTTTATGTGCATGTTTATATTTGTAACAACGGATATGTTCTTTTTGCCTAATATTGAAATTTCTAATTGTTTGACCTATATATACTGAATCACAATGTGAACAATTTAATTTATAAATACCTGATTTTAGTAAATCATTAATTTTGTCTTTAGCATTGAAAAGAGAGTATAGAATATTTTTATTTGTTTTAAAAGTGACTTTATATTTATTTGTGTTAAGTATTTATAATTTTAGCAATCTTTTCTGAAATTTTACCAAAATATGGAATTGAAACGTATTTTATGTTTTATCAGAGTTATTAATGGAATAAACTTTTTGAATAGCTAATTTATAATTTTTCTTTTTAATTAATGTGTCAATAAGTGTAGTGTTATAACCATTGCTATATGCAATTTGTTTAATAATAAATTTATCTATTAAAATTATTTTTATCTAAAGGAATTGTTAGAGCTCTGTGTACTAAAGATTGATATGCTGCTAATTTATGTGTAGAGGAAGTGGTACAAATATGGAATAGGGGCATTAATTTGGAATACCCTTGTATCTAGGCAGGTAGGTGGTGTAATCTAGTGAGAAGGCCTTAAAAGTATTTCATAGTAGACGTCATCACGTGTATATGAAGTCCGGGAAATACCCGACGTTTATTGAGTGCGTTGTTGTTTGTTAATTATTTGTTAGAAAAGTGAAACAATAAAGGTATGTAAGTACTCATAGATTATCTAGTATTAGTTTATTTTATTTTAATAGTACCGCATATCCGCGTATAACCCGATAAACAGTCTCTCAAATCATGTATTTGTTTTTAAGTTGTCATTTAGTTTACACCCCATTTGGGTTTATGTTTTGTTTACATGTTATGTTTTCAATATGGAATATGACGAAGAACTATTTATGGAATAGTATTCCATATATGTACAAGATGCATACAGTGTGAGAGATGACTCTTCGGATGTTAGCATTATTGATGGGACCTTGCCTTCAAGTGATGATGCTGAATGTCTTTTTTGCACAGGCCGATTTTCTTCCGATACAAGAGGAGAACAGTGGATTATGTGTTTAATGTGCAAATTATGGGCACATGCAGAATGTGCAGATTTTGAAAAGGGACACTTTATTTGCGATTTCTGTAAATAAATAATCTTAACTATCTATAGTGTATTAATAAATAATTAGGTTTTGAAGCTATTTAGACGTTATTATTATTATTCCATATTTGTACCCTATTTTTTCAAATAGCGAAACTGCAATTTTTTATAATAAACAATATATTTACAATCAAATTACATTGTATCAGCACACGTCCTAGCTCCCATATAAAATATGAATTTAGGTATCTATTATCGTTTTTTTCATATTTTTTTGCTGAAAATGAGTGTCGCTAGCAACCAAAAACAAAATGGTATTCCATATTGTACCACTTCCTCTATTGTGATGACAAGAGTTATGTGGTATGGTAATATCAGTTTGTGTAGGTTTCCTATAAATTGAGTATTCGAGTATGTTTTCTGAATTAATTTTTATGTTTAGGTCCGGTTTATTCACCTACCAGTAAAGTCCCCAGTAGCTACTTGACAATTAACTTTATAGGTTACCCGGGTAACAGGACTAATAAACTACTTGTCACCTATAAATGCATTACTGGGCAGATTAACTTATAGGGTACTTTTTCTGCCAAGTAAAATTTAATGCTTAAGTTAGTTGACAGTTGATAGTTTTCACTTTATCACATTACAAAACGTATAGCGCTATTTCCTTCTATTTACATGAAACATGACTATCTATTTAAAAACATTTGTTTCATACAAGTTGCTACTTATATGATAAAATTACTTGTCAACAAGTGAAAAGACTGAAAATTTACTGGTAACCTATAAAGTTAATTGTCAAGTAGTTATTGGGGACTTTACTGGTAGGTGAATAAACCGGGCCTAAAAAGTTAATAGATCTATCAAACAAAATTGTATTTTGGTTTCGTTATGTTGACGATATTTAGGCATGTTTTGATAGTTCTTTCGAATACATTGACGATTTTTTAATTTTTATTAATACTTTACACCAAAAAATTAAATTTACACTAGAAATTGAACAAAACAGATCTATTAACTTGTTAGACTTAAACATAAAAATTAATTCAGAAAACATACTCGAATACTCAATTTATAGGAAACCTACACAAACTGATATTACCATACCTCATAACTCTTGTCATCATAATACACATAAATTAGCAGCATATCAATCTTTAGTACACAGAGCTCTAACAATTCCTTTAGATAAAAATAATTTTAATAGAGAAATTTCAATTATTAAACAAATTGCATATAGCAATGGTTATAACACTACACTTATTGACACTTTAATTAAAAAGAAAAATTATAAATTAGCTATTCAAAAAGTTTATTCCATTAATAACTCTGATAAAACATTAAAATACGTTTCAATTCCATATTTTGGTAAAATTTCAGAAAAGATTCCTAAAATTATAAATAACACAAATAAATATAAAGTCACTTTTAAAACAAATAAAAATATTCTATACTCTCTTTTCAATGCTAAAGACAAAATTAATGATTTACTAAAATCAGGTATTTATAAATTAAATTGTTCACATTGTGATTCAGTATATTGCTGTGATTTAGACACTAACAGGCTTGTATCGAATACCTATGCTAATAATATAAAAGGTTGATAGCTACCTTAAGCTTACGTTTAGTAAATTTGTTTTCTTTTATGTTCATGATTTGTTTATTTCGGTTTCTAACAGCTCTTATCTCGGGATTTTGGTTCGTTGTGTTCATTGTCTTGGTATTAGTGGTAGTTTACTTCTAAATTTCAAACTTTGGGCCATAATACGGTTCCTATGCTTTCATTCGATCAACTAAAACGTAAAGTTTAGTATTGTTGGAATAAATCTCTGAGATAATGTAAAAATGGTTTATTAGGTATGATAATTCATTGTTTACATGAATTTAGCTATTTGTGTAAGGCTATTTGTTAATTTTAAGTGTTTTATTTGTATAAATTGATATCGAAGCATCTTAAGATATACGGACAGAGGTTGTATTGTTGCAAATATGTGTTGTCCGAGTATTCGTGATGTGGGTTGTAGCTATCTCCATACTTAGATTCGATTTCTCTTCAAGTGTACAATGATTTTCCTCAAAAATCGATTCTGAAAGTTGTAAGGTTTGAGGTTATGTTACCAAAATTTGAATTTTTATTAATTGTGGACGAACGGAGCATCTATCAAACTGTATTTGCAGCTTGACCAAGAACATCATTTTCGGTTAGTAAAATGTTTCACAGAACAAACAATGAATCAGACATGTCTGCCGAAGAAATCGTCCCAACAGTGAGTAAGCTGCAAGTTTCTTCAAATTCAAAAATTGTTTATAAACATTGTAATATTTATAATAATTTTAGTTTTATATTAAATAAAAATTACGGAAAAAGAAACATATTTGCAAGCTGAAATTTTACTCATGATAATTTCCACTTACAATTGCCGTCAATTATATCACGCGTAATTTCAGGCAATGTAATTTGGTTTTGGTTGGTTGTATTCGTGGGAATACAGGTCTCTGATTTGCTAACGGAATGTGAATTAAATTTTCACTTATAACTAGTACTAATAAACGAACTGCATAAGGCAAAATTCCCTAGAAAGTGCACACCATGGCAGCCTCTATGCTAGAGTCTTTTTCTTAGGGACGAGGCCAAACAAACAGCAGTCCATTTTAAATATAAGTTCGTGTTACCAGTACAGCAATGGATGATCTATACCTACATAATTGTCACTTATAATACCACGAGTACTCCAAGTTATTGTCGACTATTTTTGTGGAGCTATCACGAATGTTGATTAAGCTTGTATATACGATTATAATCGCAAGCGCAAGCGACATGAGTTGATGGACCGCAAAAATAGTCTACCTAACTGTGACTACGAATGGTATTCGAGGGAAAATCGTACGACACTATTAAGAACTAATAGAAAAATTAATTTTAGTATCAAACCAACAAAAAAATTTCGTGATAGGTAATTTGTTGTTTAAGTTGACTAACCTAACTCAAATTATAGGCGACAATTTTTTGACATTCATGGTCATAGTGAACGTCAAAGTATATAGTGTTTCAGAAATTACAATTTTATTTTTGAAATTCCACAATTCATTTCACCACAGTTTCCTTGTAATGTAGCCTCTGCCGTATGCCGTATGCTAAAGATTCTGTACCAAAGAAATTTACAACTTACTATGGATACATTTTTGATATCACTAGGTATTTTATTTTCGAGTAAAATTAAAATTTTACTTTTTATGGCCGTGTCGCTACGATTTTCTTGCCGAATCTACATCCTAGCATTAATTCATGTCCGGCAAATTTCTTATCGTGCACAGAACAACGTGATTAATACGTTGTTTCACTGCTTATGAGATTATAAGCCACTATTCACCGAACTAAATCACTTTTTAAAATTTATTTCGCCAAACCTTAGTTACACGCGATTTCATTTCCATAACGACCAAATAACGACAGCAAACAAAGTTTTGTTATACGGCAAACGTTTTTTGAGGTTTCCGATTAGTTTCTACCGTTTCCACAATAATGTCAATAATATTCGACAGTTTTATATGGATGTCCCCAAGGCATAGCAACTCAAATTCTATCAAATCGTATCTTCAACTGGACGAAGATCATCATGATACAATTATAAAAAAAATGAGGCAAAGTATAGTTGGAGCATGCGAAGGGTGAATCTACGTCATCAATTTTTTAATGGTGTTCATGACGTCACAATTACTTTGTTCATATTTATTTGTTGTTTCTCAAAATGTCGTTTGCTTTAATCTGTCGCTCAAACTGTCAGAGTGACGTCTGAGTAATATACACAGAAACACAAAAAAAAACAACAACGATCATGTGCTTGAATTGACACTTCTAGGACGAAAAAAATACTAATGAGTGAACGTTTGTATTTTTTGCAGAAAGAATATGAATATAACTAATTAATAAAAATAATAACTGCAAAATAACATTAGTATATGGGCTTATAGAAAACATACATTTAATACGTAATTCACAAAAAAATACAGTTCTATACTGTTTTCAAGATTGGCACTACAAAATTACCAGAAAATGCGATTAATGGCGTAGATGCACCCTTAGCGTGCCCCAACTATATTGCTGAACATACACGCATCTTCCTGCAGTAGTGCAGCAACGTCAGTTTTACAAATTGTACCTTTTCCTTTCAAGAAAAGTTTTGTTGGTGTTATTAAAGAAAAATATGAATATGATGGAAGAATCGGAAACGGAATATAAATTCAAATATTTAGTATGTGTTGTTCCCATATAATGGATGAGGTACTAGTATGACCATACGTCGAAATCTCGACATTTGATGACACAAGACAGCTCGTGAAAAATATCCAGGAAACGACCCACACTTACTCGCAACTCGAATATATCGATAAAAACTGACTCATAAACACTAAATCTACTTCCAAAATCGGAATACATAAAACTAAAACGGAAAATGGCAATAAACCCAACTATTCTTTTTGAAAATCGAAACCCGTCCCCTCTATTGATTTCTTTACCTAACAATCCCCAAAACAATACATGAATCTCTAAGATTCTTAATGTAGGTATTCAAATATATACAACCCTTAACGACATAATGTCACACTACACCTTAGCCTTCGGAAGGGTTAGAATAGATGAGAGGTTCAGATCCTGACGACAAGTAAACATAAAAACATAAATAAGTTTCGTTATTATCCACATTCTACCCCAAACCAAAGAAAAGCTCGCGGATATATGAAGAGGGTGGAATTTTATGTCGATAGACCAAGATTTTATACGCTATACAGAAAACATCTTCGGTGGACAACTTTTAAAAGTAGTAGTCGTTTTAGTGCATCTTATCGACCTGATCGTTTTCGGACATGAGACATGAAAACTGAAATAGATTACTTACATGCAAGATTTTAGCTCCGAGGTTCGTGAATATAACCAATACTTCTTCGAACCGTTTTCATGAAGTAAACTCACTGATTATGTAATATTTACTTTAACAATGTTAGAAACTAAAGTATTGTTCTGTTTAGATGAAAACCTCAAAAGTAGGTTCAAAAAATGTAAAAAGAACCAATCATGAATTAATATTCTGACCAATGTAAGGAAATTGTAGTTTATTCCGGCTTTTGTGTTCGAAATTCTTGAGCGCTTATGGTAAACATATTGCATGTAGTCGCTATTCTAACCAATTTGAATTCGTGAATAGACATCCCCCTTTACTAGGCACCAACGTATATTGTACACATGCTACTAATATAATCTTAAAGGTATTTCGTGGTTTCAGAAAACCAACTCGCGTTATTAATACAAAAATAAATATGGAAATGATTCTATCATAGGATTTAAACGTATAAATAGCTATCTAAAAATATAATCACGCATTAAAGTTTAATATCCATGTTTTGTTGCAGGTAATCATCCAAAGTTGGTAGTAGCTGCTGCTCTCGACTTCTAAAAATTACACGTCAGACCAAGAAACGTTCTGGATGATATTGCAAGCGTGAAGTATATAGAAAAATAAGGGTACCTATATCTAACATCTCGTTATAGAAACAGTTTACACCAAGGAACTCTGTTTTGTAATTTACCTTCACCACCATTGCCAATTAATTAATACCACTATACCAAAATTACTTTCAGGACATCTTCACTGGATATTACTTATTTTAACAATTCAGCTTGCAAATAAAATTTAAGTGAATACAATTTATTGTAGTAATACTCATCGAATACTATGACTGTGTCATAGACTGTTAAGTTTTAGTAGTTTTTAAATGTAGTAAAAGCTATTCTACCGTTGCATGTACTACCTTCAAAGGTGCTCTTCTATATCACTCAAAGAAACAGCGCATATTGGTATATTACTACAACGGAGTATAAAATGATTAGGTATTACACATCTATTGAAATTAATGGAGAGGTAAACATACTTACTTTTAAAGGTATAATAACAAACTTTAATTAAACAATATAAGACAATATATGGCACCAACCAAACACAATGGAAAAAGGGAAAAAGCGCTCTTTGTACTGGTGGCATGATCACCTCTAACGCATAGTTGAGAAAGCAAAGTTAATGTTCCCTCTTGGTTAGTCTGTTTCCATTAACAAAGTACTGTTGTACCACACTGGAAAAAATATTTTTCACAGACTACTGACTACAGTTTTTCTATTTATTAAGATGAATCCATCAAATCTTATATCAGCGGAAAGGAAAAAAGACCTCTTTTCTATACAATGGTGGCATGACCGCCTTTGACGTGTATTTGAAGCAAAATTAATGTCAATATCAGCAAAAGATGGTGACTTAAAAAAATTAATTAGAGATTTGAAATCTACATTGCTGTAATACTCAAGTTACAAAGGGAATTTTTTTATTTTTTAGCTTGTACTGAAAACTGCGCAAAATGTATAAACTTTGTGTAGTGATGATAGTATTCCACAATACTCTGATCATTTCTTCTCATTTAACCGAATCTCTACTTCTTAACGTTTACGAGATCCCGACGCACGCAGTGCAATGTTTGAACCCCCGTGTAGGTATTTACCAGTGGCAGATTTGGGGGTGAAGCAAGTGAAGCACCGCCTCATAGCTCTCGGGCAATAAAGTTTTTTTTTTATAAAGTATCGGGGCTTCAGTCCGATGCCAGGGTAACATTTATATCAAGATACCTTGGAAATCAAACTGCTTACCTGCATAGGAACGTAGTGTTTGTATTGCAATGCAAGTGTCACTATGAAGTGCAGTCGAGCTCAGTCGTTGTACAAAATGACTCCTCCCACACAGATTTTCAGCAATGTGATTGGTGAAAATCAATTTGGACCAACCAATGAAATAATTTTGGTTGTCTGGATTTAGTATAAAAGGGGAGCAAATTGGAAAATCATTCAGAGTTTAGTTGGAGTGAACCACCTAGCTACTCTCAACATAACCTAGAGGTTTCCTCAGGTCTTTCCATAATAATACATTTATTTAAGCCTTCTGGATTGTTATGAAGAATAGAACTGTATCAAGCAAATCTAGTAGATAGCGTAGCACGTTACGAGCGATTCTACACCATACTAGAATTCCAACAGCAGTTTCTCCACTTCCTCCATCACCAGTCAAGCAGACTTCTTCAACTTTACCTTCAGTTGTCAACAATCAAGAATCTGTTATTTTGTCCAAGGAAGATCCTTTAGAAATTCCCCATTCTGTTGGTTACCATCTTGAACCTCTCAAGACATCTTCAACCAGCTACATTGGAATTTCTCCATTCTTCTTATCTAACTTGGACCCTCGAAGATTCATTGTTAGATCCAACTACCGAAGATCTCAAGAAGTTGAAGTACCTGAAGACCTATCACAATTTCGTAATTGTTGGGATTATTTCCCTCACATGTATTAAAGTTTTCTTTAACAATATTAATAAAGGGTATCTTTACAAGAATTTAATTTAACTGTTGTATATAAGTTGTTCTGATATAATAAACATAATATTTGATAATCAATTGGAGTCAGATTAATTCAATATCACAAATAAGAGTACGCAAACCGCTACAAAAGCAATAGAAAATGGTCACACTGATTTCCCTGTGATTCCAGATACCTATATGTTTTGGTCAATGCGCTAAACGCAATTTTAAAGCAAATAGTACAGTTTTTTTTTATTATTTATATCCGCTCTTCTTCAAGTCTCGTGTATCTATTGTAGATAACTTTGGTAGCCAATACGGTCTGAGCAATATTTTCGTTACACACACAAATGGTTTAATTGTAATTGTGCCAGTTATCAACACATATATTACTTTGCTTACAATAATTTAAAGAAGCAATGTAAATTATACTTTAAAATCCCAGCAGTCAGTTCTGATATTTTGGCCAGTAACCCATTTTGACTTTTTCTCTCTCCAAGAATTACATGGCATTCAAAGTCATTAATCTTCATCAGTTAGCATTATAGTACAAGGGGATTTATAACAGCTGTAAGAAACTTGAAGGATACATTCTCCACCGAAAATTAGAGTAGTACTACCTATACATCTTTTTTTGTTTTTCCCAATTTCGATTTTCAAGGGGCGTATTGGACTCTGAACGGTGACCTCTAAAAATGCCGTTATTAACGTGGCCGAGAGCTTTCCAAAGCGATGTTCCACTTTTTCATGGTATTCGCAAGCTTTAGCCGAGCACCCACCGATAATTGCAAAACGAACAATAACCTGTGGAGATGGATACGGAGAACCGGTCAGAAGTTTACCATGGACGCCATCGTGTTCAAGTTCATAGATCATTCGTTGTCAAATGCTTTGTCAAAGGCCAGATGTAAAACATCAATTTATTGGTAGGTTCTTTCGTAAGCCGTATCACCAATTTGTTAACAAGTTTGTAGCCACAGATCTACCAGATAATAATTCATGCTGGGATTGTAGATTTAAGTAGAAACTCAGTTAATTCTGCACACACATGTTTCAGAACTGATGCGTGATATCGTCGGAACGCCAAATAATTTTTAATGATGTACGTCTTCATCGAAAAATCATATTAAATTACAAAAGTCTTAACAAGATATCTAACCAAACTTTGAAATATTCTCAAGACTGCTGTTGAGGATCTCCAGGGACAATATATTCTCATAAAATATGCATTAAATACGAAATCGTTTCCCCAATTACGGTCTGGAATGATTTTTTTTTTCTCCTTACTTTAATATTCCAAACTTCTTGCGGGAAAGTAATTTACATTCCCAGTTGCTTAATATTAAACATAGCTATGTAATATGCAGAGCATGCAGAGCTCAAGTAATAGTTGTTTTGAACATTATTGAACATTATCAGTGAAAGTAAAAGTATCAAAAACAATATAGTAATTAAATAGCAATTTCGAACTAGTTTAACATGGATAAAAAACAGTATAAAAGACTTTTGTCTTTAATAAACAAGGAGTTCCGTTCTTAGGTCCTAACTATCAACTTGTAAAGGTTAAGCTATGTGTCGCTGTCGAAGTAAGTTAATCTATTAAATTAAGGCTAATTTCTGTCATTGTAATAATATTAAAATTCTATATTTTATGTAACTTAAATATATACATTGTCCTTTAAGACTCTTGTTTAATTCATTGCTTGCTAAGATTCTTAGTACAAGAACTACGCTTTTAGTAGGAAAACATTATAGCAAGTGGTAACATAATTTGGTGGCAGCGGTGGGATTTCCTTATTAGGTGTACAGGAATAGCGTGAAATTCCAAGAGTGAGAGCCAGGACAACTAGAAACTAGAATGACAAATTCTTCTGTGGTTACCGCCAATACCAACAGCACGATGACAGGGTTAATAAACAAGTTAGAGACTTTTTCAGGAAGCACCTCAGGGATGAAAGTGGAAACTTTTCTGTTCTGTGTAGATGAAATCAGCAGAATAGGAAAATGGACACCAGAGGACACAGCATCCGCGGTGAGGATATCTTTAAAAGGAGAAGCTCAGGAGTTTGTGTTGATGAACAAGGACCTAAGGGAGACAAATTCATGGGATATATTGCGTAAGGCTTTACTTGACAGGTACAAGGCGACCGACGTTGCAGGATGGAATAATGTTCAATTTAGCCAGTGTATACAGCAAACTGGAGAAAGCGTGGCGAATTATGTAGATAGGTTAACCAGGGCCGGAACCAAACTTGTAAAAATTTGCACCAGTGAGGAAGAGCGCAAGTTACGGGAGGAGATACATGGTGAGAGACTTTTAACACAATTTTTAGATGGACTCCTGTTAGAAATACGACGACCAGTGCTACATAAATCTCCAAAAGATTTTGCGGAGGCAGTGGGGGCCGCAAAATTAGCAGAAACGGTGGAACTTCAACTCCAATCATCAGGAAGAAGCCGGAGCAGCGACCGAGTTTGTCAGGTAAACACCGCAGTATCTTTCAGTAACCAAGGGGCGTCAACGCGAAGACCTACCAGTAAGGAGAGGAAGCCGAGGGACAGAGATAAATTTAATAGGGCTGAGGTCATGTGTTTTAATTGCGAAGAACTCGGTCATATTTCCAGGTATTGCCCTGCAAGGAGGTCCGCTGCAGCTGTCAGGCCAACGTTCTGCAAAAGATGTGAGAAGCAGGGGCATAGGATAAGTGCGTGCAGAGAACCATCCAGTAATTTAAATTCCACAGCGCCCGCAACCAACGCCCAGGCTGTCGTGGCAACGCCGCAGCAACACTAACCCAGCCAGTAGCAACGATCCACAAGAACGAAGGAGGAAGCGCAGTCGGTGTCGGCATTGGGAACCGAAGGTGCGAACTACTTGTGGATACTGGTGCTGGGGTGAGTGTGCTGAAGAAAGGCGTAGTAGATGGGCGTAAGTTAGGTAATTTAGGAGCTCGTGCTAGAACTGACATTAATGGTCATTATTTACCCGTGGCAGGAAAGGCCAGAGTAAATATACAGATTGGCAGTAGTGAGTTAGAGCACGAGTTCGTGGTCTGCGAGAACAATTTACCCTTGAAGACGGAAGGCCTTCTTGGGGAAGATTTTTTAAGCAGCCACCAGGCAACAATTGATTACAAAAAGAGAAAGGTTACTATTGGCTCGGAAGAGTTAAAGATGGTAACCCCAGGTAAAAAGGTAATTAATTTAGTGCAGGAACAAGATGACAACCCTGTGGTGGATACTCCCCAAGTAAGAGTCGTACGGACTATGGAGGACCTAGAAATTCCACCCAGAAGCGAGGTAGTATGCAACGGAGAATGCAGCGGTGAAGCCCAGGAAGGAGATGCACTCATGGAACCAGTGGAGGTGCAAACTCAAGGGGTAGTGGCAGCTAGAATTGTCGTGAACGGCAACAGGTTACAATCCCCGGTTCGATTAATGAACGTTTCGCAGACAGTACTGAAGGTACCTGCGAAGCAAGTAATTGGCGAACTGGTCCCGTGTACTGTTGTGAACCAGACGACCAACGTTGAGGCCAATAGACCGAGCATTGCATACATAGAGGACAAACTATTAGACTTGGATGAGTACGTCTACTACAGCCACCGAAGTGCAGCAGACGAGAAAGCGTTAATGGAATTACTGGGCAAGTATAAAGATATTTTTATGTTAGCAGGAACAAAGTTAGGTTGCACCGATGCGGCACAACACAAAATAATAACCGAGGAGGTCCCGCCCATCGCAATGGCACCATATAGGGTTCCATACGCACAACGTGGGATACTCGAAGAACAGATTAAGGGTGCGGTCAGAATATGCCCATGGACTTCACCAATATATAAGGGTAAACGTACATCGTGTCTGTATGCACTGTTCATGGGTAATGAAGTTGATATTAAGGAACTCTGGTCAAAAGTAGTATCAACTTCTGCACCTTCAGTGTTATACAGACGGAAGGACAGTAATGTTTGGGTTTACAGTGTCAAAAACGACAAATTAACTCTAAACTGTCCGGTAGAACCATTTGAAAAATCTAAAATGAATGTGTCAAGTAAGGTTATAACAGGGACAGGTATAATAAGGATACCACAGGCTTGTTACGTTCATGGTCCAGATTATACCTTACTACCACATTCAGTTGTTAGAACAGTTTTAGAAACCTCAAAATTCGAAATTATCATCCCGCCAATGTTGACTAATATCATTGAATCAGTAAATCAATCACAGTTACAGCAGTCTAAATTGGGAAATGAACTAGAAATAGTCTCAGTTTTAGAATCAGTGGACACGTCTGTCATCCAGGCCGGAATATCGGTGCAAGAATGGGAAAAGAACCTAAATTCATTTCGTAATAATCAACACAACCGTTTCATTGCTCGCCAAACCATCATTTGGTCTTCAGGACCTATCATCTTCATGGTAATTTGTTTTGTTTTAGTGTATAAAAGAAAAACCATTCAAGCATGGTTTAAGTCACAACCACAACCAGTCACGGTACGAGTAGTACACAAGGTGAAGGAGCCTCATGAAATGTTACCCATGTTAGAACTACCGGAAAAACCGGTGTCAATAGAACATGTAGCCTCCGCACCAAATGTCTACTCGCCTGTGTTTTAACGGAAGTAGTAAGAATAAACACATAGCTTCAACCTATTCTATTATCATGTCACTTAGGACTAAGTAATTAAGTATATTTAAAACTGTTCAAGGAAACCAGGTACTCATAAGGAATGTGTAAACTCTGCGGACCGCCACAACCTAGCAAGCCAAGTACAGTCAGACCACGACAGGATCCTCCAAGCCGGGCAGTAAAAAGGAAGAGACCCGAGAAGGAGAGTGTTGGTATCCGGATGGTCGATCAGTGAATTTGGATCATTCATGGGCAGTTCAACCGACCCCCGAAGTATTATTGGTTGGATACCGAGGGCTACCTCATAGCAAGGAGCTCCTCCAGAAGACCAGTACAAACGATCAGTACCAAACAAGTAACAGGAAAATTACCTTCTGATTGGGAAACAACACCCTAGGATGGTATTGGTACAACAGGAATAAGCAATGGTAACCAAAGAACTTTACACATTCCTAGAGTGCGATATCAGGCTGTTGTAGATAATTTTTTTTTATTTGACAAAATTATCAGTTTAAGTTAAAAATGTTAGTTCTAGTATGTACTAAATTTTTAAAAAGGGGAAGGTTATGTAATATGCAGAGCATGCAGAGCTCAAGTAATAGTTGTTTTGAACATTATTGAACATTATCAGTGAAAGTAAAAGTATCAAAAACAATATAGTAATTAAATAGCAATTTCGAACTAGTTTAACATGGATAAAAAACAGTATAAAAGACTTTTGTCTTTAATAAACAAGGAGTTCCGTTCTTAGGTCCTAACTATCAACTTGTAAAGGTTAAGCTATGTGTCGCTGTCGAAGTAAGTTAATCTATTAAATTAAGGCTAATTTCTGTCATTGTAATAATATTAAAATTCTATATTTTATGTAACTTAAATATATACATTGTCCTTTAAGACTCTTGTTTAATTCATTGCTTGCTAAGATTCTTAGTACAAGAACTACGCTTTTAGTAGGAAAACATTATAGCAAGTGGTAACAGCTAGATTTGCTCATTTTCCGAATTTTATTAAACTAACCATCATCATTTTTAGGTAAAGTAAGTATTTACAACTTACAATATTGTTAGTTCAGATTTTATTTTTGCTTACTTTATACCTCAAATGGAAGAAGAAACTCAATTTTAGAGAATTATGACTAGGTATTATCTTGCGTCTTTTAAAGTAATCCGTTAAAGTCTTGTTTAACTTCTGAATTAAACATTCTATAGGGGTCTTAGCTCGCACTTAACTCTATTACGTATTCGGTATTTACTGGCATAGATACGTTTTCATATTTATTCTTATAAAACGTTCCAACGCATGTGTATATTTGTGCTTGTATTTTATTTCAACCATACATCGTTATCGAAACGACTAATCTCAGTTTACTCTTACGCGTCTCGGGAATTCGACATAATCAGAACATTTTTAATATTATATTATTTTCTTGCATGCTCCATTTTGTAATTTATTGTATTATATCGTCTATGAATTCTTTGTACGTAGTGCTATACCTGTGTATGCTATGAACAACAGTTTTTTTTTTGTAAAAATAAAATTTGAGTTTAGAGCGCATAGGTAATACAGATGTTTGCGTTTTCATATACAGGGTGATTTCTAACGTACGGAGGAAACTGAAAGGACAAGTGGAGGGGACCAAAACATAGTTTTTTTTTTACAATAAACTTTTGATCAAAATGGAATAACAAGAAAGTTACAACTGTTAAAAGTTCTTATAAACTTGAGGATTTTTTTTAATGAAATACAGTAATTATTTACGTTTTGAATTCATCTTTTGTATATTTGTAAGTTAATTAAACAAAATTCAGTAAAAATTTTTATAAGGCGAAAGTTATGGCTATTTAAAGTGTTCTTTAAAATATTCAGTTATAGGTGTTTGTTTATTGACAACCGCTGATATACACAATCTGATCATGTAGGTAAGTCAAAATTACAGCAGCAATTTATCAGATTGTGTGAGAAGTGTTTCTGATATAAAAGCGAATACAATAAGCTCAGTGGTACTCAAAACGTGGGCGTTAAATTATAAAAACTTTAAATCGCTGCAACCTTCTTGTTATTCGATTTTGATCAAAAGTTTATTTTAAAAAATAGTATGTTATATTATTAGGAGTAGAAAGAGTTCTTTTTGTGTTGAGCTCATATTGCGGCCGAAGCGCACGCGCCGAGGCTGTGCAAGTGAGCGAAACACAAATAAGACGTTCTACTCCGAATAATATATACTATTTTTTCTTCAAGTGTAAAAATATTCTGTTGCTGTAAATAAATATTTCCTAAAAAGTCATTTCCACAGGACAACGCTCTCCCCTCTACCAAACTTGGGGGCGGAGCTATGGGCAAAATACTGCCGTTGCCATGGATACGTAAACACATTATTGTACTTGTAGTAGTGTGGTTAATGACTAAAACTCAACACTGCCACTTTACTAACTTATTTATTATCGAAATATTTACAATTAAAAATTGACAAGTAACAAGTAAAAGATAAGTTATAATATTGAACGTAGTGCGTCTGAAACGGTTCGCGTCAGGTGCGGCTGTCGACTGACTGTTGACTGGTCGCGCGTTCCCTACTTAAGGCGAGGGTGCGCTTCTAGAATCTTCTGGAATGTTCGAGAGCGCAACTAGAATCTTCCAGAATGTTCGAGAGCGTAACTGGAATCTTCTAGAATGTTCGAGAGCGTAACTGGATTCGAAGTTAAGCGGTAGCAGTCTGCAATAATTGGGGCGCCACATTACCCCCTTCCTAGTGACTTAGTTAATGAGTCACGATGCTTGGAATCGAATGGTGCGCCTGAGTGGTCTGCCAGCTGTCGATGTCGCTGTTGTTGCTGGGGTGTCGGCGTCGTTGAGTGGCACTTGAAACGCTGGTTTAAGTCTGTCCATGGAAACCGTATACACTTTCCCTTTCACGCGAATTGTGTACACTTTTCCACGTCGACTCAGCACTTCGTGGGGGCCCGTAAATGGTGCTTGTAGAGGCCTACGTACGCGATCGTCCCGTAAAAATACGTGCGTGCACTTTATAAGTTCTGGGTGCACGAATGCAGTTTTATTCCCGTGCGCGGTTGTTGGTGTTGCGCGAAGCTTTCGCATAGCCTCGCGAAGATGTTCGCAGAACAGAGATGCGTCGGAATTTGCAGTGTTTGCTGAATTAACAAAGAACTCACCCGGTAGCCGCAAGGTTGTTCCATATAACATCTCTGCCGGTGATGCTTTCAAATCTGCCTTGAAAGCGGTGCGTAACCCCAGTAGAACGGTAGGTAGTACGTCGATCCATTTATTTGTCTCGTGGCACGCTATCGCTGTTTTCAGTGTTTGATGCCAGCGTTCCAGTATGCCATTAGTTTGCGGTCGGTAAGCTGTACTTCGGGCTCGTGTGGTTCCAGTAAGGTTAGCTAGCGAGTTCATCAGAGCGGACTCGAACTGGCGTCCCTGGTCAGTTGTTATCGTAACCGGTGAACCATATCTCGCTACCCATTGACTGAAAAAGGCCTCGGCGACGACTTCGGCAGTCATTTCAGCTATAGGTACTGCTTCGGGCCACCGGGAGAATCGATCGATCATTGTTAAAATATAACGCTGTCCTCGACTCGGTGGCAGCGGTCCAACCAGGTCTAGGTGCACGTGTTGGAATCTTTCGTCTGGTACCGGAAAGTGCTGGATTGGGCTTTTAGTGTGCTGCTGGACTTTTGATCGCTGGCAAGCTATGCACGTCTTCACCCACATCGTTATGTCCTTTTTCATACCCGGCCACACAAATTTTTCTGTAGTCAACCGCACTGTTGCTCGGGCACTGGGATGGGCCGGACCGTGGCACATATCGAAAACCCGTTTCCGTAGAGTCTTTGGTACGTAAGGGCGAATTCTGTCCGTGGAGATGTCGCATGTTAGTTCCACAGTTGAACCAATAGGTATCATTCTGCGGATGCGAAGCGATGTGTTGGACAGGTTGTTGATATCTTCATCCGTTTGCTGTTCTCTCGCAAACTCCTGTGGCGTTACGATGGTGGGTACCGAAATAGCATCTACTCGCGAAAGAGCGTCTGCTACTATGTTATCACTACCTGAAATGTGGACGATTTGTGTTGAGAATTGGCCGATGAAATCCAGTTGGCGTAGCTGGCGTGGAGAAGCTTTCTCTGGCTTTTGTTGAAAAGCAAAGACCAGAGGCTTGTGATCGGTTTGAATAATGAGTTGACGTCCTTCCAGCATGAATCGGAAATATTTCAGGGCTTCGTATATGGCGAGGAGTTCTCGGTCGTATGTGCTGTAATTTCGTTGCGTGGGACTCATTTTCTTCGAAAAGAAACCAAGCGGTTGCCAGTGGCCTGCATAATATTGTTGAATCACTGCTCCCAGGGAGGTGTCGGAGGCGTCGGTGATTACTGTAAGTGGCACTTCTTCGGTAGGATGAGCTAACAATGTGGCTTCGGCGAGTTTTTTCTTACACTCTTCGAAAGCGGCTTGTGTGTCCGGCGTCCACTTAATCAAACGTTTATCGTTACGAGTACCGTTGCGTAAAAATTCGTTTAATGGGGCTTGCGTGTGTGCAGCGTTCTTGACGAATCTCCTGTAAAAATTAATTACTCCCAGAAATCTGCGCAGTTCTTTGACTGTTGTAGGCTGTGGAAAATTTAGTATTGATTCAATCCTAGCAGGAAGTGGTTTGATTCCACCTGGTGTGATCAAATACCCCAAATATTCGATTTCTTCTACCCCGAAAACGCACTTCGATGGGTTAATCGTGATACCGTATTCGCGTAATCGATCAAATATTGTGCGAAGGTGTTGTTGGTGGTCTTCCGGGCTGGTCGAAGCAATAAGAATATCATCGATGTAGCAGTGGCAAAAATTTAGGTTCTGTAATACGTTGTTTATAAATCGTTGAAAAGTTTGAGCTGCGTTACAAAGACCGAATCCCATGAAATTAAATTCGAAGAGACCAAAAGGAGTAATTACTGCCGATTTTGGGATATCTTCTTCAGCTATAGGAATTTGATGATATGCTCTAACGAGATCCAGCTTGCTAAAAATGGTTTTGCCATCGAGAAGGTAGGAAAAGTCTTGTATATGTGGAATAGGGTAGCAATCTGGTACTGTCACTGAATTTAAGCGTCTATAATCTCCACAGGGGCGCCAGCTTCCTGGTTTTCTCTTTTGTACCAGGTGAAGAGGGCTAGCCCAAGGGCTGCTAGATGGTCTGCATATACCTTGCTCTAACATATACTGAAATTCTTCTTTTGCGATTTTCAATTTTTCTGGAGGCAGTCGTCTTGGCTTTTGAGCGATAGGTGGTCCTTTTGTTATGATATGATGCTTAACGTTATGTGATTTTCGTAATGTATACGGAGATTTCGATATAATTTCTGAAAATTCTGCCAAAAGGGATTTGTATTTGAAATCGTTGTTAATTATAGATATAGTAGTGTTCTGACACGATGTCAACTCGGCTAGTACAGATAATTGGGTGGTTTCGTCGCTAAGGCGTCGGTTTTTCAAATCGACCAGTAAACCATGATGGCGAAGGAAATCCGCGCCGATTATTGGCCGTGAAACTTTAGCGATGTGGAATTCCCACTTGTAAGAGCGCCGTAAACCGAGATCGAGACACAACAGCTTCGTACCAAACGTGTCGATAATTGTACCGTTTGCGGCATAAAGTTTGAAATCTGTTGGTGTCTGTCGCATGGGTTGATTGGTTTGTAATGGCACGACCGAAACGTCGGCACCGGTGTCAATCAAAAAACGCATCCCTGTTGCTTTATCTAATAAAAAGAGACGGTGAGTTTTGTTGCCGTCGTTGACCGCCTTGAGCAGCGACGGTTTCGCTAGTTTTCCGAGGTAGCCGTAAAAGTGCAGGGTTTGGTGCATCTTCTTGCATCGTTGCCGAATCTTCTATGATAGTAGCACACACCGCCGTCGCGTGCTGGAGTTCTGGGACGCGAGCGGCTGCGAGAACGACTCTGCGGGCGTCTGTCGTTTGTCAGTTGTTCCACCATCTTCGTTAGTGCTGCCATCTGTTGCTCTAAAGCTGCGATGGTTGTTGTTGGGGCTGGACAAACTACGGAACCGACGGATGTGGCGTTTGGCGTGGATGTACTTGCTGTTTCCGGTTTATGCACAATCGCGGAAATGTTTGTTGCCGAATACATATTCACCTCTGCTATTTTGTCGGCCACGGCTGCCATTTTGTCCAAAGTAGTGCCGTCACTCGCGCTTAAAATTAACTGGGTCGAAGTTGGTAGCCTTTGCAGCCATAGCGTCTTTAGAACCTCGTCACTGATTTTGTTTCGCGCCAATTCTTTCATCTCGCGTAATAATTGTGAAGGTGTTTTATCGCCCAAGTCTATTTCAGTTAACACGCGTCGTAATTGTTTTTGCTCCGAATCCGTGAATCGCGCGACTAATTGTTGTTTTAAACACTCGTATTTGTCTCTGTCTGGTGGCGTAGTTAGCACGTCCGATACTTGTTGTAGCACTGAACTGTCTAAAGCACTAATTACTGTGTAGTACTTGCTGGTATCCGATCGCACGGAATATGTATGGAATTGGGCTTCAACTTGGAGAAACCATAATTTTGGGTTGACGTGCCAGAAAGGTGGTAATTTAACTTTACGCACTTCTTCTATGTCCGCTGTAGGTTCGCTTCCTGTTGCACCTCCTGCGCCGTGTATGTCATGTTCGTCTATCATTTTTTTTTTTTTTTTTTAAAAACTTGCACTTATTGTTCGTTCACTGAAGCACTTATCACGCGGTGTGTACGCGGTGATGTTAACTTTGCTCGTTTTCTTATATTCAATGTCCGGGTCACCAATGTAGTAGTGTGGTTAATGACTAAAACTCAACACTGCCACTTTACTAACTTATTTATTATCGAAATATTTACAATTAAAAATTGACAAGTAACAAGTAAAAGATAAGTTATAATATTGAACGTAGTGCGTCTGAAACGGTTCGCGTCAGGTGTGGCTGTCGACTGACTGTTGACTGGTCGCGCGTTCCCTACTTAAGGCGAGGGTGCGCTTCTAGAATCTTCTGGAATGTTCGAGAGCGCAACTAGAATCTTCCAGAATGTTCGAGAGCGTAACTGGAATCTTCTAGAATGTTCGAGAGCGTAACTGGATTCGAAGTTAAGCGGTAGCAGTCTGCAATAATTGGGGCGCCACATACTAGTAACATTATTTTCATTTTTTGACTATTAACAAAATGACTTCCTTCTACATAGCCAGTTCTGTACAACAATACGGATATTATAATACGCTTGAAGAAAAAACTATATTTTGGTCTCCTCTAATTGTCCTTTAAATTTCCTCCGTACGTTAGAAATCACCCTGTATAGACAACGGAGGTTATCATCACCAATCCGTTTGCTATAACATGATCACCGCTACCTCACTTATGTGAATAAAATTAGATAGCGATAATCGTCTAGTAAATGAAAAGCATAAATCATTGAATCTAATTTCCGTTTACTACACGGGTAACGCGACCACTAGCGCGTACCGTATCTATAGGAAACGGAAATATGCGAACGGTTAGACCGTGTATACTTATACAGGGTGTAACACAACTTAGCCGAAAAAATTTAACCATATATGCACTTTTAAATAAGAAATCGATTTGTTAAATTTTTTTTTAATAAAAGTCCAACAGAAAACGAGATAAAAATTGTACAAATTAATGAAAATGTTAAAATAACATTTTCTACAATTTTTATCTCGTTTTCTTTTGAACTTTTATTAAATTTTTTTTTAACAAATCGATTTCTTATTTAAAAGTGCATATATGGTTAAATTTTTTCGGATAATTTGTGTTTTTTTTTTTCACTAATTTGTAACTTTAACAATTTTTATCTCGTTTTCTGTTGGACTTTTATTAAATTTTTTTTAACAAATCCATTTCTTATTTAAAAGTGCATACATGGTTAAATTTTTTCGGCTAAGTTGTGTTACACCCTGTATATTACCCACAAGATCACAATATTTTTAAAAGTTTGAATCTAATACAGAAATGGAAATACAAAAAAAAAGTTACAGCCATACAAACAATATAGATCGTCATTAAGATATAAAATAAAAACAATTTTACTTCTGTATCCATCGGTTTCAATTAAAATGTGTAACATTCCAAAAAAGGTGCGAACTAACCTGTGAATCAATTTCTAGATTATTACCGAATATATCTCGGTAAATCAGAAAACCCTTCAATAACGTGTAAGCTCCGACTTTAAAATAAAATGTTCCAGGGATGAAGCATTTGGTTATCGGCAGTTTTAGCTTCGACTGCCATTAATCTTTAAAGAATATATAATTACTTCGTTTTTGGAACGTATAAAATTCTATAATTCTCTTATCTAGTATTACTTATTTTACGCAATATTAAAAGAAATGAAAATATGAATGTTAGTTGTTAACATAAAAATACAGTAGTAATTAGGTAGAAATTAACGATCAAATTAGCAGAATCAGTACTAGAAGAGGATAATTATTTATTACATGTTTTGGTCACAGTTCAAAGTGTGCTCCGGTTTACTGGATTGGCAATTTTATACGGATTCTTCATAAAATGCCCCGTGTGACTTTTCGATATTTCGATAGCAGTTTGCATAGCAAATGCCGTGCAGTCGTAGATGCGGTAAATATACTCTGTGTGACCGGGCACTATTTAGGGTACCAACTACCTGACACTACTTAAACTGGGCAATGATGACAATGATTCGGGAACCTACTATTAGAACAAAACTCTGAAAAAAATACATGCGTTCTAGTGCTACAAAACACTAGTATATCATCTGTTCCGTTTTTTCTCCGGGGATAGTAATACCAACCCATGTATTGTACCTAAACCTAAACTAGAAAAATAAAGGGACATATTTTATTTATTTCACATTACTTGTACTAAATACCATACAATCAATGATGTTTTGCCTTTTGCTTATTATTACCAAATAAATCAAAACTATTACGCAATCGATTCCATTTGGGCCAAGCGTGGTACCGCAAAATTCAAAAACTAGGACGAAATCAAGAATTTCTTTCTAAAAAAGAGGGGTTTTCAGCATTGCTCATAGATATGCACTACGGGGGGCATTAACTGCGCAGGTCGTATGTCCCCTCTAACGAACACTTAATCTCGAATTTGAATCGGGGACGTCTTGGTTGCTCTTGATAAGTAGATTCTCACTTACAAAAGTTGATCAACTAAATTCGTCTTTTGAGAACCAACCTTTTACTGTTGCCAATCATCGATTTTTAGGGCACTTTAAGATTAACATTATTTCTAGATAAATTGTAAACATTGTAAATTGTATAACATTTTGGTTAATGTGTAGAATTTCTCACACGTCAAATCCCGTCCGCAGTTACTAAGAAAATAATCCGACCTATTAATATCCGTCAAGAGATACTTCAGATCTTTAATACCTCACGTTTGTTTCCGTGCAACCCCAAATTGTATACCTACTTTGTTCGTGTAATTGGGAATAATAAAGAGAAGGAACTTAAACTTCAATATAACTTATGTAAATCTATTGAAGAGTATAACTCAAATCCAATAAATATTATTAAAAATATGTTTATCATCCCCTCAGAATACAGTTTAAAAATTAAAATACTTCATGGATAGGGTCGAAAGTCTCAAATATTTAAGAGACATATACAGCGAGTGTCCAGTTTTATTTAAGATAATATACGTTGATACTATTTTGGAGCAGTATCGTCCGCAAACAAACGTAGACATTGAAAAGCATTGATCCTAATATTGAACCCTGAGACACTGGGTGTACAGTAGAAATTTATGAACACATTCAAATATCTTCCTGTTAAGAATGCCTTCAGTATAAGGGCTAGGTAGTGGTAGCTCAGTGCGCTGATGAGTAAGTATCTTGTGCAACGACCCCTGTAGCCAAACTCGATCAAAGACTAATAAAACCCCTGCACTATATTTTTTAATTTCAAATCTTCTTTCTAAAGTTTTAATTAGTCGTTGTAACTGATGACCAATTTAATAATTCGTCCTAAATCCTAAATGTAATCTTCAGAATTCAAATGTTTATTGAGACAACGAAGAAACGCTTTTCCTATAATTTAGATAAGGTAGACAACAGACTGATAGATCGGTAACCGGACAATGCGTAAACTATTTGATGCATTTATCATCTGAGTAATGTTTGAAATTTATTTATCGTAATTGACGCAACCAAAAGGTGTGGATAGATCACAAAAGACATCTACTGGACATTCCCTGTCTACAATACGTATTCTATATTTTTTATGTAGAGATTGAAATGCCTGAAAGCCATGCTGGTGATGATGTGATATCTACTATTATTACCGTCGAGAAAGTTTGACAGTCGATTCAAGAAGTTGTACTCAAGAGTTTGAAAATCGGAACAATAATATGAACTACAGTCTATCATTTTCAATATTTTCGCATCTAATTAGGATAATTCCAGGATAGATGACAATAGTGAAGAGATGGCCATAGTTAAAAATTTCTAGAGCATGTATAGATGGCAGTAGCAATGCAATACCTAAGCTAGACGATATGTTTGTTGTTGCGGCGTGCCCCAAAACATTAAGAAAAGTAAGAAAAATACGTGTTTTGTTTATTGGATAGTGAAAACTTTTAACAGCGGTTTGCTTATCTAACCGGGGTATATTTCGGGTAGCGTGTTTTTCAAATTTCTTCATATAAACAGTGTTTAGAACATGTGACACACACACACTAACCTCAAATTGCGATTAGTACACAGCATAGTTTGTGTGTCGCCCTTGGGTGGGCCATCTATCCCATAAAATTGAGGTAGATGGCCCCATGTTTTTCAAGGAAAGATGACCCTATATCAAAAGGTATTTTCTAAATCAATTTTTTGTTATAAGTGAACGTGAAGGAGAAATGCGTGAAATGCAAGAATGCCGGGGAATTTGGCAAGAACAAGCCGTTCGAAACGCTGGTGCGAATTTAATATTCCTAGAAAAACTATAGAGCGGAGATTGAAGTCAGGAAACCATGAGAAAGGTAACATGGGTCCTTGTAGTGATTTTGGTAGAGCCAACGAGGAAAGACTAGTGCGGGAAAAGTAACGGAAACAAACTGTAAGCCTATGGTTATCTCTCCCGGCTACTTGGGGAGAGACGGCCAAGGGTACATTTTGACATATATTGTTTTTCGTTCAGTGTTACATTCCCGGAATTACCCTAATTGAAAATTTATATGACTTTACTAAATTTAAGGAGGGGATTGAGAAAAATCGATTAAGACTGTTTAATTACATTGTTTTAGTAGTGTCGATTTTCTTTAGTGTAGGAATAGTTTTGATTAATGAAATCTTTGGATTCTCTAAGAAAAAAATCTTTAAACTAAACTTCAATATTTAGATCAATGTTTTTGAAACTCTTGGAGTTATTCGATAAGGTTAATTTTAATTTTGTTTCGATAAAATCAGTCAGGTACCTACGATATACATTATAGTTACTAACCAACACCCGAAACGTTGGCGAATAGGTTTCTCGCAATAAATCCGCTTGGTCCCATAAAAATGCTATAATGTTGTTGAAGGTGTTGGTAAGACGTTGTTAACTAACAGTTTCATTGTTTATTTTATTTTAATTATTCGAGATTTTGTCTTGTTAAATATAAATCGACCTTGCATTTATCTCATGGCAAATTTCAATAACAGTGCCCTTAGCATTGTTGATAGAAGGTTAAAGTACTGGTCCACAATACAATTTCAAAAAACACTCTTACTAACGCACTCGTGCTTTTAAATGTATAGTGGACTCATGCTTTACTTAGCAACTATGTTTCGGCAACTACCTACTACTGAAACTTTCCGATAAAAATGCAAGGTCCAGTTATATTGTATAATTATGACACTATTACCTTTGTTATTAGTATGATGCGAGATGTTTTTGCTCTGTCATGGAGAGTTGCGCGAAGTGGTCAAAATCATCGCTACGAATTCATTGCCGGTAAGGGAAACTTAGCAGTAGGTAACAGTAAAAATATGGTCTTGAAAAAACATCGCGCATAATATTGTGTTTATAATATTCCAAGAACATTGTTTATTTTACATTGTTTTAATCATAATCTAGGTAACAGGAACGTGCCTAGGGCATATAAAACATTCCAATAACGTTTAATTCTTGTCCTCAGTCGAACGTTTCTTAGGGAAATTTTGGGAACGTTTCAGCACCGTCCCAAACTACCTTTTTGCACGATCGGTCTTTTTTGTTTACTTACTAGATTCGTTGCCAGAACAGTAAGCTGCATTTACTGGTTGCTAGGTGTAACAAAACAGTAAGTAATTCACTTACCGTTCTAGAACAGTAAGTAGTATAATTCATTGTATTGTAGACATGATAACTATGGTTACCGTGGTTGTCAGTCAATTTATAAAAAAATAAGGTTAGATAGGTACTTTTATAATTTTTTGGAATATAACTATTAAATCAATTTTTTTTATTGCGATCGTGCAAAAAACGTTATAAGCATGTCGAACGTTAAGAGATACCGGTCTCCGACAATAATTGGGGTCGTCGCTGCGCTCCTCCCCAAACAATTGTCGTCGACCGGTAAACATCCCTTACCGTTCTTAATACTTAATATACTAATACATTTTCCGTAACTCCGTGTATGAAACATGTTTGGAACGTTCCAGGAACATTTTCTTTCTACCTACCAGAAAATCTGATTAAAAATATCAGATTTCTAAACTGTAAGTCAATCTGTAAACACATTGTAGGGTGCTTACCATTGTAATAATAGTAGCAGTTTTAGCTAGTATTAGTTATATTATTAGTAGCCTAGGCGGTCACATGCATGGGTTAGCATTGATAGAGCTATCAATTATTATTTTCATATTATATCATTACCCCAACTTATAAAGCATCACTGCAACGTCTAACAATATACAAAAAAAAATACAGATTCCCCATTAATACCTCCTTAACCAAAGGGTTAACAGTGAATTGGTATTACAGTTTTTCGCTTATTTCTCACCGTACAATCACGTGTTGTGAATATTATCCACTAATTTTATACACCCTGTATTTCAGGATAGATTTACCGAAAACATAATATAGAATTTTAATATTCATTTGAATTTATATTTAACTTAAAAAAATGTTATCCTCCAAAACCTGTTAATATAAGATTTAAACTAAATTCTCATCGGATTCAAGTTGCATCTGATTCATTTCGACAAGAAGACTCAATATACCTACAAAATATTAATATACAACTTTCGCGCCCTACAATGAGAAGGTCCGCGCATGTATGTTCTTGTGCCCCAATATCATACCTAACAATTTAATTATACTAAAAATAATGTATTTTTTATTTCTTCTACACTTACCGTACACTCTACTACATGATGACCCACTATCTAATATAGACATAACGAACACAGCACTCATAGTTGGAGTTGGAACAAATTTAATTTGTTCTGAATGATTTCCACCCTGGGATTTTCACTCATTTCCATTGTGGTCTATTTTAGCTGCGGAGTCAAACTCCCAGACGATTATAGACCACGCTAACTCCAAAATATTATTGTAGTGTAATTTAAATACTATATCATCAAAAAGATGTTGCATTTGGCTTCGTTACAGCGTCTTTTTAAAGTGGACTGATATCTGATGGTAATCGCTTTTTTAATCTCTGCGAGTTTTGCATATTTATTTCAACACTTCATCAAATCACTATGAAAAGATGTGATCCTGTTTCACAAGGCTAACCTCGTAACGATCTAATAAAATATATCAAATGCACTATTTTGAAAATTTGAAATTTATTTTTTATTAAATACCCTTTTCACTAAATTTAGTATATCAACATTTCATGGACAGAAATAACTTTTTGAATAATTATCGCAACAACTAATTTATGGATCATTAAAATCAGATTACAGTAATAATTGTAGAAAAACTGGCTAATTATTTCTATAGGAATATAAGATTGACGTCACTGCACAAAATGAAAGTGTGACAATTTTATGTTAATTAATAGACGCTCAAAAAATTGCGATACAACGTTTTTTGGTGATTTCGTTGTCATAAAATAAAAATGCCCAGGAAAGAAAACTATCCACCACTGCATTTTAATTATAACATTTAAAAACTCTTTTTGCATTTTCAGAAACACATGCTTTTAATCACTGTCGTCCAATGTGCTGTCTTGTAGGAAAAAAAATAATAAAAAACCCATTACTGCACGTGTGGGAAGAGGTCTGCAGCACAGACTGCTGAGAGCTGGGCCGCAGTCATTGCAACCCCGATCGATGCGTGCGGTAGGGTAGCTACCCTTAGCGTATTTCGTTAGTCCTCGTGCTACATCTCCTTCGTGGTAACCCCGGAGCGCTGCGATGGTGTTAACTTTGTTACAATAGCGATCAAATCATACACCGTAAAGCGTATTAACTAATTCTAGTGTTGGCACTTGCCTAATTGACTTATTGTAGGATGTTACACTGTTACAATCCATAACTTCTCAATTTTCTTCTTTTGTGCTCTATTATTTATAGATACCATTTCAAAATGAGTTAATATGTGTGTTCCTATTTACTTAAACTAATAAAATTTAACTGTGTCTATCAATCTATAAGCAACCGTAAAAATATTCTCGTGAATTTCAGTTAGTGTGGTGACCATGAATAATTAATAAATAATTTTAAATGGTTTTAATATCAATTGTAAGTTTACCTATTCTAGTAAGTAAACGATAATATATTCTCGTGGGAGTTGACACCTGCCTTTGCTGCTTTTCTTTTAATTTTATTATCTTATTTTTCTGCATTTCCTGCAACAAGCTAAACGAACAAAGCTGCATTTAGTAGTAATAGTTATCTCTAGAATTTATTATATTAATTGATTTAATTGGTAATAATGCACTCTTACTTTTCGACTTTACCACTTTATGAAGAATACATTACAAATTTCAAAACAAAATTATTAAAAATTCATATAAGCGATTAAAAGCTTACTAGAGAATTAGCGTGAGTTTATAAAAAAGTTTAGCGAGGCCTTTATTAAATTTTACACAATTGCATGGCTCCCTTTGTTTTTCATCAAACCACAAATTATTAAATCCGTACGGTCTTCTTAATTATTTTTAGGATGTAGGTATCCAACATTGATAAAACTTACGCCTTAACGAAAAGTTTATGACAAAATTTAAAGCGCCCGTGTTTCTTGATCGATCCTGAACTTGAAGGGCTTTATAACAATGCCAAATTATTTTTTTATAAGGGGGTGTAAAAACAACACCTTATATTTGTAAGACTTAGAAATATGCATTATCGATTTCCTTACTATAAGTTTTCTTTTTACGTTTACATAATATACCATTTTGCATAATATTCAATGATTTTTTTTATTAAAGTGATGCATGTATTCTCACTGGTACATAATTGTTCTCATTAAAATTTGTTTGCATTAACAGACATTACCGCCTGTTTCATAAATTGTGCTCTAGCAAATTGCAACTTTGATGATTTTTTAAACGCACGACACTCACGTTTATTAATATAAACTTAGATGCACTAATCTGATGAGTGGCACGAACGCGAGTGCTCTAAAAAAAGTAACTACACCGTCGAAAATATTGATGCCTACACCGTTAGCTCTTTATTAGAAACTACAAAAACATTACTATTAAACCTATAAAACCTGAAAAAAATTCTCTTTACTTGAAGTTTAGTGAAAAAATAAAATTGCTATTACCATAACACCACCTTTAAAATAAAATACCAATGATTTACAACAATTCGTAACTTCACACTTTTAAACGAAAGTAGAAAACACGATGGATAAGAAAGGCCTTAAAACGTCCATTAAAAAGTACTGCAATCGTTTTGAAACGAAGTTAAAGACTGTATAATAAAATGTGAAGATTTAACTTAACTAAAATATGAAATCTACTGCTATAAAATATTAACTTTTGATGTCAAATTTTGTAATTTTATTTGAGACTTTCTATTCTCAGGGTTCACAATTTTATAATTTTACGTGGCGGCTTCTCTTTTAATAAATATAGGTTATAATATCAAAATTCAAATTAATCTTTAATAAAAAAATATGAAATTATTTTAATTTTTACATTAACATCAATAAAAAAAATTTGTAATAACCCTATCAACCCTAAATTTCCCTATCTTAATTTTATAAATGTCAAAATTTTAAATTTAATGTTAAAACACTCACAAATACACTATCTTTTCTTCTTTCTTATCCTTTCTTCTACCAATACCCTTCAATCCAATAATCTTCGTTGTTTGTATATTTTCTTAATTTCAAAATCTTAACCACTATACATCTTCTTTTCCATATGTTTTAAAGTAAATTATCGTTCTTCAAAAAATCTCCTTCTTATTGCAATATTTTAAACTAAATTATTTTTCTTAAAAAAATTTTCTATCACCATATATCAACCCAATAATCTTTTTCTTCCCCTCTTAACCAAAAACTATCTTAATAAATTTAGAATTCATAACAAATTATACAATTATAAATATTTTAAAGTATTCAAAATTTGCTAACTCGATAATTATAATTTACAATTTATATCCCACTTATTTATAACACAATTCTAGCCATCTAATAATAATAAGTCTATTTATTTTAGGGGGGAGGTGCCAACTACTAAGATTATGTCCCCCCTCATGTAACACTTAAGCTAAAACGAAATCACTTATCTATGGACAAGGCAGGTTTTACTGATGTTTTAATTCAGCTTAAAAATTTTCTGCGGAGCAAAACGCTCCCTACACAATATTTTAATTACTAATATTTGAAACATACAGGGTGTTTCTTAAATGGCGGACACGGAGAGCACTACGCGATTCTCATCTTAAAAGTGAGTTGAAAAAGTATAGGCGATTTTGTCCTAATGTATTTAGTTTCCGATTTATTCGCATTTTAAAAAATTTAAATTTGACAACATTGCGCATGCTTGCACGGACTTCCTTTTAAACGTTTGGTGTTTTGAACAAGTTTCCTAGGTAATAACCTCATAGCTACAATGCACTGTTGAAACATATTGAAAAAAAGTTTAACAACAGATATTTATCAGTAAGAATGTCTTCGGAGCAAGGAATACAACGTATAAAAAATTCCAAATTTATTAAGATTTAGTATTTGATTGATGAACAATGCGGAACGGTTAAAATTTACCCGTTTTTCCAAAGCATAATGGAATTGAATCTCAATCTTTGACTGAGAATAACTCTGAAACTAGCGAAGAACGGGCATTATTGTATTATATTTTTCCAATTGGTATCTGGAGGGGAATGTAGTACTGTGCTCCGTGTCCGCGATTTAAGAAACACCCTGTATAAATCGCAAGTCAGCCTCAGCCTCACCTATCACCTAAATTAGTTTGGATATTACTTAATTGATGCCCCTAGGATATGAATCTGAACTTATTTTTCTGTAGATCTTAAAATAATATTTTTCTCCAAGCGTATTGTAATATCCCTATTATACTACAGTACTGGCTATGTAGAAGGGAGTCATTATGTTACTAGTCAAACAATGTGTTAAATAATTGTACTAGTAACATATGTTGTACGTATCCACGGCAACGGCTGTATCATATACCGCTACCTCTTTTAAAATCGCACATGTCATTGTTTTGTTTTTATTTTTGACAGTAGTGGAAATGACGTTTACAAAACAAACCTTTATTTTATAACAGATATTGTATTATTTTGCTTGAAGAAAAAACTGTATATATCAGTCGAAGTTAAAGTAGAACGTTCATTTTGTGTTTCGCTAATTTTGCACAACCTCGGCCGCAACATATGAGCTCAACACAAAATGAACTCTTTCTACTCTTAGGCCCGATTGCACCAGTTACACTTAAGTAATAAGTGTCCCTTAAAAGTTTAATTGCTATAGATACAACTCTTGCTAACAATTATATCCATGGGAATTAATTTTTTAAGTGACACTTATTACTTAAGGGGAAGTGGTGCAATTGGGCCTTAGTAATGTAATATACTATTTTACTCGTTTAAACAAACAAAATATACGGAAATACAAGGTGGATCGGTAATAATCGAGTGATCTTTCTGGTCATGTGATATGAACATCACCAATTTTAGAGTAAGATTTATCTAAATTACAACATGTAACAGTGAATAAGAAATAATATCCAAATAGAGAATAGTATATAAATTATAATTTTCATGAAAGCATTTCTAAGACCCTCTCTGAACCCTTTACAAGAAATAACACGTATAGGCCTTTCTTTGAAGTTTAAATACTCTAGCTGAATACCATAACTTAAATGGGAGACAAGCAAGGCAGGGTAAGCCGTTTTTGATGCTTCAACGTTTACTAGATCAGTTAAATAGGGACTTGACCAATTTCTGCGAGGAGCAGTCGATGTGATAATGCCATCGACAATTTTAGTATTACAATCGAGTAATAGTTATTTTTTATACAAGAATTTTATCGTCGTGTATAAAATTCTATTTTTTTCTATAGCAGATGTTAAAAAAATAAGAAAAATTTGTAAAAAAAAACAATTTAAAATTAGATTATATTAAACCCGAAAATCTCAGTAGCAAAGGTTTCCATTCGGTTTTCCATGGAGTTTCCAGAAAATTAAAGTACTTTATCTATCCTTGCGGTTAAAGTGTTACTTTATCTACCCTTGCGGTTAAAGTAATACTTGATCAACTATTTTTAGTCGAACAAAGCACACTTTAACATCTGCTATAGAAAAAATATTATTTTTCTCTTGCCCACTACTACTACAAAATCTTAAAACTTAAGCATACCCCTTATAAAAAAAACTTGCTGACAGACGAAAAATTCGAATCGAGTACTAATAGATAAGTACCTATAAGCAATTAATAATTATTAAATGTTATGGCTATAACAAATTGAAATGAAAAAATCCTTAAAATATCGTTTACCGCGAACATAAATTAAGGGCTATCCGTTTACTCTCGCCCTCTTATGTCTACAGAATCGTTATTTAGTAAAATTAGAGTTTCAGTCAAATTAGTTAACAAAGATAAGGCAAGAACATGCAGTGCAGATACTGCAGGCTTCTGTTTGAAATTTCTTAATAATTTTCTACTCCTTGAAAATAATAATTTTAATCACTTTTGTAATATCACTCACTAATACTCTTTAATTATTGACTTCATCTGGTACCTATATCAAATGCGATTTTTAAAATTTGTATAGGTAATGAATAGTGGCCATATTCAACGTCGCTTAACAGTTTTAATACCATACAGCGTTAGTCTCTCGTGGGCGATAAAAATTTAAACGTAGGTACATCGTGAAAAAATTTTCTGAAATCCACCAGATAATTCTCAAATAATAGATGTTAGAACGAATTAATGTTTTGTACTAACCCATGTATATTACCATCTAGTACGCATTTAAGAAAAAAGAATTTTTGTATCTGAAGCCTCTTCAGCCCCTTTCATCCAGACCACAAGTAGTACCCTTAACGGCACCAATGACGGTACAGTGATACACAATTGGGACCTAACTCAACCAACTCAACTACGATCGCAGCCGTATAGACTCGCCCTGTATAACTGCTGTCATATTTGTTGTTTACAATATGTTTTACTTGTCGAGATATTCGAATTTACATTTTTACAAAGAACGCAGATATGCAATTCGTTTCCTCTACTTTTCCGGAATATAACATAAACAGTATTCTTTCAGGGAATTACTCCGATGAACTTAAACAGAGAGTCTCGACTTAAAATAAATTGCTTAGAAATTTCGTAATAAAACGTAGTGGGCGAAGTCCTTGTTTGAAATTCATGTTGAAATTCTGAAAATTTTTAAATCAGAAAAATCGATTTGTGATTTTTGAAGGGAGTGAAGTTATATTCCGCAAGCATAATTCAACCCTGTCATAATATAGAATAGGAGGGTAACATTGTCCCAAAATTTAATCCTCTCGCGCATTATCTAGAAAACCGAAATGTTGTTGTTCCATTTTTTCTTGTTTTAAGTGCATTTTCAATACACACTGTCGAAAAGTTTCAATTAAAACCTGTACACACCAACCGTAATCAATACTTAAAAAAACTCTAATCTCTAGCCTCATATAATTGTCTGCAATTTGCCAATGCCGAAACAAAAAAAGTGGAGGTGCAAACCTCCCCTGGACTTTCCCATACTAAAAATAAACATTCGTTTTTGGTATTCAACAGTATTGTTCGCCACAACCGATAAACTAAACTTGAAAATTAGTATATGGAAAATTAATAGCGTTTTCCACCTACATGCACTGGCTGCACTGAGTGCGCACTCGCCAAAATTGTATGTTCCACGTCCCAATTTCATGCGCACTCTGTTAATGGAAACACTTGACAAAAAAAACCCGTGCGGTGCGGTTGTGACGTCAATGGTGCGAGTGCGCACTAAGTGCAAGTAGGTGGAAAACGCTATAACACAAGTGCCGATTGTGTTCATCTGCGCATGTGTGATTATTTATATTCATAGGCTGCTAGGATTAGCCGGCGACAAGGAATTCCCGTCCCGCGCATGGTCACTTGAACATATCGGCACTTACAAATTTCACCCTACACTGTTTTAAAGTTAAATATTCACGAATTTCTCATTAACCGTACATTTTAGCCATATGAACACCTTATACTATGTGATAGACAATTCAATTTTGCATTCAATTACATAATAATATATAGGGTGTTTCATTTAAAATAACAAAGTTGCGTATTGTACTGTGGAAAGCAAACGCCCTGTATACGTGATATACATTTAAGAGAATGCAGAATTATATACTAAATAACTTTTATATTTAAACTTCTTTCATATTTTGACTAATAAAGGCGCTATAGGAGCATCAATTTCCGATTTTCAACATCTCGTAGAGGGCGCCACAGTGGAATTCTGGCGTTCATCAAAAAACAAAAATGTAGCTAATACCAAGCTGCATAAGCACAGAAAATTTAAACAAATTCCTTAGACCAGTTTTTTTGTAATAATTTTTCAAAAATTTCAAAATTTTTGGAAAAGCGCCGTTGCGACCGTTTTTGGATTTAGTAAATAATTTTTTTTCTTGGTGTAGTACAGCCAAAGGGCTTTCAAACAAGTTGTTGCGGAACCTGATCGGATAACTGGTTTTTGAGTTACGGGGCGTTAAAGTCGAAATTTTGAAAAATTCATAGCGACCGCCATTTTGAAGTTAGAGAGTCCGGTAAAAAACTGTTTCCTTTGAATTATGCCCTTCTTTCATATCCCCTACTCAGATTTTCAAAATTCCGCTTCTGAAAAAAATGATAGCAAAAAAACATGTCTAACTTCCGCTTCCGGTTTCGGATTTTTTTGAAAAGCTTATTTTGTCGATGAATTTTTGATATACCCCTTCGTTTCAAATTTCATCAAAATCGGTTGACTAGTTTTTGCGTTACAGGCGTTACATACATACATACCCACCCACCCACGCACACACAGACAGACATTTTTTCTAGACCACTTTTTTGGGTTCCTGGAGGTCCAAATGACGTATTTCCGCGAAAATCTCGATTTCGAAAATTTTCATGATATCAATACTTCCCTATACCAGTATGGGAAAGTAAAAAACTGAACGAACTTTAAAACAGAATTTGACCCGCGTGTATTAAAACAAATAGGTACATAGATACGTTTACTAAACTTTTTTACTTTCCCATACCACTACTGGTATAGGGAAGTATTGATATCATGAAAATTTTCGAAATCGAGATTTTCATGGAAATGGGCGTTTTGGACCCCCAGGAGCCTAAAAAAGTGGTCTAGAAAAAATGTCTGTCTGTGGGTGGGTGGGTGGGTGGGTGGGTGGGTGTGTGTGTGTGTGTGTATGTAACGCCTGTAACGCAAAAACCAGTGAACCGATTTTGATGAAATTTTAAATGAAGGGGTATATCGAAAATTCATCGACAAAATAAGCTTTTCAAAAAAATCCGAAACCGGAAGCGGAAGTTAGACATGTTTTTTTGGTATCATTTTTTTCAGAAGCGGAATTTTGAAAATCTGAGTAGGGGATATGAAAGAAGGGCATAATTCAAGGGAAACAGTTTTTTACCGGACTCTCTAACTTCAAAATGGCGGTCGCTATGAATTTTTCAAAATTTCGACTTTAACGCCCCGTAACTCAAAAACCAGTTATCTGATCAGGTTCCGCAACAACTTGTTTGAAAGCCCTTTGGCTGTACTACACCAAGAAAAAAAATTATTTACTAAATCCAAAAACGGTTGCAACGGCGCTCTTCCAAAAATTTTGAAATTTTTGAAAAATTATTACAAAAAAACTGGTCTAAGGAATTTGTTTAAATTTTCTATACGTATACAGCTTGGTATTAGCTACATTTTTGTTTTTTGATGAACGCCAGAATTCCACTGTGGCGCCCTCTACGAGATTTTGAAAATCGGAAATTGATGCTCCTATAGCGCCTTTATTAGTCAAAATATGAAAGAAGTTTAAATACAAAAGTTGTTCCGTATATAGATTTGCATTTTTCTAAATTTATATAACGTATACAGGGTGTTTGGGTTTCACAGTACAATAAGCAACTTTGTTATTTTAAATGAAACACCCTATATATTATTATATAATTGAATGCAAAATTGAATTGTCTATCACATAGTATAAGGTGTTCATATGGCTAAAATGTACGGTTAATGAGAAATTCGTGAATTTTGAATACTATTTAGGTTGGACTCTGAATCTGGTTGGACTCGGAAACTGATCGTCGGTCGGTAGCGATCGTCCGGCTTCGCCAGTTGTAATTTTTAGCGGATGCCTACTACAGAGTACAGATAGATGCGTATCTTGGTGTCTTTCTTTTGTTCATATCGAACCCGTATAGTCTCATTTTTCTCGCGAGGCATTCAAATGATTTTCAATGCTGCCTCGCGAACTACTGTTGAATAGCAAAAACAAAATGTTTATTTTTAGTATGGGAAAGTCCAGGGGAGGTTTGCACCTCCACTTTTTAAAAATTAACAGTGTGAGGGTACGTATAAGAACATTAGTCAAGTGTAATATACAGGGTGTCCAAAATAAAATAATGAATACAGGGATTTCGGTTACCTTCAAGATACGGAATCGGTTAAATTAGAGAGCGTTACATGAAAATGTATTAATTTTCCAGATATTGGTAAAAACTTCTGCAATATACTGAAAACCTGAAAATGTATTTCTCGAAAATCTTTAATAATTTTTTTTATTATTAAAGTTAAGAAATTGAAATTCTGTATTCTTACAAAAGCAGACATGATTCAATTCCAGCAGATTTTCTAGACTGCTTTTAGAGATACAAAACAGTCAACTTTTTTCTTATGGGCCATGTTAGAATTCTACTTTTAAAATAGAGCCTTAAAAGTTCTTTATGCTGATGCTGTCAGCAACGACAAAAAAGTAAGGAAAAGTGTTCGTCTAGGTTCTCGTGGAAATACCATTATTATTATTTTTTTTTGAAAACTTGGAAACTAACTGAAGGACTATCTTCATTCATGAAAATAACTTTTGCCTTTTGAAAATGTTTAGTAGAAGTTTATGAAACTTTTATTTCTAAGCTAAAATACAAACTCTTCGCCACAATATTTTGTTCTATCTTAACATCTTGGTGTAAAATGTAATAATATAAAGTTAGAATAATTTATAATAAATTTCACGGTACAAAGCGTAATGGTTCTTAGGTACTTATACTTTATTTAATATTGAAATTCCGAAGAAATCTTAATTATAAAGGAACAGCAAATGTTTTTAAATCCTCAACTATCTTTTATAATTTGGTAGTTCTTTATCAGATTATCTGAACACCGGGTAAATTGATTACCTGGGATATAATCCAATACACCGCGGGATACAACTCAACATACTCGACTTTGCCATCGTGCATTTCCAACTGGAAAGTGCTCCGCTTCCTTTCGGAAGTTCTTCACGAGATAAAAGTTAATCTGTAATTATTTTCTTCGTTTTTAAATCTTGTTTTTGATATTCCGCTAAATGTGAGTTGTTTATATACTCTGTTTTTTTTCTTTATCATTCAAGAGTGCCGTGATTTTTATATAGTTTTATAGTGTAGGTATAGACTGTGGTATAGACAAAAGACAAAAAATTACTAAAGTCAAAATTGAAATTTTCATTTTTGTAAGAACGTGATTTTTGAGGTTTTATTTTGAAAAATGCCAAAGCAAAAGGTTATTCCTTTAGAAAGAAAACGCCATGTGTTTCAGTGTGTCAAAAATATGACAACAATTGATTACAAGTGACGTTTCCACCAGTGACTTTAGTAACTTTTCTACACTGTTATAAAAATATCTAAAGTTGACTTCGCCTACTCTGAATGATAAAGAGAAAAAACAGAGTATAACACCGGATATTTTGTTTTTAACGGCTAAAAATCAGCTATTGTAGAATACCACAAAAACGTATGGATTTTTCCACATCAAAATAATGAAAATTCCCGAGACCCGACTTTAAACATACCTGCAAGTTACAATACGAAAATATTTCTAAGCCTATATAAGGCATTGCAATATTTTTATTCTTTTATTTCGTAGAATGGCGATTTCTGCATGTTACTGAAAACGGAAAACCTAAGTGTGATCACCACTGTATAAGAAATATTCTTCAGCACTGCAAAACAATCATAACTCGGAGATCAGTTAGTCATCTAAGCTTCGGTTTAAACTATGCAAAAGATATTTTCTAGCTATCCATTAATATTTGGTGGAATAGGTATAAAGAAAACGACATGACATTGTTTGAATTTAGTTTAAAAAGCTGTTCGTGTGTACAGTTTCCACATTCTTGTGTAAAATTACTAAACGTGCGTGAAGCATTATTAGTTTTTTAAACAATCACTAATTCAGCAAAAATTTGTAAAGTGTTATACAATATTTGTTGAACAAACCAAGCCCATTTCGTGTTTCCTGAATTGTTTCGTGAATTACGGACATACTAACAAAATGCCTCCCATTTATTGCGTGACCTAGAACTACTTTATTTTCACGTATTGCCAAAAATAGTCGGTGAAGGAAAATCTGAGAAATATACAAAGCGAGGAAAGCGAATGCGGGTAACAAGACCTAACCTACCTTAATGTAACCCAATTTTCATTGATTTTCTGAGAATTTCATCAGTTACACGTTTCCGCAGCGTTCTCGCTGAAAACTAATAAAATGTTTTATGTGTAGTATAATAATACTGATTAAAATAAATGTTAGGACTTAAAGTAAATTCGATTAGACAAGTAATTGTAACAAATACGTAACCGTTAGGTTTATAAAATTATGAAAGCTCAAATTTTCTATACAGGATTTCAAGAAAAGGGGAGAAAACTATCAACACCCACCATTAATCAGTTTGTACCTACCCAAGTAACTACACAAATAATAGTGCATAAAACACTTTTGGACAATATTTCAATTACTTAGTACAATCAACATTTTTATATTGGTTAGAAGTAAGTGCTGGTATGTAAATGTTGTAGGTAGGTCTCCTTAGTTGAGATACTACACCCTTTACTACGATCCGATCTAAATTATACACACGCATTTATATTACCTTGACGTTCAGTGTGGCCTTGTAACAAACCATTTACACACGCACCCTTTATCTACCATCTTAACCTGTTTCTTTTTATCCAATGAATCGATTTATCTTCAGTATACTGAAATCAGATTTCAGTCTACTAAAGATGTTTTGCGTATCTTTTAGCAACCGTAAAATGTCAATTTATCGTCGGAATGACCATGACGCATTTGCTTCAAGGCGTCGTTTATGTCATGGAAATGTGGCCGTAAAGTAAACGCACGTGAAGTAAATACGTCCGTGAAGTAAATGCGGCCGTGAAATACATGTGGCCGAAAAAAGTAATGATTGGCAGACATCAAAATATTTAAAAACAATTAAATTTATTAATCAAATTTCCGACATTCGACTAAGGGCCGGTTTTATAAAGTCTGGTTGACCGATGGTTGGCTCAACGACGAGCAATTGTCAAGGATACGATTCTTAAAAAACAATCGTATCCATGACAATTGATCGTGGTTGAGATAACCGTTGGTCAACCAGACTTTATAAAACTGGCCCTAAAACATGTTGTTTGCACCTATGCCAAAAAGCTAAATAACTATTGTAGCATATTATATTGAATTTCGAGCAATTCCAAAAGGTTGTTTTAGACATAGGTATTGAGATATTTAAACAATGAAGCCATTAAAGTCCGTTTTTTTTAAGATTCACAGCCTGTTGCTTTAAGTTGGTATAAAAAAATTTAAACTTTAGTAACTTCTGTTCAACTATATACAGTGAAGTCCATTTATTATGCAATATGAATATAAGCATATTGCAAGTTAAATGGACAGAGCACTTTACCATTGGAATATATGCAACCCATTATACACTGCTAAGCACTCTTGCCCCTGCTTACTGACTTTAATATTATTGTTTGTCACCTGTTAAATTTGGTTTTTTAAATATTTAATACAGAACAAGTTGAAAACTACCGATTTATTGAAAACCTCATTTACACAGACCAAGAAAAAATAGAAATGTGTACAAATTCATGTGTTACTGTTTTACGTCAATTTTTTTTCAAGTTGTGTCAAATTTTCTAGATAATCTTGATATTATAGACACATTAGGGACTAGTTTGTTAGGATATTTTACACTAAAATAATCCCTAACATTACCTATTGATAATTCGATAAGCCGGAGTGATATACAGGGTGAGTCTGCTAAGAAGAATCAGCTGGATATCTCCGTTATCTGAAGCATTAAAATAATTCTGCTTGGGTAAACTGTAATAGACAACTCCCTCTATGTATAGGAACAGTCAAATTTTTTTTAGGCTTTTCCGACGAGATGTAATGAATTTTTTAGTTACCTCGAAAAAATTATTTGTTTTTAAATTAATACTTTGATGGCTGAATATTGTTTGCCATACTATTCTCTTTAATACTGTATTTTTAAAAAAGTGATTACTGAAACCGTTACTTAAAAAAATTCACAAAATAATTATGTTATTAGTACCCTAGTTCACATAATTGCGATAATGACGTACAAATTTAAATGAAACAAAAACAAAAAATCCAATTTATTTAAATAAATTTAAAATCAAAGATGTATGGTTGCAGTGCATAATCGTTCTGTCCACAGTTCTGTCATCTTGACAGTTGATCATAGTATAGTATCTGTAAAACTCGTGTTATACTTGTTCGTAGCTTATACAATCTTTGTTATTATTCTTGTTCCTAGTGATTTCCGAAGTTGTTTGTTGGTTTTTTTCATCCCAAAATGCTTAGTGTTCAAGATAAGATCGAACTGATCATAACCTTTGGTGAAAGTAATAGAAATATCAGGGAAACTTCGAGATTATTAATGCAGCGATTTCCTGGAAGAGGACAGGATTTCAGTTTCACAAATGTACGAAGAATTGTTACAACATTTCTTGATACAGGTAGTATCAGAACACTCCCTCGTGTAAGACATGCTGTATTTAGAGATCCGGAAGTTTTGGAGGCAACAATAGCTCAAGTTGATCAAAATCCACATACAAGTACCCGAGCTATTGCTTCTGTGCTAAATGTAAGCCAAAGTACAGTCGTTAGAACATTGAAACACGTAAAGTTTCACCCATTTAAATTAGTTCTTCATCAACAACTTGCAGGAAATGATTTTAAGCGACGTACAATATTTTGTCAGTTTATGATTGAAAACAGAAGACAATTTAATTGCAACAAAATTTTATTTACTGATGAAGCGTCATTAAAAAATAATGGGTATGTTAATCGTCATAATATACACTATTGGAGCCCAGTAAATCCACATTGGGTTCGCCATGTCGAAAATCAGCGACAATGGTCAATTAATGTGTGGGGAGGGATAGTCGGAAATCACGTAATAGGACCTTACTTCCTCGAAGGTACCCTTACAGGTGCAAGATACCTTGAATTTCTTAGAACACAGTTAGATGATCTATTGGAAAATGTGCCTCTCAATGTAGTAGCTCAAATTGTATATCAGCACGATGGGGCACCTGCGCACTTCCATCATGATGTTGTTCATTATTTAAGTACCAATTTTAGAGGAAGATGGATTGGTCGTGGAGAAGGTGCTGTGATAAATTGGCCGCCCCGTTCACCCGATATTACGCCCATAGACTACTTTTTATGGGGCTATGTCAAGGATTGTGTATACCAGGAGGCACCAACAACGCCCGAAAACATGCGCCTGAGAATTCGTGACGCCTTTGCTTCGATTACCCTGGATCAATTAAGAAATGTTAGAAGAAGTTTTAACCGTAGAATAAATCTTTGTTTAGAAGAGGAAGGGCATACATTTGAACATTTACTAAATTAAATACCTAAGTAGTTTTTGAAGTTTTCTGTAACATTTTTAATGAAAAACTAATTAATAAATAGTTATTTGTTTTTTGGAGATACCTATTATAGTACCTACTTATTTTATGGGTATGTCAGAAACTATCAAGGAATAAAATTTATTGCTTGCGAGTAAACTTTAAAGCACATTACCGTTTTACTTCGTTAAATCGCTATAAAAATTTAAAAAAATTTAATACAATCCTCCTGACGTTTCCAAATTGTTGGAAAATTACAGGTTTCTTTGTTACCATATTTTTGTTTAATTTAACGTTGTACGTCATTATCGCAATTATGTGAACTAGGGTACTAATAACATAATTATTTTATGAATTTTTTTAAGTAACGGTTTCAGATGGTTTCAGTAATCACTTTTTTTAAAAATACAGTATTAAAGAGAATAGTATGGCAAACAATATTCAGCCATCAAAGTATTAATTTAAAAAAATAGTTATTTATTGTATAAGTGTCTTAGGTAGTATTTTATCCACGCAAGAATGTTTAAACGCGAGAACGAAGTTCGAGCATTTAATTTTCTTCAGTGGATAAAATACAACTAAGACACGTATGCAATACAACGTTTTATCCACAAACAGACCAGAAAGTGGCGTTTTCAAATTAATATTTTGGAAAAAATTTATTTTGACATTTTCAACTGACTTTTGTCATACGTGTTGCTATAGATTTACCATTGTTTTAATTATAAGACCTATGTGTTTTATTCATATCATAAGACGTCTCTTAGTAGTGGAATTATGACCTTATAATATACTGGTTGTGGATAATAGTTATTTATTGTATAAGTGTCTTAGGAAGTATTTTATCCACGCAAGAATGTTTAAACGCGAGAACGAAGTTCGAGCATTTAATTTTCTTAAGTGGATGAAATACAACTAAGACACGTATGCAATACAACGTTTTATCCACAAACAGACCAGAAAGTGGCGTTTTTAAATTAATGTTTTGAAAAAAAATTATTTTGACATTTTGAACTGACTTTTCTCATGCGTGTTGCTATAGATTTACCATTGTTTTAATTATAAGACCTATGTGTTTTATTAATATCATAAGACGTCTCTTAATAGTGGAATTATGACCTTATAATATACTGGTTGTGGATAAAATAATTTTTTCGAGGTAACTAAAAAATTCATTACATCTCGTCGGAAAAGCCTAAAAAACAATTGACTGTTCCTATACATAGAGGGAATTGTCTATTACAGTTTACCCAAGCAGAATTATTTTAATGCTTCAGATAACGGAGATATCCAGCTGATTCTTCTTAGCAGACTCACCCTAAACATTTCTATTTTTTTTCGTCTGTATAGATCATCATTCCAATAAATCTTTCGTTTTAAATATTGTTCTTTATTAAAAACTAAAAAAAAACACTGTGTAATTTGACAAACAATAATCAAAGACAGTAAGCAGGGGCAAGAGTGCGAGCAGTGCCTATATTCCAATGGTAAAGTGCCCGGTCCATTTAACTTGCAATATGCCCATCTTGCTTAATAAATGGACTTCACTGTATATGGCAATATGTCAATTTATGGTGCGCATTTCAAATTTAAATTTTAAAATCTTAATTAAAATATAAAGAAGACTACTGCAATATAAGACTTATTTTTATTGATGAAACCCGGATTTATAAAAACGATTCTCCTACTACTATATTGGTAACCTTCCCAAGTAAAATTAGAAATTAGGGAAAGCAGAAGGAATACAGTGCTCCATACTAAGTGTTTTCACATTTCCTAGAAAAATGTAGTGTGCTTAGATCTAGAAACAATGATCGGGATTATCACAAAACGATGAATAGTCAGCAAATTAAAGAGTGGATTAATCAATATATTCCTTACTGACCTATTACAATGCAATATTGTCCTAATTACGGTACTATAAGTATGCACTCCTAAGGGAGTTATAAATTTATAACTCCCTCTCATAAAACTCCCCATACTGCTTTTGTATACAGATTGGTGGCCGTTATTGTGAACATAGAGAGACAAATGCTTACGCGCTTTGCATGTATCGACACCTTGATTATGCATTATTTTTAAAATTGTGTTCTGTCAGTTGCTGTCATTCAATTGCTGTATAATATTTGCAATTGAAAGAAAAAATTTTGGTTAGATGGATAAATACAAGGTAACTGAAAAAGATCAAATCGTAAAATGGTTTTATGGGGGCATGTCAATACGTACAATTCGAGATATGTTCAATGTAGCATTCGAAAATTTTAAAAATAATACATAATCAAGGTGTCGATACATGCAAAGCGCTAAGCATTTGTCTCTCTATGTTCACAATAACGGCCGCCAATCTGTATATCTTCAGAACGTTTACACACAAAATATTGCCAATATGTCAAATTTTCCATTGAAACTGTTTCCTGTACTAATGCAAGATTTTTCGACGGATTTTTCCATGGATCTGCTACTGGTATTTATAAGTGCATTAGAAAATTATGTTGATGCTGTAGACAATGGTCCGTGTAGAGTTTTGGGTTAGGTAACCCCAAGAAACTTGCAATTATGCTAGGAATTTTGACAAACTTAAGCTTGCTAATTGGTTGAAGTGTGCAGCGCTTTGCTCAATACGGTAGGAAGAATCTTTCAACAGCCGAGGGACGTAAGGATATGTAATTTCTGACAAGACGAGATAATGCCGAAAACTCATTTGCTTCTATAATTTTGAACTGTCGTCGAATATCTGTTTTACTTTCGGGAATATTCACTACCATAACCGAGCCCCTATCTTCAATGTTTCCACTCCTCATGTTCAGGTAGCTCCTGACATCGGTATCCTCCGAAATATCCCATAATCAAAACAACCTACGTTATAGGATAATTAAAATCAGAACAAAGAATCTACAAATTTAATGCATTATACCTTATGAAGTAAATGCTCTTCATTTGCAGCGGTTTTCAAAAATGTGAAAACTTGATCGCTAATAAACAGTTCTGATTTTTTGGGTTCGTAACCCTTACTCTTTCTTTTTAAAAAGGCATCCAATTCATTACATTTTGTCACATCTAAGGTAACGGGGGGGAATTCCGGCCACGCGGGTATTTCCGGCCATCTAATAATTCATAGGCGGTTAAGCGTATACGCATGGGCCCGCTAAACTCACATGGAAATCACCCCATAAGTGTACTTTCCCGGGAGTAACGTGATCCAACAGGTGACTGTATAGTTATACACAAAAAACTGAAAACGTCATTGTTGTTATAAGGAAATAATAATTTTGAAGGTATGTATAACATCCTTTCTAAAATACTAGAGTAATATTTTTTAACCAACCTGCAGTTAGAAGGGTGTGTAATGAAAAAATGAAACCGATTTTAACATAATATTCATACGTTTTGCAGTAATGATAATTTTAATGAATTATGTAAATGGGGGTAATACCGGTCACGCTTATTACCATACTTAGGAGTAAGGTTTCTTTGCCGAAAAAGGCAACGAGGAAAAAACAACATGCCGAGATATTCAACAACCTACCAAAGACACTTCAGATGAGAACAGCTTTGAAGAAAGTATGAAAATGAGATAACTGAAGATGTGTGCCTTGTGGTATGTGGGAAGTATGGAAAATATGAAATTTGGATCAGATGTAGAGTGTGTGGTCAATGGGCCCATAAGGCATGTACCAGTCAAGAATAAAGAAAGACTACGTTTGCGACCATTGTGAATGAAGGAGTAATACCGACATGTGGCCGCAATTACCCCTAAAATGAGGGTAATTCCGGCCAATGCAGAGTTTGTTTTAAAGTTGTAACAAAATTGTTGTGTTACATTTCTTTCTGTAAATCAATAAAGGTTTGTTGCAGAAACATATGACATATTTATTTTTACTTATAACGATATATTTTATTAGATAGCGTAGTCGTAATCCCCAAAATTGCTTAGGGGGCCGCCATTCCCCTCAGCTACCCTACATTATCGTGAATTGTAATCATAGATTTTAACATAGACTACTTGGCCCATAGGGTATTAGGACTATGTGATTCAAACTGCAGGGAATATAAATCAGTCAATAATATCAAAGTATGGAACAATTAAAACGTACCAAATCTTGAAAATATACAAGTACTAAAAACCAAGAAACACCTGGCTGCCATGCGCTTCTGAGTCGCGGCGTCAGTCGTGAATTGATGGACTCGCATTTGTTCATTCTTGTTAGCAGGAACAGGTAAAGTTTGGAAATTTCGTATAATTTCGCACAAATTAGCGCCACCTATAGTGCAGACGTTTAAGTACAGAGATCATTCCTCGTCTCAAATTCTCAAATTTATGCAAATTTGTTTATTCCCCACCTTTTAAGGTCCCCTATTAATCACTGTTGAAATCTGTCATATTTTTTGGTGTACGTAACTTCAGACTTTGTTAGAAGTAATGTAGTGCGAGCTTTTGGGCTTCTGGGCTTTTTTAATAAATCTTGAGAAATATTTCCATTTTTCACGGCTTCACTCATTTTTATTATTTTACTACAATAGTGAAACCTTAGTTACAAATTATACATTACAAAAAAACGCAAAATTTAATCATATTTTAGGATATAATAATTTACTAATATAAATAATAAATATTAAATAAAATATCGATTTCAACGGGAAATAACAAGATTTATTCGCTTTATCAAAGTGGATTTCAACAAAGTGACGCTTGAGAATGTCAATAATTTACTAATGTTCAGTAAGGAATAAAATTATTTATTTATCACATGAATTATTTGATGTGGATAACTCCCTTGATACATGAATAACTTTAATTCCAGCTCTACCATTTGATGGTTTTTAAACTGTTATTATATTTGACAATATCCGTTTAGAGAAACCTCCAACACGTACTCCAACAAAACTGCAATGGGAAATTATTTGATAAAGTGTAATTTGAACTTACACATACAAAAGTTCAACTGATAACTAATTTACGATAATGTAAATGTATGGGCAATTTTATGCACAACATACAGGGTGATTCAAAAATGGCGCATAAGCTCTTCAGTACGTTGTAGGGGACGGTTATTTGAACTGTAGAAAAATCATAAAAAAATTTTAGCTGCTACATTTTTGTAGTTAACAACGAAGAAGTAAGTTGTAGATTTGGCAACACGGGTGCAGCTATGTAGTATGTGAGTGGCTTTTATTTCCTTTCATTTACATAGTGACCTTATTAAAAGTTTCAAACATCGTTGCCACATATTTTTTTCAAACAACTTGGTACAAAAATATCAATTTTGAAAGCTAATATTTCAGGATAATGAGGTGTTATGAGCATTTTATTTATTACCCACTATGAAAAAATACTTAAATTATTTATATGAAATGATGAGAAGTTTCAAAATCCACATGAATTCAAAGTTGAGTTCTCAACTTAACTTCTTCATTTCTCAGCAAATTAGCGGCTAAGAATTTTTTTACTATTTTTCCTACACTTCAATTATTATTCCCTACAACGTACTGAAGAGCTTATGCGCCATTTTTGAATCACCCTGTATACCGCCAATCGTAATATATTGAGGTGAATTTTCATCCATATCTCTCATTATGATGAATCAGAGTTTGAATCGTCAGAATCTGATTCTGAAAATGATCGCAATTATTCTAATTTGCCTGAATAAGTTATTTCGATTGTTATACCTCTAATTATTTGCAAATTTACCTAAACTCAGCATATTCAAATAAATCAATAATATTATACAAAATATATGAAACGACTTCTAACCCCATCAGTTTAAAACAATATCACCAGCAACGTTGTCAAATATACTTCTAAAGTAATGGCAACGTTGGTTGATCTTTAAAAAACGGATTTTAAGAAAGCCTCAACTGCATTAAAATTACTAGCTACGACTGTATTATATTGGTTAGAAAAATCAAGGCATTGATTTGAAACCTTTGATTTACCACCTCTATTGAAGTAATGATACACAATAATACAATTAGCAACGAAAATTATTGATAGACAACTGTTTTTTCCTCTCTGTACTACACATAACTAGTCTATAATAGAGACTATCGCATTCACCTGTCACGTGACAGACGTCCACCAATGAAAGTTACGCATTTGTCTCGCCACAGCCAATCAAATCACAATTACTTGAAAATTTTGACAAGGCGAATATTGCACTAGTGCTGATATTCGGTAATCACCCGCGATGGCGACTAGATGAAACTAAACTTCAATTAATGATAGTTATACAACAAATAAATTTTAAATTATAATGAAACGTTCAATTAGTATAATTAAATTTATTTGGTTCATGCGATAGTCTGAACAAATACACCTCGAGCAAGGCATATTACTTAAAATTTTTCCTTTGCTGTCGCACGCGTGTTTGTTGCCACTTGAAAACCGCCCTCTCGCTTCGCGATCGGGCAGTTTTCATGGAAACAAACACTTGTGCGACAGCGCGAAAAAATTTTCGGTAATATGCCTTGCACTTGTTATATTGTATATGAATAAACCCTATAAACAAAAGTAGCCTTCATCATTGTCAGTTAATGGCCTACTAAATTGTCACTTGATGTTGTTTGAAGATGGCACTTACTTACTTGCTAATGGTATGAACAATGCCCTGAAATGAATTAAGTGACAATCAAACACAGAACTACGCTTCGTAGTTATTAACTGAAATACTAATAAAACATTTATAATGGTTTGCACTCTAAACGTAGACCTTTGTGCACCCTTGCCGAACCTAGTAACATATAAACATTTTTGTGCCTCCGGTCGGCATCATTGAGTTTCTGCATCGCGGAAACCTGCCAGAAACTAAGGTTTCTCCGGCCTAGGCCGGCAAAACGTAGGAATTGAAGGTTATTGGTTGGCAGCATCGGCTCAATCTGTCAAAGTCATGTGTGCATCGCGGTCGGAGACGATCAAACAAATAAATTAGCAAAATTTTACAAATACGATTACCTATTTCAGCCACTGTGGTGATTTGAATATAATCTTTAATATGCGCCGGTGTATCCATTATTAAATAAAAGATAATGAAATTTATAAATAAACGTCAATGGAAATTGTAAGAAAATAAATGAATTGTTTAATGAATACCAGGAAACAAGGAATCTTGATTTTAAAATCATAAAAAAAATTCCTAATACTAAATTTTAAATGTATATTTAATTTATTTAAACAAACATCGGCACAAAAAATCTTGTGTATTACACGTCCAGAAACAGTTTTGCTCCTACTTGCAACCTTACTCGCACTCTCAAATTTAATGTGCTGTTCTGGCCTTGTGATACAAATAACTATTTAACGCGTTTCTAATTTGCATGCATTGCTCCCATGTTATTACACGATTTCATGTAAAATTTAAAATAGTCAGGCAGGTCCGTATCTAAGGGCCGGGAGAAGTAAGCCCGTGTTCTACATTAAATTGTTGTCCTAGCTTAAAATTGTTCAAATTTTTGACAATATTGGATTCGTGAGGCTAGTGTCTTTTATGAAAACAATTAAAATTAGGTATACTTACCTTAATGATACCAAATCTAAAAAGTGTCGATGTCTTTACATCAATTATAATACATCTTACAAGAACTGAAAAATATCAGGGCTCTACCTTAAAATTTCGTGACCCTAATTTTGTTCTGGCTACGGTCTGTATTCAGCTGTCTATAATATTTTACGATTAATTACCAAATTCAGACCATGACTTGGGTCCATAACTACAACTCAAGAAATACTAAATCCCAGTTTTACTGGCTTATAAATCGAAAAATTGGCTAAATCGTCTAGGTGTTCACGTACTAATCTTCGTTTCCACGAAATAAAGTGCTTTTAGGGCGATATAAATTTAACTCCCGTATTAACCATTATTGTCGTACAAGCACCTTTTATAGCAGACAAGAATGGCATAAAAGATCGCTTTTCTGGGCATTTGTTAATATGCGAAAATTATAATAGATGAGTGAATATTGTGTACTTGATTTTTGGAAATTATGTAAATTACGTCACCTATAATTTATGCTACCCTACTCTAGGTATTTAATGGTATCTAGTCCAGAGGCGGATTAACGTAGGTATAGATCCTAGGCTAAGCGCAACGCAATTTTGACCTCCCCCCTGGTATAGCTTGTGATAACCAATCGATATCATAATAAACACTTGTTAATTCCCGTCTTGAAATAAAATCTGCTACAGCAGTCAACCCTTAGGCAGTAATCATAATAGATACTTAAATTATTTTGTTTGTTATTAATATAGTTATCTAAATATTTCGATCTATATTATAAAAAAAAATCTATTTGTGGGGCTAGCCCCTTCCAAAAGTCCGGACCCTAGGTTATAGCCTATTTAGCCTATTGGAGAATCCGGCACTGATTAGTCATAAAGTAGAGAACAAAATCGTCGAACCAAGTAGGGGGATTATGGGTAACCAGCGCCCTAGGCAAATGTTTCTTACTGACCCCCCCCCCTGCACAACACACAAGTTTTACCTATGAATGTACCAATTATTTTTTTAAGTAAAAAACGAACACTATTAAAACGTATTTAATTTTTCGGATCAATATGTTTCAAGTGGTAGATATTGATAACATAAAACAACATAAAACATAAATAATTTATGGTCTTTCCCGACAAGCGCGCGCGCCTTTTAAAGTTTGAAACCAATCAGGACTATTCCCTGAACAATATTGGCATTTTCCACACCAGGTTGGCTCATCTGAAAACACCACTTCTTCTTCTTACTTCCGGTTACGCCGGAAATCCTTTTGGCTTTTAAACTGCCAATTTGCCTATGGCGTCCACTATACAATGAAACCTACATGTAGAAAGAAAGAAGAAAATCAACATAACGAGATCGTACGTTGTCCTGTTTCTTGCCCAACTCTGTATATTCCAAAACGTCCCAAAGGAAATACTATGTTAATTTTCTTTTGATTATGATACTTTTATTTCACATTCTTCTCACATGCATGAAATGAGAATATTCATTTATTTGATGTTTGTACTTGGAACATAAAGGTCACTTAAGCTGCTCAACTAGCAGAGATGTAATAATAATATGTGGGTATAAAGTAAAGTAGTAAAGGTTACGAGTTACAGCGTAGCGCTTGAAGTTTGTGGAGTTTAGAGTTTACTTTTAGCATTCCTAATGGTAGGTACCTATGTCCTAAATAAGCAGCTTACTAATTCTAGTCTTTCATCCAAGTTTATATATGTACAATTATAAATAAAAGCCCCGGGTATCATGCCAACCCTAACAACCACACACAATTTATAAACATTGCCTATACTACGTAAAATTCAGATAAATGGAGTGCAATAATAATTCTTTTGTACTAGTGCAATATAATGTCGTTTTTATACTGAAAAAATGATTTTACACAACTAATTAAGTACGAATTTTTGCGACAAGCACCGCTTTAAATGTCTTGATAATAAGACGACATAATATTAAACCATCCTGCATTATTGTCAGCTCAAAATTCAAAAACCATTTCTTATTTAGAATTTATATACAGTGTGACAATGAATTATCGCGTTGCATATACAGGGTGGATGACAAAATCCGCCTCGAACTACAGAGCTTTTAATTAAAATCGGATTGTTACGGTCGACATGCCAATCGAAATGGATCATTAAATACTACGTTTTGATGAAGTTAGAACATTTTCAGGGCCTACGTAGTAGATTTTAGCAGCGATAGTCTTTATTTTTATTTTTAAGGCCCGGTCTTTCCATCTCCTACTAAAGCTTCTATTAGCTAATAAACGATTAGTTGTCATGGAAACAATTCTTGTAACAATGATATCCATGACAACTAATCGTTTATTAGCTAATAGAAGCTTTAGTAGGAGATGGAAAGACCGGGCCTAAGTCAACTATCTAAATTTTTTGTAATTCTGAATAAGCGTTTTTTTCCAAGTTCAACGATGTATAATAAATCACCTTACAGGCTTACAATCACCAAAAAGTAGTGAAAAAAATTGTTTAAAATTACTCTCCTGATAGGCCATCGCCTATCGAGGAATTCATTCATCATTTTTACTGAGGGATTAAAATCTGACCATAGGAACTTACAGCCGCCGAATGATACGTTTTCGAAATAATAATCGCCCTTACATTTTTTATTCGCACAAATTATTATTTTAATAGCAAATAATAAATAAAACACGAGTTGGCTGTACAAAATAGTAGTACTTACAAAAACATAAATATGATACACACCTGATACCAAAATTTATATTAAACAAACTGGAGAAACCAAAAAAATGTTAATTTTTATTTTATTTACCTATTATTTAAAACCAGTTTTTCAGTTTAAACCTCGGTTCAGCTACACCAAGATTAATTGCCATGGATACAATTATTACAAGAATATTGTATCCATGGCCATTAATATCTTGGTTTAGCTGAACCGGGGTTTACATTAAAACTGAAAACCCGGCCCTTATTATACAATTTATTATTAATTGTGCTATAGATAATTAGATATAGTACTAGTGCACACTACAGTTTAGGTATATAATTAAATTCTGATACCAATCTTTTAATATATTTTTCAGATTAGTAGGTAGGTACCTACATGATTTTGTTTAAAAGTTTGTATTAAGAAATAACTGCATTTTAGTTTCAATGGGAAAATAACACAATAAATACTAGGAAACGTCCTAAATCATCAATTCCGCTAGTTTTCTCGTCAATTTCTTTCACAAAGTTTGAAACGACAATGTAATAGAATTTGTTGTGTTAACTGAAAGCCAGCTGAAACTAAAAAGTAAAGAAATCAATAACTTTCAATTTGCGGATGTTTTTCCTTCTTGTTTGTATTCTTTTCTAGGCACAAAGAAATCACCCAAACAAAATACATAGTAAAATATGCAATCCAAATAGAAAATTTATTTGTTAATAATTTTGACACTATCAAACAATTATAGGTACACAGTCTAGAACTTATTCCATTTTGTGTTCTTATTTTTATTTATTTTTTTCGTAAAATAATCTGGAGAAATTGATTGTTATCTCTTTTGAAAAGTCATATAGGGCAAGGGACCCCGTTATTGACACCTTAAGCAAGTGTCGCTAATAAAATGTAGATTATTGAAAAACCGTGCCTTATTACTTTCCCATACCACCACTGATATAGTTGGGGCACGTTAAGGATGCATCCACGTCATCAATTTTTTAATGGCGCCCGTGACGTCATGAATTACTCTGTTTATATCTATTTATAGTTTCTCAAAACTTCGTTTGCTTTAATCCGTCGCTCAAACTGTCAGAGTGACGTTTGAGTAATATAAACACAATAAAAAAAAACAACAACGATCATGTGCTTGAATAGAAACTTCTAGGACGAAAAAAATACTAATTAGTAAACGTTTTTATTTTTTACAGGAATAATATGAATATAATATGAATACATAATTAATAAAAATAATAACTGTAAAATATCATTTTATCATAATATAATATGAATAATTAATAGCAAAACACACTCCTCATATTTCTTATTGATATCATATTAAAATAGCAATCCAGGCAGCTACTTTATTTGTTATTTGGCTTGCCTATTTTACTATTTTGCTTTGGTGATTCCAGTAGGTATACAGAGTGATGATAAAGTATCGCACAAAAATCATATTCTGGTTATTTAATGGTTTTGCGGAAAATCCTGAGACCCGTCGATTTTTGTTTTTAAATTGCCATTCAGACATATAATTTTCAACCCCCCACCCCTCAACCCCTAAGTGCTAGCAACCCCAACTTTAAAAATTTAAATAGAAAGATACCCTTTCTGATACCTCTTTTTATAGGTCTTTTTATTCTTAATATAACTAAAAAAAGTTTTTCAAAATCGATTGATAAATAACGGAGATATTTAACAAAATGTAATCAATGTAAAAAATGGGGTTGATATTCAACAAAAAATTTTGACGTCACAGCGTAGAAATAATGGCACAAATCCTGAGACCCGTCAATTTTTGTTTTTAAATTGGCATTTAGGCAGGTAATTTTAATCCCCCCACCCCTCAGCCCCTAAGTGATAGCAACCCCAACTTTAAAAATTTTAATGGAAAGATACCCTTTGTGATACCTCTTTTGATAGGTCGTTTTATTCTTAATATCACCAAAAAAAGTTTTTCAAAATCGGTTGAAAAATAACAGAGATATTTAACAAAATGTAATCAATGTAAATAATGGGGTTGACATTTAAAAAAAATTATGACGTCACAGCGTAGAAATAATGGGCGATCAAAACCACACTTTTAGGTCAGGAAGTGCCCTTTTTAATGTTACCATTTACGGCGTGTTTGAGCCGTTTCTTGTCGAATACTGACATTTTCATTTGATTACATTTTGTTAAATATCTCCGTTATTTATCAACCGATTTTGAAAAACTTTTTTTGCTTATATTAAGAATAAAAAGACCTATCAAAAGAGGTATCACAAAGGGTATCTTTCTATTTAAAATTTTAAAGTTGGGGTTGCTAGCACTTAGGGGTTGAGGGGTGGGGGGTTGAAAATTATATGTCTAAATGGAGATTTAAAAACAAAAATCGACGGGTCTCAGGATTTTCCGCAAAAACATTAAATAACCAGAATATGATTTTTGTGCGATACTTTATCATCACTCTGTATATTACTTGTTCAAAAAACAATAAAACATTCCCCCACTAACTTGAATGATGTTCTGTATCTTGGAAAACATTTTGAAGGAATGAATAACACCAGCAGTTTCTCGACTAATCGTGTAATTAAAGTGATTTAGTACAACAAAACCTCTTCTCATTCTCACCTACTTATTTAGACAAATTTCTACTGCTTTTTATATAACACTCCTCCCTCCCGCTATTAAAATGTTTTGAGGGTTAGAATTATTTTTTATTAGATGTAGGTACCATACTTTTACTCTAGCACGGTCCAAGTCTATTGTAAGTCTATTTGTAAAACAAATTTTTAATCATAAACTAACAATAGATATAATATATTCAGAAAACTCCCGTGACATTTAATGTGTCAAATGCAAAATTCAGTTGATTAACAAAAAAAGTCCCTACTAGCTATTAAGGAATCAAGGCCCCATTTTCAAAAATGTATAGCGATTTTTATATTAGCCAACTAAATTTTTCATTTGACACATTAAACGTCACGGGAGTTTTCTGAATGTATTATAAGTAGGTAGTATATTATTCAACCGGTATATTATAATAATGTTGGATATTATTCATAAAAATTATCAAACATCATCAACATCAAATATCAAAGGGCTGCAGGGAGGTTAAAATAAAAAAAAGATTTTAAATAACGAAAACAACTCACAGAATAAATATTTCTTTTAAAAAGTGTATTAAGGTAACCTAAATTGTCAATTTTGACAGTTTTGTAAATAGCTCGCCATAGAACTCTGTGAGCTCGCCTGAGTGTTACCATGGTAACACTCAGGCGAGCTATTTACAAGCAGTTGTTTTAATCAAAACTTCCTACATAGGAAATTCATTTAATAATTCATAGTTTTATTAAATAAAAGACGCAAAGTAGAAAAAATAGTATATTATACTCTTTTCCATGGATACAAACTGTGTAAGTGGCTCAAAATATTTTGTTGATTTGGTTGTTATTGACATTGGAACTTAAAAATTAGGTACTTACATTCCTAGAAAAAATGAATGGCATGCAGATTTGATATTTTTTCAACAACTGAAACTCAAATTGAACATTTTTTTAAAAATATTGTCAGTTTTTCTTTCGTTTATGGTGCTTAAATTTAGTCATTATAAAATACTCTAACAAAGAAATATTTAGGTGAACCGTAATTAAAAGTTTTAATTATTTGATGTAAAATATGCCCAAAAAGCAGGATATTGATGTGAAAACTCGAAGATCTGTTTTGTTGTTGCTTTCAAAAATTTAAGAATAGATATGAAAAATCTAACAAAATGGGAGCTTTTTTTGTTCCCTTCGCTCATCTGTTACCGTGCTTCCCAAATATTTTGGTCACGGTCCTCTACTGGATTGCTATTTGTATTACAAGGGAGAACATCATTTGCTCCTGTAGATGAAATTTACTGTCCAACCGAAAAGAGGGTGGTAATCATGTGTGGTAGGAAATAACACTTTACTCTAGAATTATACATAGGTATGATATATGATTTTTTCGACACTTTCACATTTTATTATAAAACTTTTATAACATAGTAATATAAAAATTTTACTCTCAAATTTTGAAGACAAATTAAATACAGCAAGCACTGTTAAAGTACGTAACGTAGAAAACTGTGAATAAATAACTTTCTTTATTCCTTGTTGAATATCATTGGCTACCGCTCCCGTCTTCAATAGCAACGGGAGCCAATGTACAATGTCTCCCTAGGGTAGGTAAACGTTTATTTTCGGTAATAAAAAATCGTATAAACTGCGATAGAAGATGTTTTTTACGAATGTATGTAGGTACCTAAATTATACTAAATGTATTACCTAAACATGACAAATTGTTTTCACAAGCCACTCGAAAAAGCTGGTTTTACAACGAGTAATTATTTTTCTGTTTTCAATTTTTAACTCCAACTCAGTCTACACATTACTGCACAGTAGCCAACTGGCAGGAAAAATTCTATTTTTTCAAAATGATAATGATTATTTCATTCGTATGTCTATAAACTAATAAGAATAGTTTTCCTTAGTTACAACGTGTTACAGCGGTTATTTGAGTAACTATTGAGTATCTAACAATGACGAAATCGATAATACAAACCTTAGTACTATTACCGGTAATACCAAGCTTTGCATTTGCATAATCGAATTATTAAAATCACAAAGAACCCTCGCGTTCCTAATCTTTCGAAAACACAACAAATGGAACAAATGTAGATAATAATTATACATATTCAATATTAATAATTAAATTTATAAATTTCCTGTTTACTTCTTTAGCCTACTTTATATAGGTATTTTGTTTGTTCATGAAATAATCTACCTGTATACAACTCGACAATCGAAAATTCTCGAATCTCGACGTATTGCCTGATGGTCTTCAAGCAACACGTTTCGTATTATCGATAATTTTCGATCGTCTAGTTGTATAATATACGATTATTTTGATTCTAAACAAGAAACAATAAGGTAGTAATGGTGGTAGATTAATTTTTCTATAATATTAAATTACTTGAACGATGTTGTGACAGTTATACACACGCGTAGTAAAAACCTTAAGAATAGGTTTTAATCCATTTTAAATCAAAATAACACAGATGATAAGGTATCCACCCAGCGTATCATACTATTGATTAAATTTATACGTAAAATCCCTTTTCGTTTTCAGTTATAGAATTTTTCATGCTACGGACAACAAAACCGTTAGAGCTGACATGTTTACACCTCGTTGGAAGCGAAATCTCATTATACAGTCCATTAAATTAAAGTAAATTTATACCCAATATTCTCGTTTACCCATGTATGTAGACATTTATCCATTAGATATTCACCAGAATCTAAAATTTCCTTTTTCTGATATTTCATTAATTTAACATGAAAATACCTAAATCGATAATTTAATAAATATTTGTTAAATATCTAACATAACATATGACAAAAACATAATTTAGTGTAGTTTGTGTAAATTGTTTCTACAAGTACCTACAACACAAAATCCTTCAGAAGCTACAGAAATGCTTAAGAGAACCTTTGAACTAATATATGTTTTACCTGTGGTTTTACCATCCTTTTCGCTTATTCCGAAAGTAAAATTCTCACACTAGTTTTTATTTTAAAATACCTCACATTTTATTTATTTTTTCCTACCCTTACTACGGGGCTTACTGCCAGGATCATATGACCCGCAATGAGCCGGCAAGCTTCATACAAATCCATCTTTAACTTGTGCAATGCACTTAGCGATTACATTGTATGCTCACATTGTAAAATTGCATTGGTGCTTCATGTGGTTTAGTTACTTTTTAATGATGTAACGATTTAGTTGCTGTAAATATAATCTTAACACTTTCAGTGAAATAGGTAGCGTTTCCTTAGTATTTCAAAAATACAAAGTCAATTTATTACTGTTGAACAATATAACTTAGAGCCGTAGTTGGAGAGAGTTGTGGAACAAAAAGATCTACCCGGATCAGTAGATATCCAAATATGCCATAAAGGGTTGTATAATAGTAAACCCGCATTACAGTAACAGATGCGAAATTCAGGACCAGGAGCTTTTGTCTAAAATAAAGTGTAAGAGATCCCATAAAATACTAAAACATTGGATCTACTTTATATTTGAGATGTATATAGGCTACGCATAAGAAATATTTTTTTTCACAGCATTTTCAAATGCGAACCAAGCATTCACAAGTCTACTAACAAAAAAACAGTATCTAAACAGTGTTATTCATTACGCACAATAAATAGAACTGTAATTGTTTGAGTAATTTATATAGAAACTACAAATTAAATGTAACGAATCCCTTAACGAAACCTTACACTGAAGTTCATTTATTGTGCAATTGGAATATAGGCAACCCATTATACACTGCTGCCGGCCTTGCCCCTGCTTACGGATTTTGATTATTGTTTGTTAAATTACAGGGTTTTTTTATTTAGTTTTTAATAAAGAACAACATTTAAAACTAACGATTTATTGAAAACATGAATAGACATGTGTATAGTACTGTATCACTCCGGATTAACACATCAGTCCCTAATGTGGCTACAATATCAAGAACATCTAGAAAATTTGCAAGTGCAGGTTGTGTACCAAAACACGAAAAAAATCGACATAAAACAGTAACACATGAATTTGTACACATTTCTTTTTTTTCTTTGTCTGTATAAATCGGTAATTTTCAATCTGGTTCTGTATTAAATATTATAAAGCAATAAATTTAACAGGTGACAAACAATAATTAAAATCAGTAAGCAGGCGCAAAACCCGATAGCAATGTATAATGGGTTGCCCATATTCCAATGATAAAGTGGGCGGACAATTTAACCTGCAATATGCCTATATTGCGCAATAAATGGACTTCACTGTATACTTCAACTCACGGGCTTATTTGTCTCTATACGACGTCCTGGCTAGTGGATATCTCACTTTAACGCATTGGAAGTAAAAAGTGGACAAACATTTTTACGTTCAACGTGAACACAAGTCCGCAAGTGGTATAACGATAGTATTAATATATCGTAAATTATTTACCTCTATAACCCTTTAGGGACATAAGTCCATGATATGAACTATAGCACGATGTTCCCATTATCAACTAGACTAACTACTAAAAAATTCGATACAGATCTTTTACTCGTTTATTGTGAAATCTTCGCGATGATTCCTTAATCCAGAAATGTCAATAAGCTGAAAACTATGGAAATATTATTTAATTACACTATGCAGAAAATTTGTAACGAACATGGGAGAAGTATATTCAGAACTGGCTAAATAAAGGCGGATAGAGATATCTTTTCTTCTACAAATCAATATTGCTGTCGTTACTGCTAAGATAATATGTCATAAAGTACAATATAGTTAAAATTCCTTTCACGTTCGAATGTCGCATTAAAGTAATCGGAAAGCAATGATCAAGAGATTTGCTGTATACGACAGGATTAAATTAAATTACAATTAAGGCCGGTTTATTCACCAAGTTTCCAATAATCTTACTTGACAGTTTATGACTAAATAACAAATATACACCATCAAGTAAACTACTTGTCACCTGCAAATAATGCACTAGGTACTTGAGCAGATTAACTTAAAGGCTACTTTTCTGCCAAGTAAAATTTAATGCTTAATAGTTGTTACCTATACCTATACGTTTTTTGACAATGAAAATTTTTAATATTGCTGATGGATTGTTTTTGAATGATGAAGTAGAAATAGTCAACATATTAAATTGGCAAAGACAAGTTTATCATACAATAAACCGGTACTACATTCATGTTGACAATTTTTATCGGTGGAATAATAGGGATTTTATAATGAACATTTCGCATTTCAAAGGAAACCGTTGGTATGGGTGAAATAAGGGTGGTTACCTAATAATCAAAATGATCATGTTAAAAGAGATTTAAAAGGGTATTTTGAACATTTAAATCTATAAACAATAAAGTCAGTAATAAAATTAAGTATTTTTGATAAATACAAATTATATTCAGTTTCCTTTATTTTCCTATTCCTTCGTCTCTGGGCTTTGTCTCAGCAATTTCATTAATTTCAACTCAGTTTCCTTTAGCTCTAACTATTTTTTCTTTTATTTTAAATTCCTTTTTGACTTTAAGTAACTGGGTATCCAATCTCCCAAGCCAGCAAATGTTTGGTGTAAATTGTTCTGATTCAATTTTCTCATTCGGCAGCGATTTGTTTGGTTTTCTTCATTGTCATGGATTCCACTCCTTTCCTGTTTAATTTTCTTATAAACTGACTGGTCACCCTTCTTCTCGAGCTTTAGTTTCTTCGGTTTCACAATATTGTCACACCATATTAATATCGACATTTTCTCAAACGTAGTATTTTATTAAACCGTACCGCATACAATCGTTTATAACCATAATTTTTTGTGATGAGTTCTGGTGCCACGTCATCAAAATTTGCAACATATAATATTTGTATGTTTTCCCTAAACATTAACCGTATAATATACCTATGACAGTTATAGTAGATACTACACAAACAATACATCTACATTTGAAGAAGAATGTTACATTTTTTGAAAGCAATTAATATCACCGATTGGACCATACTTTTTATCACCTAAATAATATACTTGTATCTGTTACAACATATTGCCAACATTTTCGTTGGTTTAAGACCTTCTACTGCTAGAATTAAAATAGGTAGTAATTAGAAACTTTTTTTCATAATTTGTGTATGCCTTTACACTCCATCGTGCCATCTCCAGTTTTATACAACTCATATTTTAATGATTCGCCTTTTTCTTCTTCAACGTTTATTTTAAACCCTCAGGGTTGATTTTTAAAGTTTTCCTCGTTTTATGAGTAAAGTTTTGTGCAGTAAATTCGTCGGTTAACTGATTCCATATTTTTCTTTCTCCTTCCATGTAATGCTGTCTCTTTGTTTATTTTTGTTTACAGAAGAATATTTTATAATAAAATCGACTAATAAACAAATACGGCATATGGCAAAATTCCCTAAAAACTGCACATCACGGCAGCCGCCATAGTAGAGTCATGTTCTTAGTTCTTAGCGACGAGGCTAAACAAGCAGCAGTCCATTTTAAATACAGTGAAGTCCATTTATTATGCAATATTGCAAGTTAAATGGACCGGGCACTTTACCATTGGAATATAGGCAACCCATTATACACTACTAGCACTCTTGCCCCTGCTTACTGATTTTGATTATTGTTTGTCAAATTATACAGTGGTTTTCTTTAGTCTTTAATAAAGAACAAGATTTAAAACGAACGATTTATTGGAAACATAATCTATACAGACGAATCACTCCGGATTATCGAATTATCAATAGGTAATGTTAGGGATTATTTTAGTGTAAAATATCCTAACAAACCAGTCCCTAATGTGTCTATAATATCAAGATCATCTAGAAAATTTGACACAACATGAAAAAAAAATTGACGTAAAACAGTAACACATGAATTTGTATACATTTCTATTTTTTCTTGGTCTGTGTAAAGATGTTTTCAATAAATCGGTAGTTTTAAATCTTGTTCTGTATTAAACATTAAAAAAACAAATTTAACAGGTGACAAACAATAATTAAAGTCAGTAAGTAGGGGCAAGAGTGCTTAGCAGTGTATAATGGGTTGCCTATATTCCAATGATAAACTGGCCGGTCCATTTAACATGCAATATGCTTATATTGCATAATAAATGGACTTCACTGTATAAGCTCGTGTTACCAGTACATGCCAGTATGAACACAGCAATGGATGACCTTACATAATTGTCTAATGTTAATTTTCCTATGTCGAGTAGTCCCTGAAACACGCAGTATATTAATTTTATATTTTTTTGCTGGTACAGGATTAAAACATTTTCCCGATACGCGGTACAGTAACAATAACACTGCACAAGGCAATAGGATTATCTTTATCACTATTTAGGTTTATAAAGAGAGAAAACCATGCAATTGTTATTAATTTATCTGATTTAGATTTATCGCCATTTGCAGTATTACGTTCACAATATTTTATCTTCTGTTTACTTGTCTGTGCCAGGAGCGGAAATTCCAACATGTAGTCTGGCAGACTGCCAATTTCATTTAAGATCGTGAGAATTGCAGCTTTAAACCAAATTGAATGAAAACTAAAAATAATGTAGTTGTTGATACCCACCAATATTTTATTATTATTATATTACAATTTTAATTCAATAAAAGTGTTGAATAAAGTGCTAATTCGTCATAATTTAACAGAATCAAATTTTGGTGCATTTAGAAAAACTATATTTTGGCTATTCACTTCTTAAAAAACACTCCATAAAGTCTCTACTAGTTCCGAAATTAGAGAGAATCATTTTCAGGTGCGGTTAACAAGACCTTAGGAAGAATCGCGACGATTCTATTATAAATACACAATCAACCCCTGGAAAGTTATCGAATCGACTATTCTCCCAATAAAATGCTGAACTATCTATTATAGGAGCAACCTTATACACCAAATTGACATGAAAGGATCAGATACAAAAACATAAATGTACGTCCAAAGATATGAGAAATGGATCCTCAGATAACTTTGATGACCCTATTTCCCTGTAATTGTTTTACTATACTACAAGTTAAATATATCATGTATGTCATGTTACGACTCAACACGATCTCATCGGCTCCTTACTATTCATTAATAAATACATAGAAAAGCCAATGATCTTAATATTTTCAGTTGTGGTCCTAGTAGGTACCGCTGAAAATAACGTGTATTAAGAACGTGCTCTCAAATCAACAAACAATAATGCACACATAATTTAAAAAAATGAAAACTAGCATTTCCACAAATAAATATAAACAGAGTAATTCGTGATGTCATGGACGCCATTAAAAAATTGATGACGTAGATACACCCTTAGCGCCCCAACTATACAATCAATCTGCAGTGAAAATTTTTGTTTAGAGGGTAGAATATTGCAAGTAGAGTATTTATGTGGAATCCCCATAATAATTTGGTGTCTAGATATACCCCGAGATATTTAACCGCCGAATCATTTGCGTTCCAAGTCACTGTTGTTAATACTACGCTTGAGTGAAAATATTTTTCCCTCGCTCTTAGATGGATTATTCATTATTTGGTATTTATTAAATTATGTGCATATAGTGTCTAGCGATTGTTGGAGTTGCGTGATTCCTATTACCGGTTCTCTGTGTTGAGTGATTATCACGGTATCGTCTGCAAACATAGCTATCGTGGTATGGAGCATGTTGCTATATCATGGACATAAACGTTAAACAATAGAGGACCAAATTCTGCCTTGCGGAACACCTGCTTGAACCGTGACCCGTCAAAATAGCCCCGGTCAAAACAGCCCCGTCAAAATAGCTCATACCCAAAACATCCCCCGCCAAAACAGCCCCGCAGATCCCATTTAAAATCCGTTATAAAGAATGTACTTTTCAAAAATTCAAATTATATTTTGCCTTTTTTGCCTTTTTTGGGGGTGTTGGCTTGTTTTTGCCCTTTCAACATAGCTTAGTTTGGTCGACGTCCATAGATTTGTTTGTTTGTCTGTCGGTTGTCGGTTTGTAATGTTTTAGTAATGTTGTCTGGTTGGTAGTACCTATTTGATGCTATTAGTGTTGTAGGATTAAATAAATACCTTTTGGTTATTTCGGAGATTAACGGCAATGAGTTGCTACTGTACTGTTTTTGGCTCATGATGGGTTGGGCCCTCCAGGCCCAATTAGTTGTTACTAAGGATTATAGTTCAACAATTTTTTTTTATTTCACTCTCATTCAGTGTCGATCTTGACACTATTCTAGAGTGAAGATAATAAACTCTCACACGTTCTCGCTGCATTTCACATCCATTCACTACGACTGATTGTGCGGAACTCAATATTGGGCTTATACATTGTGTTATTCATTGTTCTTGAACTTGTTTTGTTACGTTACAATAGCTACTCTGCATGCACTTTATGCTGTTCACTCAAACGAGAATATATTGAGACACATTGAGAATATACATAGTTCTTCAGGAATGATGATAAACCTAAAACATTTTAAACGCATACAATTTTTGTACAACACCTTGGCTATAATTTTATTTTATATAGTATTATTCATGAAGAAGCTCTAATGACGTTGAGTTTCAGAGAATAGTGATCAAATCAGTTGAAGTACTTCTAAAATAAACTTTTAAAAATATATAATAAGCTGTATTGTGTTTAACACTTCTTAAGCTCATCATCAGTCGTGAATAAACATGTGTAGGATTTTAAAAAGTAAGAGGTAGTTATAAATACTAATATTTTAGTGAATTGTCAGCAAAAATGCTAAATATGCTACCATCAGTGTGACACCTTAAAGTGAAGGTCTGATATTCTGTCAATACCTGGGTTCAATTTACTCAGCAACTCAGCACAAACGCCTAAAGCTTTTTAACGTCAACCACTAGAACTACTCGTTTGGAATGGTGATTCAAAATTTGTTACAGATTATACCTATTATTCTTCTGCTACAGATTGCATAAAAATTAGCGAAGCTATGAGCAATATTAAAGTTACCCCTTACTTTTGAGAAAATCTACACTTCAATACATGCAATTCATTACAGATTACATAGGCATAGGTATATGCTGCTAAAAATACTTTAAATGCAAAGTGAAAATTACTGCGACGATCGAAATAATTATAAAGTGACTTCTATCGTCTATGTACCGCTTTATGGTACCATATTATACATAAGTGCAGAATAAAACGGTTCCTGAAACTGCAGCATGGCAGGAAGTAGA